>OX940976.1:70510797-71110797 GCA_954871275.1 Leptopterna dolabrata | reverse complement strand
CTGTATTTTATTTTTTGTTACAGCAACCGATTCCTGATGAAGACTCGCAATCACAACCCAACTTGGAAAGTGTTGGGTCCCCTTCTGACGTAGTTACCTACACCCCCAACTCCCAAACGAGCCATCCCTGCTAAGCCATCCACGGGTAAAAAAAGGAAAGGTGGGCCAGACAGCACTGATCAATTAGTGGGACTAGCAACCGAATATTTCAGGCGACCTGAGACTGAAGAGGATATTCTGGCTAAGGGGTGGGCTATGAAATTGAAAAAGTTAACTCCAGACCAACGACGCTTCGCAGAAAAAATAATAAATGACACGCTTTTTGAAGCAGAAATGGGCACCTTGACAAGGAGTGCGTTTTGAAACGAACCCTTGTTGGTCACCCTCGCCACCTTCATCGTCATGTTCTTCATCAAATTGTTGGCAGTTACTGCACACTTCGTGTTCAAGTGAAACCCCATGGAACGTCTCATGAAGAATGAAGGGGTTAAAGTCAAAGTGGTGTAAGTCAATTTTCGGTAGAAGTTGACTTAGGCACAGAAATGCGATGTAGAAATAAAAAACTGTTTATAGAAAAAGTGGAGTAAATCACTCATTTCGTCGTTAGATGGCAGCACAAGTTAGACTGATAATGGATCATCTATTTTGTTGATAACTGAAGTGGCGTGAGTCAGACTTACACCAGTGTGGTTGTAATTGTTCCGCGATTTTCATCGAGTGTTGAATGCATGCGTGAATACTCAACGAAACGATGGATTCTGAAATAAGTTTAAGTGATCCGTTGGATGAGCTGGAGTCCAGTGATGAATGGGAGCGTGAACAAGGAGAAAACACATCAGAAACAGATGATGGTAAGTACTATTCACCTTCTCACCTCTCAGTTACTCACCTACTAACCTATTTTGTTGCAACTTTTTTAGCAAGCACTTACATTAGATTATGCCTTAGGTCCTTTTGGTCTATTATTCTCTGAATAATACACCTTTGTAATCGGTTTGGAAAAAAAGAAAGGAAAAATGGAGAAAAAATGCATGAAGAGTGATGTTTTTAGTGAATTCTGTGATTATTGAAAACGGTCGTGTTGAGTATCGTTTTTCACGTAATTTTGGATGCTGAATCGAAGCTTCCCCTGCAGTTTTTTATTTCGGTAGTAAGTGTAACAAGATGTTTGTTGTTTCAGAATCAGAAGGAGATGAAGAGGTAGACAGCAGACGCCAGCGCAACCATTCCAGCGAATTTCCTACTGCTGGAACTTCTGAGAATCGAGAAAACGCTCACCCGAGAACGAGGAAAAGACAAAAACACGAAAGTAAAGCTCAAAAGGGAAAGCGAGCACGAAATTCAGGACTCCCGTACGTGTCCTCTAGAGGAAAAGAAATGGCTGGTAAGCTGTATCAGAACTTTGATTGTAAATGTAAAAAAAAGTGTGCGGAGAACGTACCTGAAGTGGCGAGGCGAGAAATTTTCGACACCTTTTGGAAGCTGAGCAGTTTTTCTGAACAAAACGTATTTTTATGTGGTTTGATTTTGCAACAGAAACCTAATGTAAGGCGCCCACGAAATTCAACGAGAAATCCAAAGTCTGTTTCAAACAGCTTCAGATTCCAAGTCAGAGGCAATAGCGTTACTGTGTGCAAGCGTTTTTTCTTACAAACACTTCAACTTTCGGATGGGCGAATGACAAGGGCAATACAAAAAGTACGAGAGGGTCAACAACCAGGAAGTGATGGCCGAGGACGCCATTCCCCCAAAAATAAAACACCGGAGGCTGCCATGAATGGTGTGCGTGACCACATAGCATCTTTCCCATCGTATCAATCGCACTACAGTAGATCAGAGAACCCTAACAGGAAATACCTTCCTCCTGACATGAATGTACGTACAATGTATGAACTGTACAAAGAAAAGTGCACGGAAAAAGGTGATATTCCTGTTTCTGAAGCCATCTACCGTCGAACCTTTAGCAATGAGTTCAATTTGCATTTCCACCGGCCTCTCAAAGATACGTGCACAAGATGCGATGTGCTTGACAAGAAGATTGAAGTGTGTGAAGATGAAGACGAATCTACAAAGCTGAAGGCTGAAAAAGAATTACACCTCAGAGAAGCCGAAAAGGTGAGAGAGGCTAGAGATCGGGACACAGTGAAAGCACGGGAAGACGAATCTTTCTATGGTCTGACATTCAACCTCGAAAAGGCTTTGCCATTTCCTGTTTTGACGACATCCGTGGCTTAGTATAAGCGGAATATGTATTGTTATAACCTTGGCTGCCATGAACTTGGAACAGGTTTAGGCTTCATGTTCTGCTGGGATGAAACGATCGCTTCTCGTGGGTCTCAAGAGACTGGTTCCTGTATCGTCAAACATCTTGCAGCAAGAGCGTCATCTGCTAAGCACATAGTGTTGTACAGTGACGCATGTACGGGCCAAAACCGTAATATTAAGTTTTCTTTGTACCTCATGAAGTACATAAAGGGCCCTCAAAGCAATGCAGAAATTATCGATCACAAATTTATGGTAAGTGGCCACTCTTTTCTACCCAACGACTCTGAGTTTGGATCAATTGAATTGTACGCCAAGAACAAGTTGATTTATACTGCAGACGACTGGTACAGTATCATACTGAAGTGCCGAAGGAACAATCCATTCATGTTGACGAAAATGGGCCGAGAGGATTTCAAATCTGTTGCAAAGTTGGAAAATTGTATCACGCGAAGAAAGAAAAATGAGAACAACATTGCTGTTAATTGGTTGAAAATTCAATGGATACGAATTTTGAAAGATCAACCTTACACTCTCTTCTAACTTCTACAAAGAAACTGTGAATGAGTACATCCCATTTTCTAAACTAAATCTAAAGGCAGCAAGGCCCGGTAGGCGACATTCTCTGGCCAACGTTTCTCAAGATGTTTTGTACCCATGGGGAAGGCCTGTTACCGAGGCTAAAAAGAAAGATATGCTTGATCTTCTGCCATACATTCCACCAGTGAAACATGATTTCTTCGTTTCCCTGCGAACCACTATTGAAGAAGGTGAGGAGCTTGTAGATGTTGGACCTCTGGAAATTGTGGAAACCACAAATCCTGATGAAATAGACTGAATCCGTTTTGCCATGTTAAAAAAATTAAGAATCCATTCGTGATAAAAAATTAAATTGTTTGTATTATTCTTATACTTTGTGTAATGTTCAATAAAAAATGTTTTTGAGAAGTGCAAGTCAACTTTACATCATTTTGTTGATGTCCACAGTGGAGTAAGTCTTTGGTTTTAGGTCATACAGTGGTGTATGTCACAGGCTTTGGTAAGGCACAGTGGTGCAAGTGACTTTGGCTAGTGTGTGAGGTACAACTTTTGAGCAAAAAAAATTTCAAATCAAGCCTAATCACTAAGTTTGGACCTACCTCTAAAACAACACCATCACAAAAACTTGTCTACTGAATTAACTACAATACCTTTTGCATTATGCTAATTTCCTAAAAACGATGATAAAGCAGCATTATCTAATGCTGCTACGTTCTTCTCCTCATTTACTTCAATGTGAACTTGCGCCCCCAATATTTTCAGTTCAGTAATATTGTACATTATGAAATATATGTATTATTAAATAATTACAATTTACAAATTTTGTATATTGTAATTATTTCCTTTGTTCCTTAAAATATAAACAGATTTACTTGGGCAATAATTACTTACCTGAATGTTTTCCTTCAATGCCATGATGATAGCAGAGCAGGTTTCCATTATGATGAGTTCCAGAGTCTGTGGAGCAATGGCGCACGTGAATTCCAGGTCTTCTAAATCCATGCCAGACGATAGGTACCTCAACGTGATAGACAATCTTTGACTTGCAGGAACACGCATTTTTGTATCTTTCTTCTCAATGACGGGGCGGACTAAATCCAGTAGATAATCAAAACTTTGTTGGTCCATTCTCAAAAAGTTCCTGTAGTCCTCTGGTTCCGAATCACACAGAAAGTTCAGGAGATGTTCATAAGTGAAGCGGTTTCTGAGTTTGTACCACTCCTTAGACCACCGTCGTGTTTTCTTTTGCTTCTTTTTTTGCTTCACAGCAACCAATGTTGCGAGGAGGAAGCCCAAATCTGAATTTGACAACATTGTAAACGAAAACAAGATCCGCAAAACACACTGTTCCACTTCTCAGCTTCAATTGAGAGTATTGATCAAAAGATTGAAGGCTTGATTGAAGTACGCTTGAAGCGCCCATCAATCGGAGGTTCAAGCATTTGATCAAGCCGCTTGATAGTCTAGGGGCACCTTAAGGTAGAAACTGCTCAATGGGGGACATCCTTGGTTTCTGTTCTTTAAACCTGATAACTCTAGTGTGTGCAGACTATAAAGTAACAGATTTTTAAAGGACATAGAACAATCTTTACCACGCACTCAGGATATGGTCAATAAGCTCCATGGAGGACAGTTATTTAGCTTGTCAAAGTTTGCAACGTGAAATGGACAAAACACTGCAAGGTACTAAATCTAAAGGGTTATTTCCGCTAGTGTAAGTGATTCTGTCGTCAGAGGAGTATTCTCTCGACGGCCTGATGATGATGATGTCCTTAGATCGAAAGCGCTCGCCCCAATACTCAACCAGCTAGTGACGATGGACTCCTCCGGAAGGTATGTTAATAAAACACAGGAAGGTTGTAGTAGTGATGTTGCTTGTTTTTTGGATGACACTGTGTCACCAGCAGGCCAATAGGTGAACATGCCAAAAACTTGACAGAAGTAATCCTTAAGAAAAGCAGGTGGCGGGGAAAGGGATGGACATGTGCAATATATAGCTTAGGCCACCCAGCACCTACTCTCACGTTCTTGTGGTCCCCACCGTTAAGGGGCGGATCCCTGCTCAAAGGATCCTTCCTGAACAGACGAGAGAGGTGTGAGGGCATGAAGATTTTGGCCCGAGTCCACACTCCCTAGTCCAGATACCCTACTCGTACCCTAAGACATCCTTTCTCATCCTATCCTATCCCATCGTGCCTAGGTGTGGCTCACGCCACAATCCCCTAAACCAAGATGTAGCTCCGTGCCGAGGGTTGCCAGATGCAGAGGGTTACAGTGCATCGTGACGGCCACCCATGGGCCTGAACCCCCATGGTGTAAGTAGCCTCCAAAGGTACAAAGGGCACTCATTGCATGGTGGGTTTTCTTAGCCCACAACTTTCTCCGTTTCCCAATGAATGATGAACTAAATAAAATAAAATAAAAAACAAAAAATCCCAACTTTTGCAGCAGATGGAGGACCTCCTTAGAAGTCCTTCTCCAAAGGAGACTTCCTGGATCGCAATGCCCAATGGAATTGGAAGCGACCTCTAGATCCATTGCCAGGGGTAAAAATGGCTGACGACGACGACTAGGATTTTCCTTGTGAAATGTGCCCATTTCGCGAGGAACCAATTTTACGACGACTTTTGAACCAGGTACCTACACATCACTCGAGGTTTTGTGTTTTTACATGAATTTTTACATTAAAAATCAATTAAAAGTACCTAAATTAGACATTATTTAAAATTGAAATTGTTTATTCATGCGAGTATTTGCTCATTAGATGATGCTGTATGAGTGGGGCTTTATTTCATTATTCGACGCATAATTGGGTTTAATTTTTTTCTGTTTTTTTTTTTTTTTAGGGCTGGTGAGAGGGAGTAATCCCAGGTTCCCTGTCGGTCCCCCAACCCTGATTGTGAAGAAGGATCCTGTCGAAGAAGGAACTATTCCTTCCTCCTGTACACCTGTTGCATGGGATTTGTCCCAGGGGAGTGTGGCCTACCTTCTTCCTTTTCTACGGTATCTGCCTCTACCTTATCCACCCCGGGTGTTGTTGCTGGGAAGCCCAAACGATGTCTCTCCTACCTCTCACTGATATCTGTGGTGCCTGCACCATGAGAGCTGACACCAGGAAGCAAAAGCTTTTAGCAATTGTTTGGGCAAAAGACCGCAGAATTGCTTGGTTGCTTGGTTGGTGCCTAAGGGCCAGTAACTAGAACCGACGATAACCTCACGATAGTTAACCTCAGGTTAAACAGGCGGTAACCACTGACCGCTTTCTTATCAGTGGAGCGTAACTAGAACGCATTCCGCGGTTAGGTCAAGTTAACCTGAGGTTGAGCGCAGGGTTGCTCGCAAAGAATTTTTCCACAACCGTTGTTATGTTGTTCAAACTGGTAAACTTCGCGTGATGGCGGGACTGGTTCACGTCACTGTATAGCGTTACTGGTGTAGCTATATTTTCCTCATCCTTTCGTGTACGCGCCATTGTTTCGTTTTGTTTACTGCGGATTTTTCAGTTTTTTTTTTTTTTTTTCAATCTTACATTGTGCTACGCTATGTCTCAAAAAAGGGCCCCCAATTTTAGCGACGAAGAGGAGAAGTTGTTGCTGAAGCTCGTTAAGCACTACCCAATCTTGACGAGTTTCAAGACCGATGCAGCAACAACGAAGGCGAAAAATGACGCTTGGGTTGAAGTGGAGAAACGGTTCAATAAATACAGCCCCCATCCCCGAAATTGGGCAGCCGTTCGGGAGAAATTTCTCAACATCAAGAGAAAATTGAAGAAGAAACTCGCCGACGAGAAGAAATACGTCAAAGGGACAGGTAAGTTATTTTGTCATTGAACCTCTGATTGTTGATCATAACAAATGCAGCCTACCTATGGCTGGAAGCACGAATTTCTTAATTAATGTCCAGAGATAAAACAAAAGCCACCATCAAAATGATGGATGTTACGAGTATCATGGTGCGAATAATTGAAAGAAGTGAAGCAAGTTACGCTTAAAATATGTTAACTTCAACCATTCTTGGTCCATTTTGCGCGCTTCGGTCGCATGGGATCACTGGTACTGGTTGCATCAGTTCAACGTGAAAAATAAATTGAAAACGATAACCCACTTGGAACCCATGTAATCTCTCAAATTTAACAATGTTTGATCTGCATTTTTCGCCATGATACTCGCTTGATTCTACAACAATTCATTTCATGCTGCTAGGTGGCGGTCCGGCGGCTGCTCAAGCAGATTTGTCCGAAATAGAAAACGAGCTGATGAGCTCAATGGGAGCCACTCTCACTCTTTCTAAACGAAACGTTGGTACTTACCGTCGATCTGAGCGTTGGGGGAGCATCGGCCGGATTTTCTCCAAAATGTAGTGAACTGCGTTTTTGGAAAAACGAAAACTTTCAAAAAACTGGTCATCTGACCACGTATCAAAACGACCGTCGTAAAGCCGTGGGGCTCTAGGCCTCTCAATTACTACGCTCACCAATTCCATAAAGTCTGCATCATCGGAAAACTGGTCAAATAAAAAGGTATAATCCATCGCGGAAAAGTATAACGACGGAATATTACTAAGCACTGAATTTCAAGAAAGACCAAACTTGAACAACAGCAGTCCCGTAACGTGACATCAACAGCAACACGACCGAATCGGAAAACCTCGCTCAACCTCCACTCAGATAGGTAACACTACCATAGCATTCCTCTCACGAAGTAGAGATACACGAAGCAGACGTGATTCCTTTCTTTTCAACGCAAAGAAAAAAGCGTTGAAAAAGACAAGCTGCTTCAGTTGGCAGCCCCGCTTCCCGGCAAGGCGCGGTTAGCCAATCAGATTGCTTATTGCTCCGGTTAACCACCCATGCACGGCTGGTTAGAGGTTAACGTCTGATCAGGCGATAACCTTGATTCTTGTTACGCCTCACAAGCATCTGGTCAGACGATAACCGCTAACCTGTGTTCTAGTTACCGGCCCTAAGAGTGGCAAGTTAGCAGATATCGGTGAGGTTTGGGAGAAGTTGGTTGGACAACTTTCTAAGCTTACGTCATCCCAGGTGCATTACTGATGGCTGCCCTGGTTAGATTCAGTCACTGGCGTCTAAGAGGAAGGAGATGGGCACAAGATGACAAATTGTTGGGCACAGCCCTTTACAAGAGGTCCATCCCCCAAGTGTTATAAGTTCTTTAGAAGGCTTTAAGAATGACATCCATGAGAACCCTGATTTTCAACAAAATCCCTTTCACAACTGGTATATATGCCCACGGCTTCTCCAAACTTGAACAATCCCTAGACAGGATGTGAAATCCGTCAATGGCAGTGATTGAGAAGTTCTCAAAGAAACGCTTTACTTTTAAAAGTAATCTTGAAAATTCGTACGCTTTAAAAACCCACAGGCAACCCAGGCTCCTGAGCAACCAAAACCACGCGGCTACTTCGCCCCCCCCCCCCCCCCCCCCGAACGCCAGCGAAATCCGAACGCGGCCAAAAGATTCCAGCCTAAGCAGGAATCTAAGCAAAAGGCCAAACAGACTGCTCCAGCCAAACCGCCTCCTCCACAGCACCGCTCGTCAAACCCAGAGCTTACAAAATACTGTCAAAAACGAGCCACTACACCAGACGGCGTTCACCATCCACTTTGCCGTCACTGAGGAAACTCATTACACAGTTTTCTCCCTCAATGACAAACCATCCCCAAGTCGTCAACGAGACGTACATCCAATATGCGACCGACGACACACGCATAGAGAGGTCCCTCATTCCAGAAGCCTTAAGCTGCTACGCAACAGCAATGGCCTGGATCAGAATCATGTCGCATAAAGACCTTCAGCGACAACCGATCACCACCAAAGAACGCGCTCTTCTGTCCTCACTAGTAGCAGAAAAATTTGCCGTTCCCGAGCCTCCCCTCCCCTCACCTATTTGTGACAATAGGGATCTGTCATGCCACTCACCGAGTCACATTTATATCCTGCCTTCCCTCCACTACCTGTTGAACTGGTCAGCAGCTATGGCGGATATTATGGACCACTGAGTGCCGGCACACACAACCTGTATGAGGAAATTCCCTGCCTGGGAGTTCATGCAGAAGCGGTCCGTCAGTCCCCATCTGACCATCCACCCGACCCATACCAGTCAGCGCTCTCAACACCCACCCTCGTAGCAACCTAGAACCTCTTGGGCTTCGCGCTTCTCAGCTCTCTCCCCTGAGGCCAGAGATAAGCTCTCAAAACTAGGTATCTCAGCTACACAATTCCCGGAGTTGGTAGGAAACACGGGTCTGAACATCAGACTGATCCAATATGTATCGAACTGGATAGCGCAGCACGCTAGCTTTAAGGTTAGCCACATGAAGACAACATCTCTAGGACAAGGAGGTACAACCTCACAGCTTGTCAAACTCAAACATGGGGGTTGGATTATACCTCGGCGCCCAAGAATACAAGCAACACGCACCAGCGCAGGTCAACCGACCACCATGGTCTTGTGCTCTTCCCCCCGAACAAGGTATACTCCCTATTGAATGGGTCAACAACGCCAGCGCACGTCGCACACTGCCTGTAGAATACAGACAACAGCGATTCATTGGTACCACGTACTCACCATCAGATTACATTAGATTGGTGGTAGAACGTCTGGTCACCACCAAGCGTTAGCCCATACCATGATTTGATAACTCTCGACGGAGACCCCACCCGGCTCTTTCAAACTGTTATCTCACACCGCATCAGGCCTGAGAGTCTAACTGACGGGAAGTGCCCACTCGCACCGTCACCTGTATGCAACCGCACGATATCAATGTTTGATGACAGGGATTAGGATGGATTAGATGGGAAAGTACGCTTCTCTGTGACAGGCAGTATATTGTTTGCTAATGTTCAATGAAATGAGCATTAGAGAACATATATACGCTATGACGGAAGCACGGAAGCAGAGATTCCTTTGTTGGCTATGAAGACCTTGGTTGTGGGCAACAGTCGAAACGTACGTCAACCCACGCCTTGGTATTCATGGCTAGGCCCCTTGTTCCAGACTGGAAGCAGCCATGGCATATTACTCCACTGAAGGAGGTACAAATGCGGGGACGTTAGTGGAGGCCAGTCCAGTCGAAAAATGCCGTGCCAGTCGACTGGCTTGAGGAGTAGGTTTCAGGCGAGTCCAGTTCCCCCCACCACCAACCCCCTACCCAACTCAACATCTCCAAACGACACTTGGTTCTAAACATCTCGTTAGAATAAAGTAATAAAGCGTTTCTGAAAAATGGTATTATTTCTTGAAACTAAACCTGGATAGCAATTTTTTAAATGTGGAAATTTCAAGTACAACAGCTGCAACAGTTTTTCATTGAAAATGTTAGAAAAATGGATTTATGACACTGTAAAAAAGCTCCTCCCATATTCTCGAATGTTTTCCTTGGGAGACTTCATCTTCATTACACTGCGACTTCACTGGGACATGGTTAGACTGCATTTAATTCTACATGCAACGATCCTCTCTTATACTGTCGTCCCCTCCTACGGTCCCACAATTAAACTGCACTGTCAGCTTGCCGACAGCGAAGCTGTTTCTCGGAACCATCGTAGCAAGTGCAACTACTAATTTCCTCCTAACTAATTTCTTTCGGGATTTGAGCAATTTTGTTAACAGTATGACATGAACTTTACAGTATACTTTTCAAAGCACTAGTCGCAAACCAATCATTTTCAGTTGCCGTCAAACTTTCTTCGATGAAACATTGGAGTCTAGGATTGTTTTACGTGCGCGGCAAAGCGACAGTTTTGCCGGGATGAGGACAGCGTGCTGAGACAAGTATTATTCTTTCTTTGTTTTTGTTTATTTTCTTTGTTTTCCCTGTGGTTTCATTTTTAAAGACCAGTCGGGTTTTCGTTCTGTCAGAGCTGAAATATCAAGACATTATTCATTTAGTCAGCACCGACTGGTAACGGGGAACTAAAGTGCCTTCTTATGCGGTTGTCCCGTTACAAAGGTTTTTATAAGTGGATGTCTCAGTATATAAATTAATGATCAGAAGGGTTCGCGAGAAGGGGCTTACAGCACCAGGTTGTAACTGGTTGGGACCTGTTAACCCATTAGATAGATGCCCCACCACCGACCAAGTACCACTCGGACCAGTTGGCCAAGGAACACGACCTCGACTATCACTTTGCTACTAGTGACAGTGAGGTGAGAAAAGCAGACTGCCGGGCAACTGCTGGATTCGCAAGTGACTTAGTTGTCAACAAGAGCCCGTATTGCCCAGATCGGTCTGGTCGGCATAGGGACAAAATATTGCGTAGAAACAGCAAGTGGGGTTATATACCAGACTGGGTTCAATAGATTTGCTGGCAGGAGTCCTGCCGAGACATATGGGAGTTCCACAGGTCCTAAGACTGCATTCAAGAAGCAAAGTTGTAGAAACCAACTGAGACAAAGGAATATTTCAGGAAAGGCTCAGTTAAGCCCAGGAACTCAAGAGGAAGAAGCGGCACCTTACTAGTGAACCCAGAGATAGAGATACGGGATATTACAGTAGAAGGGCCTCCTCCTGTTGCTTCAAACAAAGGAAGCTCGGTGTATAGCCCGCACAACAAGCCACAGGGTTATAAGGAAAAAACACGTGCCCTGAAGTACCAAATATCCCAGAGGACTTGAGCTGGTTCCAGCAGCCCCTGAAAGAAGACTTGAAGAGCAAACCCAGACCTGGTAGTATACAGCCCCTGATCAGTAGGGGTGGAGAAAGTGAGAGATCACCCCACGGGGCTCAAGAAGGTTGTGCCAGCATCTTGCGGAAGACCTGATTGTGTCACTGCAAGTGAGTAAGAGGCTTCATTACCTACCAAGGAAGACGAATGGAGCCAACCGATCAGCACTGAATTGTTCCAAAGGAAGTGCTGAGGTAAGCATCGCCGCACTCTGCAGAGGGGAAACGAGCCGCCAAAAACCTGTGAGAGCAGTTCCAATCGAGGCCACGAAGGATTGATGAATAAACGAACTTGTTAAGTTAATTTGTAGTTATATCAGTGGGACACTTGAGAACGTTTACATGTAGTAGTTCCTTGGACTACCCTTCGACAGCCTGTTTTTAGAGAAATTCGAATCAGAAAAAATTCGGATCTCCCATCAAAGATAAAAATGTCTCTGTAAGCCCGAACTCCCATACAGTGCCCCGCCATTGGCCTGCGCTGTTGGCAGCATTGGCACCCCCCCCCCCCACCCCGTAGCTACTTCATTTATTCTTTGGCTTTCCGTTCGACAGTTCGTTTTGCCAGATTTTTGCGAGTTTTTTATTATTACAGCTAGTTTACGTTATTTCCTTTGCTGGTAAGATTGTTCCTTTCTTTTGCGTTTATCAATATACGACTCAGCAGTGAAGTTCTCTTTGTTCTCTAGCCAACGTGGGTGTTGGGGGCGGAATATCTGCCCCTTCAAGTGCCTTCTCCCGTCCAGCCCGGTACAGGTACATATTTGGCGCCCAACAAAGTCTCGAATCCCCCTTGGACTAAGGCTAATTGTATAGGTATATCTAGAATGCAGTTTTGTATCAACCTGTTTTGATTCATTACTTACCTAGTTCAATTACCTATTTTCTTCGTCTTACCTTCTACCTGTTGACTGAACGAACACACACTTCTGCATTCCTACCTCATCAGACCTCACGCTTTCATCTCCTTTCGTCTATATTCCTTCCAACTGAATTATTAATTACGTTTCACTAATTTTTCCCCGACCATCCTACGAAAACTAAAATCCGCCGGGGCCCACCACGTGTCCTGAGAATGAGGCTCCGCAAACGAAGCCGGGCCGTCCATTTCGTGTCTCGTATTTCACGGTATCTTCACGTGGAGGGATCCTTGACTTATTACCTTTGTCACCACGCTCCCCAAGGGCTCTGGAACTCGATCGACACCTCACTTTCTACCACATTCCCTCTTATTTTTATCTCTTCTTTATCTTTTTTCTGTTTTGCGTATTTATCTTATTTCTTTCAAGTATTTATCTTATTTCTCCCCTGTTTTAAGTTTTCTTTCGATCTTCCTTCATAAGGAAAATCATACTCTCACTTTCTCATTGCCCGTCTGTAGCATTTCTTACTGAAGTGCAAATA
Source organism: Leptopterna dolabrata (assembly GCA_954871275.1). Taxonomy (NCBI): domain Eukaryota; kingdom Metazoa; phylum Arthropoda; class Insecta; order Hemiptera; family Miridae; genus Leptopterna; species Leptopterna dolabrata. The sequence goes on along the minus strand of OX940976.1, from coordinate 71,097,905 downwards.
CCCTATTCACTTTAGTTTGTGACAGAGTGTAACAGTGGGGGTGGACCCTCGAGTCCCCCTACTAGACCAGTGAGATTATCACCGGTTAAGAAGGGATATCGATTAGGCTTCCCCAAGCGACCCTGTCTCCACCGGAAGAAAAAATGTATTGAGAACAGCCACACTGTTACACTCCTCCCCACATGACATACTTCTGGGTAGCAGAAGTGTGAGAGGGAAAAGGGGGAATGAAAAGCAGTATGAAGTTCTGGTTCAGGAAAAGACATCTGAACAACTTCAAGGTGACTAACCTCCATCATAATGGTACTAACTCAATAATATTTACTGGTGGAGAACAAAGCTCCTACATACGAGTATTGGCGGATAATGTTGTTGTAGTGGGCGTGGTAATTCTTATTTAGCGCCAGCCATATCCAGGGAGCTAATCAGCTGTGCTGATGAGCTAAACACGTGGAGCCGTGACGTAGGAGAGGGGTCAACGAATTGGACATCCGCAGGTGCCTCGTTGCTCCACAGTCATCTTCTGCCAACTGGCCATTAGTGCATTGAAAAACCTCCCAGCATAAGCCGAATAACACTCAGCAGGTGCCTTGTTGCTTCGCTCTGGCAGTCTTCTTCCCCGAGCTCTCCGATAAGTCACAGTGTGGTTGGTAAATGTAAAGGAGTGGAACAATAAAAGAGTGAAACTAAATTCTTATGTATCCTGAGTGTTAATTTACCCTACGAAGGATCCATTACACTGGTGTCAGAAGTGGGATGTAATCCTCAAGGCCCAGAATACCGGGATTGTCGGATTCCTTAGTTTTGGCTTGAGATTATCAACGCTCAGAATAGCCAACTCAAGCAGCTGATGGGAGCCGTGCTTCAGCCTCATAAAAACAATGCACTCCCGATTGTACTTCCAAAATTTAGTCCAGACAATCCAGATAGTGATTCAAGGGCTTGGTGCACCACAGTGAACCTGTGCATGCAAGAGAACCCCCTTGTTGGAGCAACCCTCAAAGGAAGTGCTTCGACTTGGTTATCCCAAATAAGCTTTCCTGGCATAGAATGGGATCAATTTCAAGAAATATTCCTTGCACATCATTTTTGCTTAGTATGGCTGATTCCGGGATGTTACGATCGGTTGGTCCTGCACATTCCCTGCGTTCCGAACAGGTTGACGATTATGCATATCAAAGAGTGCTTGTTGTCAATAGTGGTTCAGAAATCTATACTCTTGAATTGAGATATGGATATCTCGTTTCCATTATTTCTGGTTTTCACAGTACCAAGGCACGCAATGTTACAGTTGTTGCTTTACCCGAGGAAGGAACTGGTTTCTCTCTTCCAAGACTTGAATATTGCGTGTATTTCAGATCAGAGCCGTTACTTATTTCGGTTGCGAAGACGAAGTACTGCAAATTCAATTATGAAGTTTTAACTTACATAAGAGTGGCATTTGTACCGAATTTGGCGATTGCCTGTGTCACTTCTTTCACGTAAAGAACCCAATAAAGGAGTAATCAAAGGAACCCAAACCCGAACCCCATCCGATGCCCTCATCCGCTTTGTACACGAAGAGCACTAGCAAACAGTGGTCCCCGCTTTTAAAAGCTGTGAGCTCATTATGACTGAAACACTGTTTGTACAAGATGTCCTTAACACATACGTACGCTCATACGTCATCCAGGTTCACCAGGTTTTTTGACTGAGTCTGAAACCGACTTGTGATTTAGAACAGACGTATTAGGTATATTCATAATAGTCACTTAACCTCCCCCCACGCCCTCCTGACAGACGCATAAAGGTATCGTACCCCGTATCGTAGTTTTTCGACATTCTGATGCGATCTGTGGGCTTATTTCTAACTAATCACTTCCATTCTGTTACCATCGTGTAGGGGAGAAGTACACCTTTCATTTTCACCCTCTTCCAACAGATTTCACGGCAGTAGCGATATCGTGGAGGGCGACCTGTTCACTCTCTGTAAGCCTCTTTTCTGCATCATTCAAAGGAGGATTTCTTTTGTTTGGGGTGGTGGGATGAAGGGAGAATGGAGGCTCTATGACGTCAGCCCTCCTTTCCACCCTTCAGTTAGACGTTTTGTGCTTTTGAAGGTGTCAGCATTTTTTCTTCCCGTTGTTTTTGGTACCTATTTTCTCCTGTGTAATATCATGGAATACTGCGACTTTTCTGACGAGGAGGAACTGAACCTGCGGATAGATGATCAAGGAATAATACCTAGTGGTGACGAAGATGAAAACATAACTGCAAGTCTCCCATTCAGAGCCGATTTTGAAATGAAGAAGTTCAAATTTTTGAATATTTGCGTGCCCAAAATATTGTTGATTCGGATTCTGATCCTGAATTTTTGGTGTCCACAGGGAAACCAAAGAAACATGCCCTGAAAGAATTCCGAATAGAGATAGGATGGTCACTCGAACTGTTGGGCAAAAAATCGAAAATTGGGCGTCATCTTTTTATTCTCTGCAGGGTCGAAGAATATAATCATCGTAGAGACCCGTTGTACCCTGGCCACCAGAAGCAATTCGTCAGTACACATCAAAACTCTCATTTTGCCAAAGTGGGCCGAGACAGGACGATGCCAGAAGAAAAGAAAAAAAGTCTTCAAATGTCGTAAGTTGACCAATGATGATGTGCTTGAACGCCTTAAAGAAGCAAAAGAAAAGAAAAATAGGGAACCGAAACGAAAAAAAAGTGGCAAGAGAGCTGATGAAGTGGAAAACCCAAGAAAGAAGGCGAAACCCCAACAAGATAATGACAGCGAAGATGAGATGTCTGATCTCCCTTGCGAACTTTCTGATGGCGACAACGACGATACTGAAGACTTCATTCAAGAAATGGAGGCTGCAGAGGTAGAGGAGATAACGTACTTGGAGCCATCAGTTGATCAATTTTCTCCATCCTTGTTCATCCTTGTTGACCTAACTGGAGGAGCAAGAAATAAAACTCACTTTGCCTATGTTTGTCGAGTGGATGAAGTCACGAAGGACGAGCTTGCAGTGAGTGGAATGAAGAGTGTGGATAGAAACAAAACTGAATTTGTTTTTGTGGAGAAGGACGAATTCACTGTGGCTAAAAGCCAGGTAAAGGCCATTCTACCATCTCCAACAACAATAAAATCCGGAAGAAGAGATGTCTACAAGTTTGGTGGCAGCGTGAATGTGAAAGAACAGTAACAACTGGAGAAAGGTTTTGTTGGTGTGATATATTTTAAATCAATCGACATTTTCTCTTTCATTTTTGTTCAATAAAAATTGGTTCTCATCCTGATTTCTTTATGCTATAACCTAATGATGAAAACAAGGTGATTTTCCTTCAAAATATGATCTTTTGACAGTATTGACTTGATTTAATTGGCTCTTGGGGTAATTGTGAACTATGTTTCGGGGTAATTATGAACATCGTCTTTTATATCACACCTGCTCTGTGCAACATGTTCCAGGTAACAGTCACATGTAACAGTTCTTACTTTTTGAACAGCTCATTCAATCTTCAAAATCGCTGTTCATAATTACCCCATTGAGTATGGGGTAATTATGAACATAGGGGGTAATTATGAACAGGGATTTTGACAAACATGCAGCTGTCAAAAACATTTAAAAATGCCTTACAGTGCATTAGAGGAGTAGAATAATAATTTTTGAGGGTTTTCCCAAATTTTTACATGGATTAGGTACTCCTGAGAGCTGTCAGCATGTGAAGTGGTTAAAATTTGTTCATAATTACCCCAGTTGACCCTATAGAAAGAGAATGGTTCTGTGGTTTTCACACCTCCATTGTAACCACCGTTGTACCTCCGTCTTGCTTGGTTGCACCTCACAGTTTTCCGTGATTTTAGTGATTCTAACTTGCTGAACCATGAACTATTGAGTGTTTAGGCCATATTGTGCTCTTACGGTGACTCGAAAGTGAGGCGATCTGGGTATGACCCGACACCAAATTTTATAGGTTTACAACACAGCCCTGCTGTTTGTTGTTGCTAGACTATGTGCTTTCCTGGTCAAATTTGGAGGAGAAACACCATGTTAGGAGTTGTGAACAGTGCTCTACTTGTAACAACTGGGTAATAAGATGCAGGAGGGCTGACGCAAAAGGTCCGGAATATTTCCAAAGGTATGACCATCTGCTCCAAGCACTTCCATGAAACCCTGGACAAGATCGATTATACATGGCACTTCCCCCCCCCCCCCCCCTGCTAGCCCGGCCTACGTAAGTAAATTTAACTATCTGCTGTCAGATCTGTGGTCTAAGCCACGTGTGGCTTAGAAGGTGGTAGTAAGTAAATCAGTAGTAAGGAATGAAGCAATGACTAGAAATAGTTTGAAAAGTGGGTAGAAGAACAGTAGCTACAATATTGTATCTACGACATTAGTATCAACTTCAGTGTTCATAGGATCCAAGAGGGACTGTGTAGATAATTATGTTGGTAGCTATGTAATAAGAGAGTTTTAGAGCTTTTGACACCGTTCGGATGGCGATGATGTCATATCTAATCTATCAAAGAAATTTTCAGTTGGAATTTCCATGTGCTTACAGTTGGATCAATTTCGTCTCGCCTAGTAGAAGTGACGAACATACTTCTCATGGTGATGGTTCGCTACTACAAAGGGGATATGGAGACTTGGAAAACAGCACCGGACGAATTGAGGGAGATCCCAGCCACAATCAAGATAACCCTTCTGACGCAGCCTCGGACCCTACAGAGATGGTGGAGCTTGATCCTGCGCGCTTTTGCCAGCGATGTCTGACGGTCCAGCAGTATGGGGCTCCTATTTACCGAATGGTTTCGGTTGAGGGGAGGAGATTTGTTCATGACGTCCTCATCGGAACTACGACAATGGAAGACATTTGTAAGTCAATTTTGGCAGTCATCACCAATTACCTGTGGCTATCCCTTACCGTTCATCAACAGGCCAGACAGGAGCATTACCATCCCGTCCACGTATGCCAATGGAATGTTGCCCAGCGAGCCTGCAGATGTCCCGGGCTCCGAAGATTTGACAAAGCAAATGGGAGAAGAACAATCATTGGACCAAATGACGGCAAAGGACCAGACGACATCAACCAAATATTTCTCTATTTACGCTCGTTCCCAAGACGGGTCGTATTGGAAAAAACGCCTGAATTCATCTGGGGACACTTTCCTCAGCATTCAAATAAGGAATTGGAGACAAATCTCGCAGGTGCCAACGAGGGACTGGTGGAAGGCGATGACATACAACATCAGGACCAGAGTGGACAGGACTCATCATGGATCCCTACAACAAATAATCAACCAGCTGGAGGAATACATCCACCAACTTTAGGATGCCAACCGGAATCAGCCGGACATGGAAGAATGAAGAAGGTATCCGTCGTCAGCATCGGTGATAGCATAGAACATTTAAGTACTATACCTGTACGTAATTGCGTACTAACAAAAAGGTGGAGGCTAAACTCTGATCTTCGTTTTATAACCGAAGAGGATTAAAACTTCCGTAGGGCAGTAATATATATAGAGTCAAAATGTGTGTACCGAACCACAACTGATTTCGAACATTTGTAAAACCGAATTAACCCCACATTTCGTAATTATGGTGATGACCCACATTACTATTTGACCATCCATGATAGTATCAGTATTATCAATCAGTTAACGCAGTTGCATCAGTATAACGATTGTGACGAGCACGTTCACGAGTTCCTCACTCAATGTATTAATATATTAGATAAGAAAATACCAAAATTGAATTGCTTGGAAATTGTTAGTCCTCCCTCATCAAGTAAAAACTTTTTCATAGACTTCACGACAGGGTTTTACCTCAATGTTGGTAATATAGGAAATTTCAATAGATATTCGAACTTTCCATTCCAAGACTACCAACCGACGAGTCTTGGTTTGGAATGAACCAAATGTAGAAGACTCAGTGTTTGATACGTGTAAAATGTTATTCGGTGGCGATCCGTTCCCTGCGAAAATTAAATTCTGTGGTGATGCCACCATACCAAGAACCCCAGTGTTCATAATATCCAATAAATCTATTTTTCCGAACGAACGTGCGTTTAACGATCGTATGTATAAAATAAAATGGCGGTCTGCACCGTTCTTAAAACACATTACAGGGTATCCAACACCCAAAGCTTGGACACACCTTCTTAAATTGTATGATATTACATACTAAATATGTATTCCATAACGTTGTATAATATACCATACTATTTTGTACAAGAATAAAGTTCAACTGATCACATCTATTGTTATCCTTTATTCCCATTTCACCTATAATATAATACCATTACGGCAAACAAAACCCCTCACGATTTCTTTTTCGTACTGGGTACTTGTCCGTTACCCCCAGTAACAGCGCATCCATGACGCACGGATGCTACGGGCCTCGCATACTAATCAGGTGTAAGGTGTTGAGGTACTATTACTATATGAGGGCATCCACGCGTCCGATGGCTGCGGGATGCCCTCATATAGTAATCACTGGTTTGTTCCAACCAAACTTGTTTGGGTTGAAAAAGTTATTGGGCTTCAAAGGTCATGGTGTGGGTTGTACAGTGTACCTGTAGGTAAATTATGAGGTTTGATCTAAGCAAACAGTCAAGATAAAAAACCACAGTCATGCAGCATGGCTATAAGAGCGAATTTTCGAAGTTTTCGGCATCTTCCTCCTCCGCCTAAAATGTTCTGAAAATTAATTTTCGGCCAATGAACTTGATACCATACAAAATTAAAACAGGAGTAGTTTTACGCAAAGTAAAATTTGGGGTTGAAGGAGGAGGAGGGGGAAATCAACAATGTTTTGAATACCAGAAGAGTAGGTATTGGGTACGTAACAAATTTTTTGTTCCATTTTTTGCCGAGTAACACCTCGGTTTGTAGATTTTCCAACGCTGAACACGATGGTGAAGTCAGAATTGCGATATCCCATTCCGTTATCAGATTAGAGCAGACGAACCAGGAAGAACATCTCAAGAAATAACCACGTTCCTTCATCTTCAAAGTGCTCCAGTTTGAGAATGGAATGAGATATCGCAATTCTGATTTCACCATCGTGTTCAGCGTACAAAAACCTTTAAAATGAGGTGTCACTTGTCAGACTTTTTCATTTTGGGAATTTATGGGTAATTTTCCCCCCCTAAAACTACCCAAAACTCCCCCTTAGGGTGACCCGATTCTGCCCATCTTCGAACTTAGCCTGTCGATTGCCAAGACAGATTTTTCGTGCAAATTTGAACTTTTTATCTCAATTCTTTCGAGAGTTATCGTCTGGAATGACACATACATATATAAATATATATATATATAAATATATATATAAATATATATATAAATATATAAATATATATATATAAATATATATATAAATATATATATATATATACATATAATTTTTGGTGTCTTTCGGCAGGGAATTCAGGATGGTCTGAAACGGATTTTGGTATAAAAATCTTTCGGAAATTCGAGTTTTAAAAATTTTGGACCGAGAACAATAGCTTCCTTTTCTTCGAAAATTCGCTGAAAGTAGACATTTCTCAAGGTCGGAGTTTGGGTTGACTTGGATTAACCTTTTTTTACCAGAACTGTATTCAAGTCAACCCACCTATTCCGCAAGGTTGATGAAAATCGTGGACTCCAGACCTCGACCTGGGACTTGGAACCGGATTCTAGTTATATATAATCAGTATGTGAAACTTGACCTCCAACCACTTGGAACAGGCTGATGTTGAACTTTTTAGAGTGAGCGCAGTAGGTTGTGCAGATAAAATATTTGACCTAACAAGGACCAACCGCTGCTTGGAACGAACCTATTATGTCAACCCACGTCCTTGACTGGGTTGAAAAAGTGACGGTTTGGGTACAAACGGCTTGGGTTTTGGGTTTTTTGATAAAATGTATGCAGCGGATTCAGGGCCAGTGAACTATTTCCTTGGAAATATCTTAATACTGACTTCTCGAAATGTTTGGGATCAGACAGAGGGTAGCTCAGTTTTCCAGGAACAAAATAACGGTTCGACGGTTCATTAAGTGCTCAACGTAGAGTACAACAGTAAAGATATAGATTCTTATCTTCAATATAATGGACAACATGAGGTAGACCAGAGCATATCCTTCCAAGGAAATCAAGATTTCTGAAAATAATATGGCAAAGCAATCTGGGACTCGAGCACCAGTCCCAATCTTCACTGGATGGCAACATAAGACCTCGTTTCCACGCCATTTCATTTCAAGGAGATAATTCGAAAAACCCGTGATACGTTTTGTTGATGAAAACTTGTTCTAATGGTTTGAAGGGAACCTGCCTAAAACCATCCGAAATTATAAACACAATAATTTTGGTTCATACTTTTCAGATGTAGAAATCGGGACTGGACTAGATAACAGTTCCAACAGTGTGAACAATGCGAGTAGATATTCCTCACATAAGTACAGCATGAATGACAAACAACTGACCTCTTTCATTAACATGCATTGGAAAAAATTCCTAAATCTTTGGACGAAGTGAAATCTCACAGTTGAAATCTTCCAGTTATCTAGTCACAAACTGAATGTACCTTATTTCTCAGTGAGGACTGAAGTATCTCCAAGGTGCTCTGTAGGGACAGCTGTCACCGCAGTACAATGAACAGTGTGAAGGCAATGATCAGTATCCAACTTGAAGTCGGTGATCACCTGAAGCAGAAGTAGTGATCCGAAGAATATCCCATGTCGTTGAGGTATCTGGAAAACACACTTTCTTTTTAGTTGAAATATACCCTGAAACGTCAGTCATGTGAATGAGCAGTATAGATGAGGACACCCTGAGTTACATCCACACCTACCAATCTAATATGTTGAGCACTAGATAGAAGAATGTCTAAAAAGATAGTCTCACTCGAACTGAATATTTTACCAGAGCTTCATCCAAATTCTTTCCTTCGCCCAAGATGAAAACCTCAACGTCAATGTCTGCGTCACAGTCTACTCGAAATACCTATTTCAGTGTTGCATAAATAACACAACACGTTTTTAATCACCCCGGAATCCCAAGCCGATTTGGAAGCTTTGATACTTCTGAATACAGTGTTTTGGTAGGTACTATGTCTGAACTTGAAATTGATTAGTCTACTCAAAATAACTACAGTACTCCCTCTGTAATCCGGCAGATATCGGACCAGAGCACTGCCAGATTACCGAAAATGCCGCATTACTGGAAAATATTGAGAAAAACGCAGTTATCATTGAAAAATCAGTTTTAATTACCTACATTGTACTGTACAATGTAAAAAGGTAGAAAAATACATTTTATATAACCCACGTTATTCATTGGAAGTAGACGGCTGAAAATGCTCATCAATTGTCTTTTGGTTTTTACTGTTGAGACACTTTGAGTACTTGTTCCTGTAACCTTCTTAAAACTGTTGAGACACTTTGAGTGCTTGTTCCTGTAACCTTCTTAAAACTAAGACATCGTTAGACTGACGGAGTGAGTGAGTGGGGCATGAGTCATCGCTTTGTTCACTCGGACACCAGTCCAAAGTCAAATCAAGTGTTGAGCTCATACTCGAATACAAAACGCCGGATTACTGGGAGTGCCGGATTACAGAGGGGATACTGTATTTCAGTGTTGTATAAATAACACACCACCAAATGTTTAATCACACCGGCATCTGTGGTGATTTTCAAGTTTTGATACTGTCTGAATACAGTGTTTTGGCAGAAACCTACTATCTTTTGATTATGTCTCAACTTGAAATTGATTAGTTCCAATATTTTGACGTAATTCAATTCTTGGAGGAGTATCAAAAGGTTTCCCAGTTTATATAGGAAATGCGATCCAGATTGTAACAGTCAGCTTAAGCTTTTTAGTCCACTTTCTTTCTTTTTCTTTTTTCTAGGATACACCATTTAATTTTTGTAACTTCGAAAACCATGCACCTGCTACATTGTCCATTGTTTAAAGGAGAAGACAGCTCAAAGTTTACGACCTCCCCCCTGCTGCAAATAGACAGGGAAGCCCTCCTGAGAGGTGACTGTCCACTCAGTCATAGTCCTTGGATATACCCAAGTTCCTGTTACACCTACAGGTAGAGGCGAGTGTTCTAGCTCACTCTTCCAACTTAGCAGGTTGGTTCCCGAGTTTTTGTTTTCCCAGAAACTCTCATGCCGGCGCCTACCTATTGGACCCCCAGAGTCCATTAAGCCACTTGCGGTGTTGGGCCCAACACCGAGTATTCGCCCATACTCGCTTGAATATTTACCTATGCTCGGAGTTTGCCGAATCTTGACGCGCACCCCGCACACACATACGGTGTTGGTTCTCAACCCCAAGCATCGACGCATGTTCGGGCAAGCTACGATGAACGCAGCTTCACTGTCAACTTGGAACAACACTCGGCCGCATGCGTATGGGCTGCACAAATACACTAGTTGGCCAATAATCGCCGCCTTTGACTCGGGAAAAAAACCGCCTTTTGACCGAGCATCCCCGAGCACCAATATTTGCGCGCATTCGGGCATTTGTCCCGTGGTTACAACACTTGCGGGAAGAGGCCGACGAATATTCGGTGTTGGGCCCAACACCGCGAGTGTAACAGCGGCTTTAGGAGGGCACCTCCCCACCACATTCAGATCAGTTCAGGTGCTTGGAACAACCACGACCACCACGAATCCAACCTCATCCGGGGGGGGGGGGGGGGGGGGGGGGTTAGACAGGTGGCACATTGCCGAAGCGATGTGTCCGTTGCCAGTGGTAACGGTGTTGTTGAGTGCATGATCCCAGTCACCTGGCTTTGCATCACACCCAGATGCCAGACCGGTCACAGGCCCGCCATAGAGAAGGTGACTCTGAGGCTACGCATTATCCCCCCTCTGCGCATGCGCAGCTGAGCAGTAGGGGAGCATGGGGAAGGGAGACACTGGGGCTCATCTCGGGGCTCCTGATCCCCACGTGTACATCGGTACCCATAATGCACCTGCTACAGCAAACATTTATTATACATCCACCATTTTTCCAACCGACTGTCAACAGGTCTGACTGCCAACATGCAGACAAGGACATTGCCATCGCGGAAGACTCACCATATAAATGAGGCTCAATCTCGGTAAAGTGAGAAGGAAAATGTGGATATGGCCACGGGCTCACAAACCAGGGTGGAATTTGAAGAGGGGGCAGCACTCTGAACGGGGATGGATCTCGAAGGGGGCCTGCAGGGATTAGGACGGAACCAGGTCTAGATGACAGCAAACATCCAAAAACGCTGTGAAGTCCTTGTGTCACATGGGTTTATTGGGCCTAGTGGACATACCTACAGAGACATTGGCTGTTCATTTATTGTTTCTTCCATGTGCAATAATTGAAAGTTATTTTTGGTGGTTTCCACCAATTTTGGCCCCCCAAAAACAGGAAATAGGCTCCTACTTTTTTTTATATCTGATCACTGATAGTGCCATTTAAATGTCTTGAGTCACCTGCTGCTACTACTTCTATGTCATTATACAAATTTATGGTGATTTCTGACTCATGACACCTCGGAAAACCCTACCTTTCTACACATTTTCTACCTAAAACACCCCTGGGTGTATTCCGATCGGGCTGCCGAGCTTTGGAGCAAAACTAGGGCTCAAATGGAAACTGTGTGAAAGAACGATTTAGGACCAAAATTTATGGTAAATTAAACGCTGAAACTTCGTTAGAAGCTCAATTTTTCGCTCGTTGTTCGCAATCGACTTTACATTCGGTCCCCTCGTCCTGAAAAACGTGGAAAACGATACCTCAAAAGCTCACGTTACTAACAAAAAATTTTTACCCCCATTTTTCACCTTTAACACCCTTTGGTATATATTCCAAGCAGGCTGCAAAGCTTTGGGACACAACTAGAACCCAAACGGAGACTGTATGCAAAGAACGAGTTTTTTAGCCCAAAAATTGAGGTGGATATGGATCATACGGCGTACAGTGTACGGCGCACAGACATTGCATTTTAGGAATCTACACACTTGGAATCGTAGATGATGAAATTTTGAGGGCGTTTGAAAAATTGTTTGCTGATCAAATACATAGGTGTATTATTCAGAGAATAGCAAACCAAAAGGAGCACTGTACAATGAAGACCACACAAACTGATCACACTTTGTCAGTTGGTATAGGTTTTTTTTTTAATTCAATTAATGTAAGTATGCCCAATGGGACAAATGTCCAGTTGTTTTATGTGTAGATTCAATGACGACTGCAGTGGGAGGGAGGAAACTCTTCCAAGGAACAGCACACCACACCCGGAATAGGAGGCATAGAGTGCACTATACGAACAGAAGACATAAGAAGAGAGAGGGTCGGATTTTCACCTTTTTGACCTCAAACACAAAATCAGCACCCTTAAAAATGGATGTGGTACAAAATGCTTAAATGCTCTTTACATTACATCTTTGTGTGCACAACACTGAAGTGGGCTTCCCTATTTAGGCGCTTCTGTATACACACTAATGTCGGGAAACAAAAAATATATATATTATAGATTTTAGGTTATGACAGAAGTCAATGTTTACCGTTCGGTGAGCTGGGTGAAGGATATGGGGCCACATATACAGACGTAATAAGGCAGAGGGACAGAGTTGGTGAAATCTGGGAGGACTTCTTGAAGAAGCTGCAACGTCACCCAGCCACGTTTGCCTTTCCAACTGGGGTCAGCTTCCGAGAGCACATGCTCGGCAGTAAACCTGATGAATTCAACATAGCATTAAAATTGTTATTTATTGGAGAGACTCAAACAACCACAATTTCTTATTGATTCTTAAGCTCTGGTTTCTTCACAATGAGTCAATTCCTGAGTCTTATGAGGCCAGTATCTTGATTGGGTCCAAGTTACCCATTTCACCATACTTTTTCAACTTCGAGTTAGCTGGTAGTACTAGGTTTGTCAATGGATCAAGTTTGTAAACAGCATCTGCACTGCTGTTGCCAGGATGACAAAACATGAATACATTTGAGATACTCGTGTAAAACTGAGTTAACATGGGGAAATCTACGGATGAACCTTGACTTCAGACTGAGTCAACATGGGGAAATCTACGGGTGACCCTTGACTTCAGGCTGACCTTCTGGGAGCACGCCAAGTGAGCAGGAGAAAAGACGGTGGCGGCGATGGCAAACCTGAGCAGACTGATGGCAAACATTTGTGGCCCACTGCCCAAAAAAAGGAAGATGCTCATGACCACAGCGAAGTAATCATTTTATATGAAGTGGTGGTGTTGGCTGAAGCCCTAAAAGTTAAAAAGTACTGAGACCACCTGCGGTCTGTGCACAGGAGGGGTGCCTTGTGAATAGCAAGCCATTATCGTATGGTCTCCTTCCTGCTGTAGTGGTCATTGCTGCCGCCATCCCAATCGACCTCCGAGCAATGGAGAGGAAATGGATCTACCTCCGGCGATCCACAGAAGAGCCAAAATCCCTTATCAGGAAAGAGGAGAGAGAAAGAACATTGGAGCAGTGGCAAAATGACCGACGACAAGGGGGCATGGACCCGCGTGCTTATCCCACAGGTGCGCCATGGCTTGAAAGGAGGTACTGAGAAGTGGATTTCCACATTAAAATCTTCCTGTCGGGCCATGGATATTTCTGGTCCTATCTGCACAGAACGGCGCTAGCAGATACCGCGAAGTGGTACTGCAATGCACCAAATGACGACGCCAAACACACGTTTTTCTACTGCACCCGATGGAGTAGGGAAAGGGAGATCCTAGAAGAGGAGGGTGAAATCACATCAACTAATGTGATCGGGAAGATGATCTCCAGCCAGGGAACTTTGGAGAGGAGATTCTGTCCTACATAGTCCGAATCCTACAGGCAAAAAATCTGGACGACCAGTTCCTCAGATGAAGATAAACTGAGACTGAAAGAAGACATCGCCCAGTGATCGACCCCACTCGGAAGTAATGCTGAACAAGTGATTCCGGGGTGGATTAGGTCAAGAGGATAAGGGTTAGTGGGTTTTTAGTGAGTGAAACCTCACAAGGCTGCGGAGTGCAGACTCTCCAAAATATCTTTTTCAAAATTTTCCCACTGTTTCCCTCGGGGAAAAAACAAATCAGTACAGTTCTTCATCTAACACTGCCTCTGTTGCCCACTTTCCGACACAGAACTTTCTAATACTCTAAAAATTATCTGGGTGGACCTTTACTGGCTAGCGTTTCAGATTTCAGGGATGACAACCGTCCAAAAGTTTTAACTGGCAAACACCGACCACAGCACTGACCTTTGTAGGAACATGTTTAGCGTCATAAACAGTGAACCCAAAAATCTTTTGAATTGGTATGGTCCAAGGAGTAATAATATGGTGTCCTAACTTCGTCAAAAATTTTGGGCAACCACCAATTATCACAAACTAGGTGAAACCAGAATAACACTTGTTAATGAAACTGGCCCTAATCGATTTTTCTACTTTAGAGAGCCAGATGAAACTGGACTACGTAGAAAAATAAATTTTCTACTTCTGGAGCCAGCCAGGTGCGTGGGCCCATGCTCTTGTGGTAAACAAATACATTTTCAAAACTAGACAATGATTTCGAGTTACCAGGATTTTGACTTACTTCGAATTGGTGCTCATGAGTAACGACAGTTGTTGCTTCCAAATAATGTCCTTTTCAGCTTTGTTGAAAAATAACAGTTTAACTGTAATCCTGAAATCATTAGGTGCTAAAATTACATTCAAATGAAATAACTAAAATTGATCGACAGTCCAACAACAAAGAATACAGCATAGAGAAAACTACACATCAAGAAAAATGCAAAGACACAGGATTCCGAAACTTGTAAAATGCAACAAATTTATTTTGACATTTTTAAATGTAACTTACTTTTTCGAGGGTTGCAGCGCCCAACTTATCAACCTGAGCATAGGAGTGAAACCTGTACCAGCAGCAATCAACACCAAATGCGACGATTTGGAAAGAGCCAATGTAGAGAAAGAACCAACTGGGAAACCCGCTGACAGCACGTCGTTAACCTTGACGAATGACAGGATTTGAATTTATTGCAATTACACAATCTTGAATACGAGTATACTTTGGAACTTGCAGCAAATTTTCTACAGAAAATACTCTCAAGAATCACCTTTCGCGAGGTTAACCACGAGCTGAAGATGCCATCAGGATAAGCTTTGACCATCAAGGAAATATCTGAGACAGAAGAGGGGGCGAGGATAGACCCAGTTATAGGTGTGTATTGCCGCTCAACCGTATTTCCTGGAAGAATCAGAGAAAGGATTCTATAAATTTATACAGGACTGAAAGGAAGCAACGATAAAGGCCGGGACACACATAACCGCACCGTGCCCGTGCCAACACACGGCCGTGTGTTGTCCGTGCTACGGCGAGTAGAAAAACAAGGCATTTTAACGTGTAAGGACACACATCACCGCACCGTGCCAGCACCGTCGTGGCGCTCGGAGACAGAGCCGTGCCCGCACCGTCACCGACTAGTTCAGTTTACTTTTTGACGGTGACGGTGTGGGCTCGTGCAACATGGAGGTCGAAAAACTGATAGAAGAAGTGCGGAAATTCCCTGTTCTTTATGATCAGACCGATGAAAAATATCGGAATGCCGAATATAAGGAAAGGGTGTGGAAAATCATTTCCCAGACACTGAAAGTACCAGGTATGTTACATTTTTATATTTTTTAATTTTGTTGTATAGTGCATTGTTGAAGTGTTTGTCAACTGAATTTACACAGAATTTATGCTATTTGGCGGTAAATCTTGGGTGCATTATATTCCCAGTGCAGCCCTCTCTTGCCAAGACTTGGAGATTACTGACGGCCGTGGCACGGAGGGGTGTCGGGCAAGTGTGTTCTCCCACCACCGTCACCGACAGTCGTCCGTGTCGCGGGCTCGGCACGGGGAGGACACGGTGCGGGCTCGGTGCGGTTATGTGTGTCCCGGCCTTAATGCGTGGGAACATTCAACTAAGTAACAAATTAGTTTTAATAAATACAATTTGGGACAAATAAGAATTTCTGTGGCCGATTCAAGTGTTTGTACAACACGCTAGTATGCAGATTAGTTGGAGTTGCTCACAAACCTTTGATGTTTGCTTTGAAAGTTTGATGCCAGCCCAAAGGAACGTACTCCAGTATCTTGTCAACGTATGACAAGTCCACTATATGCACGTTATGAGTGACTTGCTGAACGGACTTGACTGAGACTTGGGAGTATTTGGAAGGAGGAGGTTTCACGGTAGACTTACAAGCGGGCAAGTCAGTCCACAGAGGGCCTTCTTTTGTCAGCTTGATCTCAACCTGCAATCAATGAGCGTTGCGAAATGAGATTACCACTGGACTAGATGACGTCCGGGACAGTTAGGTAGCCATCGCACTTACTTTCAGCGGATTGGGCAACGTGACCTGAGGCGGCCACTGGATATTGCAAGCCAGTTGCCAACCAACCCAATAGCCATTGATGTACACCCAAAGCTCCTTATCACATTTGCAGTTCAGATGGAGCTACAAAACAAGAGGTTTCATTTTTATGAAGACCTATAATAAGGGAAAATTTGGCTAGGTTCACATTAAGTGGCAACCAGTATGTCAGCCTTGGTATGATGTGGTTAGTTACTGAGTAATAATCCAAAATAACAAACCCGTTCCAAGTCAGGTTCCTTGATATACAGGACGACAGTGATAAAACTAGCCTGCTGGTACCAGTCCACTTTACAAAGGGCGGGAGGAAGAGCTGGCTCGCTCGAACGCAGAGGCGATGGAGGCGGTGCAGGTAATTGGGAAAAAACTGCGGTCGGTGTCAGAAACTCGTTCCCACCAACCAGCCTCCCAACCAGGCATTTGGCCAACAACGACTCGAAGTTCACCCACGGGTGGACCTGCAACAAAGGCACGCCTCAATACTTGAATGTCACCACCAACCTCAATGAAGATGTTACAAACACATAACTGAGATACCCGAATGGGCACTTGTCGTGGTTTGAGTGATGTGAAGCACGGAAGTAGAGATGAATAGGGGAAACATTTGAGAGGTTTTTTTAAATTCAAGATTCTGTAAAAGAAGCTCTTTTGTAGCCTTCCTGGTTAGGTGAAACGTATTATAGCAGACTAGGTGCAGCAAGCTTCATTATTTGCCTTGAGGCTATATGATTCAGTGCTTATCAAAACGAGGTCACTTTATACATGTCTTTCAAACTCAGATTTTCACAATGCGTGTTGACATTTTCATGTCTTAGTTACTTTGGCACACAAACTCGAAAAGCGTTACCAAAAAGCGACAGGAAAACGCACCATTTCTGATGATTTTCGCGTACAAACGGTTCGTTTCTACGGAACTTCATGCCTGCCATTTTTCATCGTACAAAAATCGTTCACCACTCGTTGGAATCGTGTGATTTTATTGAATATTTTATTGTTAACCGTACCCCCGTAACTTGCGCGGTAGCTGAGCTGAGCATGGTGAAAAAAGGTGGGTAAACAGGGTATAAGCAACATCTCTACTATATTATAAAAACGGATCTCTGTCTGTCTGTGTGTGTGTGTGTCTGTCTTTCTATGCACGGCCAAACGGCTCGACGGATATCGACCAAATTTGGCACGAATATCCGGTAGGCTCCCAAGTTGTGCAACGTCGCATTTTTAATTCCCTGACCATAGCGGAACTATGGTCGACCATGGTCAACTTCGTTAATTGAAATAGTAACCCCTATTTTTTATCGCGTATTCGTAATCTACGTGAAATTCTATCTACGATCGACCCTTCGGACTACCCCCGCGGTCGACCATAGCGCATCCATGGGCCCCTCCATGGTCGAATCCCGAATTGCTTTTCACGGCCAAACGGCTCGACGGATATCGACCAAATTTGGCACCAATATCCGGTAGCCTCCCAAGTCGAACGTAGGCGCATTTTCGATTCCCTGACCATAGCGGAAATATGGTCGACCATGGTCAACTTCGTTATTTGATCGGTAACCCCGATTTTTTATCTCCTATTCGTAATCTACGTGAAATTCTGTGTACGATCGACCGTTCTGCTACCCCCGCGGTCGACCATAGCGCATCCATGGGCCCCTCCATGGTCGAATCCCGAATGGCTTTTCACGGCCAAACGGCTCAACGGATATCGACCAAATTTGGCACCAATATCCGGTAGCCTCCCAAGTTGAACGTAGGCGCATTTTTAATTCCCTGACCATAGCGGAAATATGGTCGACCATGGTCAACTCCTGAATGGCTTGACGGATATCGACCAAATTTGGCACGAATATCCAGTAGGCTCCCAAGTTGTGCAACGTCGCATTTTTAATTCCCTCACCATAGCGGAACTATGGTTGACCATGGTCAACTTCGTTATTTGAAATGGTAACCCCTATTTTTTATCGCATATTCGTCATCTACGTGAAATTCTATCTACGATCGACCCTTCGGACTACCCCCGCGGTAACCATAGCGCATCCATGGGCCCCTCCATGGTCGAATCCCGAATTGCTTTTCACGGCCAAACGGCTCGACGGATATCGACCAAATTTGGCACCAATATCCGGTAGCCTCCACAGTTGAACGTAGGCGCATTTTCGATTCCCTGACCATAGCGGAAATATGGTCGACCATGGTCAACTCCTCAATGGCTTGACGGATTTTGATAAAATTGGGCACAAATACCCGGTAGGCTATGGGATTTTTCCGTCGTTTGTTGGTTCCACGATACTGCGTACAGCGAATCTCGGATAGCGAGCGAAGCGAGCGGTCATGCTAGTAGGTAATGAAGAAAGTCACTGTTTACTAGTATCGAATGTGGTAACCTTGCACCGCTGCGTAACCCGGATCGTGGAAACCTTGCAAATGATTCCGTCAATTATCCCTAAATTGTTGTATTTCCTTTCAAGTCCTGAATCATGATTAAGAGGAGGTTCCTTTGTTATTTGCGATTACGCGTTTTGTATGTGAACAGTTTCCTTTGTAAATTGCGACTACGAAGTGAACGATGGAATCGGAAGAGTTTCGTCAGTTCGTTATCGATATTCCTTTCTCGCCGGACACCACCGACCAAGAAAAATATAAACGATTCCTACAAAAGCGATCGTCATCCGAGAGGAAAAGGAAATTGCAAGCCGAAAGACAAGGAGAATGTCGTGCGCGTAAGAAACTGATGTGGCCGCGAAACAGCCCAAGAAATCGAATGTTTCTGAAGATGAAGAAAGAACAAGCAAGAATGATTCTTCGTTACCTACAAACTGTCAAGATAAAGCTCGTGATACCATGAAAATGTCTCACTGTGTTTGTACGCAAATGTTTGTGCTTGTACGCAAGCGTTTCTAATCTTTCAACATCTCATGTTCGCGCATGCGGAGACGAAAGTTACCAATGAAATTCATACGGAACTATCAAAGTTTAATGGTTTATAAACGATAAGACCCTACCCGACAAATTTTCGGCCAACTTTTCGGAGTTTCTAGCCATAGAGGCTAGAATGTTGTCAAATATTTCGTTTTCCAACGTGCGGAAGAATGTTAAAAGGAATTCAGTAAGGAGCTTGTTTTGGATTGACGATAATTGCCTATTTAAGAGAGCACATGGGAGGTGACATAAGCAGCTCATTACTGGGTGCATGAGTTCTCCAACTGACTCGATTCATTTCTTGAATTTCAGTAAATTTAAGGTTTCTCTTAGTACCTAACAAGAACCCGCCTGCATGATATAAGAGTAGAGTAGAGGGTGCGCAGCTGGCATGATGGGTGAAGATGCATGGATCCTTACTTGACAACAGCTATAGCTTCATTCAAATGATGTTTCACTGGATGGTTTTTAAATGGCTTTTCAGAATATTAGTGCATGAATGTCCTACACACTGTACTCCCACTACTATCCCCATAATCTTACCTCAATCTCGAGAAGTACAAAATTACCTTGTTTCTAGGACTAGAAAAGTCAGTATCCCAGAACTGCAATTTTAAAAGCGTGCATGTTTCTTAGCTCACTATTATTTTATTACGCAAAATTCTGTTTTGTAAGTAATATGATAACCTTTCCGGCGGTAAACTTTTATGATAACTTTTCCGGCGAATCATCAAAGGGATGCTCGTTCGCCGTTCGCTCTGTGTAAACACGCCGCTTCGGCCTGTCCTTGTTCGCCCAATCTAGTTCCCGCCAAGTTGTTGACGTGTTCACCTCTCTCCTATTTTGATTTTGAGTGTTGTCCTTTTTTATTGTTTTGCGGTTTCATTGGGACTGTTTTGCAATGGAGTGGGAAAATGAAAAGTGCCTAAAGTAAATGTGAAGGTGAAATCTTCATGCGACATGCGACTAAAATTGCTGAGAGCCCAATGTCATCCTACTTCAAATCCTTCGGCAATGAGGAATAATGTCTTCCTCGCAGAAACGATGATACTCCACACACTCGGCGCCTTTTTCTTTTGCGCTTTTCCTTTTCTAGATGATCTGAAATCAGAACTGACGCAGCGGTAACCGCAACTCTCGACAACCCGGGTGCCATCTGTTCACAGCGAATGCTCACGAACAACTGATCGTCAGAAATGCTCGGGCAGTGTGAACAGTGGAGAACCCACTTCATTTTCAACGTTCGTGCTCGTTGAAAACCGGCGAACAACGATCGCAAATGTTCGATGCTCGAGGATGTTCGGGCAGTGTAAATGCGGCTTTACGAGCATTAAACTGAGACTCCATCATCAAAAACGCTGCAAAGTCCTTGTCACATGGGTTTATTATTCTATTGGACACACCTACAGAAATGATGGCTGTTTATTAAACACGATTTAGGCACTCTCTTTTTTTCGAATTATCTTTGATCATTGGTAGTGCCATTTAATCGTCTTGATCCGCGTGTTGTCACTTTTTCTAGTGTTATTATACAAATTTATGGTGATTTCAGTCGATTTCCCAGGTTTTTTGTCTCATGAAAAATCAATTTGGGGAGCTGAACATTTGGTAGAACCTCAATTTTCCACTCCGGTCAAAATCGACTTCATATTCAGTCTTCTCGTCCCCAAAAACATGGAAATCGATACCGCAAAAGCTCATGTTACTAAAACACAGGAAGTACCTATTTTTACACACATTTTCACTCATAACACCCCTGGGAATATTCCGATCGGGCTGAAAAGTTTCGGGACACAACTAGGGCCCAAGTTGAGCATGTGTGCGAAAGAACGAATTTTTTAGACCGAAAATGAAGTAGTTACGCGTGATACGGCGGACGGACATTGCATTTTGGAACACCCCTTCAAAATTTGTTCTTTTACGTTTCAAGGTGAGTAGATTCCAAAAACGCTGCAAAGTCCTTGTCACATGGGTTTATTATTCTATTGGACATACCTACAGAAATGTTGGCTGTTCATTTATTGTTTATTTCATGTGAAATAATCGAAATAGCTATTTCTGATGGTTTCCACCATTTTTGGCCCCTAAAACACGAATTAGGTAGGTACGCTCCCTTTTGGTTTATTATTCTGCGAATAATACACCTATGTATTCGCTCAGCAAAAAATTTTTATAACACCCCCTCAAAATTTTTTCTTTTCCGTTTCAAGGTGCGTAGATTCCAAAAATGCAATGTCCGTCCGCCGTACGCCGTATCACGTGTACAGGCTTCATTTTCGGTCTAAAAAAGTCGTTCTTTCGCACACATGCTCCATTTGGGCCCTAGTTGTGTCCCGAAACTTTTCAGCCCGATCGGAATATACCCAGGGGAGTTATGAGTGAAAATGTGTATAAAAATAGGTACTTTTTGCGCTTTAACAACATGTTAGAAACATGAGCTTTTGAGGTATCTTTTTCCATGTTTTTGAGGACGAGAAGACCGAATATGAAATCGATTTTGACCAAAGACGCGGAAATTGAGGTTTTACCAAAGGTTCAGCTCCCAAAATTGGTTTTTTATGAGTCAAAAACCTGGAAAACTGTCTGAAATCACCATCAATGTGTACAATAACATTGGAAAAAGTGTAAACAGGTGAATCAAGACCATTAAATGCCACTACCAATGATCAAAGATGATCTGGGGGGAAAAAAAAGTGTACCAATTTCATGTTTTGGGGGCCAAAATTGGTGGAAACCATCAGAAATAGCTATTTCAATCATTCCACATGAAAGAAACAATACATTTAACAGCCAACAAAAATCTCTAGAACTCCAATAGAATAATAAACCCATGTGACTGCAGCGTTTTTTTTTCTTTTTTTTTTCAATTTATCTTTGATCATTGGTAGTGCCATTTAACCTTCATGATCCACGTGTTGATACTACTTCCAGTGTTATTATGCAAATTGATGGTGATTTCAGACGATTTCCCAGGTTTTTGACTCATAAAAAATCAATTTTGGCAGCTGAACATTTGGTAGAACCTCGATTTTCCACTCTTTGGTCAAAATGGACTTCATATTCGGTCATCTCGTCCCCAAAAACATGGAAAACGGTACCTCAAAAGCTCATGTTACTAACATGCTACTAACACAAAAAGTACCTATTTTTGTGCACATTTTCACTCATAACATCCCTGGGTATATTCCGATCGGGCTGAAAAGTTTCGGGACACAACTAGGGCCCAAATGGAGCATGTGTGCGAAAGAACGACTTTTTTAGACCAAAAATTAAGCCTGTACTCGTGATACGGCGGACGGACATTGCATTTTTGGAATCTACGCACCTTGAAACGGAAAAGAAAAAATTTTGAGGGGGTGTTATAAAAATTTTTTGCTGACCGAATACATAGGTGTATTATTCAGAGAATAATAAACCAAAACGCTGCAAAGTCCTGGTCACATGGGTTTATTATTCTATTGGACATACCTACCTACAGAATGTTTGGCTGTTCATTTATTGTTTCTTTCATATGCAATTATTGAAATGGCTATTTTTGATGGTTTCCACCAGTTAGGCTCGGATTTTCCGTTCAACAGATTATTTTTGATCACTGATAGTACCTACCATTTAATTGTCTTGATTCACCTGCTAATACTGCTTCTAGTGTTATTATACAAATTAGTAGTGATTTCAGACAATTTCCCAGGTTTTTGATTAATTATTCTCAAGACCAATAGAATGGGCGTGCGGAGCCGCAGGAATAGTCAGAGTACTCATAGGAGGCAATAGAGAGTTTTTGGAACACCCTTGCACCGGAACGCAACGGAAAACGACACCGAAACGGAAATGGCGGATAGGGCGACCGAAGTCAGATGCTAACCTTTTTCGGTTCCGTTTTCGTTCAGCTTTGGCATCTACCGGCTGGTGAAGTCATGCTAAGGTTAAAGGCGCCCATACACTGTCCAACCGTCGGGCCCAACAAGGGGTGGGGAGAGGCGAAAACGCTCCCCCCTGCCAACCAGACAGCGCTTCACACACGATCCAACCAAACAAGCACACAATCCGACCAAGTTTCCCGCGTTTTTTTATTTTTCCCGAACGTCAATCCTATAGTTTTCCAATAACTCCGTTGTTGCATCAACTTCGGTACAATTCATTGTTTCACCTCTCATGATAGTAACAAAACAGTAACAGTAAACACCAATTATCCAAACTCCAATATCTTGAGGTACTGGCACAACTGATAACAGGAGAAACTGATAAAAATTACGTAAAACAACGTGTGTCTGCTTCAGACGAACAAAAAATTACAGGAGAAGAAGAAGAAGTTGGTCCGACAGCGCCATACACGGTACAACTTGGTCGGGAGTAATGGAGGGGGAAGGGCACAACCATGTTTGTTGGGCGGTTTTGCCATCCGACCACACCCAACCAGATTGGTCGGATCCAACGGTTGGACGTCCTCCCACACACGATCCAACAGTAGGGAATGGGAGGCGTTTTCATCTCTCCCCACCCCTTGTTGGGTCCGACGGTTGGACAGTGTATGGGCGCCTTAAGCCGCGGTTACACTTGCGGTGTTGGGCCCAACACCGAATATTCGCCCATACTCGCCCTACGCTCGGAGTTTGCCGAATCTTGACGCGCACCCCGCACACACATGCGGTGTTGGCTCTCAACCCCAAGCATCGACGCGTATTCGGGCAAGCGACGATGAACGCAGTTTCGCAATGCAAATACTCGGCCGCATGTGTGTGCACTGCACGAATACACTAGTTGGCGAATATTCGCCGCCTTTGACTCGGGACAAAAAACTGCCTTTTGACCGGCATCCCTGAGCACCAATATTCGCGCGCATTCGGGCATTTGTCCCACGGTTACACTTGCGGGAAGAGGCCGACGAATATTCGGTGTTGGGCCCAACACCGCAAGTGTAACCGCGGCTTTATGTTAACCTCTCTTTCATCCATTTTAATCCGTGGTTAATACAAATCCATGTCCACACATGGTGTCAAGTCTGCATTAACATAGAAAGACGCCAAGAAGCAGCTGTGAATACGAAGCTCGACATTTTTTATTTTCCAAGGAAAACAGAAGAAGGTAGGTAGCGTTATACAGATGTAAGGTTAAATTACTTTTCGTCATCTCAACACGACAAAAGCTGAGACCGTGAGATCCCTGTATTTTTCGTCGTCACGGTTCGCCAAACTTTTCCAGTGCGCATGCGCAGCACTGTTTTCTTTTCTTTTGTTTCGTCGTGAGTGTGTTGCAAAAACTCTGACTTCGAACTACTGCCCTCGGCATTATTTTGAAGTTCACACAAGAAGCTATTGTGTTTTGAACTAGCACAACTTACAAACGCCTTTAGAGTTACATGGATTATTGGGATGAAAATACAAACATATTTCACGCCGTTTTAACTATTTAATAGTGGCCAATCGCTGTGCAGGGGTCATGTTAATGAATTTGAAACAACGCCCTATTTTAGGATTACCTTTCGAACATATTGCACATGGTGTAGGTGTGATATTCTGGTTGTTTGTAAATGTTTTGTTAGCATTTTCAGTTTGGGTGGCGAGTCAGGATTTTCGATTTAGTGGACTTATTTTGTTGTCCGACTTGTGCTACTTTCGTATTTTCATTTTTAATTTGAGGTGTTTTGATTATAGCATCAATGGTGCATTGTCGATGTAAAAAAAAAAAAAAAAAAAATAGCTCGTCAAAGGCTGGATGACTGTCACTATTAAAATATTCTTCAAAAGCCCTTTTGGTTTTGATATCCAAAAGTCGAAAAGTGACTTGAAAAAATATGTCCTGGTAAATCTTGCAAGTTCAGTCTTTTAATGGCTTCAACATTTACATGAATAGTGTTGACAAATTCCCTCAACTTCACATGAGTTGATGTAAAGCCAAAATTGTATCAAAATGATGACTACGATCCTAGGATTGTTGTATCTGTTAATTTCTTATTGGCAACAGCATAATAATTATCTGCGTTAAAAGATACGGTGTTCACGAGGGCAAATGCTTCATCTCTCAAAAAGGTTTTCAAAAAACTGCATTTTTCGATATCAGAATAGAATTGGACGTTGTGTACCAGTGTCTCGAATAAAGAAATGAATGTCGGGAAAGCACTTAACTCACCGTTGAACACAGGAATCTGAAGTTTTGGAAGTGTAACGCGGGGACTTTCTGGCAGGCGAAGCGGTTCCTCAACAGGTGTTTTATATTGTTCATAATGTTCAATACACTGGAAGTACACAGAATCGAAACTAACCTTGAAAGCAACGGTATCATCACGGGTTGGAAATAGTTAAATCATCGATTTGATTGAGAAGTATATCCATTTTGTCGCACAAGTTTTCAATACGAGCGCATCTGAGAAGAAATTCCTATTTTTTTCCCGGCAAACGTTCAATGAGATCGTGAGCACCTTGAAGATGAAGCCACAGTCGCTCTCGTTGTTTTTGCAACAATTGCAACTGTTGTTCAGCTGTCTTAGGCACTGCGAGGTAGGTACCGAAAATGATACGCACAAACGGAAAACTTGTAGTTGTACTAACGATTAACGAACGCGAGGCGAAGATTCGACAACTGACAACAACCGATACGAGATAGGAACTGGAAAGTTCCACAGGTAGTGGCTGGTGTCTGTCAACACATGTGCTGCGCAGTGAAATGAAAAAGTGGTAAAGCTTTATACCTATGTGGTTCACATGGCTGCAGAAAGTGCCGAACTCCTTCCGCAGGTCGACTTTTGGAGCGGACTGTATGCGTACTAGAGAGCTAGGTTCAAATGGATGCAGAAAGTGCGGAGCGGAAAGTGCGGAACGCCACCTGATTGGCTGGAGCAATGGATCGAGTGGGGGGACTCCTTCCGCAGGTCGACTTTTGGAGCGGAGTGTTCGCGTACTGGAGATTTTGATATTTTCCGCACCGCATGAGTGCGCAATTACCTTCTGCGCCGCCCCCCCCCCCTCCCCCACCCGGGCCCGACATCGTGTTTCTTGAATGATTTCTTCAGTAATTACCTATTATTATTATTTATAGTAGGTACCTATTTGGTGTATGAGTGTTCGTGGTGCAGGTGGAATTTCCATTTATAAGTTGGGCTAGGATTTCCATGTCATGATGGTGAAATATTTTAAGCTACCACCATCCATGTTATCATTCCTTCTCATTGACCATGAAATAATGCGAAAACGGCCTCTTGTGTCTTTTTCATGGGATTCGATTTTTTACGGCTGTGTCCGATATGGCACGTTGTTAGAAAAAATGTGTTTGAAAAAATGGTCCTCAGACCCTTTTGCGTATGTTATGCTATTTAAAAAAGAATATTATTATTTTTTTCGATTGCAGGCACGACGTGAGGTCTTCCAGTTTTTGTTTTATTGTAAAACATACCTACCTACAGAATTTTTTTTAATTATAATATTATTATACTGAGTTTTTGTTGTATTGCCTATATCGAGTTTACCTACTAGTTAACAGCATAGGAGTGTAGCTTGTCAGTGACCTTACAGAAGACTTGGTTGAGGTTTCAATGTTCTCATTTGATCCTTCCTTTAGGGCTCTTGTCATAACGCAAAAAAAACCGTTTTGAACAAAAACTGTTTTAATCGTAAATACAGAATTAATTATTATAGAATATGAAACGAAAAAACAATCAACCGAAATATGGGGTTCATAGTCGTTGGAAGTCTTGGCTTGGCAAAGCTGGGCGGGACAAACCCGATTTGTTTATCTTTGTTGTCAAGGCTGCGTAAGTTTCCGCACCTCCTTTCCGCATCCATGTGAACACACTCCGCACTTCCGCAGTTCCCCCACTACTTTTCCGCATTTTCTGCACTTTACGCATTTCCGCATTTTCCGCATCCATGTGAACGCAGCTTGGATATTTTCCGCACCGCATGAGTGCGCAATTACGTTCTGCGCCCCCCCCCCCCCACCCCGGCGACGTTGTTTCTTGAATGATTTCTTCAATAATTAGTAGGTATTTGGTGTGTGAGTGTTCGTGGTGCAGGTGGAATTTCCATTTATGTTGGGCTAGGATTTCCAAGTCATGATGGTGAAATATTTTAAGCTACCACCATCCATGTTATCATTCCTTCTCATTAAGTATGAAATATGTTATGTCTTTTTCATGGGATTCGATTTTTTACGGTCTTGTGTTCGATATGGCATGTTGTTACAAAAACCGTGTTCGAAAAAATGGTCCTCAGGCCCTTTTAAGTATGTTATGCTTTTAAAAAAAGAATATTTTTTTTTCGATTGCAGGCAGGAGGTCTTCCAGTTTTTGTTTTATTGTAAAACATACCTACAGAATTTTTTTTAAATTATATATCATTATACTGAGTTTATGTTGTATTATATCGAGTTTACCTACTAGTTAACAGTATAGGGATGTAGCTTGTCAGTGACCTTACAGAAGACTTGGTTGAGGTTTCGATGTTCTCATATGATCCTTCCTTTAGGGCTCTTGTCATAACGCAAAAACGAACGTTTTGAACAAAAACTATTTTAATCGTAAATACAGAATTAATGATTATAGAATATGAAACGAAAAAAAAACATCCACCGAAATATGGGGTTCATGGTCGTTGGAAGTCTTGGCTTGGCAAAGCTGGGCGGGACAAAGCCGATTTGTTTATCGTTGTTGTCAAGGCTGCGGAAGTTTTTCCGCACCTCCTTTCCGCATCCATGTGAACACATTCCGCAGTTACCCCCACTACTTTTCCGCACTTCACGCATTTCCGCATCCATGTGAACGCAGCTTAATGGCATCTGACGGGCTAGTCATTTGACCTTGACTAAAAAAAAAAAAAAATGGCGATTCCAGAAACTAGAAAACCCAAATGCTAATGAATTAAAATCAATAATTTTACTGTGGGGTATCGGGCTCGAAAAAGGACCAATTTGGTGGGGAGGAACCCGTAATGCTATGATTGCATAGTTTAAAGAGAAGTGGCAAAATTATGAGGAAAATTTAAAATGAGGTGGAAAGGAAAGGGACTCACCGTGAAGCCTCTTTGTGGGTGTTGACCAGAGCCCTGGCTCGTCTTGATCCTTGAAATTGTCGTGAAATTTCGGGTGTCCCGATGTGAAGGGTTGACTCGCGAAAAGCCGAAAACGCGGGTGCAACTGCCTCTCAATTCACAGCTAGGGGCGCCGATTACAAGTCAAGAAATGATTGAGAAGAGGAACGGCGAAGAAGCCGGAATAATACAGGTAAGCGGTTCGGATGGGAAGATACGAAGGACAGGAAAAATACTGAATAGTGGGAGCAGGGAAGGTAGATGGGAGTAGAGGGCCAGCCACAGCTACCACTGCTGAATTTATAAATTTACCTAAGTAACTAGGTACCTAATAATTAACCAAAACGTAAAAGAAAAAAATTTGACAGGTTTTATAAAAACTTTTTGCTGAGCGATTACATAGGTGTATTACTATTCACAGAATAATCAACCAAAACCAGAAGGTGATTATTTCATTCATTAAACAATTATTTTAATTAGAATAACGTATAGAAACAATTTTATAACACCCCCTCACAATTTTTTCTTTTACGTTTCAAGGTGAGTATATTCAAAAAATGCAATGCCCGTCCGCCGTGTCATGCATAACTACTTCAATTTCAGTCTAAAAAAATTCGTTCCTTCGCTCACAGGCTCCATTTGGGCCCTAGTTGTGTCCCGAAACTTTGCAGCCCGATCAGAATACACCCAGGGGTGTTATGGGTGAAAAATGGATGTATAATAGGGGTTTTTGGTGTATCTTTTTCCATGTTTTTTGGGGCAAGACGACCGATATTAAGTCTATTTTGACCAAAGATTGAAGAATTGTGGTTGTAACGAAAGTTCAGCTCCCAAAATTCATTTATATTAGTCAAAAACCTGGGAAATGGTCTGAAATCACCATCAATTTGTATATTAACACTAGAAAAAGTTTCAACAGGTGAATCTAGACAATTAAATGGCACTATCAATGATCAAAGATAATTTAAAAGAGCGTAATTCGTGTTTTATGGGACCAAAATTAGTGGAAACCATCAGAAATAGCTATTTCAATTATTGCACATGAAAGAAACAATAAATGAACAGCCAACATTTCTGTAGGAATGTCCAGCAGAATAATAAACCCATGTGACAAGGACTTAGCAGCTTTTTTACTTTTCATTTTGCATGTTTAGTGGCACTTCATTTTTTTGGGTCACAGGTATTTGGAGATCGGAATTTTGGCGTCTAGAGAGAGAAAGAGAAGTACATTCTGGGAACACGTTGTAGGTATATAAATGACGTGACAATGGGTTCGAACACAAAGGAGTGGATTGTTCTCCCTACAGTGGTTATTATGAACAAGCACGGTTGATCGATAGTCGATACGCATCTCTGAGTGGGAAGAGGAGCTGACTCGAGAGTTCTCAGTGAAAGGGAATACTGAGGCAGGTACTCGACACACTCCGCCCGCCCTATTCACCAGCACATTTTATCGCAAAATTATCGATTCCCCACTCTTCGATGAGGCACATTTTAGCTATTTGCTTGGGTTGAGAAACTGTGACACCCGAGGACTCGAGATAGAGAGAAACGTCAGCCAAGTTGATGAAAGTCACAATTGGAGCAAGAACGCCAAACAACAGGAGTGACACAGAATTGTCTTTCTTGTAGTCTTTACACTATCACAATGATTCCTGCGAATGTTTATGCAAACCACTATGTGCCATTGGCGTGGGCCTTACTGTATAAGCAACGTACCATAGGTTTTTGTGTGAACATTGTTCCCAAGTGCCGACAATGGCGTCGAAAAATGCACATACCGGCTAATATACCTGCTAAGATCGTACAACTTTAAATTTGGAGGGTGCAACCTCTGTATTCATCAGAAATACCCCTGTCAATGTTCAATGTCACCACTAGCAGCTGTGGCTGCATGCAGATGAACATGTACATGTTTGGTCTCTTCTGCATTTCTGCATCCTCAATGTTTTATTGTTGAATCTGATCGCATCCAGAATTCAATTCACCATGTCGTTTATGAATAGAAACGGGATGGTTATCAATGTTTCGAAAACATCGATGTATTTTTCACATTATGTTTTCCAACAATTGATTTTTTTGCATCCCCGCCACTTATCCATGTCAGGGATGCAAAACGTCGAAGGCCACAAAAGCGATCACCAAGAAGCTCCCGATTTTTGTGAACTCCAGGCGAATCCTGCGGATATGGTGGTCAGATGTGAGGTGAATCTAATGTTGAGCTGCTGAGTCGTGCTAAAAAGAAATCTATCTCTACAGAAATACAGAAGAAAAAACGCTGCAAAGTCCTTGTCACATGGGTTTATTATTCTATTGGACATACGTACAGAAATTTTGGCAGTTCATTTATTGTTTCTTTCATGTGCAACTATTGAAATGGCTATTTTTGATAGTTTCCACCAGTTTTGGCCCACAAAAACACGAATTACGCTCGGCTTTTCCTTTCAACAGATTACTTTTGATCATTGATAGTACCATTTATTTGTCTTGGTTCACCTGTTGATACTACTTCTAGTGTTATTATACAAATTGATGGTGATTTCAGACGCTTTCCCAAGTTTTTAACTCATAAAAAATGAATTTCGGGAGCTTAACCTCCGTTACAACCTCAATTCTTCACTCTTCGGTCAAAATCAACCAAATATTTTCTCTTCTCGCCCTAAAAATCATAGAAAACGATATATCACAAGCTCATGTTCACTAAAACCTCAAAAATCCCTCGAAAACCCCTATTTTTACACTCGTTTTTCTCCCATATCACCCCTGGGTGTATGCCGATCGGGCTGCCGTGCTTCGGAGCACAACTAGGAGCCAAATGTGTTCCCAAATGGCGACCCAAACTGTGTGCGAAAAAACTACGATTTTAGACCAAAATTTAACGTAAATTCAAGGCTGAAACTTCGTTAGAACCTCAATTTTCCACTCTTTGGTCAAAATCGACTTCATATTTGGTCTTCTCGTCCCAAAAACATGGAAAACAACACCTCAAAAGCTCATGTTACTAAAACACGAAAAGTACCTATTTTTATACACATTTTCACTCATAACACCCCTGGGTATATTCCGATATGGCTGCAAAGCTTCGGGACACAACTAGGGCCCAAATGGAGCATGTGTGCGAAAGAACGACTTTTTTAGACCGAAAATGAAGCCGGTACACGTGGTACGGCGGACGGACATTGCATTTTGGTTTATTATTCTGTGAATAATACACCTATGTATTCGCTCAGCAAAAAATGTTTATAACACCCCTCAAAATTGTTTCTTTTCCGTTTCAAGGAGCGTAGATTCCAAAAATGCAATGTCCGTCCGCCGTACCACGTGTACCGGCTTAATTTTCGGTCTAAAAAAGTCGTTCTTTCGCACACATGCTCCATTCGGGCCCTAGTTGTCCCGAAAAATTTCAGCCCGATCGGAATATACCCAGGGGTGTTATGAGTGAAAATGTGTACAAAAATAGGTACTTTTTGTGTTTTAGTAACATATTAGTAAAATTAGCTTTTGAGGTATCGATTTCCATGTTTTGGGGACGAGAAGACCGAATATGGTCGATTTTGACCAAGGAGTGGAAAATTGAGGTTCTACCAAATGTTCACCTCCCAAAATTGATTTTTTTGTGAGTCAAAAACCTGGGAAATC
Source organism: Leptopterna dolabrata (assembly GCA_954871275.1). Classification (NCBI taxonomy): domain Eukaryota; kingdom Metazoa; phylum Arthropoda; class Insecta; order Hemiptera; family Miridae; genus Leptopterna; species Leptopterna dolabrata. The sequence goes on along the minus strand of OX940976.1, from coordinate 71,065,947 downwards.
GTCTGAAATCACCATCAATTTGCAGAATAACACTAGAAAAAGTGTCAACACGTGGATCAAGTCGATTAAATGGTACTATCAATGATCAAAGATAATTTGAAGAAACTCGGCGCTTCGCGCCTCGGCAGGGGGCCAGCCCCCTGCACCCCCGGTTAGTTCTACTTAAGCCCTACCGGCTAAAATTAAAAAACATGGAACATGCTTCCTTCCGTATCATCGACTAAGCAAAATTTCGTGACTCGATACCGTTCCTAGTTAATTTTCTGTTATGGTGCGCGTCTACAATTACTATAACCAAGATTAACTTCTCAACCAAGTGACAACAAAACAAGCGGCATTGTTTACTATATCCATTTATAACATAAATAATTATAAAAGTACGACATAAATAGAAGAAAGTAAAACGTAACACTTTTTGCCAGTTAGGTCAAGGCTAAAGCATGTTCATATTGTTGGAAGTGATGGCCAATATTGGTTTATGATAACTGAAATAACTTATGTAGTTTTTCGAATCGATATTAGAGAGTTTTTGCAACACACTCACGACGAAACGAACGAAACGAAAGCAGTGCTGCGCATGCGCACTTGAGACACCGAAAAGTTTGACGAACCGTGACGACGAAAAATACCGGGATCTCGCGGTGTCAGCTTTCGTCGTGTTAATAGAGAGTTCCTAAGAGATAAGTTCATTAGGGAACGGCCATATCTTTTGGCCACATCTAAGGCGAGCAGCCTTTGGATGCTAACCAATAAGTCTGGTTTGACAGAAGGTGGTGGGGGTAGGAGTGAATTAAAAAGTAACGTCACTTAACTTAGCACAACGCGAAATCCATTCAGCTTCAGTAGGTATACTAGTATCCGTAGGTATACTCACTTTTTTATCCTAAGTTGATATCGCAACAATCTAGCAAATTCTTTGAAAGACGCTTGGAGTAACTTTGAAAGACGCTGGCGATGGCGAGGACCGACGAAACATGACGCGTTAGAAAAAAACGACAAAACGCGGCAAAAAGCTGTGCACTGTTACCCCTGAGTAAGGTTAAAGACGATTCCTAAAGTTTGTGCTCTGGGAGATAACGCGCCTTATGTATAAGGCCGAATAAGTCGAACTTAAGGAAATAAGTTTGAACTTGGGCGACGCGCATGCGCAGTTGAGATAAATCCGAACACATCTTCCCGACTTTAGTCTTTAGGAACTCTCTGATATGACGAAACGTAATTTAACCTTACATCTGTATAACGCTACCTACCTTCTTCTGTTTTCCTTGGAAAATAAAAATGTTGAGCGTCGTATTCACAGCTGCTTCTTGGCGTCTTGGCAGACTTGACACCATGTGTGGACATAGATTTGTATTAACCATGGAGTAAAATGGATGAAAGAGAGGTTGACATAACGTTAGCGTGACTCCACCAGCCGGTAGACGCCAAAGCTGAACGAAAACTGAACCGAAAAAGGTTAGCATCTGACTTCGGTCGCCCTATCCGCCATTTCCGTTTCGGTGTCGTTTTCCGTTTCGTTTCGTCACGAGTGTGTTGCAAAAACTCTCTAATGTCAATATGACGAGTGAAGATCATATCAATGCACCAACTTTACTCAAATCTCGTTTAAACCAAATCCGGTCACATATATCGCAAATGTGCCCTATTTGGTTTTGTTTAAAACGGATGTCAAATTCGTGATCAGCTAACGCGTAGTTTGTTTTCAGTAACTTGTTAGGTACATCGTTATTTTCATCGGATTCGAGGGGTCTTTTAAGGGCCAATTTTTCGAGTTTTAGACGTAAACGGCTTTCTTTCATTCGTTCCGCAGCAGTTTTGACAGGTTTAGACTTACTGTTTTCGTTAGAAGCTGATTTTTCGGCGGCTTTACGTAATTTCCATTCACTTTTTCGTTCCGCAGCAGTTTTGACACGTTTAGGCTCACTAGTATCGTTAGAAGCTGATTTTTTGGCGGCTTTACGCATTTTATAATTCTTTTGACGTTCCGCACCAGTTTTAGGCTTCTTTGGTATGGTTCTTCCATCATCAGAAGTCGGTTTTCCGAATCTAGGCGTAAATATATTACTGAAATGACGAGTACATACCCCTGAAGACGTTGACGGAGGGCAATCCGGTCCAGGACACAACATCACTACTTCTTATCTTATATAATCACCGCGTCATAACAAAATATCGCATCCTTCTCAACCAAGTGACAACAAAACAAGCGGCATTGTTTACTATATCCATTTATAACATAAATAAATATAAAAGTACGACATAAATAGAAGAACAAGTATGAAAGATATGCGTCATAAATCGAGAGCTTTCCAACGAATGGAGAACGATTTTTGTCCGATGAAAACTAAAGAAGTTTCATTCCCCCAGCAACGGCTCCGTTGTAAGCGGAAATCATTAGAAAATTTCGTCACCCGATTTCGTTCCCGATAAACGTAACACTTTTTGCCAGTTAGGTCAAGGCTAAAGCATGTTCCATGCTAAAAAACGCTGCAAATCCCTGCACAACGGTTTATTATTTTGTATAGAATACCCTTCTGTTACAGATCACAGCTCTATGTATAGATAACCCGTCTATATAATATGATATGTACTATTCTATTATATACATATTATGTAGATCGCAGACCCTCCGTAGGTTAGTACCTAACCCCGTACTCGTTACTAGGTACCTACCTAACACACGAGTTAAATGTTGCTAAAATAATTCTGCCGATGACAAACAGTACCTAACAAAAAGACACATAATGAAGTTCTGAAAAGAAATTGTTGATGAGGAGTGAAAAAAGTTGCAAAAGTACCTACCTACAAAATCCAGCCCCTTCTACGTAGATGGTATAATGAACCGTTGTGTAATAATTTACCGTTGAGTAATGATTTACCGTAGTAATAATTTACCCATCAATAATACTTCAACGTTTGTTCAAGTTTCACTTCCTACCAACAAACTCCAAAAGAGCAATCATTTTTCAAATGAAATAATATCACAGAACAACCAACTCGACTTCATACTCCGCCAATATAATCAGGTGATCCCTACCAATGATTTCATCTCCGCCAAATTTCCTATTGTGGGCGCGTCTCTGGTTACGAGATTTGGTTTGAATTGTATACAATTTCATTCACACTGGAGTCGAAAATGCTTGTCGGTGCAAACTTCGGGGCCTTACTGTGAACGAACGGCTGGACGTACGTTTTGAAAATTTCAACCCCTATTTTGAACCCCTTAGAGATGACTCACAGTAACGTCGAGCTTCGAGGACCAACTAGACAGCGAACGGAACCTATAACCCGAATTTCATCAATTTTCTTTCATGGTAACTAAGAAAAGTGGCCCGTACGGTGTACGGCGTACGGCGGACAGACAGAAATATTTTTATTGCAGTTTTGGATTCTACATACCTTGAAACGTAAACCATCAAATTTTGAGGGGGGGTAAGAATTTGTTTTTTCATGCTCGATTCCAATGGTTCATTATTGAAAATAATAAACCAAAAAAGGAGCGTACCTAATTCGTGTTTTGGGGGCCAAACCACCAGAAATAGCTATTTAAATTATTTTACATGAAAGAAACAATAAATAGCCAAAATTTCTGTAGGTATGTCCAATAGAATAATAAACCCTTGTGAAAAGGCTTTCGCAGCGTTTTTGGAATCTATGCACCTTGAAACGTAAAAGAAAAAATGTTGAGGGGGTTATACAAATTTTTTGCTGAGCGATTACATAGGTGTATTATTCGCAGAATAATAAACCAAAATGGAGCTGGATAGGTCATACCCCGTGAAAAACCGAAGGAGCTATAGAACGGATTGCTCTGTACTGGAACCCACCAGGATTTCGGCGACGAGGGCGACCCATGGCAACGTGGAGAAGGACTAAGGAGGAAGAAGCCCACCAATCAGGGAAAACGTGGCACACACGACACATCATCACTTAACTGATTTTGCGTTATGCGATACCAACAAGCAAAATTCGGTGGTTCAGACCAATATCATAACCAATGTTTGCGTGTAATACTCGTTTATTTCAGTTTTGGAGGTAATTAAATACCCTGTAGGTAAGCATGTTAGTTGCCCTCACCAGTATGAAGACGGTGCAGGTGAAACTGGTGGGTAAGAATGGCAATAAATACTCGTTCATTTCATTAATAGCAGTGCCTCTCTAGATCTGTATAACCATGAAACAAATATTTAGTACATGTACGGACCAAAAACATACCCATGATTCATTTTTTCTGTGTAGGTAGCTGAGAAATTTCATTCCTAGTTTGATTTGAAAGAGCAACTATAATAAATCCTCTGTCAGCCCCTGGACAGGTCGTCAAGACCTTAGGGGCCCATTCATGAACATGGTTTTCTCATGTTTCTGTATTTATATTCTTTATTATGCACTAAATATGTGTTTGAATTGAATTGAATTGAATTGTACATCTTCTTCGGCTTTCTTCATAACAAGCAACAAATAAAAGTTGCTAGTCAGCAACTTTGTTCTTTTGCTTCTGAGTCTACCCAGGTAGTGGAAGCTGTGTTTTCACTTTTGAGAGGAAGATTCCGTTGTATCAAAAGTCAAAAATTTTCACTTGCATTTTACGTTTTAGAGCTTTCTGAAGAAATTTGATTCGGTGCCTGTCTGTGTCCGCAAATCCTTCCACACGCATAACCTTCTCAATTCTAATCCGATTTTGCTGAAATTTTACGATGTTGGAGCACTATCAAAGAAGTACCCATCAAGCAGGGTCGGCTTAAATTGGAGCCAATTAAATCGAACACTGACTAGATACGACTTTGTCGCATGACCTGAGTCACAACATGGACAGGCAGCTTGTAGTGGAGAGGAGGTAACACTAGCCATCCATACAGCGTAGTTTCTCTTCCCCTCTCCGGAGCTCAAGAAAAGTAGGGTGGGAAGTGTGATTTCCCCATGGTAAGACACTGGTTATACTACAACGCAATGCTTCCCAGGAGTTGACGATCCATCCGTACGGGATCTCCATATACCGTCACAAGTTGGTGACTTTTTAAACAAAGGGAACGGAGTCCGCTATCTCCCTCTTGCAGTATACCTCAAACTCTTCTTGTTGTGACCTCTTCGTATTGCTCTCCATAGTTTGTTTTTCTTGTGAAAAGCCATATCCAAGTGTCACCTGTAGAAAGGGTTTCGTCCACAACGCTCATAGGATGAAGTGCGAGAAGTGTAAGGGACAATTTATTTAATCTCGAACCCGTCAATTTTTCGAATGAAGAGTTTCTCTGTCACAAGGAAACCAGTGCACCGTGGCTGTGTAAAGCTGTGAAAATCAAAAGGCTATCGATTAGGGATGAAGCTATTGACCATTCATCTGGTGATGACACTAATCGATCTGACAAGGAGGATGATTAAGGTGCTGGTTGTCTCCAATCAAGAAGGACAAGAGAGTGAGTCAGTTTTGGGATGTACGTAAACTTATACAGCACGTAAACTCAGCAGAATTATCCTTCAGGAATGAAATACACAATGGTAATAAATATTGCTTAAAAAGCGATTGGCGGATAATTCTGCTTAGATAAACGACCTAAAAGTACACCTGAACACTTACTTAGACTACATCAAAGAGAATACCGATGCGATAATGTGCTAATGTGAGCGATAATGCGTAAGCACAATGATGTCTTCAGAACACGTAATGCCACTCTCAAAACCCGAATCAAACAACTTGGATCACAATTCGTGGACGCTGCATAGCAACCATTGGAAAAAACAGTCGAAATTGCCAGCATAACAAAGAGACCTGATGAGACTATACTGACACTGAGACCCTGATATCATTTGGGACGACGGTTGAGCCACTCAGCTTGAGATTAAAGAATCGATTATTGACAATCGTTATCACAGGCGTCCACCGGTCGGGTCCAAGGTACTAGGCATTGATATCTTTCTGTTACTTTCTCCCACTGACTAGATAAGGATGAATGTGATAAGTCAATTCGTAGTAAGCCTTTCAACCCGAGATATCAGTGAGATCGCTTGAGAAATGAACCGAATTTATGTGAACCAAAGCCTGACCGCCGCGGAGCCCTAACTTTTGAATCGTGCGAAGGTAAAATCACATTAAATTTGCATGGGTCAGAAGTGGTCACATTTTGCTGAGGAAAGACGATCACTCGATGATCTTTGGTGTGAAGAATGATCTGCATGGAATCGTGTCAAAAAACGGCCAGGCTCCCTCCAAACCAAAGGCTACCACCTAACTCTGATGTCTCTGAAGATCCTGACAGCAAATGTGGTCTCACCCAAGGCAACTTCGCCGTAATATGAGCATTTTTTCAGTTTCATTCTTAATTTGTGAAAAATTTACCACGACATTTTCAAATACCATCAAAGCATACCTATCATATAATTTTCACTGCATTACTTCTTTTTTCAGAAACTACACGGACATAATATACACACCGGCAAATGTCACTAGAGTCTAAGTAAGAGCCTCAATGACGTTCGGCAACTATAGATAGGTACAGCAGTACATGCTCCGATAAGCCTTCCATAAATCTTACTTTGGTCACACCTCATCCATAAAAAATGTGGATGTGGATAGTTCAATGAGTTTACCTTGTTGAAAAGATCTGTCCCGTCGATTCCAGCTCCTCGCATCAACTCAGGAACCCCTCCAGGATGGAAATCGAGATAACGAGTGACATTGTAGACATTCCCTGCAATGAAAGGAATCGATGTTTTATCTGAAACTTCTTCCAATTCAATGTACTAGCACAGAGTTTGTCTGATCTAAATCACGATTTTTACTGGCCATAAACTACTGCAGTTCTGCAGATTATTGCGAAGTGATAGCTGAGATTCTTAGATGGCAATTTTCGAACGATCAATAGTCATTTCCAAAGGGTAATATAAATATCTCACAAACTAAGTTTAATGGTGAAGGTACACGTATTCATTTTACCTTTTAAAATGAATTTACATCCCATTCTGAGAATTTTGGCATTTTTATATGGGTTTTCAAGGTTTCAACCAATTCTGACGTCACCGTAGGCAAGGGGGTCCCGCCCAATCAAGAGGGGTGCAATGACGTCAGAAATGGTTTAAACTAAGCAAAATCATAGAAAAAGAACTATTCATCATAGGACAGTGTAGTTGGTGTCAAAGTTCTCAGAATGGAGTTTAGTTTAATTTCGACACCCCCCCCCCCCCCCCCCAATATACCTACAAAATTCAGACATTATCCAATCAAATTACTCAAACTAAATAGTACATAGCTAATAATCGCGTAATTTTAAGCAGGCTTGATTGTTCGTCAGCCTCAAAGTATAAGGGCTCTCAGAGTCATTTGGGGTTTCCAAACAATGAGTGATGGGCATAGAAAAATGAAAGTCATCAAGCGATACAACTGGGACAATGTTCTGAAGTCGATGAGCACTTGGGCGCACCGAGGGAAGCAAAGAAAGAAGCAACACGGCTACGACATCAGGATGAAGACGACCTGCTGGCCTCCACATTGGAAAATCTACCAAATCAGCGACAAAGAGCAATTGGGCGGGCGGTGTTAAAAACTACAAAGGTAAAGTGCTGTGGACGGCCCCTTCGCCCTCCAGGTGGAGGCACTGTGGGTCAACCCACAAGGGAAGCAAGAGGATGGCTGAGGATACGAATGGAGTTTGCAATCGCCCGGGCAGCGTCGATGTGCATCTGATGTTCTTGGAAATGGTGGATATCCGCAGAACAGCTCCTGGGGTTTGTGGAAGGAGCTGCTCTGCCTATAGGGACAGGAGATCGGTTTTAAGGTCCTCACACACTAGGCGGGAACAGGACAGGAACAGGACGGGAAACAGCTGTGGGACACGGGTCGTATTTTTTCGCTTCTGTGTATTTGAATGGAGAGAAGCACACTAGGTGGGACGCGGCGGTCAAGGCATGGGGCAGGAACAGGACGGGTTGCGCCGCGATCACTCTCACAGCGAAAAACGGCGTTTCCTGGCACGGGACGTTCTCCCACCGCCGTCCAATCTTTCTCCACGTTCACGCTCGCCTTCCCCACGCTCGCCTTCCACACGTTCACCCTCACACCACTGCCTTTCTTTCTGATGCCCTCCCCCGACATCTTTGTTCTCTTAGATTAGGTTGTTTGGTTGAGAATGGAATTTACTGAAGAAACCCTCACTGTAGAGGCAGAAAAATACAGAGTGCTGTATGATCTCTCACACCGTTTGTATTACGATACGAAGCTCAAAGAGAATGCCTGACAGGTTTGTATTACGATGATGATGAATCAATCATGAATTAAACTTGTATGACAGAGGAACACAATAAAATGAAACCACTCTCACTCTGAGAAGCAAATGGGAACTAGGTAGTACCTCATGGACAAAAATGTTGTTTGATAACCAGGAGAGCTTGAAACGAGGGGAGTATGGTGAGCAGTGGGGGAAAGAGAGTTGAGGAAGGTCCTGCCAGGTGTGTGTATAGGCGCAGGACGGGACAGCGGCAGCCGGCCGGCATCCCGCGTCCTACCCACGGCGTTTCCTGTCCTATTCCCGCATACTGTGTGAGAACCTTTAACCTATACCTGCATACACCCTTATAAAGAACAAGGATCTCCTGAAAGCCAAATAATTTTAAAATGACTCAGGAATCATTGCTCTGGAAGTCATACTAAATTTGGTGATTCTTTATAAATTATATTTATTAAAATAAAATAAAAACTTTATAATTACTATGTTATTTTAGTAGCTGCAATATATATAATTTCCTCGTAACATGGCCCAAAAATGGTCATGGAGTTAGAAATTAACATTTGGAAACGGGTTGGTCTGAACGGGCTGGCACGTGTTTGGTTGGGGCCTGGCATACCAATTCAAACGTCATCACACAAGAAATGTGACGTCCTCCCTGAAATCGAGCTCATGGATACTGTAAGGCCGTCAGCTGATTGGGCATCTGGTAAAATCTAGCATTAACAGTGACTTTCTCGTGAGTGGTGAGTTCAGTAAAATGCACGCTTCCGCTTTTATGTGCGCCTTTTCCCTTTCATTTCCTCAACTCGTTTTGGTTTGGTCAGTTATTGCCGTATTGATATTGTAAACCCAACAGAACTGACCATGTCTTCTCGATTCCCAACCATTATCAAACTCGAACGCTTATCAAGATGGTAATGGATCATGGATGGTTTCTTACAGTTTTCTAGGAGTCAACTAACCACCAGAAAACCACTGCAAACAAACCTCATATCAATAAATAAATAGAATGTACCACTGAATACCATGTGCACAGCCCGTTCAATCTGGTTAGTTACATAGCATAATAATAAGGTGTATAATATAAACAAATTTTATAGTGAACTATGTTCTAAGACGACCGTTCAAGTGCCAAAATGGCGTTTTGGTAAATTTGAGGAAGACATTCTCAACTGATTTTTATTCCACAGGTCTCATGGGCATGATTTAGTGGGGTCGACCACTGCAAGCGTACTCGAGCGGCGCGGCGCTTTGCACTACACAAGCGGCAACGAGCGACACGCACTACAGATCTAACTACATTGAGTTATATGTGGTATCGTCCACTGGAAGCGTGTTCGAGAGGGCAGCTACGGGCGATCCAAAATAAGTTGGATCTGCCGCTCATAGCTCGGTATGCTCGTAGCTCGTTCAATACCGTTATTGTCAGTATCACCTTCCTACCGGTTTTGGTACGAATTCCACGTGAATAGACATTGGAATCGCTAACGGACGGTTCATCGAGCACCTACCTATCTTTATCCTTTGTACCATTTCACTCGTATCCCTGGTCATTTCAAGTCAGTTCACGCACAGGCCCCGTTTTGGGTAGGTGAAAATTACCCTCTGCACAGAAAATGGATCATAACACTAATAAAATGGATAATAATGGAAAAATTTGTTAGGGTCAGCGTCAAGTTCATGATGAAGGTGGTGAAACTCCCCGAAAGATTCCCTTTTGGAGAGGATCGGGTCCACCCAACATGCTCTTTGATTCAAAATCCGTCTTCGCAAATGGTTGCTGCTTTCATGGAATAAAATTCCTCTGGGTCATGAAGAATAAAAAGGAACAGCCCCCACTTTCCTTGAATACGCTTGAAAACAAACTGCGCAAAGGCGCTTGCAGTGGACGACCCCTGTCGCTCGTAGCCACTTGTTAGGTTGCCGCTTGTGTCGCATGTAGCGCCGCGCCACGTAAATACGCTTCCAGCGGACGACCACCCTTAAGGCTGTTCCTCCACTGGAAGCGACACCGAGCAAACATAAGCTCAGGCGCTTTGAGGGAGCGACAAGGCGACTGGGGTCCTCCATTAGAGGCAACTAAACACGCTTAGTCCAGCAGTGCAGTTCTGGGGAAATGAAGTGAGGGGTTGTGGTGATGGTGAAGCAACGAGGGGATGGGGAGCTGAGTTCGCCGTCGCTCGTCGCTTGGTATCGCCGAAGTCTATCACTCAAATGCGAGTGGTGGAGGCCCCCTAATGTAGGTAAGTCACTTCTGTACAGACAAATATGCGTAGTCGCATGGTCGCTCCATATCGCTTCCAATCGAGGATGTGCAATCTGATGAGACACTGCATTTCCAGCAATATAGGTACCTCAATGTGATAACTCCATGACCACCAACAGGCCAACAACCACAGCCAAAGAAGACTGTCTTTTCAATTTTTGAAATTACCTTACTTAAATGTAACAATACTTTCTCGACTCTCCAGTTTTGTGACCACGTTGACTAATCTTTTTATTTAGCCTTATCCAAACTCAATCCAAATTTGACCCCTGTTCCGTGTGAAAAACAAATAGTATTTTCCTATCTTTTCTGTCTTTACACTTCCATGCCACTTGCAGTGATTTTCTATCAACTGTTCGGGATTTTAGCCGGTTTTACCGATTTTTAACCCCTAGAAACTGAAATCTGACTCCCTTAGAGTTTTTGAAAATTGCTCCATCAAAATATCGTTTGGAGTGACAAAAACACATATATAAATTTTGTTAAATCTAGGGATGAATTCAGGGGGGCCTATTCACTAAATGAAATAGACATCTCTTTTCGGTCCAACTCTCTCTTTTAGCAGAAGAGATTTTTATGGTATCCATGACAGGGTTATTCAGTAACTTCCGAAAGAGAGAGTTGGCGACCATCTTGGCATTTTCGATCTCTTTCAGAGAGACAGCTAATTAGATGTCTTTCCTCGAAAGAGAGTCTATTTCTCGTTTGTCTGACAGTGATACATCGTGTTATGTCCTCGTTCATCCGCAACCACATCGGTAATTTTTCATTCCATAAAGGTAAGTCAATTTTCATTAAAAATATATACATATTATTGATTCATGAGTAACACGTCCAAGTACGGGCTGAGGTAGGTACTTACCTACCTAAGAGTGGCCGTTCATTAGGTGTAGATATAATACAAGCATTAAGCCACCTAATTCGACATTTTCTGTTTAATATAATTGAGACTTTTTCCAATTTCATTTAAACTTTTATCCGATTTGTGAGTAAAAACGTCCAAGTATGGACTGAGGTAGGTAGGTAGAAATTGAATAGGTATTACTAATGCGTTCATTATTAAGGAATTGAACTCCGGGGGGAGGGGGGGGGGGGGCACAAACATCTCACACTTGATGGATACTATCGGATTTTCATGCATTAGGATCCATATCTCTTTCTCAAGGTCACTGGAGCTATTCTGTAAAATAGACGAACCCCGTAGACATTGGAAGAGACTGTCTCCCAGGGGAGACTATCTCTCACGGGAGATTTTCAAAATAGATAATCTCTTTCCACTATCTATTTTAGTGAATGCTCAGAAACGGATTTTCGTATAAACATTTCAAAAATTCATATTCTGAAAATGTTGGACCCACTGCAATAAGTAATAGCTTCACTTTCTATGAAAATTCGCTAAACGTACAAAATAATTTTCATGCCAAACAAAGGTACATAATTTATTCGAAGCCAGTGGAAAAAAAAATTGTTGGAGTCGGTGCCAAATGTCAACTAAAATGTATAAAAAACCGAAGAAAACAAGGGATAAGATATGAAAGCTGGGACTTCGTTGTATCGGGTTTTAATAAATGTTAATAATTTGAATTAAATTAAATTTTATTCCATTAAATTTTAATCAAGTTTTAAGTTTCGTGCTTTTTTCTGTTGAAAATTTTTATTTTTTTGCCCATTAGTGCAATCAAAAGATTTAAAAAACAGCAAAATTCAGTTTCGAAAAGGTGTTTTGGAACTATTTTATACTTTTTAGTGCGTTTTTCGAAGTAGACTATTTTTAAATAAATTTGTTCATCACCTAGACTTTTCTATGCCAACGCCAATGCTGACCCAGTAGGTGCTCACTTGATTACAACGCATGCTGTCAAGTATTAGAATATTAGACTAATAAAAATAAGTACCATCATTACTGAGACATCCACAGACTTTTGCAGGCTGTTTTCTGCCATCAAACTGGCAGTGTCTGTCCAAGCACTAGATCTCGAAGAGTATGTTACTGGCCTAGCACAGGCCAAGTACTACTTTTCTACTTATAAAACTGGAATAGGAAGCTTAAATAATAATATTAAAACTTTTGGATCTTCTTCAATATACTGCGAAAACCTTCAGTACCGTCCCCACAAGGTCAACAATATTGCACAATAATATTTATCGTGCAAAGGCAAGAAAACTTGTACCCTTATTAGACCTTTGATACTACCTTATGGTTACTGTATGGTATGACATTGTCCCCCGCCTTGTTGGAAATCGTCAGACAAAACTGTTTTCCTCAAAGTAGACACGTCCGTCAAGCTAGGTTCACATGGAGACGCAATTACGGAAGGCAGTCCGGCACGGCTATGCGTTCTGCAATTCTATTGGCCACCGCAAAATGGATTAATGCAACGCAGTGCCTTGGATACTATATCAAAATCTCCAGATATTTTCTGCTGTCAGATCCCTTGCCGTATCTGCGCAGAGGTTACTGCGCACAGCTCTCGTTTGGTTGTTCAGCCTTATTGAAATTCGACATGTGGTTGATCTTGCGGTTTCGAGTTCGAGCAATTGTTTTTTGCAATTGCGTTTTGTTATGATTCCCCTGCCATGTGAACGCCTCTGCGGCAAAAATTCCGGCAAATGCGTTAAGCTAGGTTCACATGAGACGCAATTCCGGACGGTAGCCCGGCACGGCTATGCGTTCTGCAATGCTATTGGCCAACGCAAAATGGATTATTTCAACGCAGTGCCTTGGATACTATATCAAAATCTCCAGATATTTTCCGCTGTCGGATGCGTTGCCGGATCTGCGCGGAGGTTACTGCGCACACCTCTCTTGTTTGGTTGTTCAGCCATATTGAAATTCGACATTTATGTGGTTGATATTGCGGTTTCGAGTTCGAGCAATTGTTTGTTTTTTGCGATTGCATTTTGTTATGACTGCGCTGCCATGTGAACGCCTCTGCGGCAAAAATTCCGGGAAATGCGTTGCCGTGCCGGATTACCGTCCGGAATTGCGTCTCCATGTGAACCTAGCTTTACCGTCCCGGATTGTCGTCCGGTACTGCGTCTCCATGTGAACCTACCTTCAGTCTGGCACGGCTATGCGTTCTGCAATTCTATTGGCCAACGCAAATTGATTATTGCAATGCAGTGCCTTGGATACTATATCAAAATCTCCACATATTCCGCTGTCGGATCCCTTGCCGTATCTGCGCACACCTCTCGTTTGGTTGTTCAGCCATATTGAAATTCGACATGTGGTTGATTTTGCGGTTTCGAGTTCGAGCAATTGTTTGTTTTTTGGGTACAAGTATGTTATAGCCCCGCCAATATCGATTGTATCGATTATCTCAAATACATCGATCCTTGTGGTATCGATGACGTGTATCAGACAAGACGGTGGGTGTACAAGAAGTTTAGTTCCCATTCCGCCGCTCGCATTGTCAAGCGATCTGGATGCTCGCTAGCGCTCGCATCTCAAAAAAGATAAACAATCCCAGAAACTATCCCGTGAATGAGCAGGTTGTTTGGGACTTCTGAATAGATGGTACAAGTATGTTATAGTCACTCTTATTTTTTGGTGTCCTTACAATGGTCTTCCCGTATTCATTTTGAAAGTTGATATCGGCACCCGGGATGTAGGCATCGGGACGCCATATTGAGCCATCATCGATACCACAAGGATCGATGTATTTGAGATAATCGATACAATCGATATAGGCGGGGCTATAACATACTTGTACCGTTTTTTGCGATTGCGTTTTGTTATGATTCCGCTGCCATGTTAACGCCTCTGCGGCAAAAATTCCGGCCAATGCGTTGCCGTCCGGATCCGGAATTGCGTCTCCATGTGAACCTAGCTTTAGCCTAGCTTCAGAACCGCTACATAAGTACCTACGTCTCATTAAATGTATCACATATAAGCCCTTAAAAAACGGAGTGGACGTTTTGAGCGTAGGCTCCTCAGTCATATATAGGTAGCAGTTATATTACCTCTTACGGCAATCCAAGCGTCCTTATCCGTGTTATGCTTGGCGAGTTCCTCCTTCGTCACTTTCAGGATTTTCCCACCAGTTCCCGTCAAATCGACACCGCTATTGCCGAGCCGAATCCAATCCATCAGCGAGTGACCTTGCTTCAAAGCAACCTTGTTTCGTGGGTTGCCTGCACAGACAGACACAAATTAAACGTGATACCTATTATAACGCGGGAAAAAGTCGGTAAATACAGAAGAACCAAAAATAATACCTGTGGCGGAACCTGAAGGTTCTGACTCGGACATTGTGAAATCTTCGGTCGCGATAGGTTTAGTAATATCGAGAAAACAAGTCAGCCTGTCAGACTGATATCGTCACGTCTCTGCGATTCCGTCTGTGGTTCATCTTAATTTACAAAAAATGAAACCGACAGCGGCGAGTTCAGTTGGTCATGCCAACTATGGGTACACACAACTGCGTTACTCGGTGGGTAAGGATATTGCGCTTCACGACGAATGAATAGCTAATCACGAATCACGAATGACAGCATCAAGCGAAAGGAAATCAATAAATTGAGAAAAAGGTCGCGGAATCGGAAATAGATTCACCTGAGAAGCAAAGAAAACGGTCAAAAATATAACGCAAAACCGACCCTAACCCGAAACCCGAATGTAGGTTCAGGCTAGCGATGGGATATCGATATCGACATTATCGAAGTATCGATACTTTACTACCGATATCCAATATTTGTATATCGATAATTTTACTTCGATAATATAGGAATATCGATATTTACCAACCATAATTATCTTTTTTTAAATAACGAGAAAAATCCTCAAATTTGGGTTTAAACTCTAAGGAATGAACCCAAATGTAACCCATAAAATGTACCCATTTAATTTTCACAACATGTAGGTACGTACAAAACAAAGTGGATATTACTTGAACAAAACTTCAAAACTACTTTATTGTATGATTGTATTTAGGTACCATACAAATTGATAACCTACCACAATTTGAACAAAACTCTAAAATTATTTTATGTTTATAATATGTATATAGGTACAAAACAAATTGAATACAATTTGAACACCACAAATAACTTTAAAAAGAAAGACAAAATCGTACAAAAGTTGAAAGAAGAATATTCTTCTCCTAAGGAACAGAAGTTTGTTCAATGCCTGTCCAGTAAGTATATTTATGCTTGGTTTCTTTGTTTACTGACTTCGGCTTACAAAATATCAACCGAATTTTAATGTAATTTGTGGCTTACTTTTTTAAATGATTTAATTTGGTATTTCAATTTCGTTCGATAATATCGGATATCGATATTTTTCATCCTATATTATATTGATATAGATTTTTTCATTTGATGTCAATATCGACATTTTCTTTCGATATCCCAATAGGGATGGCAAATCGAATGAAATATATCGTTATATTGATCAAATGATATATCGACAATACTATATCGATACCTTCGATATATTGGAAGAAATATATCGATATATTCGATATATCGAACCACTTGCTTGGAAAAACTAGGTTGAAGTATTAGGTAAGCGAGTTAAAACGTTTTAAAATTTATTAACATCATTTTTAATACAATTATTAACAGTAAGGTACATTTTACACTTATAGGTAAAATTATAAGTAGGCCAGTTATACAAAAAAGAAAATATATACAAACATCATTTTTTAATACAAAAAATTCTTAAAATTCTTATTCCTACATGTTCTAAATTTAGGGCACACAAGTTCACAAAATATAGAATATAATAATATACAATAATATAGGTACCTACTTTTATTGCGTTCTTGAGGGTCGGTCAGAGTAAAATTTTTTGGTTTTTGACCACCTGACTCTGTAACAGTAACAGTAAAATGCTGTTTCCGTGAACCCTAACCATGTAACGTTGCATGCTATTTTTCCACACTTTTTATCCTGTTTCTATGCATGTCCGAAACCAGAGCTGAAAACCATGGAAGAAGAAAGAGAATTTTTCCTTCTTCCATGTGAAAACTCTTGAGTCATCAGGTACCTACAATGGTTGGTATGGTATGAAATAATTTTTTTTACAGGTACAGGCGTTCTTCCCCATCCATTCATTTTAATATTCATTTTTTACTTTTTGAAATCAAGTCACGATATATCGGTAAATATATCGATAATGACCGATAATATCGGCCCTCTGTATCGATATATATATCGATATATCGACCATAATCTATCGATATATTTTATATATCGATATATCGTCTCCATCCCTATATCCCAACCATAGTTTAGGCAGGAGTTGAGTGTAGACAAGAGGGTCTGTAGTACCATTATTACGATACAGTCTGGAGGATTGATGTGGCATGCCTCTCGATTATCGTCAACAAGATAAGTCAGTGTCAATCAGATTATTGAATTTCACATTTTCTTTTTCTTATCTAAATTAGATAAATCTAGGTAGATCCGTTATTTGTAATGGAGTGGAAATTCTCGGCTTAATTGTCCTCTTTTTATGTCGGACATAGGTACAAGGGAGGGATGTCGGACACAAGTGTTGTAGCTATGGTAGAAGGTTTACCTACGGATGGTCGTTGCACTGAAGAACTCAAAAAGTTCAGATCTGCCTTCGAACTTCTTTCATCAATCTACGAACTTTCGATGAATTTGATGAATAGAACTAAATGCACCGTTCTTCTTAATACGTATCCAAGACGTAAAACAGTTTTTTTTAAGGTGATGGTGTGGAACAGGTTTACCTATTTGGACAGAAAAGGTAGTTTAAAAAAAAGGAGTTGACAAGAACATAAGTCATAGTTTTGTAAGTAGTACTAAGAAAGCACAAATCCCACAAAGGCAAGGAGCCTGTGCGTGGGTATATGGGCTAGGCCTGAAAATATGATAAATTACGCCATTAAAACAAGTTTTCAAGTTTACTTTGTTCTTCAATGCAACGACCATAGCCTGTTGTGTTCCAGCGTCCCGTTCTGTGTTTCTCGAGAGCAATGTACGAGTGACGCAGTTCAGTTTTTTTGATCGACTAGCACAACCTGTTGAGGTAAATATATGTGGGAAGACCGCATGGTAGAATAATGTACTAAGAACATAGTGAATTGTCCAATTTTGATTTTTTCCTTTGTCTATCTATCTCTGTTCATATGAGTGGTTGGCCGTTCCAAAAACCATAGTTGTCTGGGTTTAGGCACTGTCAGTTTAATGGCAAGGACCAGGAAATAACTTTCCTGGCACCTGTTTAATGGCAGGTACATTTACATGCCAAAAATCAAAAATGTATGCCGAGACCTGTCGAGTTGTTAAAATATCGATCTGTTTTGTTGGCCCCACTGTCGGGAAGTTGCAATTCCCGCGGTCGGGTTATCCGCGTCAAATTTCTTGGTTTGTCGTTTGTCCATTTCGGTTTGTGGTGCAATTTTTTCTCAGGCCTTCCGGAATACTCTGTGGTTACTTATTTCGGCGTCGATAACAATGGCTATCGCACTTGAATCATCCAAAATGCCCCAGGCTCAAGAACCCAGCGAGAAAAAGAAGCTGAAGCCGTGTTGCGCTTGTCCAGAAACCAAAAAAGTCAGGGACGCGTGGTGAGTATTGTATACTGCGACTAAGAAAAGTACTTAAATGACCTTGCTTTTGGTAACAGCTTAGTGCATTACTACGTTTCTCCGTAAACTCGAGTTCGTCATTGTAACTTTGCTTCTTCAAATTTCAGTATAATTGAAAACGGTGAGGCCAATTGCCAGGGTTACATCGAAGCGCACAAGGAGTGTATGAGGAAAATGGGATTCAACATATAGCTGCCCTTCTCCACTCGCATGTTTTTCCTCTTGTCATCTACCTATTTATTAATTTATGTTTTCTAATATTCGTCGATTTCTCATCACGAGTACGTACTGCGCGTGCTCTTATCGAGGTTTAGTTCGTCTTAAGTCTCCTTTAGAGTAAAATCAAAAAGTACTGGGATGATGAAATTGGATGATCTCCCTACCAGGATTTGATTGATAGTATTACGTACGATGTGTGGGTGTCGATTTACACTATTAATAAATCGTCAACGTTAAACGAAATTGCCTTTTTGTTACCTAGTTCTTCTAAAATTGGAAGGTAATTTTGGGGAATTTGTCTATTGTGTTACGAATGTTGGTTGGAGGAAGATAGTTTTAAATAATACCAACGTACCTAACGAAGTTCATTAGTTTCCCTCCTTCCGAAAAGAATAGTTATCCCATCGAAAGTGTTCGTTGGTACATAATTGTCCCATAAATGCCCCCCTTAAGTATTTTCCTTGAAAAATTATATTTTGAAGTCATTCAAATTTCGTCATTAGCATAACCATATGAGCGAATTTGTGAAGTATTATACTTGCCCCTAATGATTTTTTTTTTTTTTTTACGAAAATTTTTGGTACAAGTATGTTATAGCCCCGCCAATATCGATTGTATCGATTATCTCAAATACATCGATCCTTGTGGTATCGATGACGGATCAATATGGCGTCCCGATGCCTACATCCCGGGTGCTGATATCAACTTTCAAAATGAATACGGGAAGACCATTGGTAAGGACACCAAAAAATAAGAGTGACTATAACATACTTGTACCATCTATTCAGAAGTCCCAAACAACCTGCTCATTCACGGGATAGTTTCTGGGATTGTTTATCTTGTTTGAGATGCGAGCGCTAGTGAGCATCCAGATCGCTTGACAATTCGAGTGGCGGAATGGGAACTAAACTTCTTGTACACCCACCGTCTTGTCTGACTGAACAATCGATATTGGCGGGGCTATAACATACTAGTACCAAATTTTTTTAAATCGGGACAGATTCGGAGCGCGCGAAAATGGGTTTGCGTTGAAAATTTTTTCGTAAGACCAATTCATGCAGCATGAACATAATTATGGGCGAAAGTACCTAAATACTTTCAACTATCGGACATTTTCAGTTGTCTGCCAATTTACACACTCGTCCCCAAATGTGATTTATTCGTTATGCCCTACCTTTTGGTTAATTATTCCGTGAATAATTCAAAATGTTTATAACACCCCCTCAAAATTTTTCTTTTACGTTTGAAGGTGCGTTGATTTCAAAACGCTGCAAAGTCCTTGTCACATGGGTTTATTATTCTATTGGACATACCTACAGAAATTTTGGCTGTTCAATTATTGTTTCTTTCATGTGCAATTATTGAAATGGCTATTTCGTTTCCACCCATTTTGGCCCCCAAAAACACGAACTAGGCACATTGATAGTACCATTTAATTGTCTTGATTCACCTGTTGACACTACTTAGTGTTATTGCACAAATTTATGGTGATTTCAATTTCCCAGGTTTTTGACTCATAAAAAATGAATTTCGGGAGCTTCACCTTCGTTACAAGCTCAATTCTTCACTCTTCGGTCGAAATCAACCTAATATTCCGTCTTCTCGCCCTAAAAAACATGGAAAACGATACCTCACAAGCTCATGTTCACTAAAACCTCAAAAACCCCTATTTTTACAACAATTTTTCCCCCATAACACCCCCGGGTGTATTCCTATCGGCTGCCGTGTTTCAGAGCACAACTAGGACCCAAATGGGGACCCTATGTGCGGAAGAACGGCGATTTTATACCAAAATTTAACGTAAATTTAAGGATGGAACTTCGTTAGAACCTCAATTTAGCTCTCTGGTCAAAATCGACTACAGATTCGGTCTTCTCTTCCTTAAAAATATGGAAAACGATACCTCAAAAGCTCATGTTACTAAAACAAAAAATACCTATTTTATACCCATTTTGGTTTATTATTCTGTGAATAATACACCTATGTGTTCGCCCAGCAAAAAATTTGTATAACACCCCCTCAAAAATTTTTTCTTTTCCGTTTCAAGGTGCGTAGATTCCAAAAATGCAATGTCCGTACGCCGTATCACGTGTACCGGCTTCATTTTCGGTATAAAAAATTCGTTCTTTCGCACACATGCTCCATTTGGGCCCTAGTTGTGTCCCGAAACGTTGCAGCCCGATCGGAATATACCCAGGGGTGTTATGAGTGAAAAATGGGGGTAAAAATAGGTATTCCTTATGTTCTAGTAGTAGTCCATGTTTTTGTGGGCGAGAAGGCCGAATATGAAGTCGATTTTGACCAAAGAGTGGAGTGGAGTTTCCAACGAAGTTTCAGCCTCAAATTTTGGTCTAAAATCGTAGTTTTTCCGCGCACAGTTTGGGCCGCCATTTGTGAACACATTTGGCTCCTAGATTGTGCTCCAATGCTCGGCAGCCCGATCGGTATACAGTATACTCCAGGGGTGATATGGGAGAAAAATAGGGGTTTTCGAGGTTGTTTTGAGATCATACCCATTAATATGAAAAACGCTGCAAAGTCCTTGTCACATGGGTTTATTATTTCTATTTGACATACCTACAGAAATGTTGGCTGTTCATTTTGTTTTCTTTCATGTGCAATAATTGAAATAGCTATGTCTGATGGTTTCCACCAATTTTGGCCCCCAAAACACGAATTAGGTACGATTTTTTCTCCTTCAAATTATCCTTGATAATTGGTACTACCTTGACGTTGACACTTTTTCTAGTGTTATTCTACAAATTAATGGCGATTTCAGATGATTTCCCAGGTTTTTGACTCATAAAAAATATATTTCGGGAGCTGAACATTTATTTGGTAGAACTCAATTTTCCACTCTGGTCAAAATCGACTTCATGTTCGGTCTTCTCGTCCCAAAAACATGGAAACCGATACCTCAAAAGCTCATGTTACTAACATGTTACTAAAACACAAAAAGTACCTATTTTTATACACATTTTCACTCAACACCCCTGGGTGTGTTCCGATCGGGCTGCAGTTTCGGGACACAACAAGGGCCCAAATGGAGCATGTGTGCGAAACAACGAATTTTTTAGACCGAAAATGAAGCCGGTACACCTGATACGGCGGATGGACATTGCATTTTTGGAATCTACGCACCTTGAAACGTAAAAGAAAAAATTTTGAGGGGGTGTTATACAAACTATTTGCTGAACCAATACATAGGTGTAATATTCACAGAATAACAAATCAAAAGTGGTGAACAAGGATTAGATTCGGGGTGCCCCAAAACGGATTTGAAAATGCGAATTTCCAAAAAATATTTTTACTGACATTCTTGGAGAGAATAACTTCTTTTTTTTCTCGAAAATTCGCTGAAGTTATGATAATAATTAAAACGTGGAAAATGAAGTTTTAATGCAGCTTATTTAGCCGTGAAAGTCAAAGTTGGGATCCTTTCATCTGTAATTTCAAAATAATTGAATTACATATTTATATTCTAGGATACGTAGTCCAATCTCTTTAAAAATTTATTTTGCTTCCTCACTACCGAATGGTAGGGAAGCCTTAGATTCGTGAGTTTAAACAAAATTTTGTCGTCCAAAATGAAAATTTCCACTACAATTTTGCGTTTCCGACATCAGGGAACATATTTGGTTCCGTGTCTGTCTGTCTGTGGTCAATTCCTAGTAACGGCCATAACTACCCGAAATGGGCTGAAATTTGGAGGGTAGATGCGGGTTGGGTCACAGATAGTCCCATACCAAAAATCATTGAAATACCAAAAGTACTGTTAATTTCGTACCAAAAATTATCACATTTAATGCTGTAAATTTCGTCTGCTCATACGCAAACGTGAAATACTTGAAACGCCCATATCTACCTTAAATATCGTTTAAATGAGTTGAATCTTTGAGGGTAGAGCGGGAATAATACTTTGATAATTGGGAATAGTGCATTGAAAAACTTCGAACCCACGTAACTTACAACCCAGTGGTCCAAATTGTCTCATATTTTGATGATAGTTCAGGGTTATGACCTAGTTGGTCCCTTATGAATTTTGTCGCATTCGTATCAATAGTAGCGACCGCATTTGCAAAAATGAAAACCGTTGAACCGCCATAACCCACGAATCCAACAGTACCCAGGCCCAACTTGTAATCATGTAATCCATGGATTACTCTAGACCCTATGTTTCCTTGAAAGTTTGGTGAAAAAAAATTGGTATCTGTGCCTAAACTTAAGTTGATGGCTGTTCACCAGAAATAATCGGTTGTATTGTGAAATCATCCGGTGTTGAGTTGAATTGAATCGTCTGTATTTACCATATCGTTCTTCATCGGTGACAGTTCTTCCTCTGGCAATACCGCAGCCCATCTCTTAACAAGCGTTGGAAGGTTACTGAGAGGTAGTTTAGTATTCAGCTCACCCAACCATTGGCTGACGATACTCAGCATTCCATGGACCTCATTTCGTTGAGACCTCCGAATCGGTTATTCGACTCCGAATCGATTTATTATTCGAAGCTCGAATCGAATCGACCCATTGTAGAATAAATATACTAACAGGTAGGCCGCCGCGCAGATGAACTTGAGAAAGATGGCAGTGGTCGGCCGATAAGCTGATATGATGACGTCAGCCTCGACGCATCCAACACAGAATCCTTATACAAACCTAGTGTACAGCCTAATTTTTCCGACGTTTTTAGTGAATATACACATGTTTGAGCATCCACCCTTTATTTATTTGCCGAAGATATATTCACTTTATTATTTAATACCCAGTAAATGTTAATTTCGTAAAACAAGCTACTTGAAAGTAGGTAACTGTTGATGGAATAACAACCTAGCATCCAGCCTAATTTTTCTGATGTTTTTTGCAGCAGTGCTATTACTTCATAATAAACAGTATATTATGTTTAAATCATTTGTTAACAGATAACAACAAATTAGTACACAGTTTTTTTTCGTAAGTTGGGTATTAAATTAGGTACTCACTTAATAATTAACCACAATAACTAGCTTTACTTGAAATTTACTGTTTAACTAGAAGGTATTATAAAGTTTACATTCAAAATATAGCTGAAGGGATGTTCTTAATTGTATGTAAGTTTTATCCCTAGTTTATTCATGATTGTATTATACGAGGGTGGATCAAATATAAATGGGACTTTTTTAAATTTTATTCGTCAGAAAATAAAAACCAGGTATTTCACTTTTCTACATAGTCTCTTTTTATTAGTCAAAAACATGGGAAATCGTGTGAAACCATAATATATTTGTGTAACACTAGAAGTAGTATCAACAGGTGAATCAGTACAATTAAGTGGTACTATCAATGATCGAAAATGATCTGTTTAAAAATTCGTGTTCAAATTCGTGTTTTTTTCGCCTAATTCGTGTTTCTGGGGGCGGAAATTGGTGGAAACCATCAGAAATAGCCATTTAAATAATTGCACATGAAAATAACAATAAATGAACAGCAAAAAATTCTGTATAATAAACCCATGTGACAAGGACTGCAGCGTTTTTACTTTACCATGGAGCCAAACTCAAAGTGACAGGAGCTTTGTCCAATAAATTGAAGGTACTTAGGAAATGGGTATACAAAGAGGAAACAACAACGAAATGCAGAATTAAAAATTTTTTTTATTAACTCTGTCGAGACCAGGCAGGGGCGTTCGTAAAAAATTGAACTACCAATTAACCAAAGTCTCTTTGAGTTTTTATTGAAGAAAATTGTTGAAATTAAAATAACTGCTTTTTCCAAAAGGAAATCAAAATGAAGAAATAAACCTAATAGAAGCAGCTCCTTGGAAAATAAATTTTTTTTACAAAATATTTGATCACAATGATCAATAAACATATATATGTTTAGCCAGAGATCGTTCTCGGGGGGGCAAACCGCCGAAATGGAAGAAAACTGGAAGAAAAATAAAGTTCTGACCGTAACCGTCGGTGAGTGGAGGATGTCCAGAATCTCCAGCAGCCACTCACAAGTCAATGCCGTACTCGTCCGTTGCTGGCACCTTGATGGTACCGGGGCGGGTAGACGACCAGAATGCTGTAAGTTCTCTAAGTCGCGCGACAGAACAGTCGAGCGAAGAAGCTTGAGACAGATCTTGAGCTTGAGCTTGAACATGGGCTTGAACTTGAGGTGCAGCTTCTGACGAGGAAGCTGTAACGAAAATTGGCGTATGAAGGACGAAAGGATACGAGTTGGAGAGCCCAAGGTAAATGTGGGCGACGTTCGCAACTTACATCAGTCGACGATGGTGTACGGAGAAGGAATAATTCCGACGTCCCAAAGATGGAGAATAAGATAAGTTTATGAGAATAAACTGGGATGAGAATCCCCAAATAGGGGGCCACGTGGCAGACGAGAGAAAAGATGCGAGAACAGAGGTTCATGCAAAGGCGAGCTTCTCAGAGCGAACTGGCGAGTCCTGACGACGATCAGGAGCTCCCCTCCTGGCGTTACCAGATTACTGGAGAACCGAGACGATGGAGTCCAATATCAGCGAGTCCAATAACCACTGTTTATACACCACACTGTGTGTCGTCGGTCACGAGCAGTTATCACTTCAAAACCCCTTTTTTTTACATGCCCGTCCAGGACGGTTAATTAATAGAGTAAAAGAAAACTAGTTGCCTCAACAAACTCAGACCAAGCTACCTACTGTTTCGTGTAATCTTTTGGGCATCTGTTTTTCAGGTTATCACGCCGATCCTCACGACTAAAACGTACATTGCAGGTCGTAGCACCTTTAAGATTAACAGGATCTTAATCTTTCTTCCCACAGAAATTCACTTACATGTTTGCTACGTAAAAGTTCGGCAGCAGGAAATTTATAGAACGACACCCGTTTCGACAGTGAAAACTGCATAAGATGGCACTTTTTCACTCTCCTACACAACACTACTAAGAAAACCTACAACTCTAAGGAAAGTAAGGAATGCGGAAATAATAAACTATTTCATGTAGTGACACTGTTTATTACAAGCACAAATTGCAGTCAGGTCAGCGTCAATGAAGAAAACATAGGTAACTCACGATATCTATTTAGTAATTTTATTACCAGTCAGTTGTCGTTCATTACTATTGTTTCTACATCGTCCAAAACTTAAGTTCTAACAAAGCTCGCAAATAAATAAATTTATCACAGGTGTAATGGTATCGGTAATACAAGCTTTCACAAACTATTTCCCCCAATAGCTAAACGCATAAGACACTAGATATAGAATTTTAATATACAGAAGAAAGCAAGAGCAGGAGTGGATGGAGCACTAGTAAGAAAATAATTTAAGAATCTAGATTCGTAATAACAATTGACAACGCGGAATAAGAGGTAAGTGGAATGGATCATTGAGGATGGAGATGAATCGTGTACTTACTAGATTTAACTGGAAACGTCATGCCTATTACTTGAACGTTATACCGCATATTTATAGTTTATGGAGGGCCATCAAATGTTATTTCAGTTCCCATAAATCTATGCCTTATCATGTGCCGGCAAGCCTGATGTAGCCTGTAGCCTGATGGGCGTGGGGTAAGGCCAGTCCTCCACTGGAAGCGATACCGAGCAACCAAGTGATCAGGCGATGAGTGGCAACTTTGAGGAAGCGATGCGAGGCGACTGGACTGGAGTCCTCCATTAGAGGTGACTAAACACGCGTAGTCTAGCAGTGCAGTTCTGTGGAAATAAAGTGTGGGGTTATGGTGGTGGTGTAGGAACGAGGGGAAGGGGAGCTGAGGTCGCTTGAAAACGCGACCAATCCCATCCGAACAGGGTCCGGCCCTCGGTATCGACCGAAGTCCAACACTCAAATACGCGTGCAGTGCCCTCTAATGTACTTTACTGCAGTGGGATCAGTTGGTCACGTAGTCGCTTGATCGCTCGGCTTCCATTGAGGACCAGCCTAAAAGAGGTGTGGTGAGGGCATCCTATAGTAGTGGTGGGGGGGGGGGATTCCCCTAGATCCGCTCTTGAGTAGGATAGGGGATGGATGCCCTTGCTCCACCTCCATGTGATAAGCCAACATCAAGAAGAGATGGTGGTGGTTCCATACCTTTTCCATGCATTTGGTCTTATTTGAACAAATATATGTAAATAATTACAAATTAAGCAAAATGCAAATAAGGGTGGAAAGCATATTTTGGTCAAAATCGATTTTTCCCCTTTTTTTGCTGATTAGGGTCTATACTGAACCTCCTCATACGATGTTATTTCAATAAATCCACTAAGTGGCTTTCAGATTCGCCTTTGAAGTGTCAGGAGACACATGGAAAGCCTGAGGAACAAAGCTACGCGAGCTGGAAATTCATTTCTGACGATCTGATGCGTTGTAAAGGTAAAATTGTTACAATTCCAATGCATTTTAAACAAATTATATTCAGATCAGAACAAAATCTTTCGCCAAGGGTTGGAACGTAACGTGATTGCTCCGACTGACAGCCATGCAGGGACAAATTGCATAACTACTGTCAATTTCCGCTAAGTAATACAGGAGTTCACGTGGATCAGTGAGATGTAGATCAAATTTAAGCTATATAAAGCCTGTAAATTTATTCAAAATCCATTGACTAGAATCAGAGTGTTGTGTCTAGCAAGGGTTTCCTGATTTCCAAAACATCAGAGGAATTGTTGATGGTGGTGAACACATATTTTTCAAGTGATAATAAGAATCCAGAGAATCGAAAGCAAAATAATTAAAACTACAAGTTTTCATTGTGAAAAGGCGAGAGCGGCAGTCATTGTTATGGAAGTCGGTGGGGAAACAACAAACTGTGTGAATAACAGGGAATCTAGTTTTGATGATGAAAAGGCGGTTTCGCCATTGGTTTTTACGGTACGAATTGGTGAGGTCTGTCTCCACTCCATACAGTACTGTGACAGTGGGGGTGGACCCTCCGGACTCCCCCTCCGAGGCCAGTGACATTATCACTGGTTAAGAAGGGATATCGATTAGGCTTCCGCTCACCGATCCCGTCTCCACCAGACCAAAAAACTACTCGAGAACAGCCGCACTGTTAGGCTCCTCCCAACATGATATACTTCGGGTAGCAGAAGTATGAGAGGGAAAAGGGGGAATGGAAGTAGTATGAAGTTCTGGTTCAGGAAACGACATCTGTACCACTTCAAGGTGACTAACCTCCATCGTAATGGTACTTACTACCTCATTAATATTTTACTGGTGGAGAACAAAGCTCCTACATACGAGTATTGGCGGATAATACTGTCAGAGGTTGTCCTGTGAATGTGCTCATCCGGGCAACCTCTGGGTGGTCAGCCTCCATCATTAGGATGGAACAACTATTGGGACACGGCATCAATCGCCTTCTGATGAGCTCAGTGTATTTCAATTATACTGACACTAAAGGTGGGGAAGCCAATAGATGTACCTATGTATTATCAAAGGGACAGGATGTTTGTAAAGGAATCCTTATGTGAAACCTTTGGTAAGCCCAAAAAAACTGGATGGAGTGCGGTGAAGTGCTCAGCACATACTATCGAACCACGCTCTGCTACCATGTGACAGTGGGGGTGGACCCTCGAGAGTCCCCCTCCTAGACCAGCGAGATTAGCACCGGTTAAGAAGGGATATCGTTTAGGCTTCCGCTCACCGATCCCGTTTCCACCGGACCAAAAAAACGACTCGAGAACAGCCGCACTGTTGCAGTACTACACTAAACAACAACAACAGTGCTGACTGCAGAAACTGCTAGGCAGGCCTACCCCATGTTCCAAAACAAAACGGGTAGCTCCTTAACGGACTTCTAATCAAAAAACCTTTTAAAAAAATCCAAGTTTTTCAATTTAAAGTCAATTAAACCCTAAGCATGAGGAACGTTAGACAAAAGATATAGGTACGATTTTGTATGATAGGTATAAATAAAAGCGAATTTCGGCAGTTTCGTTTAAAAGTTTTCCATCTACACAGGTATAGGTACTTATACTATACATTATTATTGCATTCTCTTTTCGATGAAGAAGTGTGTGTGTTTGCATAAAATTGCCATCAGGCACAGGTAGTTTATTAATTATTGTTCCTTATTTCTGACTGGACTTCTAGTAAGCATATTTTTCCTAAGATTTCTGCAAAAATAAATGAATAAATACATTTTCGGTACGCAATCAATCCAGTACTTAGCTTTTCTGCTTCACGAAAAGATCGTTGAACGATTTTAATTGGCTCTACATCAAAACATGCCTATGATTTTAAATAACGTAAATTTTTTAGGGGTTTTGAGGAAAAATCCGTCGGTTAGCTATTTTAGGTACCTATAGGAATATTCGGAATAAGCGCAAAATTTGCTATAATTGCTCATTATATCGCCTTGTCAGGAAAAAAAGAAGCTATTTCGTGGGGGGGGGGGGGGGGGAGGTCTAGACGAAGCATAACACATATCAGTTTCACCCCTTTCAATCGAAAATCAATTATTAATTTTTCAGAGGAGATTTATAACGCCATGACGAATGTGGATGAACATCTGGAAAAAATACAGAGGTTGGAACCACCTGCGATTTTTTGACTCCTCCAGACGCTCCAACTCAAAATGATCCATTCAATATTACAAATAATTTATGTTCAACTATAACAGTGCACAATGCATGAAGCCTATGGCAAAGTGGCGACGATAGAACTATGTAAACTATTCAACTTTGATAAAATCGCTCGAATTTAAAAATAAATTGTTAACAGGCGATTTAAAACTTTCACTCACTAATTTTTTTTTAAATACAAAGGCCACACAATTTTTAGGAATATTAACAACTCTTGTGTAGATACCATATAATATGATATTATATATCATTATTATATGTCGATAACATTATACTCCGAGCAAAAATAAAATGTATGAAGACACAAAAGGTGTAAATACACAAAGTAGGTTACTTTATTCGCAATAGGTGTATAAAAAGTGTGAACAGATGAAGGGCAGCAGCACACACACACACACACAAAAGACGGAGCAATTCAAGCTGCTTAGGTTGTCCATAAGGTCCAAACCGAAAATGTGGACCATGCGTCAGCTGAGGACATTTTTAGGCTCAGAGAGAAGTGTCCGTTGCACAAAACGCGCAACCCACATTTTGAGATTCACTTATTCCAAAGAAGAGGAATCCGCCGGGGTCAGCAAGACCTTGACAATTACATTATGGGGCTCAACAGGTTGGCATTACTTTCTGAGGTCAGAGGTTCGTTTTCAACTATTGCACGAAAATAAATTTACAGTTTGTCTTTTAGTGATTAGCTTTGAGAAGAAAATAAGTAAATAGGCTTCTGATAAATATAAATTTCTTTTTGTACCGGTAGACCCCGGATTCATGGCGAAATCGCCCAATCCTATTTGTTTTATAATGTACATATTTTTGAAATGAAGGTTGCATGCTCTTTAAACAAAACTATTTTTCTTCTTTGTTGGAAAAATGAACCTTTCCGACCTCTATTGGCCTGTCCATTAAATACATCAAGAAGAGCTACCGACGGTATCCGCTAGAGCTGCCACTAGAGCTGAAGACGATTTTCTATTGTTTCTAATATGAACAAAATTTCTTTTGTTCCGAGTTGGGTTGCGACGTTGTATGCCTTCTGCCATTATACGTTCAATCCGAGTTTTGCAGCCAGCCTCTTTGTATAGAGTATTATCCTAATAATCCCGAGTGCTTTTTGCTACTACGTTCGACTCGAGTGTTCAAAGTCTCCCCAAAGTAAGTGATTCAGTAATCAGTTTGGATTAGTATCAGTCAAGCTTTATGATAAAAGGTCTTAATCAAAAACACTGATCAACCTTCATTCTTCTTTAAATTTACAGGTTGTATGGTGAATGTGTGGAACTTGACATTTTTATCAATATCCCAAGTTAGCAAGCAGACACTTCAAAATAACGGACAAAGGTCGATGACCGCCACCTGGAAGGTTATAAGCGTCTAGTGTTGTAGGTTTCGACCTGCCTTGCAGCTTGAATTGTGTATAAAACGATAGAGAACCAGCAGAGGACCTGGGGTTTACTGCATGAAGGAATCAAGATTTTTTCAACCTTCTCAGCATTCATGTTGCTCTCCAGCAAGAAAAAATGGTGAGCAACATCATCGTTAATGTTTTCATTCACACAACAGAGTTTTAGACGTGCTCTTAAACATGTCACAGGTATGTTCAAACACAACATCCAAGATCAAGAAACCATACAAGAGAAAGTGAACTAATTATAATCGGAGACCCTCCTATTACGAAATTCATAAATAGGTAAGTTCGTCAAGTTTAAAACAAAAGGAGGTAGAAGAAACACGGACAGGTGAACAATGGAAGGTTATCCATGAGGATGGATCAACCGTGTCAATGGGAAGCTGCAGTAAAATGCAATCTACAGTGAGCAGTGTCAATAATTGTCGTTACTCTACGTGTTGCTGCTAATTCCTTCGTAATGCTGTCAATTTTCCTAGACCTATGCATTCAAAGTTCTATTTCTAGTGATTAACAGTATTATTTTTAACGAAAGGGGTACGTACAAAATTGGCATTACGATTCACGATGAGTAGGTAGGTACCTATAAAAATGGAAACATTTTTCGCTAAACGCATTGTAAGAACAATTTATCTGTAAAACATTGAGCTAAGAATCTGGAAAAGTATCGATGATGACAATGGACAATTTCAGCGTTCACACAACAATGGGGCATTCCAGTGAGTCTAAACATTGGATGATTTTTGGAATGTTCAAGTTCAAGTAACTACGAAAACTATGTAAGGGGGGAGAAGGTGAAGAAAAATGCGAAATAAAGGTATTGGAAGTCAAAAAAGCGCAGGTCCTAAGTCTACATCAAGGCCGGACCATGCATGTGTGTGTGTGTGTGCACGTAAAAGTGGTAAGGTATTATAGTATCCATAGGGTGACCAAGGTCTCTGCTCATCTAGTCTAACGTTACTTATTCCTTCAAAAACGGTCAAGTTACGTGAGAGGAAACTTCAGCTGTTAGAGAGCTCCTAGGAGATACGGTGATAACAACACCGCATTGGCTGTTAGGGTGAACAACATGGACGCTAATCCGTTGCCATGGGTTACGAGAGACAACTATCATGATAGTCGGTATCTTAAAGTGACGCCAATTCCTTACTGATTGTTGAAGTACCGCGAATTCTACCCCCTTCCATCTCAAAAGAATGTTAAATTTGAAGAACGTCTAATTAGTTATTGCAAAATTAAAGTTGTATAAAGTTGGTTTGCTTCTGCAGCACAATATTTGGATTCTTTTGCAAAACTGCAAAAGCCTGCAAAAATCAGCTATAAATTTTTGAAACTAGGATTTATTAGAGGGAAAGGTAGGTCTACACTAAAAAAGCTAAAGCATTTGAAACCATTTAATTTTTCAGGTTAAGAAAACAATGTAAAGTACTACAGGTTAAGAAAATAGTAGGTACAGTACAAAACACAGTACACTAGTACAAAACACGAAAAACTGGCAAAACTTGAGTTAGGATTATCAGAAATGTTCGTGAAGAAAATTACTGAATTGTTTGCTGTTGCTGAATTTGGCAAGAAAGTGGAATCAATTCTTCACCCTCACTCCAACGAAAATCCGATTCTATGGGTTCTGGTTCATATAATTTTCATGATCTTCTCCGTTGATGTGTGTTTCCATAACAACTTCTCTTTCCTCTTGATTCTCCTCAGCAGAAATGGCTTGAAAGGGAGGTAGGTATTTGGGTTGCACAAACGTTGGTGTTTGAAAGTATGGTGGAAAATTCATCACGATCACGTTTTTACTGTAACACGTAATAGGTACTTCAACATGTACTGTTTTCAACATATCAGGTTACTTTTGCTCACGGTCTAGTCGTTACGTTTCACGGGATCGAGAGGCGGTGACGGATGTATGCGGCAAAATACGTCAACCATTCGGCGCATGCGCAGAACACTTCTGAGACATACGGATGACGCATCTGAGCAACGGTATCGCCTAGGAACTCTCTATTATATTAGAGAGTTCCTAGGAGATACCGTTGCTCAGATGCGTCATCAGTATGTCTCAGAAAAGTGTTCTGCGCATGCGCCGAATGGTTGATGTATTTGTCCGCATATATATCCGTCACCGCCTGTTGATCCCGTGAGACGCAACGACTAGACCGTGTGTACAAGTAACCTGGCATGATGAAAAACCTTAGGTGCGATGAATTTTCCTATTACAACAGCGTTTTCGCACCCCAAATACCGACCTCCCATTCAAGCCGTTTCTGCTCAGAAGGGTCAGGAGGAAAGAGAAGTTGTTACGAGAACACGCATCACTGGAGAAGATCATGAAAATTATATGAACCAGAACCCATTGAATCGGATTTTTGTCGGAGAGTGAGTGAAGAATTGATTCAACTTTCTTGCTTTTACCAAATTTAGCAACAAAACACAATTCAGTAACTTTCTTCACAAAGCTTTCTGATAATCCTAACTCAGGTGATGCCCATTTTTCGTGTTTTGTACTGGTGTACTGTAAAACATCTGTACTACTGTTTTCTTAACCTGTAGTACTGTACACGTTTTCTTAACCTGAAAAATGAAATGGTTTCAAATGCTTTTGGTTTATTATTCCGTGAATAATACACCTATGTATTTGCTCAGCAAAAAATTTGTATAACACCCCCTCAAAATTTTTTCTTTTCCGTTTCAAGGTGCGTAGATTCCAAAAATGCAATGTCCGCCCGCCGTATCACGTGTACCAGCTTCATTTTTGGTTTAAAAAATCGTTCTTTCGCACGCATGCTCCATTTGGGCCCTAGTTGTGTCCCGAAACTTTGCAGCCCGATCGGAATATACCCAGGGGTGTTATGAGTGAAAATGTGCACGAAAATAGGTACTTTTTGTGTTTTAGCAACATTTAGTAACATGAGCTTTTGAGGTATCGTTTTCAATGTTTTTGTGGGCGAGAAGGCCGAATATGAAGTCGATTTTAGCCAAAGAGTGGAAAATTGAGGTTCTATCAAATGTTCAGGTCCCAAAATTGATTTTTCATCAGTCAAAAACCTTGGAAATCGTCTGAAATCACCATTAATTTGTATAATAACACTAGAAAAAATGTGAACACGTGGATCAAGACGATTAAATGGCACTACCAATGATCAAAGATAATTTGAAAAAAAGGAGCATACCTAATTTGTGTTTTGGGGGCCAGAATTGGAGGAAACCACCAGAAATAGGCATTTCAATTATTTCACATGAAAGAAACAATAAATGAACAGCCAAAATTTCTGTAGGTTTTTCCAATAGAATAATAAACCCATGCAACAAAGACTTAGCAGCGTTTTTTAGTTAAGACCTACTTTTCCCTCATAATAAAACCTAGTTTCACAAATTTATAGCTGGTTTTGCCAGTTGCAAATGAAGCCAAATACCAACTGCAGAAGCAAAACAACTTTATACAACTTTAATTTTGGAATAACTAATTCGACGTTCTTCAAATTTAACGGGCTGCCTGACTTGGGATTTAACAGAGCTGGTTCGCAGTGGTTTCTTTTTGTGCGTAGCTCTTTTGTCCTTGGAGATGGAAGGGGGTAGAATTCGCGGTACTTCAACAATCAGTGAGGAACTGACGTCACTTTAAGATACCGACTATCATGATAGTTGTCTCTCGTAACCAATGGCAACGGGTTAGCATCCATGTTGTTCGCCCTAACAGCGGATGCGGTATTGATATCACCGTATCTCCTAGGAGCTCTCTATTATTACCATCTCTATCTGGTTTATACCATTTAACTTGTCCCTGATACTGGGCGGCCATGAAATATCTCTATGTTTTTGCAAACTCCCAATTTATTTTTGCTTCTTTAATTTTATGTTAAAATTTTCTCGATGAACAGACCCGATTTTCGTTAACCCCAAGTAATATACTTCGAAAAAAAATAGTGTCTGGAATACCCCATTTTAAATTGTCCCCAGTCAAATACTAGGAAAAACTGGAATTGCCCACTGTTCAAATCTATTTTTCTGAACACCAATGAACAACCTGAGTAGTTAATAACTTAATCCGCAATACCAAGTAAAATTAGACGGATAATCAATGTGTTGTCAACAACAGAATAATAATGGTCGAGGTGTTCAAATATAATAATTAATAGGTAACATTGATACATGGCAATAATAATTGATTACGTCAGGTACTTTATGTGCGAAAAACTCATTCATACAACATAATAAGCAAAGGTGGACAAATTGGTGAGTCACGAGAAATTTGGCCGTTTGGAAACACAGAATTATTAAGTGGTTGTTAGCAAGAAAGTGTTCAAATTTATAACAGTACAAATTTATAATCACCAAATATGGGTGATTCTTTTTTTTAAAGCGCAAATTTCTCATAGAAAAACCGGAATGTTGTAGTAAAACTTGAAGTACCTAATTCAGAGACATTCTCTCATCCTTGGGAAGAGTTATCCATTCTTGTCTGAGATCAAACTCCATTTTTAACCATGAAATTGCAATATTTAATTTTCATGGTAATATCAAAAATTCATCCCCGTTCATTTAAAAAAAATTAAAAGTCAATCACATTTTCCCATTCTCTAATATTACAGTCTAATTTAGTGAAAAATGCATTGGAAATCCAATATTTCATTATTGACGAAGCAAAGTGCAAAAAAATTGGGCAGGACGAAAGTGCAAAAATTTTGACAGTCCGAGTACAAAAAAAGCTGTTTATTCCAAATTTTGAAAAAAAGTCCCCACAAATTTTCTGTCTGGATGGATGATTTTTTTTTTTGAACACTCGTCAAAAATTTGAGGGGTCATCAAAAGTTTGAGAGCTGCGTTATGGCAATACAATTTTTTGAAGAGGTTCTTTCCTAATCGGAGGGGAAACGGGTCGGTCAACGAATAGAATTTTTCTCCATTCTAACGACATTTTTGCATCCTCTGTGTACTATTCTCAGTTCTTTTAGCAGCCTCCTTTGTCCATGAGTCTGCCTCTTCATCACCTTCTTCAAAAATATTTCTCCTCTTCTTCTCCTTCGAAGATTCACACAGACAAAATCCACCCTACGGGTGATAAAACACAGGCCACCAAGGCAGAATAGAAAACTACACCGCCCATCCATGACGGTGCCCTCCAGAATCCAGAGTTTTGTGCAAAAATATAAAGATAAACCTCAGTAGAAAGTGATCAGATTTTTGCGCAAAACCCCACACGAGCAGTGTGTGGGCTCCACCGGTGTTCAATAATAATTACTGCTTTTTTGCACAAAAATTGGAGAAAACTTTTTTGTACAAAATTTTGCCAGTTTGAGGGCCTCCTTTACCGGTGTGGTGCAGGAAGAAAAGGGAAGGCCTAACGGCCACCACAATAGATTTTGAGAACATATTTTCTTCTGCTGAAGACCAACAAAATATTCTTTTCCTTGCAAAAACAAATGGACAAATGGAACCAAAAGCTTGGCAATTTGCTGAAAGCAGTTTTGATGCTGTACAACTGATTATATTATTAAGCCAGTCTGCAGCATTACTATAAGAGCGAATTTTCAAAGAAATATTCGTACTATTGTGTAAAAAGGTGATAATTATACCGCAAAACCATACCGCTTTTCTTAACATTATACAATTTTTTCGTGATTTTAGCCATTTTTAACCCTTATACAGTCAAATTTTACCAGCTCTTTTTAGGGAAAAATATTTTCACCATGGAAATAGTCCCTCTTTCTGTCGTGAATCACCATCCCGTGCAACGTCAGGTGAGTTAATATGGTTTTAAGCCCTTAACACCTGCTAACCCTCCAGAAATCCAAAATTGACCCCTATCTGTAACGAAAAACCTCTGAAAGGTGTTTTTCTGTATTTACTCACCCTTCCATACCACTTTCAGTGATTTTATATCAACTGTTCGCGATTTTAGCCGTTTTTACCGATTTTTGACCCCCTTAGAATTTTTGAAAATTGCTCATACTCATCTTTTTGTGTGGGGATACGAACAATCAGGCGAAATTTGGAATTTTTATGATGTACCCAAGTTCAGGTACCGTCTAGAACAAAACATAAATAAGTATATATATATACTACATACATATATATACCTTTACATTAAATTTTTGTTAAAATCTAGGTATGAATTCAGGATGCTTTGAAACGGTCTGTCAATAAAAAAAATTCAAAATTCATGTTCCGACAATTTTGGACTCATTGCATTAGCTTCATTTTCTTTGAAAATTCGCTAAAATGGGAATGGGACAGCAACGGTAATGAAAATTCCAAAACTTAAAAACCAATCGTAGTACCTACCTACTTATAGAACTAAGTGTTTCATGCATATTACGAAAGAGGAAACCAAGTATGAAAATTTATGAGAATCATTGGAGGTCAGCAAGTTAATTTCTTCAAATTGCAAGGGTATGCAAGGGGCAAATTTGCGAGGTTTTTTGGGGAATCACCCATATTTCACCTTGTGTTAGCTAATTACAAGTTTGGATCGGTAACTTATTTCTTTACATCACACATAATATATATTATATACAAAGGATGAACAGTTTTTTATGAAATAGTGAACGCTCATTCATCCCTACCGGTGTTGGTGATTGCTTTTTGGAAGGGGAGTTCGGATGTATTTTCCTTTGAAAAGTGATTTCTATAAAGCTATCGTTGTGGCAGTTGAAGCAGAATCAGTCGGCGAGACCTCAAGCACTTCGGATCATCGCTCCGGAGGAACACGAACGGATCTCAGCACTTTGCTGCTCTGTGAACAGAAACCGCGGGGGATTAGAATGCTGATCAGATACGGGAACAAGGAGTACGGAGAGGCAGAGCATTCTGTTGGTTGGAGAAGTGAACTAAGGGCTGTATTCACGAACTGCACTAAGGCCACGTCACACTGCAGTTTTTCTGCATTTTCAACTCGAAACTAGCAAGAGAAGAATTAAAAAAAAACGCTGCAAATTATTACTCAAAGGTTTATTATTTACCTGTATAGATGCCTCTTCTGCGTAGATCACTGTTTTCTGCGATCAGTACCCTCGAGCTCCCTCCAGGAAAGCCCTAAATGGAGTACTGGAGCCGGCCCGGGAATTAAAGCTTCACACAAATGTGCGGGATTCAATAATTCATTCATTAATTATTTGTAGTTATTCATGAAGCATAAGGAAAATAATAAACCGTTGTGTAAGAAACACAACATTTGAGTTACGTCTGTTATTCACGGCTTGAGTTGTTAGTTCTGCTCTTAGAATCGTCGTTAGATTTGTCATAACTCATCAAGCACTGATATTTTTTGAAAACGCTCATAATACTCACGAACTACTTTAAAACCAAAAAAGTGCTACCAGATACCCACATTTTTCCAATGGGAAAAATGATTTGAGCTACCTACTTATTTATCTGAACAGAGTAGCACATAGCAGCTTATTTGCTTTTTTCTACAGCCTGCTTGGTGATTAATTTATTCAAATAAAAGAACTTTTTTTTAAATCACCTATACTTTATCAACGTAAAAAAGCACCTTGAATATGCATACGCATACGTAACTATATACATACGCAACTACAGCTACGCAATCTGTCCATTATTTTAGTAGCAACCCACCAAGTACTTTCGAGCAAACGGGAATCCAGACGAAGAATGTGAAAATTCAATACGGTGCAGGTAAATACCTACGTACTACCAAAAATTCGATGGAATTGGATGAAAATCCATCATGGATCCTAGTAAAATCCCTCCAAGATCAGCTCAAACTTCGCATCAAGTTCAGCTCCCTCCTTAGTTCAGTTTCGACTGATGACTAAGAGCGGCTCTAACTTCTGAGCTGAACTCTGGTAGAAGCCACAGTGCAGTTCGTGAATACAGTCCGAAAGCCACCTACTGAGAATGGGCGACGCAAGCACAGATATGGTGCAATTGGATTGCTATTAGATTTATGCACCTACATGCAAGGTAGAGCTGCATAAATGAAAAAATAAATTTGAACCTCTTATACACTGATAAAGAAATGTATAAGAAATGGTGGAAATCGATGTTTGGGGTTGTCAAGCTGTTGCAAAATACACAATTGCTTTTAATAAGTACCCAAGAACCCACTATGGTACAGATTCGTCCACTTACTGCCACCTACTCGCTCCCCCCTTAATCTAACCCTCTCATATGGTAACCACTCTCGAGGCTGGACCCTGGGGCGTGGGGAGTACAACAGTTCCGCGCAGAGCCGCAAAATGTGCTAATCCAATGTACCAATTCCGCGGCTACTGAGTTTTCACAGCATACCATTTCCACGCAGGGTTCTTGGCTTTCATGCGTACCAGTTCCGCGCGAACAATATTGCTCACTATCTCACTGCCTGTTTGGTCAACGAATGGAAATGTCAACAAATGGTCGGATGTGTAAACAATCGGTCCGTTTACTTGTCAACAGATGATCGACAGAGATCAGATTCGATTATCTAGTTCGTCAAAGCTAGCTCCTTGTAAACAGACGATATGGACGTGTCCTTCAGTGAAAAGGGAAACCCATTAAGATGCTCAAAGGCATCACTGAAACATTAATTTATCAAAGGCAAAATAATAAACCGTTGTGTTGTCCAGTTTTCATTATTTACCATTTTCCTCATGCGCGGAACTGACTGATTGTACTGCGCGGAACTGGTGAGTTGTGAGGGGTGACGCCACGCGGAATTGGACGATGGATTTATCTAGTTCGTGTGGAACTGGTGTAACTTAAAAGGGTTTTGCGCGGAACTGGTAGTCGTCTGGGGCGTGAATCACTCTGCCACCGCTCTACTGTCCAAAGGAGATCATCGCGTCCCTACACTCCGCCATCTATGTCAACAAATCAGTCGGCCACCTGGGACGCGGCTCGCTCAGTAGTTGATAGTTCCCCGGTCAAGGAGCAGTTACGAGTGGTTCCGTCACGTGCAGGGTCCCGAACTGCTTTATTTTGTAGGTTTCAGATATACCAAACATAAAACGCACAAGTGCGGTAACATTTTTTGCGAGGTGTTCCTTCAACCTCGACGGGATACGGAGTTGTGGCAGTATGGTGACCACCGACCCATCCATTTCATCCTTTGTTGGCATATGGGAAATTGAACATTGCCATGAACGCGTTGATGAGGAACTATTCATATGGTAACCATAAATGAAGGGGAATTATTGGTAAAACGTGGTGAAGGTATGAGCAGAGTAAATTTTGTCAAAAGAATGGGAGACCGGGCAGAAACTTCTTACTAACTGTGATGATGTTGTTGATTATGTGTTTGACTGTGATATTTCTCTTATAGGTAACTATTTTGACAGATTAGCAACAGGTATTCAAATACATCAATAACGTTAACAGGGACTACTTGACTGTCATTTCAACTGTGATATATCCCTTTCACCCGCGTGGCAGAATGG
Organism: Leptopterna dolabrata; assembly: GCA_954871275.1. Taxonomy (NCBI): domain Eukaryota; kingdom Metazoa; phylum Arthropoda; class Insecta; order Hemiptera; family Miridae; genus Leptopterna; species Leptopterna dolabrata. Next base: position 71,026,353 of record OX940976.1, on the reverse strand, counting down.
AGCATTATTTTTCAAGAAACAGGTGAAAGAATGTAGCCATTGAAATTTGGGATTAAGAGATTACAGGTGGCAGAATGTAGCCTTTGAAACTTGTGATTAAGAGATTATAGGTGGCAGAATGCAGCCTCTGAAACTCGGGATTAACAGATTACAGGTGGCAGAATGTAGCCTTTGAAACTTGTGATTAAGAGATTATAGGTGGCAGAATGTAGCCTTTGAAACTTGTGATCAAGAGATTATAGGTGGGGCAGAATGCAGCCTCTGAAACTCGGGATTAACAGATTACAGGTGGCAGAATGTAGCCTTTGAAACTTGTGATTAAGAGATTATAGGTGGCAGAATGTAGCCTTTGAAACTCAGGATTAAGAGATTATAGGTGGCAGAATGTAGCCTCTGAAACTCGGGATTAAGAGATTATAGGTGGCAGAATGTAGCCTTTGAAATTTGGGATTAAGAGATTACAGGTGGCAGAATGTAGCCTATGATACTCTGGTTTAAGAGATTATAGGTGGCAGAATGTAGCCTCTGAAACTCGGGATTAAGAGATTATAGGTGGCAGAATGTAGCCTCTGAAACTTGGGATTAAGAGATTGTAGGTGGCAGAATGTATACTGCTAGGTTCCTGCATGTCAGGGCCATCAGTTTAGAGATCTTACGCCTTTGAGTGATGTGCTGGGATAGCACTGATTGATAAGAAGACCTCACTGAATAATCGAGTCCTTGAAATTACCAGGGCCTTGATATATTTTTCAAGTAAAAACGCAGGCACTAGTTAGTTAACAACACTCACCAAATACTCAGCTTCACTGTCCATGATCCCGGCAACAGCTACAATTTGATACTGTCGAGCTTTCATGGCGTACAGGGATTTCCTAATGAGTCGCAGTACGTTTGGGGCTGTCGACGTGGACTTGAGACCAGCCATTTGACTCGGGGAGTGACTAGGGTCAAGAATGAGCAGGTTCTCACCACCGTCTTGCAGCTGTTCAACTCCGATTATCGTTCGGCTATGACCTGGAAAAGACGAGAGATGCTCCAGTCTTGCAATGCAGGCCAATGTTAGTAGAAAACGAAACATCACTTTTGGTTGGAAGGTGCGTGGATTAAGCTGTCTGAGAGTAGCAGAAAGTTAAAATGCCACCTTTCCTGTACAAAATGGCACTTAGCTATGCCAGTTTCAGCCTAGCTTGGAGTTGGTGGAACTGAATGACGTTTCTCGTGCAAAAATATCCATACAATGGTCTCCTACCTTGGTGCTGTAGGTACAAAGGTGGCTTGAAGTCGTCGAGCGCCATGAAATAGTCGAGGACCCATTTGAAAAGTTCAGGATGGCTTCCATTCACGTGGGTAGGTCTATGGAAATCCACCAGCTGGCATCTGAAATTTTAGTTACTCAATTAAATATGAATCACAACGAGGCAAGTTCGACATCCTTCAACGTGTTAGAGAATTTTGAAGAGAAATACATATACATACTCCATCCAAAATTTGAAGTAAATGAATTTTTGTTTTTTAATCGATACGACTGAGTATGAGGTTTTAAAAAACCCTTGGTTTCAAAGTTTTTGGCGATTTAAGATTTTGTGTCTTTTCAACCTTCTATCACAAAAATAGCCACCCTTGTTCGGACGTGGAGGTACTGAACGCACAAAGTAGTGCTTCTGGTGTCCGCTCGAGCGCTAGCTTCAGCTAGCGGGTTTGATCGGATTATGCTGTTTTTTGGGGTCTTAGAACGAACGAATATAATTGTACGAATATTAGTAAATTGCATCAAGCTTCATGTCAGCCATAGGCGGTACAATTTCGATCCGACGGGTCAGAGTTAAATATGTTTTGTCATGTAGTTCTTTGGTTTCTGCAAACCTGAGTCCCTCTCGGACGGCAAGATGGCGTGTAACCTCCGAGGAAGAAAGTTGCTACGAAGTAGTCCATAATAATATAAAATTGTTATCGGAGTTGATCGCATTGCATCGATATTTTATTACATACGTTCAAGTCAAATTGGTTATCATTTTTCGTTCCTGAACAAACAACCCTTAATGTACAACGTAAAATTGACATTGAGTATACCGTTGGAAAGAACGATACACTTCCTTTCTCCCTGATGCAACAAGTTTTTACAACAAATTCAATGGGTGAAAAACTGGACAGAAACGTAAATTTCTCAAATTCGCGAAAGAAACTATATTTTTAAATGGCTCTACGATTCACTAATAATAATAGGTGCTTCTCCAACCAGAATCTCAGCTTTCCAAACGCGTTCCAAAGGCTCGCATTTCAAAGGCGAGAAAGGAAGTTTGAATGTAAAAATGTGGAATTTTCAAGGAAATCGAGGGTTTTAGTGTTTTATAGGACTTCACTCGACCTGGCCATAACTTGAGAATTCGGACATAACTTTGCAAGACGAATCGACTGGTGACTCGAATAATGACGGCTTCAAAAATCAGTAAACTTACTAAATAGGCAATAAATCATCAAACGCGTGGTACAGGATGATGATTCCAAACACAAAACACAATGTCCAATAGCCAAAAAAGGGTCAAAATTCTTCTTTTTTGGGTCATAAATCGCTATAAATGGTTAAACTCACCGACGATCAATCAATATCAATACATAGGTAACTCCGCAAACCCCCCACCCCCCCCGCCACAGCCCTAAGCTGTTCATATATGGTATGATAGCCCTCCATCCCCCATCCATAAAGAAGGTTTCGGGTTCCAAACCTACCCCTACGGTTACAAACTGCAGGGGTAGGGGTCGGAGATATGGAGGATTCAAAAGAGGGCACTCGTCAAAGGGAATGTCCGAGAATGTTCCGGACCACTGAAAGGACTTCGTGTTCTGGAATGTTAAATAGGCGATGGCGAGATGCATGATGCGTTAGTGACGTTCCGATACCCACTCTTCGTTCCGACATTTGGTATCGACACAGTATCGCAAGATTTTACTGATATTACCATAACATCGAAAGAAAAGTATCATTGGATACCATGTCCCTGAATTCCGTAGTTACAATACTGAGCAACATCGAATATTTCTTTAGATACCCAGTATTTTCATTACTGATACTTTCACGTGGGTTCTCGACATATATAACTACTGAAACAAATCTGCAGCTGAGATAGGAGTGAGGTTAACTGGTTTTGACTAAAATACAATCTAACCAATTTGATATCGATGCATTATAGCAAGAATGTTGGATGGCGGTGCATTATGGCAATTGGTTCACTGGATGGGTTGCTGTTCTACTCTCACATGTGCTTCTCTGATACGTCGGACACAGGTGTAAGTTCAGTCCTTTGGGTTTGGTTATCTTGAAACCTCAGTAGTAATTTGCTTCAAGGCATCTCTAGTGATGGACTGAAGCGCTATTTTCTGAAACGCGTTATTCGCTAACAGTAACTGCTCATTCTGATAACCCGTTACCAGTTTATGGATGGGGATGCTGTTCCACCCACGGAGTAGAGACAAACACGGTTTCATGAGGTTGTTGACGGTGGATTTATAACTGCACCATTGGCAACATATACAGAGTACCTGTAGATATCACTCTTTACCCTTTACTCCATAACTAACAGGTTACCTAACTATTTTAGGATAGTATCCCTCAGCTTAGTGCCCTTCCCCGCCCTTCAAAAAATTAGAAGTTATTCCTCATTCCCTCAGTTCAGTTCTAGTCGCCAAATTTAAAATGTCAAAGGGCGTAAAAATAGTGCTATATGGGCATTTTTTCGTGATATCGATCAGAATTAATTTGAAAATCGCAAGATGTGTCACACCTAATGATTATGTTTAAAATAAATTAACATACAGGCGCCTCTATGTTTAAATAAATTTTAAATACGACTACATCTCTCTTATCAATATTTAGTCTAAAATCTGGGGGAATATCGATCCGATACCACCAACTTTCTTTTGATATTCCGATATTATCAAATCCACGATATCGATACAACTATCGTAAATATCGAAAGAAAGTATTGATATCAGTAAATAATATTGAAAGTACTGATATCAGTAAATATCGAAAGAAATTACTGATATAAGTAAATATCGGAAGTACTGATATCAGTAAAGATCGAAAGAAATTATTGATATCAGTAAATATCGACATTACTGATATCAGTAAATATCGAAAGTATCGGAAAGTCACTATGCGTCAGTATAATTTTGAAAATCGATTAGACCAGATCATGGAAAAGTGAAAGTGATAGAAAGTGCATTGTAGTGAACAGTGTACTGTGTGTTGGTTTTTTGACTAGGTACTGTCTAATGCCACACAGGTGAGGTAGGTACGACCACAGAGCGTATAGCCATTCTGATATTGGCGAGTTAGGTACCTACAACTTAATGTGAACTACTTAAGGACGTGAACCAAAACCAATCGACATCACTTGGATAATGTTCGATTGGTTCTCATGAAAAAATTGGATGGTAACTTTTGTACATCCCTGTCCCATTAAATGTTTATGGATGTTATCAGTATACAAATGAAAACTGCAACGCACAGGTAATTCGGCTAGTTTATAATAAGTTTACCCAATTTAGTATCGGATGGTGACTCGACTAATAAAAAAAACCGTTTCATTGGTCAAAAATATTTCTTTCCAACAAATACGGGTTTTTTTTCATGAATCTGGATACAACTTTTTGGGGATTATGAATCGCCGAAATTCACGAAATTTGCTCAATTACCAACATAAAAAGTTTGCTTGTATTATGTTCATCCTGCATGGACTTTGATGAAATTTTTCATCTTTAATATTATTATTGTATCAATTTTTTTAAAACCCTACGCCACTAGCTGTTAGGCCTACGGCTCTTCCGCCATGCGGCCTCTCACAGCTCAATATAATTTGGAAGTTCTCGACCATTGGTTCTCTTCTGGTGAGAATGATCGCGGTAGGTCGTCAAGTTGACACAAGACAGAGTCAAATAGATAGTCTGTTGTCATTGGCGTTTGTGAGTGGCTGAGTGAACAGCCTGGGCTATCGTTCACCCGTATCTTGTGAAGGTGGGCGTTCAGATAATCGTGACCGGTAATGTGTCTGAAGCATGCCATTGATTTCAATCTTGTCAGAATAGTAGAGACACGGTCTTTCGGCTGGAGCAGGCTGGCCCATCTTTTCCCCTTGGCCGCTTGTTGCTGAAACCCTGCCACTTTTTCTTTTACAGCGCTCCTTATACCCTTTAGCAGCATGAAATGTAACCGGCACACTAGGCATTGGCATCAGGGATCCTTCTTTGGCTAACGCGTCGGCGCGTTCATTCCCCCAAATGCCACATTGAGAGGGGGTCCACTGTAAAACCACCACGGCAACAGCTCTTCTTTTGAGCTCGGCAAAGGTCCTTTTCCCAAGCACCACCTCCTCCCGACTGAGTCCCTGTGTTGGAGGTAAGGGCCATGATTGCCGCTTGTGAGTCAATCAAAATTAAAGCACGAGGACAATGTACCTCAGCAATAAGGTCCAGAGCCAGAACCACTGCTCGCGCTTCGCCGCCAAAGCTCGTCGCTAGTCTTCCAACTGGTGCTGATATTTACCCGACAAGTGAGTAACTCCCCAACCGCACAGCCGTCAGTACAGCCTCTGAACTATTATCGTATCATTGAAATAGGACACCCCCTCTCCACACACACTAATTCAGGAGACATCGTCTTATGTTAACCTATGACTGCTTCACTCTGCACACAACACATTCTGAGTAAGAACTGGACCCTCAAGAGTCTCAATAGTTCGACGAACTTGAATTTTTTGACCGTGGCAAGTTCAGACAAGAGTAACGCTGAGGCTGATAAAGGAGTGGAAAGTTTTCGTGATCACCTGATTCTGAGGGAAGAGAGGATAGTGACGACTTCCGTCGCTCCAATCCATTTTCTAGTGTTGACGAGCTGACCTCCGAGTTGCTCTGCTCCCTGGGTGTCGAACCCCTGGCTCCAAGCCCACTCGATGTGCTGCTGCAACCGGGATATAGACGGCATCGTGCTTCGGGAAGGAAGCTCGTTCACTAGGTTCCTTCCTCCCAACATCCACAACTTGTAAAGCTGCTCGTTGTAGCCCGTGTGGTGAACGAGCGAGGACAGCATCATCTGTGTGTTTCTAAAAACATACAGCACAACAGTGGAAATATACTCATCGTATCACTACGGATATCGTGGTTAGTTAAATCTTAACATTCAGAAGACTTGGCTTTGACACAACCTTGCCTTATTCAATATAGTAAATCCAACTCTCAACAATCTAACAATGATTACGGAAGTCTAGATCAACACTACCCACCTGTATCCACAACCCCACCCTCTGTCGCCGTAGGTAGAAGCGTAGTGATCGACCGTGGTACAAAGCAAGGCCCTTGCGACGTTTCCAGACAGTGAGCTAATACTTCCTATAGTCTCCACTATCTCTGTAAAAGGAAGAAGCAAATGTAATTCAACTAAGAAGAATAAGTCTGTTACGTAAGGAGTATGTTTTTACATTAAAAGAAAATTTATTTTCCTGTCATATACCTATGCAACTAAACAAATAAATAAAATAAATAAATAAATAATAACTAATAAAAATGGTTTTTTCACTTCAATGATCAGTACAACTACAGAATCACGCTGGAATAGGACAATTTCAGAGTACCTCATTTTCCAACACTTGGAAGTTTGAATGCAATATCAAATGTACTGCTTTAGATCAAACGGAGTTTTTCGAAGACACCCATGAAACAGAGTAGGTAACAACACGAAATTCAAATCATCAAAAAACAAACATCAATAGTTCAAACTACAAGACTGGCCTATACGATGGTCTTAACTAAAATCAATAAGTAATTTAGAGGTTAAATATACTGAAACAGGAAATTTCCCAAGCTCATACTAAACCCTAACTACCTATTAGCACGCCACACATATATCAGCGATCACCAACATTATTTACAAGTTTTACTTTATATTTCATGCTTTGTATTATAAATAAGAGCAAAAGCCTTGAAACCAGTGCTGCCTACAACATTGCAGCAAATCACACTGACCACTGATTGGTAGACGGCAAAAAAAAAAGCTGCAAAGTCCTTGTCACATGGGTTTATTATTCTATTGGACGTACCTACAGAAATGTTGGCTGTTCATTTATTGTTTCTTTCATGCGAAATAAGTGGCTATTTTTTATGGTTTCCACCAATTTTGGCCCCAAAACACGAATTAGGCTCCTATTTTTCACAAATTACCTTTGATCATTGATAGTGCCATTTAATTGTCTTGATTCACCTGTTGATACTAATTGTAGTGTTATTATGCAAGTTTATGGTGATTTCAGATTATTTCCCAGGTTTTTGACTCATAAAAAATGAACTTTGGGAGCTGAACCTTCGTTACAACCTCAATTCTTCACCCTTTGGTTAAAATCGACTTCATATTCGGGCTCCTCGTCCTAAAAAACATGGAAAACGATACCTCACAAGCTCATGTTCACTAAAATACTGAAACACCCCACTTTTCACCAATAACACCCTTGGGTATATTCCGATCGGGCTGCAACGTTTTGGGACACAACTAAGGCCCAAACAGAGCCTGTGTACGAAAGAAAACTTTTTTTAGATCGAAATAGCAGATATGGATGATACGGTGTATGGCGGACGGACATGGCATTTTTGGAATCTACACACCTTGAAACGTAAAAGAAATCATTTTGAGGGGGTGTTACAAAATTTTTTTGCTGAGTAAATACATAGGTGTATTATTTACAGAATAATAAACCAAAAGGTCTGCCAGGTTTAACGGGAAAGATCTTCCTCGTACCGATAACGTGATCATATAGATCAACCCAAGTTAAGATAATAACATAAAAGATGTAGGACACTTAATGATAAATTAGCATTGGTTGGGACCTAGACCCTGGTCGGTTACCCATTTGACCGGCTGATCCGAGGTTCCCATGAAAAATCGATTTCGTTATAAGGAACCTACATATTACTATTTCATCAGGTGTCAAGAATAAGAGAGCAAATTAGAACGTTACTGCAACTACTCATTTTATCATATGTACATACATAATATGTTGATTCACAGAAAAACAGACTTGGAAGCAAGAATCAAACTCGCGCCCCCTCTCCCCTGTTCTACCCACCACAACACAAACACAATGCACACATAACGTCGTATTAACCCGCTTTATTTTCTAGCAAATGCCCGTCAAACAATCAATGTCTGAGTCAGCTGCAGCTATTACAGTGAAACCTCCTAATAAGCAACTCATATGGGACGACATAATTTGTCCATTATTGGGAGACGTTTCTTACTGAGAGATGCACTGATTCAAATGGGCTTCGGCCGGGGCCTTGGAATTTGTACCTTATTCGGAGGTATCCCTTACTGGAAGGTGGTCATATTGGGTGGTTTCACTGTATATGCTCAAGAAGAAAACAAACCTTGACCACGGATGATGCCTATTTACTTACTTCGACTGAAACTATGAAACATGGTACACGTTCTAGAATGGGGAAGACCACGGAGGTAATCTAACGGGAGGAAAACAGTAAAGTCAGCTGGTGGAAGCTGTATAAGTGGGGGAAGAAGCCCAGGCCAGCGTGCACAGAGCAAGCCCTATCCCACAAACCCACTTCTGTAACGCTTTTTTATGGCACGTGACGATTTTCGGCCGGCAGATCACCACAAAAGCATGTAATGTAAACATCCATTCCAGGCTGGGGCTTTTCGTCCGACTGCCCTGCCAGCGTCGCTAACTTGATCAGCTGTCATCCAATGAGAGGATCAGCATTCGATCTGATCATTTCGCTCATTACTGGGCCACTCATTGCCCTTGAGCGGAGAAGGGTTCGCCCAACAGCTAAATGGGCCATGGACATGTCACCACGTGCCGCGGCGGTCACCCATCCAAGTACTAACTACGCTCGAGGAATATTAATTTTGGTGATCTCACGGGAACCGGTTTATTCCATCTGATAAGGCCGTTGGATAGCATGCCAAAACTCCGTTTCATTGGGTAGGCCGGTTAATCCAAGGGCCAGTTTGCAGGAAATTGAATAAAGTGGAATTCGAGTTTATGCATAAGCAGGCCAAAGGTCCGATCGATCTGAAATTCGTACGGGACCATCTGGGCGCTACACCCCAACTACCTACCAAATTTGAGCAACACCGAGCCATAGAATCATGAAAAACTGAGTAACTCGGATTTCACGTTTTTGCGTACCCAGTGGCTGATAATGCCGTTGGTTAGCATGCCAAAACTCTGTTTCATGGGATAGGCTGGGTAATCCACGAGCCAGCTAAGAGGGATTCTACTATAATAATATCATCGGTTTGCAGGAAATTGAATACGGCGAAATTCGAGTTTAGCAGTGGCCATACCAAAGATCCGGTCGATCTGAAATTCGGAGGGGACCATCTGGGCGCTACACCCCGACTACCCACAAAATTTTGCCACTATCAGGCTGTTGAATCGTGATGAACTGGGTACCTCGGATTTCTCGTTTGTGCGTGTCCAGTGGCCATATAAATCATCCGATCACGATGAATTCAAAGGGGAGCTAAACCTCAACTACCCACAAAATTTGAGCACTATCGGGTCACTGGTTCGTGAGAAATTACCTCAGATTTCGCGACTGTGCGTATGCAGAGCCATACCAATGATCCGACTGAAATTCACAGAGGGCGATCTGGGACTCAACCCGCATGACCCCTGAAAATTTCAGCAACATCGGATTTGAACTGAGGAAACTATGCGTGTGGCAAGGATTTGGGGACAGACAGACAGATAACGAACCAAATTTGTTCAGTAAGCTGTAAACGTCAAACGCGAGTGGACATCAAGATTTTTTAGACAAAAAAAATTCCTATCAAAAGTGGAAGCAAAGCTTACGCTTTCTTGATAGTTGGGAAGCAGTAGCTGACAGAGACGAACAATTTAAAGACTGCCACTCACCCTTGGTGCACGAGCTCCCATCATCCACACCACTGCTTTCCGCCATTTTCAATTCTATTTGTCTTTCGTAATAATCATCTACGGACAGTTCGCCAGAGTAAACTGCTCTCTGCATATTAGTTATACTCTGCTCTTTGAAATTCCCTTCGTTGTCCATGCCATACTGCGCCTGAAAACGAATAATATTACTGACTGACAGACACAAATTGAAGATATTTCTCAGCTGTCAGCAACAGTGTAGCCAGAGAACTACGTGGCTCCTTCAAGTCACTCAGTCCCCTGCGATGGCGCAATGCTCAAGGAGTACAAGGTGTACTTGAAGGACCTGGCTCGATTCCATTCTGCTTCCTACAGGAGACGAATCGTTGTGGACCTTTGTGAGCCACCTCCTACAATACAGTCATAAATAATAAATTACACGATTTGATCCCGATTGATCCCGGGGTGTCGTAAATGTTGTTCGAAACGCGACTATTCCGTTTCTTCTGACGATTATAAGCACTTCGCGAATTGTTCATCCCCCACTTAAGAGACCACCAAACTCCCCAACCATCATTCACTCGACGGAATCCGAATGAATTATCCATTATTGAATACTGATATGCTTTGGAATACAACAGTGGCTAGGTGTTCCTAGGTTGCAGATATACCAGGGGGAAATTGTGTAATAACTACCGCGACATCAACAGCAATGAACAGAACAATGCGGCACAAAATTTACGCCGCATTATTCCGTTAATTTTATTAAAAAACAGAAATAAAAATAGAAATCTTATCAAAATTGAAATCTATCCAAATTTCAACCTACACCTAGAGGCTTCTGTCGGTATTTTAAAGAAAAATGCCTACAGCAGTTGTCACAAAAAACGTCATTCTCTAGTAAAACTTAATATCATGTTACTGGAGAATGTTTTTTGTGACAACTGCTGCAGGCATTTTTCTTTTCTCTATGTAATAATTGGGTTCGTCCGTACTATGTATTAATAAATAAATTATTCATAATAATATTATACAATTAGCTGGTGTATCGTACTGGTTTACTACAGCAGACCCTATGGTAGGTAGGTACAAGGACAAAGCACTACCAGGGTTCCTATTCAATAGGGTAGGTATTCCAGTCATTTTTTTTTCCGAAGTATATTTCTTGGGATTAACGAAAATCGTCTGTTTGTCGAGAAAATGTTGACATAAAATTAGAGAAGCAAATAGAAACTAGCAGTTTGAAAAAGAGGTTGGTGTGACGCAGAGATAATAATAAATTCACTGCCTCCCCAAGCTTCACAAAAACGAAAAAAGTAACGGGGGACAAATTAAAACAGAATAAACAAGATCGAGATGGAAATAATAGCTGAAGTTTCCTCGAATGTAACGAACTCACACCCACGAACGAACAATAAAGAAACGACCACTTTTTAATGATAAAGTAATGTTAGACACAATCAGCTGAGACCTTGAGTGCAGAGATCCCGATGGATACTATAAGACCTTACCGCTTTTGAAATGAATGAAATGAAATAAAAATTGAAGTTATTCCTCTAAAACCCAAGATACATGAAGAAGAAGTACAGTATTTAAACTACTGTGTCCACTTGATAAATGGGACCCACACCAAAGAACACAGTTCCGAGCTGGGTGGGGAAGTCAACTCCCGAGTACCTACATGAACATTCAAACTTTTTGGACAACAATATTATATAATTATGCATATTATTAGATCAATAGCATTTACCTAGTACATTGCTTCTACACAAATCACGACACTACATAAGAACTCGTGAATAAATTGTCGCAAATTAGATATCCTTGTGATATGAGCCAACTAAATACAAATTTGTTATACTCTGCTCTAGTAGGTGCTGTTCTTTACAGCAGTGGCATACTGTAATATATGTGACGTGATGTACTTTTCATACGTGAGTAAGGTACAGAGATAATAGATTGCGTAGCGAGGCCGAACCAATAAGACGAATTAGGCGAAAACCTGCAACTGAATTTGCTAGGATGCTAAAGCAAAAACATGAGGGCTGTTGCATATAATTGGCCAATAGAAAAAACCTTAGCTATAGATCAGTTGTGGGAAATCTTTTTGGTTTTTTTTTTAAATTATGATTTTGAGAATGGTCTTTTGGGCACGTAATATCGATGGGAAGTACCTCCCCATGCCAATATGCCGGAACTCATCAAACTTTGCACCATACAGACAATTAGAAGAGATTCATAGCTTTGACAATTTCTCACACTATAAAAAACGTAACTCAATCTCATTACTTTTTATAAACAAGTGATGAAAACATGATCTTCTTATCTAAGGTCCTCATAAATATAATGACACCCAAGTACCTTGTGGAGGCTACCCTTTCTATTTTTGGGCATGAACACGAGTTGGAACTCACACTGCTGCAGCTATGGAGTTTCACAGCATGCTTCAAGTAAAAGTAAAGTAAAGTAAAGTTAACAGCCACAGCGTCGCGGCCGCGATCAGCTGCCCTCCAATGAGAAGACCAAAATTCGATCTGATCATTTCGCTCTTTACTTGGCTACTCATTGCCCCCATTGCCCTTGAGTGGAGAGGGGTTCGCCCAACAGTTACATGGGTCATGGACATGTCACCACGTGTCACGGCGGTCACCCATCCAAGTACTAACTACGCTCGAGGTATCTTAACTTCAGTGACCTCACGGGAACCGGTTTATTCCACCTGATAAGGCAGTTAACAACATGCTCTATATGCGCCCTACTAGAGGATTTTGAAAAAGGTATTTTGTTTTGTTGACATTCAAACTAAAAGTATTCACTGACAACCAATCATACATAAATTTTATGCCATGGTTAGCTTCAGCAAACACTTTGTCTCAAACATCAGCTGAACACAAAATGGCGGTGTCGTCAGCAAAAAGTTATAATCTTCCTTTCAATGGAATATCCCCAATTCTATTGATAAAAATGAGGAAGAGGAGCGGCCCCAGAGTGCTACCCTGAATCACACCATATTCAACAGATCTACATGAACTATCAACTCCTCGAGACACACCCACACCCACACCAAACCACCTACACACACCCACACCAGCCTTCAGCCTGACACACACAGACACACACACTGCTGTTGCTGACCTGTTGATACGCTCTTCATTCGCACAGTGAGTATAACGTTTTAATCTGCTTTGACGAATACGATTTTTGGCAAGATAACTGACTTCTACCCGGACTACGATTTGATATTGACGCTTGATCTAATTATATTCACTAGAATAAGTGAATCACAATCTTGTCCTGTCCACTTTGTGGTCGGTCAAGATGGCCTCTGATCTCGATGAACGGTTTCAAGTCAACATTCGTAAGCTCGACAAAGTTATAACAACAAGTGGAAATTTGAGTAATAAACTAAAGGATCAGATTAGAGATGCGATCCTCGGAATAACTGATCTGTTTAACCAAATGAAACAGGAAATCGCTGCGAAAAATAGAGAACCGCCAACTCCTGTGCCTCAGATAGCGAAAAGGTTGACCTTCAGCGAGGTGGTACAACAGAAACAACACCGGCCGGTTTTTAATGTTATAGTCAAAGCAACAGCGCAAGATATATATCATCGGATGATGTAAAACGGGAAATAAAGGCGAAAGTTGATCCATCAACTATTAATGTAGGCGTTTCGCACATGTTTGGAATTTCGAATGGTGGGGTGATTGTTCAAACCCGTTCGAAAGCGGAAGGAGAACGGCTGTGCTCTGCTATAAATGAGAAATGCGTTAATGTTGTCAAAGCGGAAACAGCAAAAAAGCGGAGGCCCAGGCTCATTATTTTCGACATTCCGACTGACATAACAATGGAAAATGCTAAAGTAATCCTATGTAAGCAAAACCCCGACCTGTTTACCGAGCAAAATGTTGAGCCAAAATTGATACTAACACGGAAGAAACTCGTGAATGGTAGAGACACAGGTAATTTAACAAAAAATTTGATTATTGAATGCCTACCTTCGATTCGTTCTCGTATTTTGGATGATGGCATCAAAATAATGTGGTCTATTTGTCGGGCTAAGGATTATATCTTCGTACGGCGTTGTTATACGTGTAGTAGATTTCACTACGGCGATTGTAGGGAGGAGCCCACCTGCCCTATATGCGCTGGCTCACATGAAAGAAGAAACTGCACTAACACTGACATTAAAAAATGTATTAACTGCGTTAAATTTAATGAGCGAAGCAGTTCACAAAGTAAACATGACACTAATCACACCGCGGCTGATAACAACTGCCCGACGTACCTGTTGAACGTTGCTCGAGTTCGGAACACAATCGATTATAACAATGATGACTGATAATCGACCCACACAAGGTAATAGGTCCGAGCCTCAAGAGGCGCGTAATTTGAAATGCTTACAGCTCAATCTCGGTCGTTCCCGGATTGCTACTTCGGGGATCGTTGAGTTTGCATGTAAATCGGCAGTTGACATATTGTTTCTCCAAGAATTGTATTGCAATAATAATAAAATAAGCGGATTTCCGCGGGATTGGCGGCTGTTTAGTTCTGGTACAGGCCGGAAGAGAGCGGCAATTGTTGTAATTAATCCACAAATAGACGTGATGTTGCACTCTTCGTTCTCGGATGAGGATTTTGTGGCTCTTGAGATCAGGTACGGAAGTCTGGGCAGCTTCACGGCAATCAGTGCGTATTTTGATAGAGGAAATGAAGTCGCTGACGATTCTCGTAAATTGTCACGGATATGGGATTCTATGCGGAGTGGTCGGGTATTGTTGGCAATGGACAGCAATGCGCGCTCGACGTCGTGGTATGACGCGGTCACATCGCAGAGGGGGGCAGACTTGGACGAGTATTTTTCCGGAAAAAATTGGATTGTGATGAATACTCCTAATCAGGGTCCTACCTTTCAAACGACGAATGGTCAGAGTAATATTGATCTAACTGTGTGTGACGGCGTTATGGCTCGATTTTTGGCGAATTGGAAGATAAATGACGAAGAGAGTCTTTCGGATCACCGTGTTATTACTTTCAATATATTGGGTGACGCTACACTCGGAGTCCCGGTGCAGGAGGATGGTCGTAGGAGATACAGGGTCCGGTTGGCAGACTGGGAAGTTTTTGATGAATCTTTGCGACACTCGTTGATTACCATGATGCAGTTGGATAATGTGCAGTTGGTTCTAGCCGGCTCCCTGGACGACTGTTTTTCCCAATATATTGTCGATTCTACAGACCTTGACTCCGTTGCTAGACTTTTCTCTGAGGGGATTGAGCAGGCGGCCGAGCGGGCGATTCCTCGAGTTGTTCAGTCGAGACGGGGGAATATGAAGAGGTCTGTTCCCTGGTGGACGAAGGAAATCTCAGATGAAAGGAAGGCAGTCCGGAGACTTAGAAGGCGGTTCCAACGAACTAGGGATTCAGAAGAACGGCAGAGAAGGAAGGTATTGTATACTCAGGCCCGCTATGCCTTGGGACAGCGTATTCTGCATGCTAAGCTGGCTTCGTGGAGAAAGTATTGTAGCTTGACTGACCGACATTCTCCTTGGAACTTGGCTTATAAAATAGCTTCAGGAAAGATGAGATCCGCTGCAATACTTACCTCGTTAATGGGACCGAATGGAGTTGAAACTCAGACACTACAGGAGACTATAGACGTTATCATGGATGCCAGTGTACCCAGGGACTCAGAGGAAGAAGACGAACCTGTCCACAGCACAATCAGGAGAGACTCTTCGGTTGAGACGGAGGTTGGACCGGATGATGTACCATTCTCAATGGAGGAAATCCTGCACACAATGGAAGGCTTTGAGGAGAATAAAGCGCCAGGATCAGATGGTCTTACAAGGAGGATTTGGTTAGAGGTTTATCAACTATTCCCCAACGGGTTGTGCACATTGTTCAACGAATGTCTTCGGAGAGGCTGCTTTCACGGTATATGGAAGATGAGCACAGCTGTATTTTTCGTCAAACCAGGGAGGGAGGCATCAGGCAGTGCTTCCAAGTATCGCCTTATCAGCTTGCTTCCGTTTGGGGGAAAGCTGTTGGAGAAGCTGATGATTAGCCGTATAATGTACCATATGTATTCCAAATCGCTGATTTCAGACAGGCAGTTCGGGTTCCGACCCCAGGTAGGCACTGTGGACGCATTACTGGCCGTGAAACGTCATATAGCAGATCAACTGGGTAGAAAGAGACATGTATTAATGATTTCACTCGATGTGGAGGGTGCTTTCAATGCGGCCTGGTGGCCCTCGATTCTAACGCAACTTAGGTTGAGGGGGTGCCCAACGAATTTGTACCGATTATCAAGGAGTTATTTTAGTGAGCGGTATGTTCGATTTTCATCAGCTACCATTGAAATTGTTCGTTCGGCTGAGAGGGGGTGTCCACAGGGTTCATGTTGTGGGCCTGGCTATTGGAACGTCATGTACGACTCACTCCTTGACCTTGAATATCCCGAAGGTGTGGAAGTTTTTGCATACGCGGACGATTTTCTGGTGATTGTGAGCGATTCCAGTGAAAAACAGATGCAAATCGTCGCCAATCGGGCGCTGTGGATGGTTGAGCAATGGGCACATGTAAATAAGATCCGGTTTAACTCTCAGAAGTCCCAAGTGCTCCATGTTACCAGAAGGGCTAGATCGAGAGAAGCACTTGCTGTCTATCTACAGGGCAATCGTCTGGGCTAGGTACAAAATATGAAGTATTTGGGAGTTTGGTTTGATGAGTCGCTGACATGGTCTCATCACGTGCAGTATTGCTGTGATAGGGCTGGTCAGCTGGTCCACTCGCTATCACGATGTGCTAAGGTTTACTGGGGGCTTGGATCGGACGCATTGAGCATAATATATACTGGTGCGGTGCTGCCGATACTGTCGTATGCGGTCCCAGTTTGGTATGATGCGATGCAACGAATTTATAATGTCCGAAAGATGAGAAGAATCCAGCGTCTAATGGCTTTGCGTATTCTGAAGGGTTTTAGAACCATATCGTATGAAGCCTCAATGGTGATTGCGGGAATGACACCGATAGACATCAAACTGGCAGAGACTGTGGACATCTGCAGGGCAGTTCGTGGTGAGCATGAGGGTGCGATGGGTCCAGCATTTGAGGTGGACTCCAGTGTTCCTGTTTCTGGATGGCTTCATCCGGCTTGGGCGGTCTCAGTCTTGAATGAGGAAGATGTTTCACCCGAATTTGAGGTTTTTACGGATGGGAGCAGGCTGATGAACGGATGTGTAGGGTGCGCATTTGCTGTGTATGAAACAGGACAGTCCACTGTGGTTTATTCGGCCAAGTTCCACCTAGCCGGTTGGTGTACAAACAACCAAGCTGAGCTCCTGGCTATAAAAGAGGCCGTTGGGTGGCTAGAATCGCTGGACGTTCCTCTGCACAGGAGGTCTGCAATTGTTTGGACGGACAGCCAGATATCCCTGGATCTCCTTAGGAACATTGGCGTCCACGTCGGGAATGCAGAGGAAGTGAGACGGTGTTTGTGGAGACTGGGCGGTGCACTTTCGTGGAAGGTGGCAGTCAGATGGATTCGATCACATCAGGGTACCGTTGGAAACGAGGAAGCTGATCGCCTGGCAAAGGAGGCCGCTGAGGACAACGATGCTCCGGTCCACTTTGCGAAGGCTCCTGTCAGCCATTTGAAGAGCATTAGCAGACGGATGAGTCTGATGGAATGGGAGAAGGAATGGGCTTCGAGCACAAAAGGAGCGTTCACTCGTCGCTTTTTCCCTACGGTTGCGAGCAGGCTTGGGACTGAGCTGAGAATTACGTACAAGGTAACTCAGGTGCTGTCTGGCCATGGCAGAAATGCAGCTTACCTCCACCGTTTTGGCATTCGGGACAATCCAGCCTGTCACTGTGATGGAGGGACCGTGCAGACATGGGAGCACTTGATTCTGGATTGCGGGCTTCTGGAGGCGGGTCGCTCTCGACTAATGCGTGCGGTGATGATGGCGGGATTTAACTGGCCTCCCACGTTTGAACAGTTTATTCGGGAGTTTAATGAACCATTTTGCACTTTTATTAATAATATTGACTTTGATGTATTTGGTTAGAAATTTAAATGTGACAGATGTGTGATTAATTGATTTTGTATGGTTTTTTTTTATTTTATTGTATTGTATTATAGTATTATAGTTATTTTGTGAAATGCATGTAGTCAGCATATGGGAGCATGCAGAAATAAACTCTCCCTGCATAGGGGTACTATGCAGGGAAAACTTTAAAAAAAAAAAAAAAAAAAAAAAACCCACACCAGCCGTGACGTAGACATAGGACTGGCACGTTTTTAACATCCAATATCGTTATTCCGCATTTCCTTCATTATATTACACAATTATCCCCCCCCCCCCCCCCCACACTCTACGTCCTTTTCACAGTTACTTGAACTAAAACAACGTGCACACATGAGGACCTGGAGGACATGTGAGCTGTATCGGTTGTGTGACCACCCATTCAGCACAGACGACTAGCATGAATTCATTTGTAATGAAATATTACAAAAACACAATCGCCTTCATTTCATGAAGACTACCAAGCAATTGGATTCAACGAATCCTATGACTACCAAGCATAGTCAATAAAAATAATTTCATAAAATCAGCTGAATATACCCGGAGTAACATGATGGCACATGCACAGCCACGATTATTCCAACTGCATCAATGACAAATGCGGGGGGGGGGGGGGGTCTAACCAAGAAACAAAAAAGCTATGGATTACCACTGAAAAATTAGTGATAGATAAAAAGAGCATCACACTCTTGAACCTTCACAGAGTAGATACTTACTCTCAGCAATTCAAATTCATGTTGTTCCCTGAGCCTTTGCACTTCCTTATCCCTCTTCTCCATTTCTTTAGCTAGCAGACGATCGCAGGACACATCCGGCGTTAGGGGGGACACACCTGCACACCACAAGCATGTGGATTGGGTACCAACTTATACATACACATTATTCATTGTGCCTGTCATACATTCATTGGGTAGTGCAGGAAATATCTTACTGAGTAGGCACAGACCGTATGGAGGAGCTATCAGTGTTACTTCTGGCTTTGGACCATGTCCTACCTGTCCACAGACAAGAGAGCATAGTATGGACACTGATCTAGTATCCATGGAGCGCAGCCTCATTCTCATTGGTTAATTCAACCAATGGGGAGTTCGGGTTGGTTTCTTAATTGGTTCTCATTGGTTTATTGGTTTATTCAGCTCTAATTCAGTTCTAACAGTCAGCAAAAAACATCTGGGCTTGCAACAAGTAGGAACAAACCACCATCTCACCATGGACACTACTCCAGTAAACCCAGTATTTTTTGAGTAGGTATTTTGATTACGGATCAAAATATGCAAACTAATTTAATTTTACTGCCTGAGTGTGAAAATATTCGAATGGAAATAAAGAACACAATAAGTGCTACTGATATTTTCTGCTAGCCTGGACGTCTGAAGGTAGCTAAAATTGTTACCTACTTCCCCAACAAACAAACGAAAAATACAAATATTAAAAATAATGGATTCATTAGTGAAACGAATTGAACCGGGAAGTTCTACGCTGAGCAGGTGTCTCGTCAGGAACCTTAAATTGGGCTGTAAGTTCCAACAGCTGACTAACCCAAGGTCAGGCAACGGCCATACTGCACTTTAGTTCAAGTGAAATTCAACACCCCACAGCTTTGCTGGTACCAATTCTGGCAACAGCCAGTTTTTGCTGTCTTGCTGCCTGATTGCATGACCCCCAACTACAGACGGACATCGCCCATCGTACTCCACAAAATATCATCCACTGATAATCAAAAAATGGCTAACCTTTAGGATTAAAATGGTCGTCTATATGATGAGCAAGTTCGTCTGTTGATTTGAAGTTTGTCATACAGCAAATAGGGCACTCGTTTGAATGTTCTCCTTTGGCTGCTTCCTGCATTGGCTGAAACAGAATGCAAATGATCATAAATATTACCACAATGTACGACTACAGCTGCGTACTAATACAGCAAGAATGATTGAAAATGAGGAGTGATGGAGTCGGTGAGAGATGATTGAATATGACACGAAGAAAGCCAGTGGCAGTGTTAGGTATTCTATAACCTCCTGTCAGTTTGAGATGACTCGGGTGGGTTACAGATTTTGACTGGGCAAGACAAGCATGAACGTGACATCGTCGTATGGGACGTCATCCTGTTTCATCCATATGCCACCACCAGCACTTGTTAGTTTTACAGCAGACAAGTATTAGTTACCTCAGATATGACAAGGCCTTTGGCATGGGGAGAATACAGAACGGCAGTCTTCTTTAAGTGCCGTCTCCGTTAGCGAAGGTTGGCGATGATCTCCTTGAATCTATCACGGTCTTTTGCGAGGTGGAAAAGCTCGGCTGCACCAGTGACCCCAGTCCACTTCCTTACATTTGATAGCCACGACGCGCGCTTTCTTCCCACTCCTTGTCTTCCTTGGGATCCTTCCCATAATAATGATTTGAAGGAGGGAATACTTCTCACCCTGCAGAAAGTGGCCGAGGTAAGCCACCTTGCGCCTCTTCACCACTGTCAACAGCTCCCGTGCAAGATCGTTGTGATGCAGGATCAACTCATTAGTTAGCCGGGCTGTCCATGGTATTTTCAGCATTCGTCGTATACACCACATTTCAAATGCTTCCAACCGGTCCATGTGAGGCAACTTCAATGTCCACGACTCGACTCCGTAAAGGAGGATGGATAGAACATAGCACTTTACTAGTCTCCAGCGCAGCGGAAAACTTATATCCTTAGAGCAAAGGATGCTTCTCATGCTTGTGAACGCCTTCCGAGAACGGCAGTAATGGTAACTATTTTACTGCCTACATCTGTAATATCAACATGACAGGGCGGTTAAGCTAGGTTCACATGGCGACGCAATTCCGGACGGCAGTCCGGCACTGCTATGTGTACGGCAATGCTATTGGCCAACGCAAAATGGATTATTCCAACGCAGTGCCTTGGATACTATATCAAAATCTCCAGATATTTTCCGCTGTCGGATTCATTGCCGTATCTGTGCAGAGGTTACTGTGCACACCTCTCTTGTTTGGTTGTTCAGCCATATTGAAATTCGACATATGTGGTTAATTTTGCGGTTTCGAGTTCGAGCAATTGTTTGTTTTTGCGATTGCGTTTTGTTATGATTCCGATGCCATGTGAACGCCTCTGCGGCGAAAATTCCAGCAAATGCGTTGCCATGCCGGATTACCGGCCCGAATTGCGTCTCCATGTGAACCTAGCTTTAGGCTTAGCTCACATAAAGATGATCGATGACAACCAAACTTCATGCGATTGTTTCAGAGTAACAATGAGGAATGGATGTATATTTTTTTAAAATTTAATTCTTTCAAAATGTAGGACTAACTCAGAGCTTTCCAAAAAGATGCTGTATGATGGGTTGGAAATTAACGGAAGAGGGTGAAAAAGGGGAAGGAAAAAGCGTGCGACGTCATCTGGTATGTACTGCCCTCTCGCTCCCGCACATGGGAACCGAATGAAATGGAGATATACTACACCAGATGACGTCACGCGTTTTTTCTTTAACTTATTCCCGCCGAACAACTCGGATTCCGGAGATGAAAATCGAGATGCAGGGGTTTTCGAAGGTGCTGAATCCGATTCTGAAGCCAAAAGGAGCAAATTCCGATCCACGTCTGTTCCTGATTTGGATAAGACACAACGGAACAAGAACTGTAGTAGTTGCGATTTTATGAATGACTCTGTGAATCTTCAGGTCTCGCCTTAGTTTTGAATAATTATTAATCAACAGGGCTGCAGAGATGTGAAAAAATGGATTAACTGCGGCAGAGCTAAGATATATCACCTTGCAGGGCTGACTGGGCTGGTAGGAATGGTCAAGGTACGTTTGGATATCAGTATACCACATAATGAACAGCAGACAATAAGTAGTTCAGTTGACTGGAATAGTTAAGGTACGTTTGGATATTATGTATACCACATAATGAACAGTAGACAAAACTAATGTGACAACAGTTCAGTTGACTTTATAAAAATCACCTTAGCGGGGCTGGAATAGTTAAGGTACGTTTGGATATGATGTATACCACATTGCAGCTCTGTTCGTTCTGTCCCCTTGGGGCTAGCTCCGAGCAAGTTCACGCTTTTCGCTTGAAGCGAACTGGCTTGGTGTAGGGTGAGCTCTGAACACGCTCGCTCCGAGCAGGCTGAGCCTGGAGCATGTTCCGAGCACGGGCAGCTCGAACTGGTCGAGGGTGCATGCGCGGAAGAGCAGTGCTCAGCTGTCCCTGGTCTTTTCTTGGGGCACGGGAGGGCCTTGCTCAGAGCAGCTCGGAGGAAGCCCCGTGGCCAGCACGAACACCGGACCACTTGGCTCGGAGCTCGCCCTGGGTCTGCACGAACAGCACATCTTTGCCTCACCCTTACTGCGCATGCCCGGGTTGCTCTGAACAAGCTCTGAGGGACTGCACGAACAAAGCTAATGAACAGCAGACAACAACCGCTCTGACAACAGTTCAGTTGACTTTGTTAAAAAATCACCTTGGCAGGGCTGAGGATATCCTTGTGCTCGATGTTCACGTGAAGCTCAAGGTCCGGCGTGTTCTCAAACACACAAACGCAAAGCGGGCAGTTGTACATGTGAGGACGGATGGGAGAGTCAGCCACGATGGAGGGGCTCGTCAGATCGAAATGCTGGCGGTTGATGTGCTCTTCCAGGTGGCTGACGTCATCAGCTCCGAAGGAACACAAAGGACAATCGAATTTCACCGGCTTGGGAAGAGACGGAGATGCGCTGCTCTTGAGGTTGAGAGCCAACTGAGATCTGAGAATTAGAAATACAAATTCGAGTATAGTACCGACGTGGAGGATTAATGCGTGATCAGTCTACCTCCTCAAATGACAACCTTGATGTCGTTTTGAAGAACAAAATATTGTAAACGATAAGCCAAAATCCAAAATACTGTATCAGATAGCATACGAAATAACGAGTAATAAAGGGACTAACCTCTGGGGAGAGCTCCAAGCCGCGGCAGTCACTTGGCCGTTCTCCTCCTTCTCGTGGTCGCCGCCTCTGTAGAACCCTATGTTATTATTATTGTTATTGTTCGAACTACTTTTCTCCTCTTTCATCAACCACCTCTCGGACATCGGGCTGCACATTTCGTCGCTGTCGTCAATGAAAGCCATCAGCTCCTGCTCGGGCGTCAGGTAGTCCAAATGAGCCGTGTTGACGTGAGAGAGCATCTGATCGTTTCCAAGATCGCTCAGATCGCAGAACGGGCAGACGATCGTGTCCTTCAGATGGCAGACCATCACGTGAACCCGCATCTCCTCGTCCGACAGGTTGTCCACACCGCAGATCTCGCACGAGTGCGTCAGATCTGGCACTTTCGCCGCCATTATCACCGATCGGTTGATTAATTCAAAAGACTAAAACTCCATCAAAATTGCCCGATATGAACTTGACAAAACCTACACAAATGAACAGAGAAGGAATGAGGCGATATGACCACAAATTTACCTCGTCCAACAACCCAGCGACTCGGCAACCAAAGATTTCACTATATAGGCGAAACACAACTCACACCTTCAGATACCTGCGGCAATCGGCAATACACACTACAATGCAAGCCATTACAAATGTAAGTTCACATTAAGTCATTAAAACCATAAAACACCACTTTATCGAACCATAAAGCCCCAGAAAACTCGTAAAATCAATATAAACGAGGGATAACGTCAAAGCAGCAAAGGTAGGTTATTTAACGTTTGAAGGTTATGGATATGGTGGCTTGACGTCACTCCAAAAATTATAAATCTACGTCATGGAGGAAGGCAATCAGCAGGATGAAAATTGTCCTATGTTGGAATGTTCCGCTCATCCTAAATACGGAAAAATATCTTTGTTTTGTTGGTCGCACCTTCTGAGTTCCGATTCCGAATCTCCCCGTGTTCTTTCTGTTGTAGTGAGCACGTTGTCGATCTTCTACTTAGCCAAATGGTAAGTATTTTTGTGATTTGAGACATTTGTTAGAGGATCTTCTTCATTTGAGTATTTCTTAACCGATTCTAAAAGTTCATTAGCTTTTATAATTATTTTGGCAAGGATCAAATTGTTAAACGGGCGATCACTTACTTGCATCTTCCTAACCTCTTGCATTCATCATGTTTTGGGGTTTCGATACTCCCTTGTCGTAAAATCTAGTGAAAATTATTTTGAAAGATCGTAAACTTGAGGTCGGAATGCTCTGTATTCTTGTGTACGAAACTTATTCACACTTGATGACAGTGACAAAGTGCTGTCTCGCGGAGACGACTGTGCATGCACTTGATACATACCTCAACCCTCTGATCGCATTTAGGTATGTCCATAGGTTACCGGAATGCGACTGCACTTATTCTTATTAGGTAGGTAATGGCAAATCTTCCACCAACATCTATCCGCATCATCCTGTCACCTATGGGCCTGTGAATATAATAGTACCGAGAAGACGATGGAAAATACAGATTCAGCTGTTCATGCGTAGCAGGCATTAAGTGTTGAACTAGGACTGAAATCGTCCCAAACTAGTGGGTATCCAAGTTCATCGAGTTGTAAGCCGGTGTTGATTATTATTTCCTTATTAGGTGGTGCATTCTACAGTTTTTGATCAAAATCGTGGTCTTCTTCGGCCTACTTAGCTATACTGAGTTATCCTCATCGCATTGAATTAGGTACCTACGTAAAATGACTCGTCTCCAAGGGTGCAATTAACATCGATATATTATAATATATTTATAATAACGGGTCCGCTGACCAGGTGCCTCTCACAAAAATAGGCTTAAATGATGCCTGTATACGTTTGTACCTCGCTCAGTAGCAGTTCTTGTCATACCGTTTTATGGCTAAATGTTTTATCAGGTACTGTAAGGATGATTGATAGAGCTTTGAAAGTGATTCCGTTCGGTTCACTGTGCTGTGAAAAACTACCGAACTTTTTCTGACAGATGGTGCCAGAGTGGCACCGTTCCCTGGTACCCAAAACTACTGCAAGTTGTGGAGGCCTAAACATTTTTCTGACAGATGGCACCACTGGTGCCAGCATGACGACATTCCTTGGCACTGCGGTGGTTCCAAAATCCATCAAGCAAATTCTGGGTGCCTAATCTGTATACCGTAAATTCCGGCTTGTTGCGTGATACATAAATTCAAACATAATATTATAGGTAGGCAGTCATCCACAAATGTCGCTTGCGTCTTGATGAGAAGCCTTACTGTTGTTCGGCAGTAAAACAGCTCAAGATCGTGGGTTGCAAATTTTGTAAAGCAATTCGGAGAGTTCCACCTTTTCCACAAGTTTGTCGCCTGTGTAATGAACAAAACAGGTTATATCGCAGAGGTGAAGTCTTGCAAGTCTGCAGAAAGGTGGTTCTTGATGAAATCAAAATAGTTGTCAGAAGTGTGAATATTGGGAAATTTTCGTCAAAAAATTTTGTTTGGAAAAAAACGTGGAAAAATTGTAGTTTTGAAGCCCGTTTTCAAAAATGAGCGGTATTTTTTTAAATGCCGGTGGTTTTAAGTGAAAATGCCACAAAAAATGACATACAATTGGCTGTTGGCCCAAGGAGGCGGAGTAAAGCCTCAGAGGCGAAGGTTCTCAATGCTCCCAACATTAGAAATGGCAACCTTCAAGAACCTTTGCAATGGCCTTTCCCTCGGTTTGATTTTGATGACCTGTTTTTTAAATTAAAAACAAATTAGTGGTTCCATCCATCCATTGTGGTTCTGTAAATCGTTCAAAGTTATGCACTAGCGCTCCAAGCGGGATTTCAGTTGAACTACACTACAATGTACCTCATTCATAATTTCTGGCGGACTCTGGAATTCAAATTTCACACTCATTTTCTGCCTAGACTTTCTGACATGTGGTCAAGAAGTGTTGATTTCCGTTATTGAACAGAATTTGTAACCCACAAAAATTGTCCATGTTTATCAACAATTCTTTACAAAACTTTAAAAATATGATGGTTTTCCTGGCGAACATATTCCCAATGGTAGAGCGCTCCAAATATTAATTCCCCACGAATTTGTGGAATTTCGGCTGACATTCAGGCGGGCTAATGAGAGTACCAGTGAACCTGAATTTTTCGT
The DNA here is from genome assembly GCA_954871275.1 of Leptopterna dolabrata. Classification (NCBI taxonomy): domain Eukaryota; kingdom Metazoa; phylum Arthropoda; class Insecta; order Hemiptera; family Miridae; genus Leptopterna; species Leptopterna dolabrata. Next base: position 71,000,303 of record OX940976.1, on the reverse strand, counting down.
ATTATACGAATGAGAAGGACGACAGAAATCTCCAGCATTCCTCTGTATATGTAAAGAGCTCATGTGCTGGAAGATGCAAAGAGCAGGGATAGTGAGTAACTTCCAGAAATCCACCACGGCAATCACTCCGGTATGCTGTACCTGCAACAGTGCTCTTATTGGACTCTTGACGTCATTAATTTTCTCCTCAAAGTTTAAGCGTAGATCCAAGGTTCAACTGATCAAATGCACTAAACGACCAGCCTCGCCTTCATTTTCACTTTCACGTTCCTATTTAATAGGAATGGACGTAGGTATGGTGGTACAGTCAAAAATATGTGTTGGACAAAAACCATAGAATCTTGTTCAGAAGTTCTTAGTCCGAGTTTCTAGACAGTTTTCCACTTGATGTCACTCTGTACGTATGTGTGTATGTTCGAATTTCAAATGGTCATAACTTCTTCAGAATGCTGTCTCTCAGATTTTATTTTTTGTTTTTGTTCAGCTCGAACTCTTCAGTCTGAAATGAGAACGAGCTTTCTATGTAGAAAAATGAGGGCGTTATGGTGGGTTTTCTATTATTTCGATTTTCATTCGTAACTGCCGTAAAAATGGACTAAAACTGGTTTGGTTTATACCAAAATGTCAGTTAGGATATCTAGGTCATGCCTAAAGCATTGTTGCCGTTAGGGATTCTAGATGTATCGTATCGATACATCTAGAAGTATCAAAAAATATCGATACGATACTTACAAAAAGTATCGATATTTTGAAGTATCGGTACTTTTTAAAAAATGGGTGGAAATGTCGTTTCTGTTCTCTCTCCATCAGCATGACAGTGAATATTATATCACATCCCATGTTTTTACTTCATCTACATCGGTATAACATAAAATACCATCGTCAGCCTATCGAAGAATTATTTCAGGATAATATTTATTATAAAATGAACGAAACAATAAATCACTTCTTTTTTATTTGAAACTTTTTTTTTGTTTGGGTGCTTGTTTTTCAAAATTATTGACAAGACAAGGCATGACATTATTTCGTTGATTCGGCACAATCACATCAGAAAACAAGAAAGAACAAAGAAATTCCAATCAAAAAACTATTTATTAGGTTGGTTGGTTGCTTGGTTGGGTTATCATTTTGTTGGTCCTTCCTACTTGATGGAGGACAGCTGATTCTCACTGAGAGCTGGTGGTGGTGGTGGTGGTACATCAACTTTCTTTAATTTGTTGAAGCGGTTGGTCTCCCAGCAATCTATTAAGAGGTACTGTTAACACCTGTCTACTCGTCCTAGGTGTTGAAACTGATGAAATGTGAAGGATAAAAAAAAGTATCGGCTCCGATACTGGGAAAAAAGTATCGATACTACGATATAATTATATCAGAAAAAAGTATAGCGATATTCATCGATACTTTTTTCAAAAAGTATTGATACTACGATATAATTATACCAGAAAAAAGTATAGCGATATTCATCGATACTTTTTTCAAAAAGTATCGATACTTTTGGGACATCCCTAGTTGCCATTTAGTACTAGTTAAATGGCATTGGTACGGTTCAAAGTGGGTGGCCCCTGCCACCAAACTTCTATTCATACTATTATGAAGGACGTGGATGTATTGTGTGGCCATCCCTGCACCGGGACTTCTTATATGTGGTGGTAACGCCCCGCTAGTTCTCATTGCAAATTGCTGGCTATTGCTCAATGCTAAATATTCCTCTTTGTTTCAGTCGACTCACAAGAAGAAGACCAGGAAGTTGAGGGGTCACGTGAGCCATGGTCACGGACGTATTGGTGAGTTGATTCAAATTCTCGCACTTGATAATAGCTTTTTGCTGACATGAACATTGATCTGTGAAAACCCTACGATATTTGGAAATACTACGACATATATTACTACTACTACAGAGTGCTCTTAGTGGAAGTGTCGTATTCCTTCTTACTGTTGAAATAATTTTTAAATGAGTTGATTTAGTTTTCCAATTTCCTCATGAGTTTTCATACCTGCAGGGAACATGACGTGATCGTTTTCAGTGTCGTAGCATTCCCTAGGAATTACATCTCCCTGAGCTCGTCGTGTTTTGAAATTGACGTCTGATAACGCACTTAACTGCGTAGCGTAATTACACAATCCGGACAGTTGCTGCAGTAATCCCGCAAACCCGTTCGCCTCTCTGATTAATAAATTCTCTTCGAATTCCATGTATTGACAGGAATTGTCTCTTATTTTCAGGCAAGCACAGGAAGCATCCTGGTGGTCGCGGTAACGCTGGTGGTATGCACCATCACAGAATCAACTTCGACAAGTACCATCCTGGGTACTTCGGAAAGGTGAGCCCATGGCCCATAATATGGCAGATTTGATGTTGTTCTTCAGTTTAAGACCGACAAGATTCTTGGTGTAACGAGACTATGCCGACAGCGTAATTTTAGAAATCAAGTGACGCTAACTGGAAAAATTACAAAACCCGTCTCGCCAAATCTGGTTGCTGTTGGTTGGTGAGTGGGTGTATCATAGTCCATCCTGATGTTGCCAGATACGAACTGAAGTTTGTATTTGTACGAAATTTTCCCATCAGGGGACTTATCCATCAAAAATTGATAGTGAACCAAGTCACGTAAATGTCTCATACTCCGTGGCTGTCATAATAATATTGATGCTGCATGGTTGTGAGCCACCGTAATAATCGGCCTAATATATGTGCAAGTTCCATAGCACTTGTTGTTCTTAGGAAGGTTGTAATTATTTAAGTAGGATTGGCCTCCTGATTCCGAGGATCCCAGACGAAACTGACAAAACACACCTGATTCATATTCCTAAGGTTTATCGTGATATATTTATTCACTTGACACTTGGATTCGAAAGGGACCTGATTATGCCACCACGCTGGTTCATGATACATTTACCATACATATTTATACGATAGAGAGGGTTACTCAGTTCATCATCATTTCGTGATTTAACTAGAAAAACGCCTGAAGTTATTACATAACGGCTTATTATTTTCGCCTCTTTAGAATGTTTCGTCAGGCTGTGAACAACAAACTTCTAGGTACCTATCAACAAATTAATAGCTTTTACAAAAGCACCGCTCAACAAAATCCAAAATTAACCATCTTTCTTCAAATGAGGGAAGATCCAACGTGGGCCTTGACATATCCGTCACAGAACAACCAATTCGATTTCGTAAATCCATGCGTGATTATAATCAGCTGTTCCCTAGCAATACCTGGGCTGGATGTATACCGCTCACACTCATGTTTACGAACCTTTTCAGTTCAAACTTACGAAAGGCTGGACGTGCAAACCAAATTTGGTTAATTTTGGTTCATGTAACTATTGTTGGTGCAAAGTACGGGACACAGACAGATCCCCCCACCATTTTCAGAGTTTACGTACAGTAGAACCCCTCTTAACCGTCAAGTCGGGACCGAGGCCCTGGCCAAGTTACCCCTTTGATCCGAAGTTCCCCGGAAAAATCTATTGTCGTCAAAAAGATCCTACATTATCCATTTCATCAGGTGTCGTGAATAAGCAAGCAAATAAGACTACTACTTACTATCGCAACACACTTAATTGTATTTTCATATATGCATAAACGAACAAGAACAAATAAACATTACAAACTTGTGTAAACAATGATACATTGAGTCAGTTGATTGTCTCAGTGTATCGTTGTTCGAAAAACCCAGTTATTGGTTTATTATTTTCAATAATGGACCATTGGAATCAAGCATGAAAAATAAAAAATTCCAACCCCCCTCAAAATTTGATGGTTTACGTTTCAAGGAATGTAGAATCCGAAAATGCAATAAACATTTTCTGTCAGTACGCCGTACTGACCACTTTTCTTAGTTACCATGAAACAAAATTGATGAAATTCGGGTTATAGGTTCCGTTCGGGGTCTAGTTGGTCCTCGAAGCTCGGCGTTACTGTCAGTCATCTCTAAGGGGTTCAAAATAGGGGTTGAATTTTTCAGAACGACGTATCTCGAAAACTTTCGATAGAAGGGTATGGTTTTTTTTACTTTATTAAATTTGTCTTGAGCTAAACAATTTTTTGAGACCACCCGGAGTATTGTACGTTCAGCCGTTCGTGTGCACCAAAAAGCTTTGTCAACACGATCGTGAATCAAACGGTATTAATCTGGCCCGGATATCATCACTAGGGAGCACCTGATTATAATCAAGGATGGCTGTATGAAGTCGAGAATTGGTTGTTCTGCGATATTATTTCATTTGATAAGTTATGGACTATTGGATTTTGTTTTCGGTACTTTTGCAACTTGAACAGTCATTGAAGTATTATTGATGGGCAAGGTATTACACAACGGTTCATTATACTTGACCACAGAAAACAGTTATCTACCCAGAAGGGGCATCTATTTCGCTCCACATTTACAATTTTCTTTCAGAACTTCATTATTTGCGTTTCTTTTTGCCGTTTTAGTTGCTGTTTGTCATCGACAGAATTATTTTAGCAACATTCAACTCGTGATTTAGTTAGGTACCTAGTAACGAGTACGGGGTTAGGTACTAACCTACAGAGGGTCTGCGATCCGCATAATATGTATAGAGTAGTACATATTATATTATATAGACGGGTTATCTATACAGAGAGCTGTGATATGTAACAGAAGGGTATTCTGTACGAAATAATGAACCGATGTGCAGGGGTTTTTTTTTCTGTAATTTACCTTTCAAAGATTTTTTTAAAGCGAAGTGTTGCCCACCCAGTGGCGTCGCCCTGCTTTATTTTCCTGTCGTAAAAAGAGGGGGGGGGGGACTGTTCCATCGGGTAAATCGGTTGATCTGAGGCCAAAAAATGCAAACCATTTTGTGTATGTATGTATGCTTGAATCCAGAGGTTCATTATTGAAAATAATAAACCAAAAGGCCTTGTTGGTATGTGCAAACTTTTGGGACAACATGTGCAAACAAAATACATACTAACCTCTTGCCAACCTCATTAAGATTTTCTTAGTTAACCAAAACTCACCCGTAAATTGGTTGTTTTCTCTGTTTCATGATTTATTTTTATTTATTTTTTTTTTCTTGATCAGCTTGGTATGAGGAACTACCATTTGAGGCGGAATCAGAAGTTCTGCCCCACCATCAACTTGGACCGCCTGTGGACTCTTGTCACCGAGCAGACGAGGCTCAAGTACAAAGACCACCCCGAGAAGAAAGCCCCAGTCATTGACTGTGTCCGAGCAGTAAGTCATCCGTCTCCCTCAGAATTATTCAACATAATTACATAGTGGGGTATTCCAGTCTTTCTTTTCTTTTTTCCCCAAAGTACAGTGCTTGGGGTTAAGGAAAATCGAGTTCGTTCATTGAGAAAATGTTAACATAAAATTAGAGAAGCAAAAAGAAATAGGGAGTTCGAAAAAAGGCGGGCCGTGACGTAGAGATAATTCACTGCCTCCTCAAGCTTCACAAAAACGCACAGATTATCAGGCAGACAAATTAAAACTGAATAAACAAGATCGAGATGGTAATAATATAATACGTGAAGTTTTATCTGGTAACTTGACCATTCTTAACGCTGAGATCGCTATGGGTACTATAATACCTTACTGCTTTTACACGCGTGTACACACACCAGCCGTAGATGTAGGACCTGCGCTATTTCAACATCTGATATCTTTATTTCGCATTTCCTTCCTTAAATTACACAATAGAGAGTTCATAGGAGATACCGTTGCTCGGATGCATCATCTGTATCTCAGAAAAGTGTTCTGCGCATGCGCCAAATGGTTGACGTATTTGGCCACATATATCCGTCACCCCCTGTTGATCCTGTGAAACGTAACGAGTAAACCATGTGTACTAATAACCTGACATGTTGAAAAACAATAGGTACCTGCTACGTGCTAGGGTGAAAACGTGATCGCGATGAATTTTCCTATTACGCCAACGTTTTTGCAACTCATGTACCTGCCTCCCTTTCAGGCCGTTTCTGTTCAGGAGGAAAGAGAAGTTGTTATGAGTTATGAGAACACGCATCACTGGAGAGGATCATGAAAATTATATGAACCAGAACCGAACTAAATCACTCGCGAAGAAATCGTCAAAACTCATTTCAAAGAAAAATTGAGTTATTGAAAAAATAGTCTATTTCCGCTAATACACGAAAAACGCAAAAAACACTGTTATACCAGTTTCGTTATTAATGTGCCTGCAGTTATTGTTTGCTACTGACGATGGTTTGATCACCGAAATCGTTATAACAGTGTTTTTCGTGTATTAGTGGAAATGGACTATTTTTTCAATAACTCCGTTTTTCTTTAACCAGGACCCGTAGAATCAGATTTTTGTTGGAGAGTGAGGGTGAAGAACTGATTAAACTTTCTTGCTTCAACCAAATTTAGCAACAACAAACAATTCAGTAACTTTCTTCACAAAGTTTTCTGATAATCATAACTCAGGTTATGCCCGTTTTTCGTGTTTTGTACTGGTATACTGTAAAACATTTCTGTACCTACTGTTTTTTTAATCTGTAGTACTGTACATAGTTTTTTCTTAACCTAAAACATGAAACGGTTTCAAATGCTTGAGCTTTTTTAGTTTAGACCTACTTTTCCTTCATAATAAAACCTAGTTTCACAAATTTATAGCTGGTTTTGCATTTGCACACACATTCATACCAGTTGCAGAGAATCCAAATACCTACTGCAGAAGCAAAACTACTTTATACAACTTAGTACTTAGTTATTGTACAATAACTAATTCAGTGTTCTTCAGATTTAACATGGCTGGTTCATACTGAACTTGAGATTCAACAGAGCTGGTTCGCAGTGGTTTCTTTTATGTCTGTGTGTAGCTCTTTTGTCTTTTGAGATTGAAGGGGGTAGAATTCGCGGTACTTCAACAATCAGTAAGGAATTGACATCACATTAAGATACCAAATATAATACTTAGTTTTATCTCGTAACCCATGGCAACGGGTAAGCATCCATTATGTTCCCCCTAACAGCAGATGTGCGTAGGAACGGCAAAATTTTTAAGTAAATCGATATATCGGTTTTCCAGTATATCGGTTTTCCGATATATCGCAAGCAACATATCGATGGTACAAAAGTACAAAAGGTTAATTGAGTGATGGAAATATCGTACAATAAACAATACATTCAATAACACATACGTACGAACTAAATCACTCGCGACGAAATCGTGGAAACCCATTTCAAAGAAAAACGGAGTTATTGAAAAATAGTATATTTCCACTAATACACGAAAAACGCAAAAAACACTGTTATACCGGTTTCGGTGATCAAACCATCGTCAGTAACACACAATAACTTATTGTGTGTTACTTAACAGTGTTTTTTGCATTTTTCGTGTATTAGTGGAAATAGACTATTTTTCAATAACTCCGTTTTTCTTTACACATACGTATTTAGTAGAAGTAACAAAATAAGCCTATTAAATTTTTCAGTTTCTTACTTGGGTTACTTTCGTACAACATGATAGTACAAACTGACTATAGGCCTACGCACGCTACAATAACTGTAAAATGAAATAAAAATGAATGAAAATTAGTCATAATAAAGTTAGTAAAATATCGGTACCTATGCGCCAATCAAATCATAAGTCAAAACTAAGTGTTGAATCAGTGATCACAACCACGAAACCCCACTTTTTGGAGTCGAGTGGATGTAGAATGTCCCAGTTTTTTTTACATCACTGACGAAATCTACTAGGCCAATATCTCGGTTCAAAAATATCGATATTCCCGATACTATCGAAGGTCAAAAACCGATACCGATATACCGGAACCTAAATATCGATATATCGATATTTTGTTGCCATCCCTAGGTGCGTGGTATCCCCTAGGAACTCTAATAATTTATCACCTTCTCCCACACTGCGTCGTTTTCATAGTTGAACTAAAATATTCCAAAAATCATCTTATTTTTAGACTTACTGGAATACTCCATTATGTGTAGTGGGACGTTACCAGTTCCGTCCATGGAGATACCTCTGATTTCTTTGAGTCCCGTAGACTAAGTATTCTTGTGGATGTGATTTCTAATTTATTGTCTGTGGTTCCACGTGTGGAGTAGTCAGTATCAGGTATCTGATGCTGTGTAAGGTGTCCCAACACATGAAACTAATTCATTGATTCTTCCTGGTGATAGGGTTACTACAAAGTCACCGGCAAAGGCAGGATACCCAAGCAGCCTGTCATCGTCAGGGCTAAATTCTTTTCCAAATCAGCCGAAGAGAAGATCAAGGCTGTTGGAGGATGCTGCGTCCTGACTGCGTAATTATGTTTAATAAACTGTTTTTATTCAAACCACCATTGTTGCTTCATTTACCGATTCCCTGTGTAGCTCTTATGTGAAGATCTTGATTGATCACCAGGGAACACTCACTACTCTCCTGAGTTCACATTGTGCTGAGTTGCTTATTTTGGGATTGCAACAGACATCCCAAGTTCGTTGAAGAGAATTCATCAAGGTTTTATGGTGTTACTGGATGCCATCGGTGAATACGAGGAGGGGAAGGTTAATTGATTGTATTACAGGGGCGTTGCATCCATGAATCCACTTGGGCCACTGCCTGGGCACCCAAAAACTGTATAGGTATAGGCAAGTTGAAAAAAAAATCCGTTCACTTGGTATTTGAATTTCCCTCCATACACTTACCTAGAATTTTTCACAAAGTTCAACAGCGACTCGCCAGATTTCTCTGGCTATGGAATGGAAATTCTATGGATATTCAGTATTATAGTACAGCATCCATGGTGTGCTCCATAGACCAAGAACGCTATCGGAATAAAGCGACAGTAACTGATGTCCTGCAATCGAAACCTGGGCTCTTGAAACTGGCAGGTCCTGGGACCTGGTGTCGCCATGGCAACTGAGAAAAGTGGCCCATCCGCGCATGTAGAGTAAAAATGTTGTCTGCCATGCCCACATTGGGCCCAGTCCCCTAAATTTTTCATTTTCACAATCGATTCGATCCCTTCGATTCAATTAGCGAATTTTCGAAGAAAAAGAAGCTATTGTTCTCGGTCCAAAATTTTTAAAACTCGAATTTCCGAAAGATTTTTATACCAAAATCCGTTTCAGACCATCCTGAATTCCCTGCCGAAAGACACCAAAAATTATATGTATATATATATATTCATATAATATATATTTATATATGTATGTGTCATTCCAGACGATAACTCTCGAAAGAATTGAGATAAAAAGTTCAAATTTGCACGAAAAATCTGTCTTGGCAATCGACAGGCTAAGTTCGAAGATGGGCAGAATCGGGTCACCCTAAGGGGGAGTTTTAGGGGGGGAAAATTACCCATAAATTCCCAAAATGAAAAAGTCTGACAAGTGACACCTCATTTTAAAGGTTTTTGTACGCTGAACACGATGGTGAAATCAGAATTGCGATATCTCATTCCGTTCTCAAACTGGAGCACTTTGAAGATGAAGGAACGTGGTTATTTCTTGAGATGTTCTTCCTGGTTCGTCTGCTCTAATCTGATAACGGAATGGGATATCGCAATTCTGACTTCACCATCGTGTTCAGCGTTGGAAAATCTACAAACCGAGGTGTTACTCGGCAAAAAATGGAACAAAAAATTTGTTACGTAGGTACCCAATACCTACTCTTCTGGTATTCAAAACATTTTTGATTTCCCCCTCCCCCTCCTTCCACCCCAAATTTTACTTTGCGTAAAACTACTCCTGTTTTAATTTTGTATGGTATCAAGTTGGGAAAACATTGACCGAAAATTAATTTTCAGAAAATTTTAGGCGGAGGAGGAAGATGCCAAAAACTTCGAAAATTCGCTCTTATAGCCATGCTGCATGACTGTGGTTTTTTTTTTATTGTTGTTGTTTTTCTTGAGGGTGCCGCTAAGAAACACATCATGCCGACAGTGGTGGTTAGAGGTTGCGTTTTAGCGAATTTTCGAAGAAAAGGAAGCTATTGTTCTCGGTCCAAAATTTTTAAACCTCGAATTTCCGAAAGATTTTTATACCAAAATCCGTTTCAGACCATCCTGAATTCCCTGCCGAAAGACACCAAAAATTATATGTATATATATATATATATATATATATATATATTTATATATGTATGTGTCATTCCAGACGATAACTCTCGAAAGAATTGAGATAAAAAGTTCAAATTTGCACGAAAAATCTGTCTTGGCAATCGACAGGCTAAGTTCGAAGATGGGCAGAATCGGGTCACCCTAAGGGGGAGTTTTGGGGAGTTTTAAGGGGGGAAAATTACCCATAAATTCCTAAAATGAAAAAGTCTGACAAGTGACACCTCATTTTAAAGGTTTTTGTACGCTGAACACGATGGTGAAATCAGAATTGCGATATCTCATTCCATTCTCAAACTGGAGCACTTTGAAGATGAAGGAACGTGGTTATTTCTTGAGATGTTCTTCCTGGTTCGTCTGCTCTAATCTGATAACGGAATGGGATATCGCAATTCTGACTTCACCATCGTGTTCAGCGTTGGAAAATCTACAAACCGAGGTGTTACTCGGCAAAAAATGGAACAAAAAATTTGTTACGTAGGTACCCAATACCTACTCTTCTGGTATTCAAAACATTTTTGATTTCCCCCTCCCCCTCCTTCCACCCCAAATTTTACTTTGCGTAAAACTACTCCTGTTTTAATTTTGTATGGTATCAAGTTGGGAAAACATTGGCCGAAAATTAATTTTCAGAAAATTTTAGGCGGAGGAGGAAGATGCCGAAAACTTCGAAAATTCGCTCTTATAGCCATGCTGCATGACTGTGGTTTTTTTTCTTATGCAATCGATTCGTCATCTAGTTGTGTCCCGAAACTTTTCAGCCCGATCGGAATCCAGGGGTGTTATGAGTGAAAACGTGTGTAAAAATAGGTACTTTTTGCGTTTTAGCAACATGTTAGTAACATGAGCTTCTGAGATATCATTTTCCATGTTGTTGGGGATGAGAAGACCGAATATGAAGTCAATTTTCCAAAGAATGGAAAATTGAGGTTCTACCAAAATGTTCAGCTCCCAAAATTGATTTTTTATGAGTGAAAAACCTGGGAAATCGTCTGAAATCACCATCAGTTTGTATAATAACACTAGAAAAAGTGTCAACACGTGGATCAAGACGATTAAATGGCACTACTAACGATCAAAGATAATTTGAAAAAAAAAGAGCGTACCTAATACAAGTTTTGGGGGCCAAAATTGGTGGAAACCACCAGAAATAGCTATTTCAATTATTTTACATGAAAGTAACAATAAATAAACAGCCAACATTTCCGTAGGTATGTCCCATAGAATAATAAACCCATGTGACAAAGGACTTTGCAGCGTTCCGATGAACTAATGTAAATTATATTTTATTACATACATTATGTATAACACTTTTTATCATAAATTTGCCTATTTTATGGCCACTGGCCACGCGTTCCTGGGTAGCCAATAATGTACAGTTTGGCTTTTTTTTTTTTTTCAAAAAAGTCCCGTCTCGTCAGCATTATAAACTTGGTCTAATTCTTTTCAACGGTGGCTCGCTCATATTGCGCTTCTAGGAAAATAACTGAGGTTCTGGGCGAAGATTTAGTCAACATCGGGATCAACTGTCAATAGTCAATATCGGTTCATAGACCGACGGTCGAACGAAATGCGCGGTCTGTGAATAACAACAACAACCAGCCATTCGTGGTTCTCGAGGGAAGGTTTTTTTTTACGAGGGAAACTGGGAAAATCTTGAAAAAGACTTGCGCTTTGGAGGGTCCTGCAGCCGTGTGAGGTTTCACTCACTAAAAACCCACTAACCCTGATCCTCTTGACCTAATCCACCCAAGAATCACTTGTTCAGCATTACTTCGGAGTGGGGTCGACAACTGGGTGGTGTCACGCCCTCTTCTGATCTCTTCTTGCGGTCTCCAGTTTATTGCTCACCTGAGGATCGGGTTGTCCAGCTTTTTTGCCTTGAGGCCATATAACATGATTGCCTCGGCTATGGTCATGAGCATCTTCCTTTTCTTGGGCGATGGTCCACCGATGTTTGACATTAGCCTGCTCGGGTTTGCTGTCACTGCCGCTGCTCTTTCTCCTGCTCGCTTGATGTGCTCCCAGAAGGTCAGCCTGCAGTCGAGGGTCACTCCCAGGTACCGCACCGACTGAGATGAGTCAATGGTTTCGTCCTCCACCTGAAAACGAGGGAAGGTATAGATTGACCCCCTTCGCGAATGTTTAAAACGCCAATGCCGAGGGATTACTGTACATCGTGGAAAGATTGGAAGCCCGATATTTCTAATTCTAACCTATGTACGTAAATGGGAAGGTTACCTATATGGGAAGGTTATACGTCGTTGCCAGTTTATTTATTTATCTTGAGGAAAAATTACAATGTATGTAAGGCCTTTTATTTATAAATGGTAGTTATGAGCACCATAATTGTAAATCGTTGTAAGTAAATTAAAATGAATATTACAGAATAAGAATACAGACGATTTTTAATAATAGTGTTTAAGTAAATAGAATGAATTATAATAAAGACACACAGGAAGGATGAAGTGAACATGAAAGGAAGAAATGAAAAAAGAAGAGTCCAAGGAAGATGGGAATAATGACAAATTGAGATGAGTTAAACTCTCTCACTCTGCTTCCAAAGGTAGCAATTGACGCAGCAGCTCCAGCATTCAGGGGCAAATCCCCTGAGTGAGCCAGTCATAGCCTTGCACGTGTGTTGCAAAGACTGAAACCCACACGCCCTTGCTGATGAGGTCTCAGGAAATGAGGTCAGTATTCACTGAGGATACTTCTTTGATTTAACCTTGTACATGAATAATAATGTTTGAAGTTTAAAATAATCTTGCAATGGTAAGCCTGTAGGTAATTATTTTTGAATGTGTTGATACATGTGAGTGAGGTTTCAAGTTTTTAATGAAGACTATGGAGAGATTTGGAATCAGGACTATTGGAGTACAGTGGATACCTAGTCATGTGAAGGGGGAATAGCCCGAAAAAAACTTGTAAGAATATTCAACAGATGGCATCACCATCGAGGGCAAATTAATATTCGCTCTTAGTTCGTTAATAATTGACCGATTTTCAATCAGTAAACTGCATTGGATTCAGAATCAGCATAGAATTTCCGGAAATTGGTTCTGGTGTTCAAAATTTCAAAATTTGTACATCTGGATCACTGGCGTTCGAATTTGGCTAATTTTTTCGGAAATCCCAATTACCCAAATTCTAGAGGGCTGTGTACTGATTACGACGGTTTTTTCAAATTTAAAATTGGACAACTAAAACCCCATCAATTATTGTCCAGACGGTGATGGGCGAGGGGGTTGGGGAGGAAGGCGGCTCTTGAATGGGGGTGGGCGGCTTCCCAGTCGGGCCCGAGGCCCCCGTGGCGTTCAGGTACCTGACTTTTAATTCTCTTCCAACAATCGTTTCTACCCAGCTAACCATAATTGTGTCTACCAAAACAGTCAGTTTTCCATTTATCATTTTCAATAACGAACCTTTGTAATTGAGCATGAAAAATTCCCCCCTCCCCCAACCAAATGTGATAGTTTCCGTTTCAAGGTATGTAGAATCCGAAAATAGAATAAGTAACGCTACAGATTATTATACAACGGTTTATTATTTACCGGTATAGATGATCACTGTTTTCTGAACTCAATACCTACCTTTGTGCTTCCCACAAGAGAGCCCTAAATCGAGTACCTACTGGATCCAACCGTGCAATCACATTTCATAAATGTGCGGCGGAATGAAGAATTCTATAACTTCCTGGAGCGCGTTGATATGATGGTACGGCAAGCGGTTCGGGAGATTTGTTCCCTCCCAGCAGACACCCCAGTCCCTGTGTATTATGCTCCCCGCAGGTTCCGAGGGCTGGGGCTAATGAGAGTAACATGGGAAGCTTCTATCCAGCACATCTCTATAGCCCAGAAACTCGCCCAGCTGCAGCTAGCTCACGTAGCTGCAGTTCGCTGCCTCGAGGATGAGGATCGGGCATGTCGGGCCAAGCTAGGCGGAGCGACCGGTCAGTCGACACGGGAAATTCGGCGAGAGTTGCGCGAGCAGGAGTTTGAGAAGTGGACCGGGCTAGCACAGCGTGGCATCGGTGTCCATTGGTTTAAGGTCTGTCCGCAGACGAACAGCTGGGTAGGAAAAAAAGATGGGCTGACGAGCAGCGAATGGACAAATTCAATCAAGGCCTCAATGAACTCGATGGCTAACAGGGCAACAGGCGGTCGGAGTGAGGGTAATCGCCGTTGCAGGTTTCCGGCCTGCAGCGAGAACAACACTATTATAGAAACACTACCCCACATCCGTGGCTCCTGCCCGAAGACCGAGCTCCTGCGGAACAACGCCCATCACAAAGTCAGGACGGCACTGGCAGACCTGTTCAGGGAAAAGGGCCTGGAAGTCTCCGAAGAAGTCCACTGCATTGCCCAGGTTAATGGCCATTCACAGAACCGACGAGCTGACATTATTGTCGTAGACCGTTCTAGGCGCCGTGGTTGGGTCCTGGATCCAACTATCCGCTGGGAAACGAACGAGAGGGACCAAGACATGGCTGTGGATTCCGAGAAAAAGGCAACCTACGAGCCCTGTATCCCGTTCATTAAAGCAGCAGTACGGCATTCCCGACTGGACAGTGGTGGGGCTGTGGTTCGGTGCGCGTGGGTCAGCGTCCAAATTCCTCCTGGATTTCTTCAAGGAGCACCGGATTCCAAAGGCAACCCTCACCAAATTATGTCTCAAGGTTCTCAGAGATACCATTGGGATAATTCAATTCCATCTGTACGGCTGAGCCCCATCACCACCCTACTCCCTGGACTCATCTCTTGATATCATCCACTTGTATCAATGAAACTTTACCACAGTCTGGTAGTGGTATACAACTGATGGTGCAAGTAAGAATGGAGACGTACCACCCGTGGTGGGGCAGTAGGCTGCGTCCTTCGGGGCACCCCCGGCCTGCGGGGCAGCTCGCTTTGTTTTTGCAATAAAGTTGTTGTTTGTTTTTATTATTTGTATGTATGATTTTTATTCTATAAATTATTTGCTGTTATTCGTGAAGCGTAGCTAACGTTTGTTCAGATTAGAAAACTAACTACCTATAAAAAAACCCAAAACAACCATCATTCTTCAAACAAAGTATCACGATACAACCAACTCGATTTCATACAGACATGCGTAATAAATTATAATCAGGTGTTCCCTAGCAGTGATATCTGAGCTGGATTTATATCGTTTCATTCACGATCAGAAGTGTGACTGAAAGTCAGAGAGTGTGGGCTTTTCGTTGACCGAAAATTTGGATTTTTGGGTGCGTCACCCGATGGCTGGATTGAGGGTGAAAATTCAATCATTGAAATTAAATGCCCTCAATCAGCCAGCAAGTTGACGATAGCTGATGCTGCGTCCAAAAACAAATCATTCTTCATATCTCACAAAGATTTGAAATTGAAGAGAACCCATCCCTATTGCTTTCAAGTCCAAGGGCAACTGCACATTGCGGGAGCCACTAAATGTTATTTCGTAGTGTACACGGGCAAAGACTTGCACATCGAAGAAATTCCAATCGACGATGAGTTATGGAATCAAAAGATGGAGAAAAAACTCATTTACTTTAAAATTTACCATCACGCTCTGCTCCCTGAATTGGTAGATTCAAGATTGACGAGAAGCAGCCAAATTCGGGAGCCAGAAGTCTCTTTTGATGAGTTCTTATTACTCAGTTGATATTGTTACTCTTGTTATTTATTTCCGAAGAACTAAAAAAGTTATTAATTAATAAATTGAAATTGTAACAACTTCGTTGCTACGTTCATACCACTTCTTTAGCAAATCTCACGTTTGCTCTATCATAGTTTTTCGATTTATTAGGACATTATGTATGAACAACCTACCAAATTATTCCAAGTGTCTTTCAGATTTGAAAATTTTAGGTGTGATCGTCCTGGAATAACGTCGATTTGAAAAAATAAAATAAAATAACAAATTAATGACTGCGCAGGCACTGCTGTAACGTCCTAATTATCAAGTACCTACCCGTTGTGTGCAACAACACGTCAATATTTCGGTTTTTAAAGTAGGTAGGTGGTCTGAAAATTATCAATGTTGAATGAACAGGAATGTGGTGTATACTTAAAGTTTGTGCGTCATGTACAGAGGCGTGCAACTCGTTGAACAGATTGGGGTACAATAAGAGTTGAAATGATAATTTCAAACGGACAAATAACCAATTATTACTCAACAGGTCAAATAAATAAAACGATGCTATTAATTTTTAAGTGAACTTTGGTCAACTCAGGTTGTATGATACACGTGGGTATGGATAATTTTATACGAGTAAATCAACTGAGAAAGCATAATTATATACCTTCCACAGATTTGTACTTGATTTGAGATAACCGTCGGTGTCCATTCTTCGTAAGTGCGTAGGTAGGTACCTTGGTTGCTTCAGAGAATATATACGGATTTGGAGGTTAAAACAGAGGTACCTAGTACTCGTCCCTAATGTATTACGTCCAACTGGCTTTGAACTTTGAATTCAGGTATTTGGGTAGTAATTTAATTTATTTTCTATTTGTAGTAGGCTATTTGCAGTTTCAGGCGTCTGACCTCGAAGTCACTAATTTTTGTTTAGGAAATCGTATATTCAATCGGTCGTCCAATTTGGTACTTATAATAGGATTCAAATGCGATCAGTTGGAGTGGGAAGTGGGGAGAGGTACTTAGTTTAATTTTGGTGTACCTACCTAGGTAAGATCCTATACACTAATCAAATAAAAATAAATTACATTTATTAAAATAGGTACCAATAATGTTAAAAAGTAAAAATAAATTATAATATAACTCAAGATCTTTGTTTCATTTATTTGATTATTTTTTATTTTTTCTCCCATGACTGATGCATAAAAAATAGCTCACACTCTCGTGTAGTTTGGCACTTGGTCATGGATGGGCCCAAACAGTTTCATAGCAAATCTCGAACAGGGAGGAAGAAATCTAAAATTCTTGAATGGTGGGGCAAAAACTGTTCTCGGAAATGTCGGGTATCCAAGCTGCTCGGGCGGCGAAACCCCTCTGAAGGGGCCTGGGAAGCCGCCCACCCCCATTCAAGAGCCGCCTTCCTCCACAACCCCCTCGCCCATCACCGTCTGGACAATAATTGATGGGGTTTCAGTGGTCCAATTTTAAATTTGAAAAAACCGTCGTAATCAGCACACAGCCCTCTAGAATTTGGGTAATTGGGATTTCCGAAAAAAGTAGCCAAATTCAAACGCCAGTGATCCAAACATACAAATTTTAGAATTTCGAACACCAGAACCAATTTCCGGAAATTCTATGCTGATTTTGAATCCAATGCAATTTACAGATTGAAAATCGTTCAATTATTAACGGAAGGAGAGCGAATATTAATTTAGCTCATTTTGGTGCTGCCACGTGGTGGCGGCTTTTGGAACTAGTCGTCGGGCTATTTCCCCTTAACGAGCCCCTTAAATTTCTTACAACACTCAACAGAACCATCTTGGGTCACGGAAACACTCCATACTTCCGCTGGCTCATGAAAAACGCTGCAAAGTCCTTGTCACATGGGTTTATTATTCTATTTGACATACGTACAGAAATTTTGGCTGTTCATTTATTGTTTCTTTCGTGTGCAATTATTGAAATGGCTATTTTTGATGGTTCCACCAGTTTTGGCCCCGAAAAACACGAATTAGGCGCGACTTTTCCTTTCAACAGATTATTTTTGATAATTGATAGTACCATTTAATTGTCTTGATTCACCTGTTCATACTACTTCTAGTGCTATTCAGACAATTTCCCATGTTTTTGACTCATAAAAAATGTATTTCGGGAGCTTAACCTCGGTTACAACCTCAATTCTTCACTCTTCGGTCAAAATCAACCACATATTCGGTCTTATCGCCATAAAAAAACATGGAAAACGACACCTCACAAGCTCATGTTCACTAAAACCTCAAAAATCCCTCGAAAACCCCTATTTTTACACACATTTTTCTCCCATAGCACCCCTGGGTGTATGCCGATCGGGCTGCCGTGTTTCGGAGGACAACTAGGAGCCAAATGTGTTCCCAAATGGGGACCCAAACTGTGTGCGGAACAACGACGATTTTATACCAAAATTTAACGTAAATTTAAGGCTGGAACTTCCTTAGAACCTCAATTTTCCACTCTGGTCAAAATCGACTTCATATTCGGTCTTCTCGTCCCAAAAAAATGGAAAACGATATCTCAAAAGCTCATTTTACTACTATGTTACTAAAACACAAAAAGTACCTACCTATTTTTATACACATTTTCACTCATAACACCCCTGGGTATATTCCGATCGGGCTGCAAAGTTTCGGGACACAACTAGGGCCCAAATGGAGCATGTGTGCAAAAGAACGACTTTTTTTAGACCGAAAATGAAGCCGGTACACGTACACGGCGTATGGCGGACGGACATTGCATTTTTGGAATTTACGCACCTTGAAACGTAAAACAAAAAATTTTGAGGGGGTGTTATAAAAATTTTTTGCTGAGCGACTACATAGGTGTATTATTCACAGAATAATAAACCAAAAATCGACTCGCCCCTCTGCACATCTTGTGATCGACAGGAAATTGCTGACCTGGACCACATCCTCAACAGGTGTATCATCAACCTCATCAAAACTAACTTCACTGTTAGTACTACGAGGGAAGTTTACAATTTTATTGACGACTGTGGCATTAACTTTTAAACTCCATAACCAGTAAACACCTCTATCTATACAATCCATCATCCCACAACCCACCCACAAATATCAACCGATAGCCGTACAACCAACCTATGTCTGGCACGGCTGCGGACAAGACAAGTAACTAGAAAGAAGAAGAAGAAGAAGGCTCGTGGATTTCATCGTTGCTAGGCAACATCGGTGTCAACGCAACAGTATCGTGTCGTGGTTTTGTGTGTTTTGTGACGTAATTTTGTCAATTCCGGTTGATTTTATGGTTCATTAGGCAGAGGTACGCCACAAAGTGGTTGGAGCGCCCACATTCAGAAATGCAGTCTTCGTCGTAGGTCAACGAGCGTCTGACATTTTAAATGACATCGAACGTTTTGGTAACTCTCGAACAGTCCTTTATCTCTACCGATGATTACAGTTTATTTCTAAAGACCAAGGCCTTCTGACTGAAACGGGAAAGCATGAGAACTGTTTTGAAATGGGTTGACAAGGTGTCGGACCGCGACAAGCAGGATCAATGCGTCTTTTCCTTGTGTTTCAGTCCGGACGGGACGCAGCTCATAGCTGCTGCCGGTCAGATGGTTTTGGTGTACGACACCATACACGGATCGCTCATTCAGCCTCTCAACAACCACAAAGATTCCGTTTATTCCGTCGACTACTCTTACGACGGCAAAAGATTCGCTTCTGGGAGCGCCGATAAAAACGTCATTATTTGGAGCAACAAGTTGGAAGGGGTTTTGAAATACGCTCACAGCGATGCCGTCCAGTGCATCTGTTTCAATCCGAATTCGACCCATTTGGCGAGCTGCGGCGCGAGCGAGTTGATCGTGTGGTCTCCGGACTTCAAAGCTGTCCTCAAATCGAAATCCAGTTCGAAAATCCTTTGCTGCTCGTGGTCACCTGACGGTCATTTGTTGGCTTTGGGCCTGGCGTCAGGTTCGGTCTCGATAAGGAATCGAAGTGGCGAAGAGAAATCGAGAATCGACCTCCCGAACGGTGCAGAAACTCCCGTCTGGGCTCTGGCCTTTTCTCCGACGAAAGAGGAAAATTTCGATACCATCTGCGTCACGGATTGGGGTAAAACTATGTCGTTTTACACTGTTGCCGGCAAGCAAGTCGGTAAAGAGAGGAACCTGGGGTTCGAGCCGCTGTGCGTCCGTTACATGAACGGAGGTGAATTCATTTTAGTGAGCGGTTGCAACAATACTTGTTACATTTATTCCCGCGACGGCATCAGATTGGCGCAGATAGGGGACGGACATCAAGCTTGGGTTTGGGCCTGTGCCTCGAAGTCGAATCCCAATCTCGTGGCGTTAGGTTGCCAGGATGGAAAACTCGCCGTCTACCAAGTACTGTTCAGTCCAGTTCATGGCATTTACAAGGAAAAATACGCCTATAGAGAGCACTTGACGGATGTGATAATTCACAATCTTTTGACGGATCAGAAGATGAAAATCAAATGCAGAGATCTCGTTAAGAAGATTGCGATTTACAAGCACAGATTAGCCGTGCAGCTTGGAGATAGGGTGACAATTTACGAGCTGTACCTCGGGGATGGCGGTGGAATGCACTACAGACTCAAAGAAAGGCTTCCTACTAAAGTCGAGTGCTCAATGCTCGTTGTGTGCACAAATCATATCGTTCTTTGTCACGATTCCAGACTTCAGTCCATTGCCTTTACCGGTCTCAAGGACCGCGAATGGCAGTTGGAAGCGACTGTACGCTACATCAGGATAATAGGAGGTCCTCCAAACAGAGAAGGTCTCCTCATCGGCTTGTCGAACGGTCAAGTTGTCAAAATATATTTAGATAACGCATTCCCAGTCGAGCTTCTACGAATCGATTCATCAGTCAAATGTTTGGATATGAGCCCAAGCAGGAAAAAACTGGCTGTTGTGAATGATCGAGAACAGTGCCTGGTCTACGACCTGACAACCAATCATCTGCTGTTCAGCGAACAAAATTCCAAGTTTGTAGCTTGGAACACCAGCTGTGAAGACATGATGTGCTTCTCAGGAACTAATACGTTGAATATAAAAGCTGACAACTTTCCAGTCCATCAGATCAAATTCCAAGGCTTTGTTGTGGGTTTTTGCAGCTCTAAAATATTCTACTTTCACCAAAATCACATGTCGACAATTGATGTTCCTTTATCTGCACCAATGTATCAGTACTTGGAAAAGAAATTGTTTAGGGAAGCTTATGAAATCGCTTGCTTAGGTGTTACAGAAAGTGATTGGAAAAACCTTGCGCATGGTGCATTGGACGCATTAAATTTTGTAGTTGCCCGGAAATCGTTCTGTAGAATAAAAGATTTTACATATTTAGAACTAATTTTTGATGTGCAAGAACGAAGGGAACAAGGAGATAGAGAACGTGACTTGTTATTAGCTGAAGTACTGAGTTACCGCAGTAAGTTCAAAGAAGCCGGTCGCCTGTACGCTCGTGCCGGTCGTTCAGATAAAGCATTGGCTATGTTCACGGACCTCAGGATGTTCGATCAAGGCCAGGAATATCTCGGTGGAGGAGGGGATTCCGATAGGAAAACTCTCCTTAAGAAAAAGGCCGATTGGGCGAGGAATATAAATGAACCTCGAGCTGCGGCACAAATGTATCTCTCAGCAGGGGACCCGCTATCTGCAGTCGAGTTGATGGCGCAGTACGGCTGGGTCGACATGATGGTGGAAACCGGAAGGAAAATCAGCGGTGGAGCTGAAGCTGAACCCGTCCTGTGGAAAATCGCCGATGCTCTTAGGGACCAAGGTAAGCTGTCGTTAGCTGCTGAGATGTACAGGAAATTAGGGGCATCTGATCAAGTTCTGGCTGTCCAAGTTGAAGCAGGAAACTGGAATGAAGCTTTGGCTCTTGCTGAGGAAAATCCCAAATACAATGAAACAGTTTATTTGCCTTACGCAAGATATCTAGCTGAGAATGACAACTTTGTCGATGCACAGAAAGCTTACCATAAGGCTGGACATCCTGAAGAGGCGTTCAGAGTCATCAGACAGTTGACGATGAATGCAATTACAGAAAACAGATTCAATGATGCAAGTTACTACTACTGGCTTTTAGCAAATCAAGCTCTCCAAATGGTAGCCACCGGCAAGTCTGAGCTGTTGGAAAACTACTATCTGTATGAGAAGTATGCCACAATTTATTATGCGTACCACTCGATAGAAAGGTATTCTGAAGACCCATTCACTGCGCATCAGCTGGAGGATTTATTCAACATCGGCCGTTATTTGATGCAAGAAACCCGCAACTCCACATTACCTGGGATTTCACAGTTTACATTGCTTCTGCAAATGGCAAAGCTGTCTCAACAACTGGGAGCGTTCAAGTTGGCTCGTCATGTACTATCCAAAATACATACTTTGCGGATACCAAAGGATCTGCAGGAGTATGTAGATACGTTGACACTTATGGTTAAAGGGAAGCCGTACCAAGACAACGAAGATCTCCTAGTGATGTGTTATCGGTGTTCAAGTTATAACCCTCTGGTAACACCAAATACTGCCAAGCCCAACTGTTGCACAAACTGCGGACAGCCGTTTATATTCTCATTCATCACCTTCGAGGTGTTGCCCTTGGTCGAATTCCACTTGGAGCCCGGTTTGGGAGACCACGAGGCCTCCAGGCTCCTGGAGGAGCAGCCGACGGATGACGACAACTGGACTCAGAACATTGACGACAACGTGCAGAGCATGCGAATCTCGTACGAATCCCCCATCCATGACCCGTTCACCGCTCGGCTCATATCCTACGACGGAACCTCGGACGACACAGAGCCCATCGTTGTCACCAGATCCATGTTGAAATCGATGGAAATTAGCAACGTTCTCATCTGCAAGTACCCCAAACCGCTACCTACGAGGTTCTACAAGAACCTGTTGCCCGACGTGCAGATCACCATTTGCCCTCAGTGCAACAAAATATTCCACCTTGACGACTACGAGTCCATGCTGCTGGAGAAAGGCCACTGCCCATTCTGTCGGACCCCTAGAGATGTCCTCAATATGCGTGACCCCTCCCACCATATGCACAATGTTCCTTAACTTTTTTAATTTTTTGCATTCACGTTGTATCTGTGATTACATAATTGTTTCAATCTTTTGTTGCACTATCATATATATTATTATATATTACACTCTTTATTAGGGATTCATTATCAGCTTGTGATAATATTGTTAGTTAATAATTACATTTGAGTATGATTTTTACATCATTGAGATCAATTTTCTATTCTCTCGTAGAAACCGCGGTTCATCCATACACTATCGATTTTCTGGTACACAAAGTGGTCCTTTGGTTGGTACCAAATTTTGAACGCACTGATTCAATATACTTTTTGAGCAGGCTTCGGGCACTGACTTCTTATAATCATCAAATTGTTCTTACCCATAGCTATTTTTAGAATACTACTATAGTCTGAATACTACTATAGTATTTTTCTTTGTGCATGGGTGAAAGTGACTCAACCGTCCCTCCCCTTACCTGTGGGGACCCACGGCAGCCAAGTGTAGGAAAAATTCCCTACCGCATTATTGTGAAAAAAAAAATTGTAATACGAGGATTCACCTCCAACTTTGACAAATTATGAACAGCAACTCTTTCATTCGTTGAAAATTTTGAAAACTGGCTCAAAACCACAAATATTTTTCAAGTTTATATGTTTCATGTGCTATTTTAAATACGAATCTATGCTAATATGTGCATAAATTGATTGTTTTCATTATAATAATTGGTCAGGTGGGCAAGTCATGCAAATTTTCAACAAAATTTCACAATTTCCAGTTCTTTCTAAATTTCCGGTTTTGCCTTTCAGACTACCCAATTGTACATCTGGTGGCATGTCTTGTACGTCAGCAGCTCTCGGAGTTTCCATGATAATTTCGTCACTCGGATTCAATAATCAAAACAAAGCCAAAACCGATAAATAATTAGTCCATGAACAAGCCAAGATCAATGACAATCGCGTTTATAACAAACGGTTAAAAGAGAGTCCAAAAACAAGCCAAGATCAAAGCACTATAAGTCAATCGCGTTTATGACAAACGGTTGAGAAATGAAAGGCACACGTAGACGACAGAGACGGTAACTATAACCTGGTGGGGATCACAGCAAAAGTGAGAAAGGTGGCCGTAGGGTAGTTTGGCACCGTTACGTTGGGGTAACTAACCTCCCTCCAACGACTCAAATGGTGGAGTGGAGAGGGTGATCCCATGCACACAGAAAAATCTGACAGACTGTAATCTCTTGTTTTCTAACTCACAATTCTTGTAGAGATGTGCTGCTTTGAAAGTAGTGTTTATGTTCAATTGCACGTTGGGGAATAGGTTCTGTTTACATCACGGAATGAAGTCATGTCCACGTTTTCAGCTCTTTTATTTTTTTGTCGTATAATTACAGTAGTAATCTTCAAAAGCTGCTGTTCCTGTGTATCACTATCAGTCAATTCTGTCGATTTCTAATGGTTGATAGGAGTGTCATGCATTCTGCCAGTGTGCATGCACGATAACTCGGCAGTTTCATCAAGATTTTCAGTTACCATCCAGTAGTGCCTGTAGACTAGGCACCAGAAGCGTCACGGCCTAGGACTTGTGATCATCCATCTTGAAAATTCAGAACGGCCCGATTTACAGCAGGCACACAGATCTCACAAAGGCCGAGCCTATTTTAGTAATAAACACGAAATTCCCCACTCTCTATCACAATTCAAGGGCCTAAATTATATTCTTGAAGCCTTGTGAATTTCATCAAACCATTTAGTTTTCAACTATAGCGATTTTTATTCATATAACACGTTTTCTTGTGTAGGACTAGTGATCATCCATCTTGTAAATCCAGAACGGCCCGATTTTACAGCAGGCACACAGGTCTCACAAAGGCCGAGCCTATGATAGTAATAAACACGAAATTCCCCTCTTTCTGTCACAATTCAAGGGCCTAAATTATATTCTTGGAGCCTTGTGAATTTCATCAAACCATTTAGTTTTCAACTATAGCGATTTTTATTCATATAACAGGCTTTCTTGTGTGATCATCCATCTTGAAAATCCAGAACGGCCCGATTTACAGCAGGCACACACGTCTCACAAAGGCCGAGCCTATGTTAGTAATAAACATGAAATTCCCCACTCTCTATCACAATTCAAGGGCCTAAATTATATTCTTGAAGCCTTGTGAATTTCATCAAACCATTTAGTTTTCAACTATAGCGATTTTTATTCATATAACAGGCTTTCTTGTGTGATCATCCATCTTGTAAATCCAGAACGGCCCGATTTACAGCAGGCACACAGGTCTTACAAAGGCCGAGCCTATGTTAGTAATAAACACGAAATTCCCTACTCTCAATCACAATTCAAGGGCCTAAAATATTCTTGAAGCCTTGTGAATTTCATCAAACCATTTAATTTTCAACTATAGCGATTTTTATTCATATAACAGGCTTTCTTGTGTAGGACTTGTGATCATCCATCTTGAAAATCTAGAACGGCCCGATTTACAGCAGGCACACAGATCTCACAAAGGCCTATGTTAGTAATAAACACGAAATTCCCTACTCTCTATCACAATTCAAGGGCCTAAATTATATTCTTGAAGCCTTGTGAATTTCATCAAACCATTTAATTTTCAACTATAGCGATTTTTATTCATATAACAGGCTTTCTTGTGTTTGAATTCGTCGAGCACCTGAAGAGAAATGAATATTGAGTTGCACAAGACTGGGTTGATTCCAGTGCCAGGTGGCATTCCCCAGATACACCTCTGTCTGCTCATTAGTTCTTCAAGTCCGTTTTATTTTAGTCATCTGAATCCCCTTGTGTTCGATGATGGTATGTACAAATTTTGAACATTTTCTGGAACATTCCTCAGTAGCTGTCTTTGTTGAAATCTGAGCGTGAAAACAGTGCTTTTGCCGTGAGGAGTCGTATAATGTTCCATGGAAGGAGTCATTGCAGCTGCTGCTAACTGTATAATGGTCTGTGTGAGGTGTTTGCAGCTGTTGCTAAATGAAACCCTGCAACAGGGCAGCGCTAGCGCATGTGCACGAGGGGCGGCACACTGGCAGAACACAGACATAGCTTGGTTGAAGGTCCAAGGCTTTGGCCTGGCCTCCTTCGCTCCACCAGCTTGTCTCTGCCACTTAGGACTAGATACTTCAAAGTGATGAGAAAAAATGAAGTTTTTGTAAGCTTAACAGTTGATGATAAATTCTGTTCTTCGATGATAAATTCTGCCCTTATTTATCAGGATACAATTAATGTTGTCCCCGTTTTTCTTGCTGTTATTATTGTTTTGTGACCAACTCGCAGTCATTGGTTATGATAACCCTAAAATTATTACTTCATGTACCACGATAAGGCCCATGGCCTTCTGTACATTAGTGATAATTCAAATTAGAGTCAGTGACACTGTTCGTTTGAGGATTTGCCGTCGTGAATAGAAACCAGTTGTGACGTGTGCAAACAATGCGTTTGGAGTAAATCCGGCTTAATATGACCACTTGGTATACCAGAAAAACGACGTATGGTTGCGGGGTGGAATTAAGGCAATAGCTCTACAAGGCGTCTGTTTAGTAATAATTCTGTGCTCACTAACAGCTGATTTTTATTCCCCAGCAGAAATATTCCGTCCATATCCCTGTGATCTGTTGATACCATATGCAAGGAGAGAATTATTCTAATAAATTGAAACTACAAAGATTTTATTAAAGTGCGTTTTATTTAAAAGAGCTCTTTACATGCATTCACCTATGAACATAACAACTTCGACACATACCATAAATGCGTTAACGTTACTTCAAATTTGCCTTATTATTACAGAAGTTCTAATAGGTAATTACAAACAATTAGGGAGTTACAATACCTACAAACAATCTATTCCTTCTTGAGGGTTCCGATATGGTTTTTGGCTCTGTCGATGGCCTCTTGGTGCCTCTTGATTTGCTCCTCGTGGAAACTGACTTCATCGTGGAGAACTCCCTTCAGTTTTTCAAGTTGCTCTCTTTGCTGAAACAGAAATACAGAAAGGTGGGTAAAAAACAGATATAACAGAAATATGCCCAGCAACTGGTACCTAATTATTTTTCCACGACAAAAACCTTCAAACATGAGAGCCCCTCTCCATCAGGGAGCCACCATAGATAGCTCCGTCATAGATAGCTAAAAGATGTAATGTCTGGAACACATTGTTCTTTTGTTGTAATACATGCATTAAAACTACATAAAACGTAACACGCTGAATACTCAACTAATCTGACATGTTGAAGGTACAATTGGTTCGTGCGATGTTGACAGGTTCTCTGTTATTCTGTAAGCTACCTGTAAATTGGCCATTGACTTGAAACTTCACTCTCAGAGGGTGATAAATCACCAACCATACTGTACACCATGGTTTGGATTTACGTACCCTACTTTTTACCCTACTATATATAGTAGGGTGCTGGTAATATTGCACGGAGGATTCTGGATTGGCGTCTTATGATGACTCGATGTAGGTACATAACCCACCTTAATAATCCACCAAGTTTATTGAAGTTATGGAAGTTTATTGACAGGCACTTCCATTAATTGCCTCTTCAGCAACAATTATTGACGATGTTTTCACAGCAAACAGGTAACGAACCCTGGACGTCCACGTTATTCTTCCCAATGTATGTGCAGCTGACGATATCAAATAGAAGAGAAAAGCTCTTTATTCTACCAACCATGATAATGGTACAGAAAGCGTCAAATAACAATACATGTGCCAATATTACTGCCGTTACTCGGTAGGAGGAGGCTGATGTGTTCGAGTTTTCAAAATACAAAACAACTCCCAATGCGGGGCCCTACCACGCCGACCGGTCAGGAGAACCCGGGCCCACCACCCAAGGTGGATGCCGAGGCCACACATCCATTGCTGGACGAGTGGCCCTTAACACTTCCAGTGCGGGCGTCTACCCGGGTAGACGGAAAGTCTTCCCCAGCCCACTGCCGTCTACCCAGGTAGACGGAGCCCGCTGCGTTGATTCATCGCATTCCAAGGTTAGTAAGTTACTGAAATAACCTTTACAACGCCAGTTGTGCGGGAAATTCCTTCAATACCTTCCTGGCTTCACGCTAGATAGCGTCAGAAGCAGAGTGGAAGGTTTTGAACACATGTTTCAGTCGTATCTTTGAGGCGACCCTTGTACACTGGGTTTTTGCTCATTTTGTCGCTGTATTATCATTTATTTTACCTAGTTCTTGATTATCTAGTGCGTTATCTAGCATTTGTACAAAGATAAATAACTTTATTCAGAGTAAAAAGTGTTGAAATATACACTGGCGGGAAGCGCTTGTTGGTTAGTATACAATGGGACAATGCCGCATGCGGCCGTCTACCAGGGGGTTCGAGCACGCTCGGTCGGGCAGGTGGCGTGCAGTGGGTGGCATTAGAGTGTTAATGAACGGTGAAAACACACCAAAACGCTGCCCCCAGACCAAACGGAGCCCAAACACCAACATCCAGCCAGCACGGACAGGCGCCACATCATTACCCACATCCTTGTACCTCCAAGCTGCACATCAGTACTCAATTAGCAGAGTTAAAAGGAAAACGCTAATGCCGTTTTTTAAATATACATTAGTCCAGTTAAACAACAATATATGACTAATTTACACAAGTATATTATATCACAGCTGGAATATTTAAAGACATCACAGATCAGGACTAAGAATAAATACCTAACAAGAATATCACAGCAGTTTACCATATCCAAAGTTGGTTTCATGATAAATCGATATTTTACACAATTACTAGGATGAGTAGAAAAAGCCAGTAATTTTGGATTGGACAAAAAGCTTTCATGAGTCGAGAATGGCTAAACACTGTACTCAGTAGAAAAAACATGAATATTACGAGTAATGGGGGGGGGGAGGGGTTGAGAGAGCTTCGATAATCAAAGGTAATTTGTTAATGCTAGCCCACAGTAATATGAGCAGGCATTAATTTCAAAATAGTTGATCCGAACTTTAGTATGACAGGATCCCCATAGACATATGGACCACGGTTTTACCTACTCGGGTGTTTTTTTTTTTTTTGCCAGATCTGCATAATAGTGAGCAACATTCTACTAGAAATGGTGGAGGATTATTATTGAATTCACTCTTGATGTGTAAAGGTAAGCGCACACTACAGCCGGAGCGGGACGGGTCGCACCGTGGCGGAAAAATGCGCCTGGTTCGGTTCGGTGTGTTTCTTGTGGAGACGCGCACATCACAGCCGAGGCAGTGCATGGAGGGACGGAGCGGAGAGACACATCGCCTGCTGAAGTATTTTTCCACCATCCCGCTGAGACCCTTTCCGCCCCGGTAGCAGTGTGCGATAACCAATCGGATTGTTCGTAAGCGAAGTTTCTATCTGAACTTATTTTTCTCTCGTGTTTTTACTGGTCAAAACGCTGCAAATTATTACAAAAGGGAGATGCCCCTTCAGCGTACATTATTGTTTTCTGTCGTCAATACCTAATTGTGGTGGCTTCCTAAGAGAGAGGTGAAGGCGAGGTGAGAATGATGGAGAAGGTTGCTGGATCTAGCATCTAAAAGGTTAACACCTATGACGGAAGTCAGGGAGGTTACCACCACTAAAGACGCTAGGGGTTTTGCCCAGTGGTTGCCACTCGAGGCCGGTTGTCACCAGGCCGGTTCCACCAAACTGAGATCTTTTAAGGTAAGGAGGCGTGATAGGGGAAAGAGAAAAGTCATCGACTTGAGGAGAGCGTAGAATGAGGTGACAGGCGCAGACGGCGAGTTTTTATAGCCACCCGTCCACTCACCCCCAGTCCATCAACTACCGTTGGGGACTGGTGGGGAGCTGCAGGTCTCTCTGAGTCTGGTCACGTACACCACCTCACTCGTTGCATTTATTCTTTGCACAATCCAATAGGTACAGTAAGTGATGTTCTGGGAGGATCACGACACTAATAATGATAATAAAGTTCATTTGCTGTCTTAACTTGGTACAAAAGCAGTTGTTGAAAATAACATGAATTACCGTACAAAAATGAAAATCTTTAAACTTCTTGAGCCCGTATTACCCATATAGGGTACATAAATACATGAGACACTACTCTCGTGCAGCAATTTTGTTTTCTTTTCATGCTCGATGTCAAAGGTTCATTATGAAAAATAATGAACCAAAAGTAAAATATCTTCATCGGAAGAATCCATGACAGACTAAACAACGAACTGCGAGGCAAATGAGCGCACTTTTCCGATGAGCTGCGGCCCAACACGCTGCTAATGAGCTTAGTGGAATTTACCCGCTGCATTGCGACTCGACCCACTGCAGCACAAGTGTGCGCTTACCTTAATTGAACTCTCAGCACACGGGTGCCATGCAGTTCTGTTTATTGGATTCAACCAGTGCATTGTGCCAAATTATTTGAATTTTTTTAAATAAACTACTACGGTGGAGATTCCAGGTCGTGTTTCTATCAAAGTTATACTTCCAAAAAGCGAGTTTTGCACCTGAATAAATTTAAGAAACACATGGCCTTGTGAGAACTGGGGCCCTGAGACCAAGGAACACCTGGTGTGATTGCTGCCCAATACTTTAAATAAACTACGGAACTACTTGTTAACAATTTCTAGAAAGAACTGAGTTGTCATTTGCAAGGACGCACTTGCATGGCTGGTTTGAAACAGAACAAACCATGAAGCAACGACACGTGGGCATCTTAGACCTAGCCAGATTAGGCACAACTAACATGAAAAAGTTACTCATGATCATAATAATGCTGAGTTTATTCGGACAAGACAGTCCTGGACCAGTCCAGGATGGAACTGCGTTCTGAAAATGAGGGGACATAAAAGTCCAGGACTGAGGCCAGAACGTCTCTGTCCGAACATGCGCTGATGATTCCGAACGGATAACCTGAAGCATTGCAACCTTCCACATAAGCTGAGAGTATTAGCATTGAATGTGCATGAGTAGAATCAGCCCGAGCAGCCACTTCTCAATCCAGAACCAGGGGCCCATTCCTAAAGACTCATCAACTTTTCACTTTGCAGATCTTCATTTGTACTCTTCACTTTGCGAATTATGAAAAGTAGGAGAACTTTCTGTTCCTATACACTTTGCGCTCCCACTCTGCAGTTCTGCACGAAACGAAGAGTGTTCTGAAGAGTAACCTTCATTTTGTGGAGTAACCTCCAATAAGTGTTGCAGTTTATCGCTGGATGTTCCGATTATTTTATTCCGAATCCGATTTCATCAAGTCTTCAGTCTTTCTATGAGTTACCTAACTTACTTGGGTTTGGTTAGGCAAAACGAATCCCTGAAAGTTGTGTCACTAACTACGAAATTAATTCGCGCTCGATGAACGCGGCCAACGGAGGGTCGTGCTCGCAACATGCTCATCATCCTCTGATGAGAAGTACCGGAAAATTTCCATTAAAAAAAATAAGGTAGGTTGTCACTTTTTATCCACTAACGACAACAACCTGTCGCTTCCTAACCTTTCCTTCCTCCCAAATGTAGAGTATTTCCTCGGCCTCAGTGGAGCTAACTTTGATGCTATTTTTATACGCTTGCCCTCAAACTAAATGGACCACATTTAGACCTAATCGAGAGATCGAATTCTCTTCTTTTTATTGGCACCATCAAACACTGAATTTAATGAAGAAATAAAACTTAAAAACCGATTTGAAAAGTATGTGATTCTACCGCAGCCATATGGGACAAAAATGTTGTAAACCCTTCATTTGAAACACGGAGCCTTCACTTTGCACTTTGCAAAAGATAATCTTTAGGAACGGAACTGTTCAAAACATAGTAAAACTCTGCAATTCTACACTTCGCATTTCACTCTTCCTCTTCAAATCAACAGCGTTCTTTAGGAATGGAAATTCGTTCGCAAAGTGCTGAGTGTGGATTTGAAGAGTGCAGAGTGAAGAGTGAAAGTCTTTAGGAACGTTCCCCAGGTCTGCCTGTCTGAACGAACCAATCAATCAGGAGACGCCCTTCATTCCTGGGCCTTTCGGGAGTCTGAAGTGAGTATACACGAGGAAAGTTTGGCTCTCAGCGACGCAGGGATGCAAAACAAAAATTCGAACTTCCCCTTGGGTGTCCCGAGCCCACATGTCGCGTAAGGATTAAACAAGTCGGTATACGTTTTCTAGTGTCACAGCCTCACCTGTTTGTAGAAATATTCTTCTTCATTAGCAGCTTCCATTTTCCCGAAAGATCCGCCTGCACTGCGGATAGCGCCACCGCCGCCGCCTCCCTTACCAGCTCCCGAGCCCAAATCACCCAACTGGCTCATTGAACGGACGTTCCTGTCAGAGAAATAATTCATTTTTAATTATTACGATCATATTTTTCACACAATTTAGTAAGTTGGATTACCTACCTACAATGATAATTTGCTTTTAGTATAGATGCCCCTGGCCTATGCCCAGGGTGCTGGTGACCTAGTAATTGTGCTTGCCCTTGAAGAAAATTGTCCCATTATGTACATTTTTTTGAACAGTAATTAACCTAGTCATGTCCTAACGTTCTCTCTCCACGGTTCTTTCTTTGCTCACAGCCAAGATTAGTTAGGTAGGTACCTACCTATACACGTTCCACGTTACTCAATTGGGGTTACACGTACTCAATTGGGGAGCGCTCATGTCGCAATTTTTCATATTTCTTTGGCTCATCATGTAATATCGATTCATTTTCTACCTAGTGCAAGAATACAAGACGGACTAGTCTGAGTAACTACAATGGAGTAATTTCAAAACAATAGGAAGGTACCTACTACACACCGTCCAGTGGGCGTCCCCTGTAAACCTGTTACCTGTGCATCAGGCAGACGTACCTAGGTATGTCTTCTGGAACCTATTTTGAACAATCACCTTTTTATTGTGAAATTCATACGGCTACCGGGTAGGTAATTGGTTTGAGATGAGATTTTTTTCGGTACCTACACCCTACGAACACCTAGCGACTAAAATAGGTATACCTACCTACCTGAACAATCACGGAGAGCAGGTAGAAAGGTCTACTACACCGTAGCAGTAACCACACAATAATAAATTAACGACTAGAAAGAGGGAGTTTTCCATATAATTAATTATTTGCGAATGATGCATTCGTGAGATACAGTCTATGAACAATGGAGGCCTCAGGCCTGTCACATCACAAACCGGCTTGATGAGTTTTTTCACTAACAACCACAACCAGTCACAGAACATTGTAATTACAAAAATCGGGATAGAAACGCTGATCACAAACAGTGTTCAACATAATTTTTACCCAACTTTCGCCGGGAATGTGCGCAGTGCGCACTTCACCGGAGTGCATGAAGATAGGCACGTAAGGCTGAGGGCTCAAACATTGGACATATAGTTAACATTTCGTACACTTGACAACGTATTAACGAATTACTTAAGGCGAAACAACTATGCGTACTCACTGAAGAGAACAAATCCTTTTCATGAAATTAACTGAAGACATTTTCAAAGCCATGACGCAGTCGTGAAATACTAAGCTCTGAGGTGATAACCAAGTCGAACCAAAAATAGCCCATCTCACTTGTCCTTGGAAAAAGACTTTTCTCATTAATGCTATTAAAAACACAGTAGCGATATAAGTTTATTTTCTATAATTCAGATTTTTCTGTATTGCCGTGTGGAATTTTAAAATTTTTCATCAACTTCGAAAAAGTCAAAATGAAAACAACCGCCGAATTCAAACTAGAGATATGGACGACGTAGGACGTAGGTATTGAAACACATTAGTAGGAAGTAGGTAGGTAAATGGAAATGAAGGACCATGAGAGGTTATAGAGTAAAATAGGTGGGAAAATGGTCCATGGAACATGAAGTCAACAGGTATTCAATCATTATTATTTAATCAATTCCATATTAAAAATAGTACCTACCAATTCGGCTGTGCTTCCGAAGTCAGCTGCGCTTTGCTGTGAATGAAGACTTTATTCTTTCATATAGAAGTAATACACCTGTTACGTCATCACACCATACATTTTCAAAGCAAATGAGGAGTACCCCATGACTTCTATTTACACATATTTTTAAATGAAATTAGATACCATTCTAAGAATTATGAGACCAACTGCACTCTCCTGAGATGAATAGTTCTTTGTCTATGAGTTTTCAAAGGTTCGGCAAACAGTGACGTCACACTAGGCAAGGGGGTCCCGCCCAAGCGGGAGAGGTACAATGACGTCACTCCTCACTGAAAGCTCATAGAAAAAGAACTTCACATCCAAGGAGAGTGGGGTTGGTCTCAAAATTCTTAAAATAGAATCTACAAAAGTTCTTGTGTACTTACATGAGATATAAAATAAATAAAATTTCATTTGAAAATGTGAAAGTATTACAAACAGAAGTCACGTACCTACTCCTCATCGCCTATAGGTACCTACCAATAAAAAAACCTCACATTTTAATCAAAATTCTGTAGACTGGTCTTGTCTCGTGTTGACATATTTCTCAAAAATCGTATGGAGTTTGGAAACAATTTAATTACAAATCTATCATCATTCGGTACCATATTGGTTAGAAGTTGGAACTCTGATTTACCTATATTTGTCAGAATGGGGAATTTCCATTAAAAAATTGGGGTTTTTAGGCGTCAACAATAGGTAAAAACGGCTAAAATCGCGACTATTGATATAAAATCATCGAGAGTGGTATGGAAGAGTGAGTAGGAACGATAGAAAAATACTATTTCAGTGGTTTTTCATACAGAAAAGGGGTCAAATTTGGATTTTTTTGGCAGACAAAAATTTGTATCAAGGGCTAAAATCAATACATCAGGGATGGTGATTCACGACGGAGCGACTATGTCCATGATGAAATATTTAAAATTTATAAAATATTTTTCTCAAAAAAGAGTTGATCAAATTTGACTTATAAGGGTCAAAAATCTGTAAAAATTAAATAATTTAATGAAAAGTGGTATGGATTCTACCTAGTCCTACGTAAAACGTGCCGTTGAACACTTTATTTTACGCAGACCAGACCAGATCAGACTGACGTCTACACAGCAGGATCTAGCTAATTTCTAAATGGTAGGTCGGTACTTGTCGGGTAACTAACTGAATGTAAGTTTTCTTCGACTGTAGCTTCATGTCCTTAACCATACTCTTCCAGTCTGGTTTATACGAATCAGGAACAAAATCAGGAATAACTGAGATTGTTCCGGTAATTTCGCTCAAGGCTTACCAGCCTGCATCAGCCAGCCTGGGTTGTGACGAGGGGCAATGGGATTTGAACAGATCAGTCTCAATCACCAAGTGACCAAGCAAGCTATGCTTCAGTTCGAAAACTGTCCTGGACACACATGAATGCACGAATACTGACTGCTCAGTGCCTCACATCTGTTTGAATAAACTTGAAACCAATGAACCTGTCTCACGAGCACTTGGGCCTATTCACTAAGCAAGAGATCTCTTTTTGATCCAACTCTCTCTATTGGCAAAAGAGATATTTATATAGTTTTTTCCGCCTAGTTAGACTTTTGTCTATTTAATTTAGACTTTTTCCTTTTTATTTAAACCTTTTCCCGTTTAATTTACACTTGCTTCCTTTTAATGTAAACTTTTTATTTTTTATTTAAACTTAAAAAAAAACCTTATGCTGCATATAAATCTTTATGCTCTTTGTAAATAGTTGACGACAAAGTTTATTTGAACAAGAAATATAAAAACAAAGATAACAGACAAGCTATAGGTAGTATATAATATATGAAACTATTTGATGTTAGAGAACAAAGTGTCTGAGAAAGTGCAAAAAAAATTACATAATAATTGAAGATTCAAAGGAGCTCCAGTCCCACCGAGGCTGTTGGCAGTTTTAACGTTACATCCATCACATAGTTCGTACAATCGGCCATTGTAATTGACGAGACGCTACGACTAATAACTTCAGTTAGGTCATTGATCGTCCCAGCAGCATCCATCATTCCTCTGACGTCAGCTCCTGGGAGAGATAGTCTCCCTCAGGAGAAAGTCTCTTCCAGTGTCTCCCGGGTTCGTCTATTTTACTGAACAGCTAATATGTATATATTTTTAATGAACAATCGACTCAACTTTAAGAGATTAAAAAACATACATCAAAATGACCGATATGGTAGCTGATGAACGAAGGATGATAGACGGTCACTATCAGACAAACAAGAAAGCTCTCTTTCAAGAAAGGACACCTAATTAGGTGCCTCTCTGAAAGAGATCGAAAATGCCAAGATGGCCGCCAACTCTGTCTTTTAGAAGTTACTGAATAACCCTGTCATGGATACTATAAAAATCTTTTCTGTCAAAAGAGCGAGTCGGACCGAAAAGAGATGTCTCTTTGGCTTAGTGAATAGGCCCCCAGGAATGTAGAGTACGGAGGAAGATCTGAGTATTTCAGAAAGAGGTTTAAATTATAAGGAAAAAAATCGAAATTAAACGGGAAAAGGTTTAAATAAAAAGGAAGAAAGTCTAAATTAAACAGAAAATGTCTAAAAGGCAGGAAAAAGCTATAGTATCCTTGAAAGGGTTATTCAGTACCTTCTAGATAGTTGGCGGCCACCTTGGCATTTTCCATCTCTTTCAAAGAGACACCTAATTCAGTGTCTTTTCTTGAAAGAGATAGTCTCTTTCTCATTTGTTTGATAGTGATATTGTGTATCATCCTTCGTTCATCCGCTTTCACATCGTTCATTTTGATCGTGTACGTTTTTCATCTCAAAGGTAAGTCGATTGTTTATTAAGAATATATATTTGTGTATTATCAATACATGAGTAAAAACGTCTAAGTACGGGTTGAGGTAGGTCACGGGAGCTATTCAGTAAAATTACTGAATAGGCCCCCAGGTAGTTCACATAGATGCCCTTCACTGACCCAACAGTGAACCACCAGGGCTCGATGAGAATCTACCGCCCTCGAAGTTCCTAGCAAACTCCTTACCTACGTACACTCATAGTTATTTGCGAATTTTCGAAGAGACTACGGGACAGCTGTGGTGCAGGAAGGCAACGCGACGCCATCTGTAATGTTCAACAAGCACCTCGTTGGATGACTGGAACGAAGGTAGGTACATACTCCTACTACCGATAGATCTGCAGTTCTACCGAGAACCAAACCTTCCAGCAGCAATACAAACAGTTTTGTGAGTGTCCATTTCACCCCCCCCCCCCCCACACACTGTATATAACCATACGTATGTCATATTAGTCCTAGTTCTTCTGCTTTCATTTTTTAGCGAATTTTCAAAGAAAATGAAACTAAGAAAAACGGAGTTATTGAAAAATAGTCTATTTCCACTAATACACGAAAAACGCAAAAAACACTGTTATACCGGTTTCGGTGATCAAACCATCGTCAATAACACACAATAACTAATAAATAAATGTAGAGTTATACTCTATAATAAATATAGTGGAAATAGACTATTTTTCAATAACTCCGTTTTTCTTTGAAATGGGTTTCCACGATTTCGTCGCGAGTGATTTAGTTCGTAAAATGAAACTAGTTATTGCTATGGGTCCCATATTTTCAGAACATGAACTTTTGAATTTTTAAAAAATGAGAACATCCATTTCAGAGCATTCTGAATTCAACCTTAAATTTTAACGAAAAATTAAAAATATATAGGTACGGAATTTATTTATTTTTGTCAATCCAGACAATATCAGACAGATGATGAAAAATGCCTTAGTTCGCCAAAATGTTCGTACTGCCAAAGAAAAGAAAGAGTTCGAAGATGAGCAATTTTCAAAAATTCAAAGGGGGCCAAAAATCGGTAAAATTTCGAACAACTGATAAAATCACTGGAACTGGTATGAAAGGGTGAGTAAAGACAGAAAAAATACTATTTCCGTTTGTTTTTCATACAGGATAGGGGTCAAATTTTGATTTTTTGGGGGGTTAAAAATTGGTATTAAGGGCTAAAATTGCCTAAAATCAATATTAATTCACCTGACGCTGTGTGGGATGGAGATTAACGACAGAAAGAGGGACTATTCCGATGATAAAAGTATTTTTTTCTCAAAAAACAATGGGTCAAATTTGACTTAAAAAAAAACAGTGGGTCAAAAATTAAGAAAAAAGATACACTAATTTTACGGAGTGGTATGGAAGGGTGATTGATATTGAAAGCCCGGGACTATTTCAATAATGAAAGTATTTTTGAAAGAGCGAGTAAAGTTCGACTTCGTAGGCAGTCAAAAACCTGTAAAAATGACTTAAATCGCGAAAAGTTGTAATACCATACCTACTTGTTAAATCCCAATATTATTTCAGATTTTCCATAAAGTCCTGTTTCTAGCAATATCATCTTTTTACACAGCAGCGCGAATGTTTCTTTGAAAATTCGCTGTTATAGCCATGCTGCATGACTGCAACTTTACATTCAGTTTCATATGTATTTTAGTGAGTTTCCTCAAAAATAGGTACCACAAATACTAAAACGTACTCTAATATCTAATATCCCTACATGTCTAAACCCTGTATGAAAACATTTTTGTCAGCCAATGTAATGTTCTCCAGTTTCGGTTTAGCTGGTAGTCCGGTTGAGAGAGGAAGACAAATTTACACATGTAGGAAAAGGAAAATACTTGCAGAAGGAGCGTAACCAGAAGAAAAAGAGCACAAGATGACCACATCAGCAAATTTAATGAAAACACGTTACATAAACTACCACAAAAAATAAGCTAAGCTTGTTATCAAACCTTATATTCAGCAACAAACTTCAACATTTTCGCCCTTCGCGCTCGCCTCTCCAAGTAATCCATGTGCCGCTGATGCTTTTCTTCCAGGAGCTGCTTAATCAGGAATTCTGGGAGCCGTTTGCCTTTCCACAGTTTGGGGATGAGAACTTCATTGGACTTTTCGATTTTGGCCGCTGCGTAGGCGGCAGCGTCGAACTTTTCGGCTTCACGGATTCTCCCCATGAGTTCGGCCTGGAATAATTTCTCTTTCTTCAACTCCCGTTTTTGCCTCCGTTTGGCCCATTCGAACTTCATTTTGATTCGAAGCTTCCTGAGTTTGTGTCTCCTCATCTTACTTCTCCGGATGACGATGAGGCGTGCCGCCTGTTTTTCGACGACCTTCGTTGGGTCTTCGATAGCGACGGGGCTGACTGGTGGAACGGTCGTGATCACCGGTAGCGACGGGACGTCTATGATGCGGGACAGGCCGGGAAGAGGGACGTACAGGATGCCTTTAGGAAGCTTCATCAGGCCGGGGTCTATGAGATCTGGTCGGTGACTGGGAGCCTTCAGGTAGCTGAGGGCAAGCAACGGAGCCCCACTTGGCGTTTTCATATCACATTTTGAGGCGATGGAGGAAATCGATCTCCGCGTCCAACCTGCAAACAGTTAACAGTAATTCAGCATGACCAACATGAACGAGTTACCAAAGATATAATTTTGTTATTGACTGAACATCAGTGAGGCTTCTTACTTAGAATCCAGTGATAATTGCGGGTGACTACCTACCTATATTTATGCATGTCTGTACCACACTACAAGCCGCAATTTTGGGTATTTTGACAGTATACTCCTTGGGCCCCTAGAATTTGCTGTATAGTTTTTTGTGCTCTGTCAGAAAAATTTGTTTAGGCCTCCAGAACTCGCTGTATAGTTTTTGGTGCAACCATCGTGCCTGGCACCAGTGGTGGCAGCTGTCAGAAAAATTTGGGTTCGGTGCAGTTTTTCATGTTTTCCAGCAGCTGAATCGAATGGAATGAGCGACTGATAAATATTTAGCCATAAAACTTTACAAAAAATAGCTATTACTAAGTGTGGTACACAGGCAGAATTTGAGCCCGTTTTCAAAAGTTCGTGAGGCACTTGGTTGGTCAGTGGGCTCGCTAGTAAATATAAATGTTAACACAAGTTTGGTTGGTTTGTACACGCATATCATGTTCAATATGTCTCAATAATGGGCAATTTTCGTGGGTTACAAATTCTCATTTTTTTGCCGAATTCTGCTCAAAACGGAAATTAACACTTACTGACCACATAATGAGGTGTTTATGTCGGAAATTCTAGGCAGAAAACGAGTGTGAAATTTGAATTTCCGAGTTCTCGCTAGAAATTACGTATGAGGTTCAACGAGCAGTTCAACTCAAATCCGGCTTGGAGCGCTACTGCGTCACTTTAAACGATGCACAGAACAGCATTGGATGGATGGAACCACAAATTTATAAATAAATTTAAAGAACATGTCCTCAAAACCAAACCAAGGGGAGGTTCACTGAAAGTCAAAGCAAAGGTTCTTGAAGGTTGCCATTTCTAATGTTGGGTTGTTGGCAGCACTGAGAAACTTCGCCTCCGAAGCTTGGCTCCGCCTCGTTGGGGCCAATAGCCAGTCAGACGTCAATAGACCTGATAAATCATTTCTGGCCGCATTTTTACTTTTAATCATCCTCATTTAAAAAATATTGCTTATTTTTTAAAACGGCCTTCAGCATTTTTCCAAGAGTTCTGAATTTTTATTTCCAAGGAAAATTGTCGAAATTGTTGACGAAAATTATCTATTATTCCCATATAAGGCCATAACCCAACCTGAAGGGTACTGGAAAGTATTGCAACCACCCAATGTGATTCCCGTATGTTTCAGAAAAACGTATGTAACTCGTATACAGAATTGCGGCCATCATGATTTCTGGTTTGAAGGCTCGAATTCTATTCACCCAAGGATGCTCCTCTAGAAAAATCAGCTTTGAACGTCCTCCAGTATTATGTGAATAATCACAACATCGCTAAATCGCTTTACCATATTTCTCAAAACGTTCAATAAATTACTCTTACTGGACGAATTTCAATAAACTCCGTCGAGCCAATGGCACTAAAATTATTTGTGAGGGTTTTCAATGATCAAATTTTGAAGTACGGTAAGTTGCCTGTTGCTTTCATTTTAAGTCACAACTCACGTACAGCTACAAGCAATGATTTAAGAACGACAAACTATATAACTCTAGTAGATAACAGTAGGCTAATCGAGAATACGTCAAACAGTACCACCACTGATTTGTTGGGAC
Source organism: Leptopterna dolabrata (assembly GCA_954871275.1). Lineage (NCBI taxonomy): Eukaryota > Metazoa > Arthropoda > Insecta > Hemiptera > Miridae > Leptopterna > Leptopterna dolabrata. The sequence goes on along the minus strand of OX940976.1, from coordinate 70,959,569 downwards.
TGTAATACAATACTGCTAATACAGATTCAAGTAATGTCTGCATGCCTAAATTAAACCCTCCAACGCTGATTTCGTATGCTGGTAGACAGAATCACTGATGACTACGAAACTTGAAGGAACAACTTCCCTCCTCCAAAAAGTTTTGGATACCATTTTTTTGGCCCAAATTAAATTTGTTTATTTTAGATCTGATGAATTTTTATGATTGGTTTCCTTTAGTTTGGGGTAATTCCCAACTAATCTAGTGAATTTACCTTTTTTTACCGAAACTGTTAAGTAAATCAGTGCCTGAGAAAACTTGAGAATAGTTTTCAACAGAGGTTCTGCAGGCCCTTCAACACAAGGCCATGCATATGGCCAATGAGCCATTGCAAACGCATGGCGGCCAGGCTTGGCCTGGTGGCAGTGAAGGTTAACGTAGCAACCCTTTCCAGAATTGGAATTACGTTTCTTCTACCCCCATTATTCAGCTTGACCCCCATCAACGTTACGTAGGGCGTGATTAAAATGTATTTATTTATTTATTATACAACCACGTAGGAAACAATTCCCACCGAGTGTGGAGTAATCCGAACATTACCATGATTCACTTTAAGTTGGATTATTTAAAAGGAAAACACACAAGCAAATTAATATAAGTAATCTGAAAGTACAGATCATTTAGCAGAATGTCGCGATTTTTGTATCTGAGACATGCCTCGTGTTGTCTACATAGACATGTCTATAGACCAATCGTGGTCTACAAGTCGGTTGCGAGACCAAAAGTCGCTGGTCTATGGTCTCCCGATCGAAATGGGAAACCAAGTGCAATGGTAGACACGTTGAGCAACATGTTGCAAGTGTGGACGTCACTTTCTGCAACGAGAGACGAGACGGAGAGGCCGGTTCGGAGGAGTTCGGCAGAGCTCGGATTTTTTTGGCCCAACTCCATTCCCCCTGCTCAAGGCGAGAAAGTGCTCCTCAGTCTCGTTCATACTCAAGTGAAAAAATGTGGTCGAACCATGTGATTGACCTCCAACCATCAAAAGCAAATCTTCAAAATCCGAAGGGGTCAGCCGGGTGAAATTTCGAAAACCTCCATTGAAACAGTCTTCCATTGTTAACTTGTTCAATAACGTGTCGCCAAACCTATGTAGGTCCTTCCGCAAGTAGCTCGCGCGTCCACCAACGTTTTGTACGTGATCTCGCCCTTTCATTATCGAGAATTATTGATAAGCATGCACTTATACCACACGCAGCAACTTCCTCCATATTGGACTGGGAGACAGAGACTAAACATTCAGATCGTTGTGTGGACACTAGACGAGACAAGAGAGTGGTCTCCATATATGGTCTCGAGACCACGTCTATCAGCTGCCTATAGGCGGTCTACACACAAATCGTGCAACATGTCTACTAGTGTGGACGTAGCTATAGATAGTAGATAGTACGAGAACTCGCATTCAGGTTAAGAAGGGATGTGGCAGAAAGGGGGCAGAGTGGAGAGTAGGAAAGGATAAAGCAATGGAACGAAGAAACGGCGGTCATTCGTTGTGTCGTGCGGCTAATGCCCCTCTGAAACGAGCCAGGGTAGGAAGGGCTCGAACACTCAATGGCAAAGTATTCCAGAGCCTTGCTCCAGCTACCTTTAATGAATTGTAGTAATGTCTACATGACGTATGGGTCTGTATGATGGTACGGAGCCTCTCACAACGCGCTAAATTATAAATTTTTTAAAGTACTGAGGGATAAGGGTTCGGTTTCGACAATAAAAGTCCTTCTTTCATCAAATACTTTACTGAGGAGCTTTCAACAGCCCTCTGGCTGTCATTGTCAACTCAACTCCTCAAAGAAGAGATTCAATTTGGGGTCTGCAGCAGACACCAACTACCACTCAATAGAAGTCCTTCTTTCATCAAATCCTTTACTGAGGACCTTTCAACAGCCCTCTGGCTGTCACTGTCAACTCAACTTCTCAAAGAAGAGATTCAATATGGTGTCTGCTGCAGACTCCATATTGAATCTCTTCTTTGAGAAGTTGAGTTGACAATGACAGCCAGAGGGATGTTGAAAGCTCCTCAGTAAAGGATTTGATGAAAGAAGGACTTTTATTGTCGAAACCGAACCCTTATTAAGAAACCAAAAAAGTCCACCCAAAGGAAAGAAGAATTGTACTGAGGGATATTAGGATGGTTTATGAGTTTAAAAATCAGTATCAACGTTCTTTCCTGGAGAAAAGAAACCACCTCAGTGCCTAGGATTTTATTTTTGTGACTGGAGATATGCCTCCTACTCTTCAAGCTAAACGCAAATCAGTGCATGAATTAACCAGCACCTGGAGTCTTCTGCTGCACTCGACATCGAGAAAGAGGGCAAAAACTGAGTCTCCGTAGGATATCAAAATAGGTAAGAACTCGCTATAGACGTCGCCAATGACTGGTGGTATACACGATCAAGTCTATAACGAACTTTTAGAGTCCCCCCCCTTCTTCATGTGAAAACACTCACTGCCATTCACCATGCCTCTGTATCATGCTCCAGGATGATGCTTTACATTAACACGTTCAGTGCGTAATTGCTCGAGTGAGGAAGGTACAACTGTATGTAAGGGGCTCCAGCGTACCAGCTCCCGGCGGTGGTGGGGTTCCAATATTTCACCGCCAAACTACGAATCCTCGATTCTGATTGGTTCTGGAAGGTTTCCCTCTTGTTTTAGATATCCTGACCACCGCTAGATCGTGTGCCGTTCCGTGTTTACACTTTTTACAGACCACCTGTCTGCCGTATTCTGAAACCCTTCTTCCGGGAGTCACCCTATGAACCAAAGGTCATTTTTTACGTGTTTTACCTTGCCGTTGACTGTGTTTTCCCATTATTATTTAATGCTCTGAATGACCACTAGCTCTTAATTAGAACACGATTGATTGGAGTAGTCATCCAACAGTTTTTTCAAGGTCAGATCATTGAGCGCTGGATGGTATGTGATGAAGAAAAATCAACCAACAGTTGATTCTAAGCACTGGTTTGAGTGGGCAATGTGGAGAAAAAATACAAAACTTCACTGTTTTGGGTCAGATTCGAACCCGATACCTCAGAAATAGCACGTGTATTGCGGGAAGTATACCCTGCGGTAGGTTACAGGCGGAGTGGTACGCTCGAGCCAAGCTTCAGAAATCTATGAATTCCGACAAATTTTTGGCCCAAAACATTGTTATCGTTCATTACTAACCATAACGAGAGGAAAATAACGTTGTACTAAAAAAATTAGGTTCCGCACCTGGGAATTCCCATGGAAAACGGGGTCCGCATCGAACGTGTTAAGGCAAAAACCTCTGCAATATTGTGAAAAACTGTAGTTCATGTTATCAAAAGCTGATTCCATTCGATTCTATTCTGCAGCAGTAGTGGACTTAAGTGGGGTTACCAGATATACTATTTTTGGCCCAATAATTTCATATACTTTTCATATGCTTTGTTCACTTTATAGCCAAACATACTCTTTTTTTTCATAGAAGAAATGGAAGTAGGATCCATCTAGCCATTCCACGGCTAGGAACAGCTAGAAGGAAAGGCCAATGTTCTAGTATTTTGGTTTATTATTCTCCGAATAATACACCTATTTATTCGCTCAGCGAAATTTTTTATAACGCCCCCTCAAAATTTGTTCTTTTACGTTCCAAGATGCGTAGATTCCAAAAATGCAATGCCCGTCCGCTATATCTACTTCATTTTCGGCCTAAAAAATCGTTCTTTCGCACACAGGCTTCATTTGGGCCCGTTGTGTCCCGAAACACTTCAGCCTGACCGGAATATACCCAGGGGCATTACGGGTGTATAATGGGTGTAAAAATAGTTTTTTTTTTGTGTTTTAGTAACATGACCTTGTGAGGTATCGTTTTCGATGTTTTTTAGGTCGAGGAGACCGAATATGAAGTGGGTTTTGACCAAAGGGTGGAAATGAGGAGCTAACGAAGTTTTAGCCTTAAAATTACGTTAAATTTTGGTCTAAAATCGTCGTTCTTCCGGATACAGTTTGGGTCCCAATTTTGGAACATATTTGGGTCGCAGCTATCCTCCGAACCTCGGAAGCCCGATCGGAATACACCCAGGGGTGTTATGGGAGGAAAATGGGTGTAAAAATAGGAAGTTTCAAGGGTTTTTGGGAACATGAGCTTGTGAGGTAACTTTTTCCATGTTTTTTTTTAAGGCGAGAAGACCGAATATGAAGCTGATTTTGACCAAAGAAGAAGAACTGAGGTTGTAACGAAGGTTCACCTCCCAAAATTCATTTTTCATGAGTCAAAACCCTGGGAAATCGTCTGAAATCTCCATAAATTTTTATAAATAACACTAGAAGTTTTATCAACAGGTGAATCAGGACAACTAAATGGCAATTAGTAATAAAAAGGAGCCTTATTCGTGTTTTTGGGGGCCAAGATTGGTGGAAACCATAGAGAATAGTTATTTCAATTATTGCACATGAAACAATAAACATGAACAGCCGCCATTTCTGTAGGTAAGTCCAACAGAATAATAAAGCCACGTAACGAGGACTTTGCAGCGTTTGAACATGGATATGTTTTTGGGCTGGGAGACAATCCGAAATTTTCGACACCGAAAAGTGTAATTAAACAAAATTTGTCCTAGGTCACTAAAATAATATGCTGCTAGGTTTGACCTGCGATGAAATTCGAAATGGAGCCTCTGTAGGACTGGTGAGTAAGAACTGACGAAGTGAGGACCCTCCCTAATCAGCTGCGAGAGCCCTGAGGCTAATTTCATTCCTGTCTGATCTACAAGGATGAAATTCGAAGAACGCGAAGATGCTGACAACTTGGCGAAGTGGCGTAACGAGCTCATTCGAAACATCTTGACAAATCTAACAAAAGAACGTCGGCAAATGTAGCAAAAAATTGAATGCCCAAAAACATATCCATGATTCAACGTTTTTCCATGAATTGGAGAAAGTTCCAAGAACTCTTTGAATTCTCAAAAAACAAACTTTTTGTTTAACCAAGGTTATTGATAAGTAACTCTTTTTTGGAACCGGGAGCATCTGGTAACCTCTTAAGGTTCGTATACTCTGCCGTTCAACTCCTTCTACCACCACGATCGATGATCCCCCATATACCTTGCCTATATTAATCCCAAGCTTAAATGAAGTAATTAAAATGAGAGTAATTAAAAGGTCTTACTTCACGAGGTGTGAGGTAGGTACTTACTCTTGTCCAAAACGGTGAGCGCGAGGCGGCCTAAACCACTTTTGATAGACATACTATTGACATTTATAAAAGCATTCTAGTAAGTCGATTATTCAGTGCTTTGACAAGTACGCAGAGCCCGCAAAGTAAATTCAGAGATCCGTAAGTAAATAGATGACCGATTTTCGGGTCAAAAAATTGCTTATCAGCTATTTATCACCGTGGCGTGGATCCTAACATAAATTTTAACTGACCCATTCTATCGTACCTATGATCCATGCAGTAGATGGTTCTCTAGTAGCACTAGGTAAGCACATCTTACCAAATCAGGTAGTACTTTTAAAATAAATTTTCATTATACCATTTTGAACGAATGCATAGGTAATGAATGATTTTTATCACTGATGTAAGCAGTCAGACTGACTAGGCCAGTGAATATTTCTTCCTCCATGGATCCTCCTTCTTTTGCTATGGTGAAGCTAACGTTTATTTCAGTGGGTTTGCATTACTTTTTCATGCTGGAAAGTAACAGAAATGTTACAAATGCTAGCGTGTATTTTAAATTCCACCAGTCGACAACGCCAAGCTAAACGAAACGATTGTTCATTCAAAATTAACAAACGGGAACGTGCAGTTGGTGCAGTTGCTTTGTGATGGTCCTGAAGTGAAGATCAGCCCCTCATCGACTTATACAAAAATGAATCGTGCATTTCTTCTGGACTTGAAACGGTTCGGTTCGCACTGTTTCGGCTAGTTGTCATATCCCGTATGACTCCACGTCATGTTTCCGTAAACCCGTTTTGAACTTGATTTATCGGTAAAATATGTCTGCCATCGGATATTACAGAAGAAGAAGCAAATATGTTGTGCTCGGTGGACTTATTCTCATTTTGTGGATGATCTGGGCCTTGGTTCAAGTTTACGAACTTCAAAATGTATCCACTCAAAGTGAGTAACATACTGAATTTTTTCACTATAATAATAGTAGGTTTCGTATTGAAGAATTGATACCATCTTGGTAAAAATGGGGATTCTAATTTTGGTAACTAGTATCTAGGGGCAACTGCTACTTTATTAGGTAAAAAGTAAAATTAATATAGTCACGTAAGCTGAAGTATTCAGAGATGCCCCGAGGACTGCATATTATCATACAGGTACCTAGAACTTATTAGTGGAGATATAATATACCTACGTGCCTAAAGGTATTCTGGCAACTAGTTTGAGAGGTATTTGGAATTTCAGTGGTTTAACAGAGCTGTCCAAAACATAATTTAGGTGATACTCCTGTCGTCTACTCATGACGGATATTTGAGGTGGGTACCTGCTCTCTCCAGACCATGTGACTATTCATCTATGTTTTCCTGTTTTACCATTACTGTTGCATACTAACACTCACGCTATCACTTTGACAACATCCCTTCAGACAGCATCATCGCATCCCCTGTCTCAGATTCCTGGATTGGTTCCAATTTTCAACTGAACCAGCGACACTGTCGAGACCGTGGCTTCCCTTCCTGGCGCCTAGTGTGGCATGTAAACCGGTACAGTAAATTCTGAAGGTCCATTGAGGAATTTGGTGGGGTATGGTAGCAAAGTGCGCGTTCGTGGTGGAGGTCTACGAATCAACATGAAAACATCTGCCAATTCGAGTAGGCAGTACAGCTTCCTCAGTTGAATCACATGAACGTTAGGTAGGTTCCTTTTGATACGGAACCATCTGCAATTCAACCCGCGTCTACCCTCAAAATTTCAGCTCTCTACGACTATTTTTCGAGTAGTTAGAAGCGTTGCAAGGGAACGGTCAACATCTCAGGTTTGCGCATGCGCAGACGAAAGTTACAGTACGATTCCAATGAAACCCATATGGAACTATCGAAGTATTATTCCTGATCGACCCCCCAAATCTGAACTCATTTCAACGATATATAAGGTAGTTATGGGAGTTTCAAGTATTTCACGTTTGCGCATGCGCAGACGGAACGATTTCCATGATTTTGGAACGGGACCACCTGCGATCCAACCCGCGTGCACCCTCAAAATTTCGGCTCTCTACGACTACGTTTCGCATAGTCAGAAGCGTTACAAAGTCATGGTCAACATTTCATGTTCGCGCATGCGCAGACGAAAGTTACGGTACGATTCTGATGAAATTCAGACGGAACTATCAACGTGTTATTCCTAATCGACCCTCCAAGTTTGAACTCATTTAAGTTATATTTAAGGTAGTTATGGGCGTTTCAAATATGTCACGTTTGCGCTTGCGCAGACAAAACGATTTCCATGATTTTGAAACTGGACCACCTGCGATTCAACTCGCGTGTACCCTAAAAATTTTAGCTCTGTACTAATATTTTTCGCCTAGTTAGAAGCGATACAAAAAATGGTCAACATTTAATGTTTGCGCATGTGCAGACGAAAGTGACATTACGATTCCAACGAAATTCATTTGGAAGTATAAAAGTTCTATTCCTGATCGACCCTCCAAGTTTGAACTAATTTCAACGAGGAACTGGATACCTTTGTTTGTCTTAGATTAGGAAGGCAAATGAAGCAATCGTCCAGCGTACTTTATAGGGAAAACTGGCACTTGTCAAAAAAAAAAAACGCTGCAAAGTCCTTGTCACATGGGTTTATTATTCTATTGGAGTTCTAGAGATTTTTTTTGGCTGTTAAATGTATTGTTTCTTTCATGTGGAATGATTGAAATAGCTATTTCTGATGATTTCCACCAATTTTGGCCCCCAAAACATGAAATAGGTACGCTTTTTTTTTTAAAGATCATCTTTGATCATTGGTAGTGGCATTTAATGGTCTTGATTCACCTGTTTACACCTTTTCCAATGTTATTGTACACATTGATGGTGATTTCAGACAGTTTTCCAGGTTTTTGACTCATAAAAAACCAATTTCGGGAGCTGAACCTTTGGTAAAACCTCAATTTCCGCGTCTTTGGTCAAAATCGACTTCATATTCGGTCTTCTCGTCCTCAAAAACATGGAAAAATATACCTCAAAAGCTCATGTTACTAACATGTTGTTAAAACGCAAAAAGTACCTATTTTTACACACATTTTCACTCATAACACCCCTGGGTATATTCCGATCGGGCTGAAAAGTTTCGGGACACAACTAGGGCCCAAATGGAGCATGTGTGCGAAAGAACGAATTTTTTAGACCAAAAATGAAGCCTGTACACGTGATACGGCGTACGGCGGACGGACATTGCATTTTTGGAATCTACGCACCTTGAAACGGAAAAGAAAACATTTTGAGGGGGTGTTATAAAAATTTTTTGCTGAGCGAATACATAGGTGTATTATTCACAGAATAATAAACCAAAAACTCGCAAGCCCCCTGGACCCCCGGATGCTTACTGCTTAGAGCCTACGGCTAAAATTCAAGAAACATGGAACATACTTTAGCCGCGTAGTTTACTACAACCAAGTGACAACCAAACAAGCGTCATTGTTTACTATCCTTTTACAACATTCATTTATATAGTTATATTATGAAACTAGGATATAAATACCAAGAACAAATACGAAATACATTCGTGATAAATCAAGAGCTTTCCAACGAATGGAAAACGATTTTTGTCCGATGAAAATGAAAGAAGTTTCATTTCCCTTGCAACTACTCGGTTGTAAGTGAAAATCATTGTTAAAATTTCGTTCCACTTCCGCGTCACCCATCCCGTGTACGTTTTTCGGCTAGTTAGTCCAAGGCTAAAGCATGTTCCATGCTAAAAAAAGAAGCTGAGGTTGTTCAATGTAAAGAACACGGCAGGTCAGGCAAATAACGCCCCAGCTGCAAACCTTCGTAAACCGTTGTCTTCGGTGCATCCCGGGGATGTGGTGGCCCAGCACGATTTAAAATATCTATCTGTGGATAACCACTCAACTTCGAGAGTCTGGCAGAATTGGAAAACTTGAAAGATTACCTATCCTGCCATCGTTTTGCTATTTATTTTATTTTAAACTATTGTTTAAGGTGAGGGTGTGACAGACTTATTTTATTAAAGATTTGATGACGTCACGGGCGGCAACTGGTGGATACTCGGTTGAGGCAGGCGTGTCTATAAGCCCATGATATTGTTTCGAGTTAGAGGTTATCACTTTCGAAACGTTGTAAGCAGGTGGAAACGCATTATTCACAGAATAATAAACCAAAAGCTGCAAATTATTACACCTGTTTATCATTTACCTGTATAGAAACACCTTCTGCGTAGATCACTTTCTTCTTATTGAGAGAATGACCCCCTGAATTAGTAGGGTCGTTCTTGTCCGTACACCGAGGTAGGTACCTACCCACGCACGCTCACAGAGACGAGAAAATGGCCACCAGAGTCAAGTATAAGCTTTCGAACGTTCGGAAATTTACATTTATATGTATATAACTGTATGTAAGGTGGGGAAGCCTTGGATCTCTTGGTGGTGGCACCTGGGGGCTCTGTGGTCTCTGGATCCCGATCCCTCGCTGACGTCAATACTGCCAAGATTTGTAAGTACCAGGTTGATGAGCTGCTGCAAGCAGCAGCAGGACTGGCAGACATCCGGCCTGGCCAGATAAAGGTGATTGGTGCAACCGTCACCTGGCGCAGTGTGTAGCATAGTGGGTCAGCAGCAGATCTCATAAGGGTGGGCTACCCAGAATTCATACTTGAATGGATGACCACGCAAGTCTTAACAGGAGGAGCGTTTATATGGTCTGCATTCAGGAGAACCGCTGCTCAGCGTGTGGCCGGCCGACCTCAAACCTACAGTGGGGAGGAGAGAAGCCGCCTGACGGCACAACCAGAAGAGGCCTAAACCTCCTCCCTCCATCAACTGGGCGGTAAGGTGGCTTCCCAATGCCAGTACGTAATGTGTATTTTACCTATTCGTATTTCGGTAACAATAACATGTACTCTCGCTGTAAGTCGGAACGCAATGTGATTTTATTTGTATGAAAATTTGTAGCCAAGGTTGATTCCTCTGGGGAAAATTAAATGAAGAAATTAACGAGCTATAAGCTGTTGTAGTTGCCAACATCGGTGGCAAAAGGCCGCCACAAACGTATGGGAGATGGTCCTCAGTAAAGGAGATGGTCAGCAAAACGTATGGGGAGTCGGACTTCTCGCCCACTTCTTGTTACCTTTGGCCTTGCCACCCAAGGGCCTGTTTGGGCTCTGCTAGCCTGAGAAGGTTGAGCTGAATGCGCTGGGGATGCCTGAGGCGTTTGAACTGAGGGGGGTTGTGGCGTCATTTGAAGTCGTGGATTCACTTGGTGGATTTGCCTCCCTTTAATCTTCACCAAGTACGTCGTTGCTCCGCGTCTGACTACTGGGTTCGGTCCTTGGTACAGCGGGGTAAGGGCTGCGTGGCGTCTGTTGTCTCTCACGAACACTTGCATGCATCTATCCAGCTCCGGATGAACGAACAATGCCAGTTGTACGTGTCTCGCTGCTGGCCGCGGTCTTAGTCTGTTCATGGCCTCCTGTAGCTGGGTCATGAAACCATGAGTGGATCTAGTTCTACTTGACTGATCTTCAATAAAATCTCCAGGCAGCCTCAAAGTACTGCCATACACGAGTTCTGGAGCACTACACCCTATATCTTCCTTTATGGAGGTCCTAACTGGAGCAGTTCAACCCAATTTTCCGAACCATAACAGCGGATGACTGACTTCAATTGGCGGTGAAACCGTTCGACCAATCCGTTTGCTTTTGGATTATATGGGGCTGTCAGATAATGTTCGGTTCCCAGCTTCCTAGTTAATTCTGCAAACAGCGTGCATTCGAATTGCCTCCCCCTGTCGGAGGTTATCTTTTCCGGCGTACCAAATAGGCTTATCCATGCGGAACAAAACGCTTCCGCCACTGTTTACGCTCTGATATCAGTTAGAGGGAAGAACTTCAGGCCAACGAGTAAACCTGTCTACCATGGGAAGCACATACGTGTTCCCGTTTGAAGGCGTTAGTGGACCCACACTGTCAATGAGCACATGCGAAAAACGCTCTGCTGGTGGAACGAAATCTCCCAATGGGCCGTGAGTGTGGCGGTGCACCTTTCCTTTTTGGAAACCAGCACATGATTTCACCCATTGTGCGCTATCTTTGGCCATGGATGGCCATACGAATCTTTGGCGAAGTAACTTAAGGGTTGCCGCCCTACCTGGGTGTGACAAATTATGCACACCCATGAAAGCCTGCTTTCTCAAGCTTGTTGGGACAAAAGGACGGTCAAACCCAGTGGAAACGTCACAATATACCGGTTAAGCAACCCCAGGCATTGACACTTGCTTCCAAGTAAGAGTGGTACCTAAAACAGCGGAAGGCAATTCCTCTTTTTTCTGCTCCTGCGCCAATTGATTGTAGTCTATTGCATCAATAGCTTTTAGCTGGGAGAGACAGTCTGCTACTAAATTTTCGCTACCAGATATGTGCTGAATGTCTGTGGTAAACTGATCAATAACACTTAACTGACGGGTCTGGCGTGGAGATGCCTTGTCTGAACGTTGGTCAAAAGCGAATATTAATGGCTTATGGTCTGTGAATATTGTAGAAACTCTACCTTCGAGCAGGTGTTTAAAATGTTTAACCAAAGCAAAGGCAGCTAGGAGTATTGGAGTTCCGCTGGACTCAATTTCCTAGAAAAGAACCCAAGGGGTTGCCAAGCACCAGATACCCTCTGCTCGACGCTTCCTCCTGTTGCCCTGTTTGATGCATCAACCATCAAAGACCACGGGACGTCGCTTCTAGGGTAGGCTAACATAACGGCAGATTTCAGCTGGTCTTTACATTCTTTAAAGTCCTGCAGAGCTTTTGGGGACAATTGGACAGCTGAATCCTGTTTCCCCGTGTGCCCCTTCAAATAGTCCGAAAGTGAGACTGTATATTGAGCTGCATAGGCAGAAAACGTCTATAAAAGTTTAGGAATCCCAGAAATCGCCGAAATCCCATAACGGATTTAGGTGGCTCGATTTTGCTGATTTGATCGACTTTAGATGCTAAAGGTCCCCCCCCCTGCCGAGATCATGTGCCCCAGAAACTCTATCTCGTGTTTTCGAAATACACAATTTGCTGGATTAATAACTATGCCATATTCACGGAACCTTTGGAATAGCGCTCTCAAGTCAGCCACATGTTCTTCTTCCGCTTCACTTGCGACCAAACAGTCATCAATATAGGCACGTTCGTTAGGCAGGTCTCTTGTGAGCTCATTGATGAACCTCTGAAAGGTCTGGGCTGCATTACAGAGACCGAAACACATCTGGGGGAACTCGAATAGTCCAAAAGGTGTGATGATGGCTGTCTTCTGTATGTCCTCAGGGGCCATTGGGATCTGAAAGTAAGCCTTAAGAAGGTCTATCTTAGAAAAGATCTTCTTGCCATATAGGTCACAGGTTAAGTCTCGAATGTTAGGCAAGGGATGCCGGTCAGGTTTAGTCCTCTTGTTGAGAGCACGGTAATCCCCACACGGACGCCAATCGCCCGTTTTTTTTGGGACCATGTGTAATGGGCTGGCCCAAGGACTCTTAGATGGTCTGCATATTCCGTTCTGTAACATATATTCGAACTCTTTTTTGGCAATGGCTAGCTTGGTGGGGTCGAGCCGTCTAAATTTTGCTACCACTGTTGTCTCGATATGGTGCATTACCTTGTGCTTTGCTTGTTTGATCTTAAGAGTCACCCTGGTGATATCTTTGAATTCACTGAGCAGTGTATCGTACCTTGAGTTCGTACCTGTGGTAGTTATGGAAGGGGTATTACACTGTGCTGGTACACCTCCAGTGGTTATAGAGGTTAGAGAATCGAGTAGCAGTGCTTTTTGAGGTCTACTAACAACCCATAGTTCTGAGCTCTAAAAAATCAGCACCGATGATTGGTTTATTCAGAGCTGCTATGACAAATGGCCATTTGAAAACACGTCGCAAACCTAGGTCGAGAGAGAGTAACCTGATACCATGGGTGTTGATCTCTAACCCATTTGCTGCGAACAGCGTGCACCCCGTTGTCACCTTAGGATCCGCTTTTCCTGGTGGCACTACGGACAAATCGGCCCCAGTATCGACAAAGAATTGTATATTGGAAGATTTATCCCTAACGAATAGGCGGCATGTCCTGCCAGGTTCGCCTCCTGCCACCTGCGACTGGCTTTCTAGTTTTCCGCCCTTTTTTTGTTCTTATGGCTGCATGGGGATTCGCAACATTTTGCACTATCCCCGTACCTAAAATGATAAATGAATTTCCACGTGCCAGCAGCTACCTTTGCAGCCTTATTCTTAGCAGATATCCGAGAATTAGAGGAGTTGCGAATTGCTGCGATTCCTACCCCTGTCTGCACTACGTCCTCTGGCTAGTGCTTCTACTTGTTTGCTAACGGATTCTATCTTCTGCAATAAAGACTCATAAAAAGGGTCTACTGGCACTGTTGGTGTTCTCGAACTTGATGCCTCGCAAATGTTTCTAGTAGGACATAACTCTACTATCTTATCTGCTAGCACAGCGAGTGCATTTACGCTTTGGTCCCCACTTACGGCTAAAACAGTCCTCACGTTTGCGGGCATTTGTTGAAGCCGTAATGACTTTAAAAGCTCGTCGCTTACTTTACTTCCAGCGAGTTCTTTCATTTCCCTGAGCAAATATGGGCCTCTTGTCTCCCAGAACAGTCTCTTTCAGCAGACGTTGCAGTTGTTTGTCTTCTGAATCCACAAACGCGTCAATAAGCCTCGTTTTGAGGGCTTCGTACTTGTAAGTATCAGGTGGGTTTGCAAGTAGGTCGCTTACGTGTGTCAAGACGCTGCTGTTTAAAGTGCTTACGACAATATCGTACTGGTGGGTGTCGTCGAGTATGCCTTTAACACGAAACCCGGACTCCAAACGGTGAAACCGTATGGGTGCCGCTGATTTCCAAAACGGAGGCGGCTGGAAATGTGCAGTAGCTGCATGGTGTTGCGGATTACTGCCCGTAGCTACTCGGTCTCCTCCAGCAGTGCTTCGGGAATGCTCTCCCGGTATATGCGTGTTCCCTTCAGTCATCACGTCGGGGTCACCACTTATAAGGTGGCTTCCCAATGCCAGTACGTAATGCGTATTTTACCTATTCGTATTTCGGTAACAATAACATATGTACTCTCGCTGTAAGTCGGAATGCAATGTGATTTTATTCGTATGAAAATTTGTAGCCAAGGTTGATTCATCTGGGGGAAATAAAATGAAGAAATTAACGAGCTATAAACTGTTGTAGTTGCCAACATCTGTGACAAAAGGCCGCCATAGGGGGCAAGTCAACTGAAGACCTGCTCCCTCCCCATTGTCCGGGGTCGGATCTCGGACCACGGTTGCCATTGCTGCTGGATGGAAGTACTATTCTTATTACAATACCATCGTTGTAATGTTGATAATTATTATCCAAATATAACATGTTAAATGATTGAGTAAAAGAAAAATGTATGTCCTCCAAAAAGAAAATTTCCACTTCCATTTTGCGTTTCAGACATCAGGAAACATTCTTGGTTCTGTGTCTATCTGTGGTAATTCCTTGTAACGCCCATAACTAACCGAAACAATGGTCGAAATGGGCTGAAATTTGGTGGGTTGAGTCACAGATGGTCCCATACCAAAATTATTGAAGAAGTACCGTAACTTTCGTCTGCGCATGCGCAAACGTGAAATACTTGGAACGCCCATAACTACCCTAAATATCGTTGAAATGAGTTCAGAATTGGAGGGTCGATGAACAATGCTTTGATACTTCCAAATGAATTTCATTGGAATCTTAGGGGCGGTTGCTGAGCTCGAGGTTAGGACGTAGTCCTGGACTAAATGGTGATAGTCCGGGTTTATCAGAAAAATAGGTTGCCGAGACTCAGATTATATTTGGTCCTGGACTATGCCTAGATCCAGGGTCAATTTTTAGACCTCGACTAATTTTAAACCCGGACTTCGTGAAATGACTTGCTGAGTTCGAATTCGACATAAACCATGACTAATTTTTAATTCTGGTGCCTTGCTGAGCTCCCAATAGTACTTAGTTCAGAATTAGAAGTTGGTCCTGGGCTCACTTTAGCCCTGATTTTTAATCCCTCCCTTCTGCAGAATTATCTCTTTGGTCTCTCTTTTTTTTTGAGGTTTGCGTTCTTGTTTGGCAGTTTGTGTTTTTTATAGTTTGTTTTAACTTTAATGGACTACCTAGACTACATACATACCAGATGACATTCGGAGGCCCAGGTATGATAGGGAATCCAATCAATCCATTTGATGATCTCTCGGACGTAGAGTTCAAAGACAGATAGGTACAGACTCTCAAAAGAAAGCGTTAGAGATTTTATAGAAGTGGTGGCAGAATTGATGGATATGCCAGACTCTCGAGCCCCTCATACCACACCTGTGTGGAACAAGGATTTGGTAGCGGTAAGGTTTTTTGCCGAAGGAACCCTCCACCGAGAAACTGGTGATCAACAGATGGGAGGAATGGGAGGACTCAGATGATTATGCTCAAAATGAAGAGGATGTCACTGACCGTGAGTGGGACGAATGAATGTTTTCCGAGAAGAATATACAACAAGGGATGATTTAATTCGTCGCTTTTTCCAATGACTTTGCCATACATAATTTTAGTAAATTGATGTTTTGATATTTCAAATTTAACACGAGAAGTGATTGTAACTACGATAAATTCTTTCTACCCAAAAGCACCGGGAAAGCGAGGGGCACCTAGCAAGTTGAAATACCAACCAGTGCAATAGCTCTTCTAAAATTCGCTAAACCCCGGTTTTGCTAAATAGTCGACTTGAAACTCGCATTTTGATAAGAGTAACTCGAACTTTTGATAATCATGCATAAAACTTCTTGCTTCATGATAACAACTCTATAAATATATTTTAAAACATATTTATCATTAAAACACATAGAATGTTGCAAATGCTTTAGAAATATGAGCAGGTGCAGTCAGTCGAAACCTTTAGGAATTACAACGTAGTATAAGGAACAACTAGTCAACAGACCGACGAAAGGAAACAACTCTAGGTTTGCAACAAAAAACAGGCGAAAAACACGGGCATGAGTGAGGTAACCTTGGAGATAACCTGGAAGAAGGTGAAAATCAGATGGAAATGATGGTACTACCAACATAATAACAGCAATTCCCGTACGTTTCCCTCTGTTGATCTAGTACTTTCTCGGAAAGTCTAGAACTAATTTTTAGTCCCGGGCTGAGATGATCCCAGAATTAAAGAGCGTAGTCCGGGACTCAGCAAGCCATTTTTTCCCATTTTGGTTTATTATTCTGTGAATAATACGCCTATGTATTCGCTCAGCAAAAAATTTTTATAACACCCCCTCAAAATTTTTTCTTTTCCGTTTCAAGGTGCGTAGATTCAAAAAATGTAATGTCCGTCCGCCGTCCGCCGTACGCCGTCCGCCGTACGCCGTAACCTTATACCTACCTCATGTACCTTACTATACTCTACCTGTGGCGTCAGCTATCATTTTGTTTTCTTATTGATCATGTTGTTATACATTACGAAGTGTAGGTATTCCATGGTTATTGCTATTGTTTAGAAGTTGAAGTTTGCCTGTTTAACTGCCATTCAGTTGGATCGTGAGGGCTACTTGAAGATCTCTGGTCAATCAATATGTATTCTTCAAGTTCTAGTGACAATGAAGTGGAAAATGAGTTTTCCACAGTTCAGTGATTCGGACGACGAACTCGTTTTTCACGTATAAACCTATATTCCTGTTTCATATTTTTATATACTGTTGCTGGTGCCTGCCTACTTGTTGATTGTATGTTCATGTTGTTGGCATTAAATATTTTGAATAACAGCAAACGTTTGATCACTTTGCTAGTACTTTGTTTCCCAATACACTTGACTACATTCTTGAGATTGTACCTAGTGTTGTTGAATAAGACTGGTTAATTTCAAGGACCTTGACAAATTATGTTGTTCATTGCTGTCTTGCCTTGAATGGAGTACCTACTTAGGTACAGGTAGGTATCTAACCTAAGATTAGTTAATTCAGTCCCCAGTTTAGTCTCCTAAACAAAACTTGCCCACCTATTTAATTCATATTGGTTTATTATATTCAATAAAATCGACCATATTTCGAGAATTATGATGTTTTGAGTCCAAATTTTTTCCGAAAATCTGGGTATATGTAAGGTTCAAGGTGGCTCTAAATGACCAGCAACTAATCCCACAAAAATGTTGTTAATAAACCATTTTTTTAAAACTTAGATGTTGATACTATACTTCAGTTAAAAGCACTGGTAGTGGCCATAGTTAAGGAAATTGTCAACGTTTTTCATGAATTTCAGTTTTTGGTTTTTTTAATTGCTTCATTTATAGCACAGAAGAAGGGATGAGGTTAGATATTTTGGTTATGAGATCCGAACTAGTTCGAAAAGCGTTCGGACCGACAGAGTTAGAGAACTAAGTTCTGAATGGTTCTCATCCCCTCCCTTTACAGTTCTATTCGTAAGTGGTTCAATTCCGAACTGGTTCAGAACTGCATGTCCGAACATACCTCAAGACTGTTACATACGCGTGACACTAAATCAACTACATATCAGCCTCAACAATCCAGTGTCTCTTATGATGAGCGACACTTCCTTTTGGTATGTTCAAAACAAAGTGAAGCGAGGCGTACTTAGTTCCGTCGCCCTCAAGCTTCATCAGGTGATGTGAGATAGCTGATAGCTGCTCAACAGCAGTTAGCGTTGCACTAAGCAGTGGTAGGGTCTGTTCGGAAATTTCCACCTGATCTGGATGGTTCGTTTGGCCGTGAACAACAAACTTGTACCTAAAAAAATCAGTCATGCAGCATGACTTAATGAGCGAATTTTCAAATAAATATTCGAATTAATGGCTATGGTTTTGAATAAAGGAAAACTTCGGTCTAAAATTTGGTTTTCTATGTATATTCTCTTCGTATTTATTTTAATTTGTACGTTTTGTCCATCCTGATTCTACCGTTTGTTTATTACGTAATTGTACTAAGTGCTTATTTATTTGATCGCTGTGGGTAAATTCAAGGAGTTGTACTAATCGTTTGCCTCCCCCTTTTTTGCTTCGAACTCTCGTCTTCAATTAATACTTCTCACATTTTTCAATCTGACCACTCTAAGGGGGTGGGGGTAAGAGTTTAAAGATTATCCTAGTTTTGGGTAATTTTTGCGCACTTTAAATGCTCTAATTTAAGAACGGATTTAGATATCTAAAATCCGATTTCACTATCGTGTTCAGCGTGCAAAAACCTTTAAAATGAGGGGTCACTTGTTAGAAAATAACATTTTGGGGATTTTTGGGTAATTTTTGCGCACTTTAAATGCTCTAATTTGAGAACGGATCAAGATATCTAAAATCCGATTCCACCATCGTGTTCAGCGTGCAAAAACCTTTAAAATGAGGGGTCACTTGTTGGAAAATAACATTTTGGGGATTTTTGGGTAATTTTTGCGCACTTTAAATGCTCTAATTTAAGAACGGATTTAGATATCTAAAATCCGATTTCACTATCGTGTTCAGCGTGCAAAAACCTTTAAAATGAGGGGTCACTTGTTAGAAAATAACATTTTGGGGATTTTTAGGTAATTTTTGCGCACTTTAAATGCTCTAATTTGAGAACGGATCAAGATATCTAAAATCCGATTCCACCATCGTGTTCAGCGTGCAAAAACCTTTAAAATGAGGGGTCACTTGTTGGAAAATAACATTTTGGGGATTTTTGGGTAATTTTTGCGCACTTTAAATGCGCCAAAACCCTCCTTAGCGTAGGCCAATTTCGCCCATCTTCGAACTTAGCCTTTCGATTGCCAAGATAGATTTTTTGTGCAAATTTGAGCTGTTTATCTCAATTCTATCGAGAGTTATCGTCTGGAGTGACACATATATAAATAAATATATATATATATATATATATATATATACATATAAAAAAGTGTTAAATTTCAGGAATCGTTTTAGAATGGTCTGAAACGGATTTCTATGAAGAAAATTTCCAAAAATTTATATTATTTAAATTTCGAAGCCATTGCAATAGCTTCATTTTCTTTGAAAATTCGCTAAAACGAAATATTATTTGTAAAAAATGCACCTATCAATAAAACTCAAAATACCACCATTATTCAAATGAAGTAATACCACGGAACAAGGAACTTGATTTCATGAAGCCATGGGTGATTATAATCAGCTGTTCCCTAGCAATGATATCTGGGCTGGATGTATGCCGTATGATTCACACTCATATTGACGAAGCTTTTCGTTGCAAACTTCAGGGCCTTACTGTGAACGAACAGCTGGACGTACAATGCTGCGGGTGGTCTCAAAAACTCAAGTTTGGAATCAATATAAAAACGTCAGTAAAACAACTGAAAATGTCAACCCCCATTTTTAACCCCTTAGATATGACTGACAGTGACGTCGAGCTTCGAGGACGAAGTAGACCCCAAACGGGACCTACAAACCAAATTTCATCAATTTTGGTTCTTGGTAACTAAGAAAAGTGTCGCGTACGATATTCCATTTTAAGATTCTACGTACTTTATAACGCAAACCATCGAATTTTGAGGGGAGTTCACTTTTTTCATGCTCTATTCCATTATTTTTAATAATTAACAAAATTGTCTGTTTTCGGTTTATTATTTATTAGTGAAGAAAACGACGTCTCAAAATAAATATTTTTGCATTTCAAGGTACTCAAGTTACAAAAAATTTGTTCCTGGGAAAGAAGGCAACTTACAATATTTTTGTTGGTACTTAAGTACTTCTCAGTAGAAATAGCGACTGTTCGGATGTTGGAACGAATCCTGAAATCTGAAACTTCGTGGGTTGCCCTCATGCTCGCTTCTTTTCATGGTTCTTGATTCCGCCCGTTAGCGCGTATCTTCTTCGTTATGCTTGAACGTGGAGGATATTCAACTAGTTGGGCGCTTATCACGCCTCGCTTCGAGGTGCAGGTCGAAAGTACTGTTAGCTCATCTTGTTGTTGAAGGTGCAATATCCGCACCAATCTTCACATCTCAACTACGCGTGGAGCTTCGATTCATTACGTCTCTTACAAGTACTTAGTAGTTTCTTCAAAAGGTTCATGTCGCAGTGGTGGCTTATTACTTACTCTACAGACATCCCTTCTGTATGGTCATCCGAAATCTGGAAGTAACATCCTCGTATGTCAAAACAGGAATGAAATTACCTTCTGGGCTCACTCAGCTGATTAGGAAGGGTCCTCACCTCGTAATTTTCGTCCTCACCAGTCCTACAGTGCCTACAGTGGCAGTTTCGAATTACATCCTCGTAGGTCAGACCTAGTCAACTTACTGTTTTGGTAACCTACTACCTTCTAATTTTGTTTATCGGTATCGCGTTGCACTTCTCGGTTTCGGAAGTTTTTGATTTTCCCCCATCCCAAAACATGTCCTCAAAATCAAGCCGAGGGGACGTTCACGGAAGAAAGGTCACAGCAGGTTCCTGAGGGTTGCCAGGAATATCAGTTTCTAATAGCTTTGTTCGTGCTGTCCCCTTGGGGCTAGCTCCGAGCAATTTCAGTTTTCGCTTGAACCGAACGGCTTGGTGTAGGGTGAGCTCTGAACACGCTCGCTTGGAGCAGGGTGAGCCTGGAGCTAACGGCTTGGTGTAGGGTGAGCTCTGAACACGCTCGCTTGGAGCAGGGTGAGCCTGGAGCTTGTTCGGAGCACGGGCAGCTTGAACGAGTCGAGGGTGCGTGCGCGGAAGAGCAGTGCTCAGCTGCCCCTGGTCTTCTCGTGGGGCACAGAAGGGCTTGCTCAGAGCAGCTCAGAGGAAGCCCTGTGGCCAGCACGAACACCGAATCATCTGCCTCGGGACAGCACGAATACTGGACCACTTAGCTCGGAGATCGCCCTGGGTCAGCACAAAGAGCAAATCTTTGCCTCACCCTTACTGCGCATGCCCGGGTTGCTCTGAACAAGCTCTGAGGGACTGCATTAACAAAGCTACTGTTGGATTGTTGGCAGCATTGAGAACTTCGCCTCCAAAGCTTCAGGGTGGTCCACTGGAAGCGTATTTACGCGGCGTGGCGCTACACGC
Source organism: Leptopterna dolabrata (assembly GCA_954871275.1). Classification (NCBI taxonomy): domain Eukaryota; kingdom Metazoa; phylum Arthropoda; class Insecta; order Hemiptera; family Miridae; genus Leptopterna; species Leptopterna dolabrata. Next base: position 70,938,343 of record OX940976.1, on the reverse strand, counting down.
GACACAAGGGGCTACGAGCGACAGGGGTCGTCCACTGCAAGCGCCTTCGCGCGTCGGGGTCCAGTTTGTTTTCAAGTGTATTCGATAAAAGTGGGGACTGTTCCTTTTTATTCGTCATGACCCGGAGGAATTTTTTTCCGTGAAAGCAGCAACCATTTGCGAAGACGGATGTTGGATTAAAGAGCATGTTGGGTGGAAAAGGGAATCTTTAGGGAAGTGTCACCACCTTCACCATTAACTTGAGGCTGACCCTAACAAATTTTTCGATTATTATCCGTTTTATTAGTGTTATGATCCATTTTCTACCCAGAGGGTAATTTTCAACTACTCAAAACGGGGCCTGCGCGTGAAGTGACTCGAAATGACCAGGGATACAAGTGAAATGGTAGGTAAGTGTTCCGATGAACCATCTGTTAGCGATTTCAATGTTTATTTACGTGGAGTTCCTTACAAAACCGGTAGGAAAGTGATACTGACAACAATGGTATTGAACGAGCTGCGAGCAGGTACGAGCGGCAGATCCAACTTTTTTTGGATCTGCCGCTCGTGTACGCCCGTAGCCGCCCGCTCGAACACGCTTCCAGTGGACGATACCACATATAACTCAATGTAGTTAGATCTGTAGCGCATGTCGCTCGTTGCCGCTTGTGTAGCGCAAAGCGCCACGCCGCTCGAGTACGCTTCCACTGGACGACCCCACTCACCCCGCATCCTTAGGGTGGTCGTCCACTGGACGCGTATTTACGCGGCGCGGCGCTACACGCGACACAAGCAGCAACCTAACAAGCGGCTACGAGCGACAGGGGTCGTCCACTGCAAGCGCCTTCGCGCGTTGGGCTTCAGTTTGTTTTTCAAGTGTATTCGAGAAAATTGGGGACTGATCCTTTTATTCGTCATGGACCCAGAGGAATTTTATTTCCTTGAAAGCAGCAACCATTTGCGAAGACGGATGTTAGATCAAAGTGCATGTTGGGCGGACCAATTCCTTTCCAAAACGGAAACTTTCGGGGAGTTTCACCACCTTCACCATTAACTTGAGGCTGGCCCTAACAAATTTTTCGATTATTATCCGTTTTATTAGTGTTATGATCCATTTTCTACCCAGAGGGTAATTTTCAACTACTCAAAACGGGGCCTGCGCGTGAACTGACTCGAAATGACCAGTGATACGAGTGAAATCGTAGGTAGGTGTTCCGATGAACCGTCCGTTAGCGAATCCGATGTTTATTTACGTGGAGTTCCTTACAAACCCGGTAGGAAAGTGATACTGACAACAATGGTATTGAACGAGCTACGAGCAGGTACGAGCGGCAGATCCAACTTTTTTTGGATGTGCCGCTCGTAGCGCGTTGCCGCTGGTGTACGCCCGTAGCCGCCCGCTCGAACACGCTTCCAGTGGACGACCCCCACTCACCCCTCATCCTTAGGCCATCAGCCAGTCAGATGTCAATAGATCTGAGATGTCTTTTTTTACCGCATTTTTACTTTTAACTACCCTTATTTAAAAACGCTGCAAAGTCCTTGTCACATGGGTTTATTATTCTATTGGAGTTCTAGAGATTCTTGTTGGCAGTTAAATTTATTGTTTTTTTCATGTGGAATGATTGAAATAGCTATTCCTGATGATGTCCATCAATTTTGGCCCCCAAAACATGAAATAGGAACCTACACTTTTTTCCCCCCCCAGATCATATTTGATCATTGGTAGTGCGATTTAATGGTCTTGATTCAGCTGTTTACACTTTTTCTAATGTTAGTATACACATTGATGGTGATTTCAGACAGTTTTCCAGGTTTTTGACTAAAAAAAACCAATTTTGGGAGCTGAGCCAATGGTAAAACCTCAATTTCCGCGTCTTTGGTCAAAATCGACTTCATATTCGGTCTTCTCGTCCCCAAAAACATGAAAAACGATACCTCAAAAGCTCATTTTACTAACATGTTGCTAAAACGCAAAAAGTACCTATTTTTACACACATTTTCACTCATAACACCCCTGGGTATATTCCGATCGGGCTGAAATTTTCGGGACACAACTAGGGCCCAAATGGAGCATGTGTGCGAAAGAACGAATTTTTTAGACCAAAAATGAAGCCTGTACACGTGATACGGCGGACGGCGTACGGCGGACGGACATTGCATTTTTTGAATCTACGCACCTTGAAACGGAAAAGAAAAAATTTTGAGGAGGTGTTATAAAAATTTTTTGCTGAGCGAATACATAGGTGTATTATTCACAGAATAATAAACCAAAAATAGCGCTTATTTTTGAAAGCGGGCTTCAAACTACCGTTTTTCCGAGAGTTCTGAATATATTTTTCCAAAAAAAATTTTTTGACTAAAATTCCCCATTCAATAGAAGGGGTTTCTGTAAAGGGAAAACCCACTAATGGCTGTTTGGTTCCATTAAATGGGGCTGTAAAAATCTTGGTAACTCTCTACCATCCGATATAATGCGTTGGGAACCTCATATTGCAATGATACTTATAAACTTCCTAAGAGAGAACAAAGAGCCATACACTTTTCTAAGTATCATTGCAATATGATATTACTTTTCTAAGTATCATTCTAATACTTAGAAAAGTGTATGGCTCTTTGTTCTCTCTTAGGAAGTTTATTAAATTTTACACCTGAGTCTCTCAGGTTGACTGGTGAAAACCCTTCTCGTTCCCCGTTTCATGTACGGTCGTGGTTTCCTCGTGAGTTCAATCAACTCTACTCTGACAAGGAAAATCGAGATAGGCTCAATTATTGTTGTACGTGGTATGCTTACAGGCTTAAACCCAGAGTACACCTATATCCGGTCATGCTCATAACTTTGTGTATTCAGAACTCTTGGAAAAATGATGATTTGAAGCCCGTTTTCAAAAATAAGCAGTGCTTTTTAAATGAGGGTGATTAAAAGTAAAAAAACCACAGTCATGCAGCATGGCTATAAGGGCGAATTTTCGAGGTTTTCGGCATCTTCCTCCTCCGCCTAAAATTTTCTGAAAATTAATTTTCGGCCAATGTTTTCCCAACTTGATACCATACAAAATTAAAGCAGGAGTAGTTTTACGCAAAGTAAAATTTGGGGTGGAAGGAGGGGGAGGGAGAAATCAAAAATGTTTGGATTACCAGAAGAGTAGGTATTGGATACGTAACAAATTTTTTGTTCCATTTTTTGCCGAGTAACACCTCGGTTTGTAGATTTTCCAACGCTGAACACGATGGTGAAGTCAGAATTGCGATATCCCATTCCGTTATCAGATTAGAGCAGACGAACCAGGAAGAACATCTCAAGAAATAACCACGTTCCTTCATCTTCAAAGTGCTCCAGTTTGAGAATGGAATGAGATATCGCAATTCTGATTTCACCATCGTGTTCAGCGTACAAAAACCTTTAAAATGAGGTGTCACTTGTCAGACTTTTTCATTTGGGGAATTTATGGGTAATTTCCCCCCCCCCCTAAAACTCCCCAAAACTCCCCCTTAGAGTGACCCGATTCTGCCCATCTTCGAACTTAGCCTGTCGATTGCCAAGACAGATTTTTCGTGCAAATTTGAACTTTTTATCTCAATTCTTTCGAGAGTTATCGTCTGGAATGACACATACATATATAAATATATATATATATATATATATATATATATATATATATATATATATATATATACACATATAATTTTTGGTGTCTTTCGGCAGTGAATTCAGGATGGTCTGAAACGGATTTTGGTATAAAAATCTTTCGGAAATTCGAGTTTTAAAAATTTTGGACCGAGAACAATAGCTTCCTTTTCTTCGAAAATTCGCTAAAATGGAGCCGTAAAGATACGTCATTTCTTGACGTATCAGGTCTATTGACATCTGATTGGCTGTTGGCCCAATGAGGCCGAGTGAAGTTTCAGAGGTGAAGGTTTATTATTCTGTGAATAATACACCTATGTATTCGCTCAGCAAAACATTTTACAAAATCCCCTCAAAATTTTCTCTTTTCCATTTCAAGTTGCGTAGATTCCAAAAATGCAATGTCCGTCCGCCGTATCACGTGTACCGGCTTCATTTTCGGTCTAAAAAAGTCGTTCTTTCGCACACATGCTGCATTTGGGCCCTAGTTGTGTCCCTAAACTTTTCAGCCCGATCGGAATATACCCAGGGGTGTTATGAGTGAAAATGTGGTTAAAAATAGGTACTTTTTGTGTTTTAGTAACATGTTAGTAACATGAGCTTCTGAGGTATCTTTTTCCATGTTTTTGGGGACGAGAAGACCGAATATGAAGTCGATTTTGACCAAAGAGTGGAAAATTGAGGTTCTACCAGATGTTCAGCTGCCAAAATCGATTTTTTTGTGAAGCAAAAACCTGGAAAATCGTCTGAAATCATCATAAATTTGTATAATAAGATTATAACACTAGAAAAAGTTTCAACACGTGGATCGAGACGGTTAAATGGTACTATCAATGATCAAAGGTAATTTGAAAAAAAAGGAGCGTACCTAATCCGTGTATTGGGGGCCAAAATTGGTGGAAACCACCAGAAATAGCTATTTCAATTTTTTTTACATGAAAGAAACAATAAATAAACAGCTAAAATTTCTGTTGGTATGTCCAATAGAATAATAAACCCATGTGACAAGGACTTTGTGGCGTTTTTAGAAATACAAACAGGCTGTGAGGCATAGTCGCAATTGTGAGAATCTTACTGGGTGGGTTTTATGGAGCAAGGACAGGGGAACCGGCGTGGTTGTTGTGAATCGTCCGTATGGTTGGCGTGGTCCTGGTGGTCTCATTTCAGTGAGAAAACGAGAACATAGATTCTGTGAATATAAGGCCGTACACCGGAAAACCCACAGCGTTACTACGTTTGATTGGTTCTTACGAAGTTTCAGGTGTTATCGAGGTACCTGTCCAAATTAATACTACCCTAAGCAACGCACGGGTAATCCAGCTGTGTGGTTAGTTGAAAGTGTGACATTCCAGTGTGTGTGGCTTCGATGTTCGATGTTTTCCCCTTCGGAAGCGCCAATTCGTGGTCGGGTCGCCTGCAAAGCTGTGAGCCTATTTCTGTCCAACGGCTTCCTCTTGCACCTAAGAAATCGCGGGGGAACCGGAATGTACCGCTGCTCAGCCGGTAGAAAAACCTCAGGTCTCTATTGACTGTGACCTCTCATCCCTGAAGGGCTCACAGCTGATGGACGCTGAAATAAAACTTCGAATACTTCGATTTTTGAAAGTTAATTAGTTGTATCAATAAATATTGGTTTTTGATTTGTCTGAAACGGATTCGTAAATTTTGTATTTAATATGGAATAGTTAACATTATATATTATACATTATAACATTAACATAGTTAACATTATTTATTATATCATGCAGACAACAATATTTAGTATGTTCATCATCAGCTCAACTGATTGGCTATTGATTTCCCTTTCTTTGTCGTTTTGAGTATGCTCTCACAGCATGAATATTGCGATGTATGATGTGGAAAGGCTGCAAAAAGCTCAGTACCTACTAGCTACTACTGGAAAACTCCGAATATTTAAAAAGGAAAATAGTGAGGAAAATAGTGTTTAACCGAAAAAGAACCTTTCCGTTTTTGTTTATATTAATGTTGTAAGGATCTTCTTTTTCAATACTGGTTGATGGGAGTTTGCAGGACGATTGAGATCCAGGTGTTTTTGAAACCGTTATTTAATGAAAAACAGAAGCTTTCAACTGCTCTCTGACAGTCATCAACAGGTGTATACCAGAAATAGTTGTAAGGCAAGTTGTCTTGTCAGGATCCTAATAAGACAACTTGCCTTACAACTATTTTTCTCGCCAGTTGTTTAAATATTCGGGGTTTTCCAGTAGTAGCTAGTAGGTACTGAGCTTTTTGCAGCCTTTCCACATCATACATCGCAATATTCATGCTGTGAAAGCATAATCAAAACGACAAAGAAAAGGAAATCAATAGTCAATCAGTTGAGCTGATGATGAACATACTAAATACTGTTATCTACATGATATATATGTACATGATTCCCATAAAATGTTACCTGTTCCATATTAAATACACAAGTATCTAATATAAAATATAACAGTTTCAAAAAAACCTGGATCTCAGTCGTCTTTCAAACTTTCCGTTTTTGCTTGGTTATGTTGGTCGTATTTTGATTGACTAAATTGAGTAGGTAAAAAATTTAAGCGGGCATCTACTTGTATAAAACGGTTGATCCTGACAAATTTTCAGTTCTGAGATCATGAAATAAGAGTACACTGGGGAGCATCTCCTCCTCCCAGACCTGTGTGTATAAGCAGGTTCTTCAGTAGTAGAAGTTACTCTTTGTCGTATATTACGTGAGCGTACAGTATTTTGTCTTTTGTCTCACTGAACAATACTACAACCGTTTCATATTCGCGATTGACAGATGTGAGTTCCACAAACAAGACTTTCGGAAAACACGGGGAAGGTCACAAAATAATACCTGGTCATAAAAACTCGAGAAATCACCAACTGGCCGTTAAAAACGCTGCAAAGTCCTTGTCACATGGGTTTATTATTCTATTGGACATACCTACAGAAATGCTGGAAATACATTTACTGTTACTTTCATGTGAAATAATTGAAATAGCTATTTTTGATGGTTTCCACCAATTCTGGCCCCAAAAGCACGAATTGGGTAGGTACGCTCCTTTTTCCCCCCAAATTATCTTTGATCATTGGTAGTGCCATTTAATCGTATTGATCTACGTGTTCACATTTTTTCTAGTGTTATTATACAAATTAATGGTGATTTCAGGTTTTTGACTGATGAAAAATCAATTTTGGGAGCTGAACATTTGGTAGAACCTCAATTTTCCACTCTTTGGTTAAAATCTACTTCATATTCGGTCTTCTCGTCTACAAAAACATGGAAAACGATACCTCAAAAGCTCATGTTACCAACATGTTATTAAAACACAAAAAGTACCTATTTTCGTACACATCTTCACTCATAACACCCCTGGGTATGTTCCGATTGGGCTGAAAAGTTTCGGGACACAACTAGGGCCCAAATGGAGCATGTGTGCGAAGGAACGAATTTTTTTGACCGAAAATGTAGCTGGTACACGTGATACGGCGTACGGCGGGTGGCGGACGGACAATTCATTTTTGGAATCTACGCACCTTGAAACGGAAAAGAAAAAATTTTGAGGGGGGGGGGGGGGGGGTTATAAAATGTTTTTGCTGAGCGAATACATAGGTGTATTATTCACAGAATAATAAACCAAAAGTTACTCCAGAAAGTGCCTACTCAATAAATGAATCCTACTCAAATATGAATTTTTCCTCTTGTGCAGGAAAGCTACCTGGGATCGGTTATATAAGGCGTCCTAAATGGCCCATTTATATGAGATTGTTAAACCAGCCCTAAATATTTTTTTAAAAGGCAAATTGGAAATTGGTGCTGTCAGAAACGAGGAGTTGTTGAGTTTTTATTTTTTATTTTTTCTATTTGAAAATACAGTTTGAGCTGATACTTTGCAGCCCGATCGGAATACACCGAAGGGCCTTATAGGTGTAATAATAGGGTTTTTGGTGTTCTAGTAATTTGACTTGTGAGGTATCGTTTTCCATGTTTTTTAGGACGATGAGACCGATTATGAAGTCATTTTTAACCAACGATCGAAGAATTGAGGTTGTAAAAAAGTTTCAGCCTTTAATTTACGTTACATTTTGGTCTAAAATCGTCCTTCTCCATGCACAGGCTCCATTTGGGCCCTAGTTGTGCTCCGAAGCTCGGCAGCCCGATCGGAATATACCCAGGGGCGTTAGGGGGAAAATGGGTGTAAAAATAGGGGTTTTCGAGGCAGTTTTTTGAGGTTTTAGTGAACGTGTGGTTGTGAGGTATCGTTTTCCATGTTTTGTAGGGTGAGAAGACTGAATATGTAGTTGATTTTGACCAAAGAGTGAAGAATTGAGGTTATAACTAAGTTTCAGATCCCAAAATTCATTTTTTATGAGTCAAAAACCTGGGAAGTTGTCTGAATTCACCATAAATTTGTATATTAACACTAGAAGTAGTATCAGAGGTGAATCAATACAGTTAAATGGCACTATCAATTATTATCAAAGATAATTTGCCAAAAATTGGCGCCTAATTCGAGTTGGGGCACAATTGGTCGAAACCGTCAAAAATAGCTATTTCAATTATTGCACCTGAAAGAAACAATAAATGAACAGCCAACATTTCTGTAGGTATATCCAATAGAAACCCATATGACAATGACTTTGCAGCGTTTTAGGTATTAAGATTAGTTATTGAAATAATTAACAAAAAAGTCAAAAACAAGTCAGCAACCTATTTTTGGTTTATTATTTTCAATAATGAACCATTGGAATCGAGCATGAAAAAAAAAATTCTTACCCCCCCTCAAAATTTGATGGTTTACGTTTCAAGGTATGTAGAATCCAAAACTGCAATAAAAATATTTCTGTCTGTCCGCCGTACGCCGTACGCCGTACGCCGTACGGGCCACTTTTCTTAGTTACCATGAAAAAAAATTGATGAAATTCGGGTTATAGGTTCCGTTCGGGGTCTAGTTGGTCCTCGAAGCTCGACGTTACTGTGAGTCATCTCTAAGGGGTTCAAAATAGGGGTTGAAATTTTCAAAACGCCTATACCATTTTTTTACGTAAATATTTTTACGGTTTTAAATAGTTCTTGAACTTGCGAGTTTTTTAAGACCATCCGGAGCATCGTACGTCCAGCCGTTCGTTCACAGTAAGGCCCCGAAGTTTGCACCGACAGGCATGTTCGACTCCAGTGTGAATGAAATTGTATACAATTCAAACCAAATCTCGTAACCAGAGACGCGCCCACAATAGGAATTTGTGAATACGGCCAATCATTGGTAGGGATCACCTGATTATATTGGCGGAGTATGAAGTCGAGTTGGTTGTTCTGTGATATTATTTAATTTGAAAAATGATGGCTCTTTTGGAGTTTGTTGGTAGGTAGTGAAACTTGGACAAACGTTGAAGTATTATTGATGGGTAAATTATTACTACGGTAAATCATTACTCAACGGTAAATTATTACACAACGGTTCATTATACCATCTACGTAGAAGGGGCTGGAGTTTGTTGGTAGGTACTTTTGCAACTTTTTTCACTCCTCATCAACAATTTCTTTTCAGAACTTCATTATGTGTGTTTCATTTTGTTAGGTACTGTTTGTCATCGGCAGAATTATTTTAGCAACATTTAACTCGTGATTTAGGTAGGTACCTAGTAACGAGTACGGGGTTAGGTACTAACCTACGGAGGGTCTGCGATCTACATAATTATGCATGGAATAGTACATATATTATATTATATAGACGGGTTATCTATACATAGAGCTGTGATCTGTAACAGAAGGGTATTCTATACAAAATAATAAACCGTTGTGCAGGGATTTGCAGCGTTTTGAATTTGTTCAGCATTACTTTGGAGTAGGGCGGTTGATTGTGGTGAGACTCAATTTTTCTCTGGTTAGTTTTTTTTCACAAGTTCTGTTATTTCTTTGTTTGGTAGTATCTATATTAGGAACCCCTTTAATACTTTTTAATGCCTACTTAACTGTAAAGTTACCTACCAGACTTCAATGAATTTTAATTTCTTTGATTATATACCTCCAAATATATGACTCCAATGTTGAAAAGTTCCTATTAAATTAAAATTATTGGAAACGTTTTGGCTATTCTAGTCCTGTTCAGATGAAAATTCTAATTTTATAAATACAGGGACTTCCTTATTATATTCATGCTCACTTTCCTCTCACCTCATGTTCTTCCAACCACAACTTCTTATAAATGTTTTAATCCAATATATCACTGTGAAGGAACCATGTTAAGGAATTTTAGTCATTATTTTATTTATTTAACTCCCGATGGAAATCTTCAGTCTGAGGAAATCAGGGGAAAGTCAGGGAATTTCATTTGGATTGCCCTGTTTAGACACCCTGTTCTAACCAACCCGATGGAATCGAATACGTACTTGATCAATTCAGGTGGGTTTTTGGTAGTTGTTTATAATTAAACACGTACTAGTTGTAAGTACGTATATTTTAGTAGTAACAAAATATGTAAAGCGCTTTACGTTTGGTTTATTTTGATACGTTCATTACCTACCTTTTTGAATGTTGTGCTACTAGGATTGCCAGACGTCATTACTGTTTTATGTGGTGTACCTAGTAGGTATTTATTGTTCTTCTTTGGAGTTTTAGTTCATTAAAAGTTCATTTAGTTATTTACTTCATTTTTTTCTACATTATAGTTTTAGGAGGCAGGGCAAACAGCATTTGCCCGGGTCGCGAATTTTATTATTTTTTCTTCTTTTTTTAAAATTTGTCCTCTTTGGAATTGGCGTGGAATTGCGCGTCTAGTATTATTAAAATTTCGGGGCCGCTTATATTTAGGGGTTGGAAAGGAAAGGGTGGAGGTTGTGGGAGGGCTGTAAATAAAAAAATAATTTTCTCGCAATTTTGAGTTTTGTATGAGTCGGATTTCCAATAAGCACCTGCGATTTTCATGCTGATAGTAGGTAGCTGCTGAGGAAACATGAATGTTCTTCCAGACCCGAGCCAAGCTCATACTCGTATTGAACGACACGAAAGAGTTTAAATTTCGGGTTTAAATTCCAGTTCGGATTGGTGGAAAATCGTGAAGTTTGAGTTTGTTCGAAACTGACGAGTGTAAAACTAGTCGACAACTTCAGGATCAGTTTGCAAATCCACATGAAAAAGTCCGTACGAGATTTTTCCGGTCCTTTTTCAATAGCTTCGTTTTCTTTCATCGGTTAAGTGGGTTTTTTACGCCCTCGCGAAGAAAGTTAGACGAACTAGCGAGGAAATCGAATTACGTGGAACTCACGAAGTTTGGGGCTCGAAATGTTTTCTCCCCCTCGTCATTTCCTCGATACAACGTGAAACCAAACAGTTTTCGATCTCTTTATGGAAGTTGGACAGCTAGAAAGATTGCAGTGGAACTGGTTCTGTCGTGGGGAGGAGCAAGAGCTGTCCTGCTGGATGTGTAAGGCGCACAGGTTGTTGGTTTTAGGAACGAGACCTCAAATACTGAATTCGAGAAAATACAGTATCTGCCGGACTGGACTGGTATCGTAGACGTGTTCAGAACAACTCAAGTAGACGTACTTTTCTAGATCACAGTCATCTGATCAGTGGTGAAGCTAGGATTGGGGGGGGGGGGGGGGGGGGGCTAACCGGAAAATGTTGAAAAATCCTAGCCAAAACGGTTTTTTAAAATGTAGGGTGTATTTTGGTCTTCTTCATTATTATTATTTTATAATAATTGTTGTGATCGGCTGCTCCTCCACAACCAATGTAATGTACATACATGTTGTACCTCAGAGTGGGGACCCCCCGACCCCCCTCTGATCATGTCAGGGGCCTATAAAGAGCCGAGGGGCCAACAAATACATAACCATTCTCAAGCTAACTTTCGGCTTCGTCTGTTCCATCCTTATTCACTACAATAATATTCTTAATTATTTTAAATAAAATCATTCTCTCTACAGTAAAATGTTTTATGAATATACATACCGGTCTGTACTACTTACAACTTAGACACAATGCACAATATACAGCAACAACTAATGTGTTAATTGTTATTGTTAGCAGCGAATGTCGAAGTTTCGTTTTTAACCTGGAAAAATAAAACTCGCAGTTTGATGACTTTCATTTCCAAAAAAGTGTTTGAATCATTTTCCTTCTCAATATTGATTGCGCTTTGACTGACGTATTTCTTGTTCATAAAAAGTTTCCTGCGAGCGAGCTTTATGTTGTATTAAAAATGTTGATAACAATTGTTTTATTGTTATAATAAAGAAGGCAATATAGGTAGTAAAGTAGTAATGAAGACAATGACAGCTTAAGACATATTTAGTACAGTAGAATAAAGTTTGTTTCAAGGAAATGTAATTTTATCCAGTATAAATATATTTCGGGCTGGGGGGGGGGGGGGGGTAAATAGGGTTGCCCGAATTTCGCCAACAATTTGTAGTATATTTTGACCGAGGATAAAAAATATATTGTAATCCCAAAAATTATAGTGTAGGTACAGTCCGTAAGATACGTATATCAACTCTCATTTGAACTTTTCTAAACGATGTACTTGTGTAAACCTGCGTTTTCATCAGTTTATAATACTTTAATATCATAATACTAGGTACCTACCTAAATTAGTTTCATCACTTGAATGAACGTTGGTAGTCGTTACCTTACTGAAAGTATAGTGTGTCAGAAGAACAACTTAGAAATTAAGGTGTAGAATGAATCCAGTCTTTTGTAGGTAACTCAATTTAGTTATATTATCAAAAAATATATAAATAAATCCATTCTCTTGGAAAGTCAATATAATCAAAAAATAGAAAATAAATCCTGTCTCTTGAGAACTCAGTAATATAACAAAATGGATAAATAAATCCAGTCTTATGAAAATTCGATATTATCAGAGAAATCTATACATATAATAAAACAGTGTCTGTTTGTTTGTTTGTCTGTTTGTTTGTTTGTCTCGGCATCAATTGAGAACGGCTGAACGTAGAAAGTTGCGGCTGGTACCATTTGACGCAGAATTTATCTGGGAAGGTTTATGAAAAATCCGCATTTGAATCTGTCCATCCGTTGAAACGCTATGAATGAAATACTACTAAAAAACGTGTTATAATCACTTCTATATATGAGGACGTTTATGCTTATAATAACTTTGAACGGTTGGACGTAAATCCGATTGTAATTAGATTCTGGATTCAGCTCGACGAGTACATTCAAGTGGTACTTCAATCAGGATGTTAGTGGGAGGGGGGTACAGGTTATGAGAGGGGGGGGGGGGAGTCTACAGAAATTTCAAAACTACTTGACCAATTGGAGTGCAACTTTGGGAATTTGTTGTGTGAACATTGAGGAATGTTTCTAACCAGGTAGGGAGGGTTCATAGGATACGGGGGGGGGGGGGGTTAAAGGCAGTTAGGGTTGGCATTGGGGAAGGTTTCTGATCAGTTGAGGAGGGGGGGATACAGGGGGTGTCTGTTCTACCGTTGCGAAGCGCGGGTACACAGCTAGTATAAAATAAATCCAGTCTTTTGGAAATTCGGTATTACCTGCTTATCACATAGCTATCAAATAACAATATTTTCATCACTCAAATGCTAGAACATCAGCTTCGTCTAGGGATAAAATTATATTACAAAACTACTCAGTTCTCTATAAGGGTTATAGCGCTAACTCGAACTCATAGCGTAAACTCAAAACGCTGCAAAGTCCTTGTCACATGGGTTTATTATTCCATTGGACATACCTACCTACAGAGATGTTGGCTGTTTATTTATTGTTTCTTTAATATAAAATAATTGAAATAGCTATCTCTGGTGGTTTCCACCAATTTTGGCCCCCAAAACTCGAATAAAGTACGCTCCTTTTTTTTTTAAATAAATTATCTCTGATCATTGATAGTACCATTTAATCGTCTTGATCCACCTGTTGACACTTTTTTCCAGTGTTATTATACAAATTGATGGTGATTTCAAACGATTTCCCAGGTTTTGACTCATAAAAAATCAATTTCGGGAGCTGAACATCTGGTAGAACCTCAATTTTCTATTCTTTGGTCAAAATCGACTTCATATTCGGTCTTCTCGTCCCCAAAAACATGAAAAACGATACCTTAAAAGCTCATGTTACTAACATGTTGCTAAAACGCAAAAAGTACCTATTTTTATACACATTTTCACTCATAACACCCCTGGGTATATTCCGATCGGGCTGAAAAGTTTCGGGACACAACTAGGGCCCAAATGGAGCATGTGTGCGAAAGAACGACTTTTTTAGACCGAAAATGAAGCCTGTACACGTGATACGGCGTACGGCGGACGGACATTGCATTTTTGGAATCTACGTACCTTGAAACGGAAAAGAAAAAATTTTGAGTGGGTGTTATAAAAATTTTTTGCTGAGCGATTACATAGGTGTATTATTCACAGAATAATAAACCAAAAACGCTGCAAAGTCCTTGTCACATGGGTATATTATTCTGTAGTGATTGGGAGTCGGATAGACGAGTCGATCGCATTTGAGAGAATGGTTGTTTATTGATGGCACCCTGGCTCTTATATAGTCCCCTGACAAGATCAGAGGGGGGTCGGGGGGTCCCCACTCTGAGTTACAGCATGTTCAGACATAGATTGAGTTGTGGAGGAGCAGCCGATCACAACACTGCTCCCCCCAGAATTTAAGTAATTTTCAATTTTAATTAAATTTTGTTGATGTCGCTGTGGCTGTGGCCGGGCGTGGGAGGTGCGTGTGTTGGGTCCGTGTGGGCTGTCCTGGTGGCTGCTGTGGTCATTGTCGTGGGGTGGCGGTGGTTCGAGGCCGATTAGTGGCGTGGGTGCCGGTGCGGGCGCGAGGTATCCCGCCGGTGCCGGATGTGTCCCGTGCGGTAGCTCGGGCGCTGTTGTCGGGGGCGTTGCGGCGTTTTGATGGATCGTGAGTGGCGTACGGTAGATCGTTCGTGGTAGCGTTTTGTGCTGTTGAAATCTGCGTGTCGGCAGTCCACGTGAGCGTGCGGTCGTGATTCGATTGTGCTTGCGGCGAGTTGAAGACGTAGAATCGTAGCGGCTCGTGGAGTGGTTCGATGCTGCAAATTAGTGAGGCCACGGAACGTGCGTTGGTTGAGATCAATTTGCGCGGTGAGTCGGTAGTCCACGTGAGCGTGCGGTCGTGATTCGATTGTGCTTGCGGCGAGTTGAAGACGTAGAATCGTAGCGGCTCGTGGTGTGGCTCTATGCTGCAGTGATCTGGACCATGCAGGTTCGGAAGGTTTAATGACCCCCGCCGCTAGTAATTCGCCGAAATCCGGTGGTTTTCGGCGAAGTTTCGCATGGCACGGGGGTCCCTTCGTGACGATCTCGTGTGCGTGGTTCGGCGCGTCGCGTGTACTGTTGGAAGGTTCGTAGCCGTCGAAAAGGGCTGGAAACCGGGGCTCATTCGCTGTGGTTCTCGTCGGTGATCGCCGGTGTCGTCTACTGTGAATCACTGTTGTTTCTTCAGCGACGGTAGCCGCTTGAAGAGTTGGTGCGAATGGGAGAGGGCGATCAGCGTGTTTGGCGAGCCGGGTGATGTCTTGTTCTTCGTGTGCCACAATGTGAAGTCGAAAATTCTCGTGGAGGGCTCGAAGAAAGACGTGTCGGACGAGTGGTGCGGGTGTGTCGGCCGGAAGTGCTCGGGTGAGTCGGCGAGCGAGGATCGACGGTAGTTCGTCGTCGGATGTCGGCTGTAGGAGGGCGGTGAGCCGTGAACCATCTGAAGGTGCGTGTGTCGCGAGAAGGCGTGTTTTGAGCGTCTGGTAGCTACTGGTGTTCGAGGGGCTGATGTCGGCGCAGAGGTCCGCTTGTCGAGGTTCGAGAGCGAGGAAGGCTCGGGTGAATTTCGCATGTGGCGTCGTGTGGCCTTCGTGTGCGAGGATGATCTCGAGTTGGGCGAACCAGACGTGCGGAAATGCGGGGTCAAACGGCTGGAGCTTGAGAAGTGAAGGAGCGCTCGCTTCGGGTGTCTTGCGGTTTCTGCTCGGTCATCTTCGTTTTCTTCGTAGGTGCCAGTCCGTTGAGGTGTCAGCTTGAAGTGTGCTCGGCGCCGGCGTCCGTTTCCTTATATAAGGATCGGTGATGGTGGGGCGAAGTAGCGGGAGGCGCTGCGATAGCCGTCGAGGCGGGCGTCTGAGTGGGGCGCCGCTGTGGCGTCGGTGGGGGCCGCGCGTGGTGGGGCTCGTTGAAGCGGAGGCGGGGCTGCGACGCTATCAAACGGCGGGCGCTGGCGGTGGAGCTCACACGTCGGATGTCACCAGTGTAGTGATTGGGAGTCGGATAGACGAGTCGATCGCATTTGAGAGAATGGTTGTTTATTGATGGCACCCTGGCTCTTATATAGTCCCCTGACAAGATCAGAGGGGGGTCGGGGGGTCCCCACTCTGAGTTACAGCATGTTCAGACATAGATTGAGTTGTGGAGGAGCAGCCGATCACAACATATTCTATTGGAGTTCTAGAGATTTTTGTTGGCTGTTAAATGTATTGTTTCTTTCATGTGGAATGATTGAATTAGCTATTTCTGATGATTTCCACCAATTTTGGCCCCCAAAACATGAAATAGGTACTACCTACGCTTTTTTTTTTTAAGATCATCTTTGATCATTGGTAGTGGCATTTAATGGTCTTGATTCACCTGTTTACACTTTTTCCAATGTTATTGTACACATTGATGGTGATTTCAGACAGTTTTCCAGGTTTTTGACTCATAAAAAACCAATTTTGGGAGCTGAACCTTTGGTAAAACCTCAATTTCCGCGTCTTTGATCAAAATCGACTTCATATTCGGTCTTCTCGTCCTCAAAAACATGGAAAAAGATACCTCAAAAGCTCATGTTTCTAACATGTTGTTAAAGCGCAAAAAGTACCTATTTTTATACACATTTTCACTCATAACACCCCTGGGTATATTCCGATCGGGCTGAAAAGTTTCGGGACACAACTAGGGCCCAAATGGAGCATGTGTGCGAAAGAACGAATTTTTAAGACCGAAAATGAAGCCTGTACACGTGATACGGCGGACGGCGGACGGACATTGCATTTTTGGAATCTACGTACCTTGAAACGGAAAAGAAAAAATTTTGAGGGGGTGTTATAAAAATTTTTTGCTGAGCGATTACATAGGTGTATTATTCACAGAATAATAAACCAAAAAAGACATGAAAAGAGGGATAAATTATTGTACGGAAAAAGAAACGTCTGCCAAGTCGTTGGATAGTATAGCTTCCTCACCTGTGTAACATGGACGTATATAAGTTGGTGGGTCCATTCGATGGATAGATGGACAACTTGTGGATCTATAGATGGATTCTATTGTGTACTGATGATGGTTTAACAACCGAAACCGGTCTACAGTTTTGTTAGTTTACGTGGAAATAAACTATTCTATTTTTATCCTGTCGTTTTTTGCTATGGATTTCCACTACTCCGCCGCAAGTGTTTTAAGTTATAAGCTGTTGGCTCTTCAGTATGCCCTCTCTCCGCTACAATGTTGTATCCTCCCCTCCCGTATCCTTTTCTGTGGTTGTCATTTTCCTCCCCTTCCTCTTTGGTTGCCATTTGAATTTTCCTCTTCTTTCATGGTTTTCGATTGTTCTCGGAACAATGTTCTGTTGATTATTTGGATCTTAATGTTGCTAGTTAGAAAGTTGGCAATATCCGGCCAGCTGGTGATCCACAAGGACTTGGTAGGTAGTTGTGGGTTGACTGGTCATCGAAAATTATAAACTCGGAGGCAGTTTTTAACTGACTTCAAAAAAGTGGAGGTTCTCAATTCAACCTGTTTCTATGTTCTTTTTTTTCATGAAGAGGCATGGCGGAGCGGTGGGCGGTCTGTGATGGTTGTTACCATAGACTGTGTAGGTTTAGCTGTATTGTTGTGATGTATTTGTGTTCTCCTCATTAGTAAGAATATAAATTTATAGATAGGTAACACGTGATGTTTACAGACTCTTTTATTCACGCGATAAGTCTGGTTCATGCAGCCCCCGCTAGACACTACAGGCCGAGGGACTGAGCCTCTAGCCGAGGATGAGTCATCAAGGGTAGTGCCAGTAAATGGCTCTTTACCTGACGTAGCTTCCTTTCTAGTTTAAAAAAAAATCTATAAGTAACGTTGAATGTGAAAACCTCCTGAAATCCGCACATCCACTCACAATTAAAGCCCTTTACCCGAGCAGCATTGAACGACAAAACGTAGCTCTTGCTCTAAAAGTCTTCAATATTTTTCGTGTAGAAGCCGTTAAAACCTTAGGGACCCAACACAAACTTGAATAAATATTATGAAGGAACTGCCAATTTCATCGATGTAGTGACGAAATGGTGGGCAGTGGTCAACGTAAAAACATCTACAAAGGGAATAAATTCTAGGAATATCTTAGAAGAACCTTTATCCATGAATTACCTTAAAAAAGTTGTTTCGTGGTTGGACAGATGGGAGAAAGAAGGTAAAAAATTTGGTACTTTGTCAAATGAAACGCATTTAACGCATGAACGCATTTAAACATACTTGCAACGCCTTGATTTCAATTACAAGTTACTGCATTCGCACATTTGCAATGGAGTATATACTTCCTGGAAAATTGCAAACAGATAAATTAGAGCAAAGGTTTGGGAAGTACAGGACGTTGGCTGGAAGCGTTTACAAAATATCTATACGTCAGTTGTACGAAGTCGAAAAAAAATTAAGACTTCAAACCTTCCTGCCTTTAAAAATGAAATCCTCATTTTCCAGCGAAATTAATATTGAATTTCCAGAAAATATGGAATTGGAGGATATTAATTTCTGTGAAGATTCCGATGTAGAAACAACCTTGATGTTCAATGTGGAAATCCTCCCAGGTGACACAGAAGATGTTGGTTCACTGCCAGTAATAACATACATCGCTGGTTATAGTGTTGCTGTAGTGCTGGTTATAGTTAGTGTACACGGCTATTATCAGAACAATACACAGCACATCTTTCGAGGGGAGGTTTGATTTTTCCTCAGGATATAGTTGTATCTTGTGCCTTATATACCTACATAGCGTTTGAAAAAATTATCAAAAATCCTGAGTTACAAGAAAAATTCTTGAGTTCCAACAATCATAGGCGCACACTTTATGGAGTATCCTTGACCATTTTGTTTTTTGAAGATGTGCTAACACAAGATTTGTGCTGCGCATCAGGTCATGACGTAGTTAATTATTTAAAAAATAGTTTGTACATATTTTGTAACATTTTAATCAATAAAGTTATTGATTAACTTTATTGATTAACTTATAGTAGTTCTACTATAAGATGGATAAAGAGAAGATTGAAAATACAAAAATGCAGTTTTATATTGTACATATTTTTGTTTTATATTGTGATTAGGGGTATGTCCAATTTTTTATTAATTCACTTGTAAAAATTATTAATAAATAAGTGCAAAAATAATGGTGGTAAATTATTCCCGTTTACAATAACTTATTATAATGACAAAAAACATAATATATTGGTTATAACTGGTAAAATAAAAAAATTGAGGGGAAAGCAGCATTCAGAAGGGAGGAACAGGAGGACAGGGAGACACTACCCTTGATGACTCATCGCTCCAGTCCTGTAGTGTCTAGCGGGCCTGTAGCTGGTACATGTGAACATAAAAACGCTGCAAAGTCCTTGTCACATGGGTTTATTATTCTATTGGAGTTCTAGAGATTCTTGTTGGCAGTTAAATTTATTGTTTCTTTCATGTGGAATGATTTAATTAGCTATTCCTGATGATTTCCACCAATTTTGGCCCCCAAAACATGAAATAGGTACACTTTTTTTCCCCCCCAGATCATCTTTGATCATTGGTAGTGCGATTTAATGGTCTTGATTCAGCTGTTTACACTTTTTCTAATGTTAGTATACACATTGATGGTGATTTCAGACAGTTTTCCAGGGTTTTGACTAAAAAAGCCAATTTTGGGAGCTGAACCAATGGTAAAACCTCAATTTCCGCGTCTTTGGTCAAAATCGACTTCATATTCGGTCTTCTCGTCCCCAAAAACATGGAAAACGATACCTCAAAAGCTCATGTTACCAACATGTTGCTAAAACGGAAAAAGTACCTATTTTCACACACATTTTCACTCATAGGTAACATCCCTGGCTATATTCCGATCGGGCTGAAAAGTTTCGGGACACAACTAGGGCCCAAACGGAGCATGTGTGCGAAAGAACGACTTTTTTAGACCGAAAATGAAGCCTGTACACGTGATACGGCGGACGGCGGACGAACATTGCATTTTTGGAATCTACGCACCTTGAAACGGAAAAGAAAAAATGTTGAGGGGGTGTTATAAAAATTTTTTGCTGAGCGAATACATAGGTGTATTATTCAGAGAATAATAAACCAAAATGTTGCAGTCGGCTTAAAAATCCTTGTCCTTCCGCTGCACAGACTGCTCTTATTGCAGGGGAAACTGAATCGGAATTGATACAGTCGACTCGAAATTACATATTCAGCAACCTGCACACCACTTCAGTTCGAAGATAGTAAGAACAGATAGCCAGAAAAAAACGGGAAACCTAATCTTTGTGTTCGATTTCTTTCCTTGTTTGGTTAATTGAATGATAATCTCTAAGAACAAATTGACGTCCATGGAGGGAGAGTTGAAGGTCGCGATATGGTGGACGTTCGTTGGCCCGTTGGTGGTTTATTGCCTTGGTGTCTTTCGGCAGTGAATTCAGGATGGTCTGAAACGGATTTTGGTATAAAAATCTTTCGGAAATTCGAGTTTTAAAAATTTTGGACCGAGAACAATAGCTTCCTTTTCTTCGAAAATTCGCTAAAATGGAGCCGTAAAGATACGTCATTTCTTGACGTATCAGGTCTATTGACATCTGATTGGCTGTTGGCCCAATGAGGCCGAGTGAAGTTTCAGAGGTGAAGGTTTATTATTCTGTGAATAATACACCTATGTATTCGCTCAGCAAAACATTTTACAAAATCCCCTCAAAATTTTCTCTTTTCCATTTCAAGTTGCGTAGATTCCAAAAATGCAATGTCCGTCCGCCGTATCACGTGTACCGGCTTCATTTTCGGTCTAAAAAAGTCGTTCTTTCGCACACATGCTGCATTTGGGCCCTAGTTGTGTCCCTAAACTTTTCAGCCCGATCGGAATATACCCAGGGGTGTTATGAGTGAAAATGTGGTTAAAAATAGGTACTTTTTGTGTTTTAGTAACATGTTAGTAACATGTTAGTAACTGAGGTATCTTTTTCCATGTTTTTGGGGACAAGAAGACCGAATATGAAGTCGATTTTGACCAAAGAGTGGAAAATTGAGGTTCTACCAGATGTTCTGCTGCCAAAATCGATTTTTTTGTGAAGCAAAAACCTGGAAAATCGTCTGAAATCATCATAAATTTGTATAATAAGATTATAACACTAGAAAAAGTTTCAACACGTGGATCGAGACGGTTAAATGGTACTATCAATGATCAAAGGTAATTTGAAAAAAAAGGAGCGTACCTAATCCGTGTATTGGGGGCCAAAATTGGTGGAAACCACCAGAAATAGCTATTTCAATTTTTTTTACATGAAAGAAACAATAAATAAACAGCTAAAATTTCTGTTGGTATGTCCAATAGAATAATAAACCCATGTGACAAGGACTTTGCAGCGTTTTTAGAAATACAAACAGGCTGTGAGGCATAGTCGGAATTGTGAGAATCTTACTGGGTGGGTTTTATGGAGCAAGGACAGGGGAACCGGCGTGGTTGTTGTGAATCGTCCGTATGGTTGGCGTGGTCCTGGTGGTCTCATTTCAGTGAGAAAACGAGAACATAGATTCTGTGAATATAAGGCCGTACACCGGAAAACCCACAGCGTTACTACGTTTGATTGGTTCTTACGAAGTTTCAGGTGTTATCGAGGTACCTGTCCAAATTAATACTACCCTAAGCAACGCACGGGTAATCCAGCTGTGTGGTTAGTTGAAAGTGTGACATTCCAGTGTGTGTGGCTTCGATGTTCGATGTTTTCCCCTTCGGAAGCGCCAATTCGTGGTCGGGTCGCCTGCAAAGCTGTGAGCCTATTTCTGTCCAACGGCTTCCTCTTGCACCTAAGAAATCGCGGGGGAACCGGAATGTACCGCTGCTCAGCCGGTAGAAAAACCTCAGGTCTCTATTGACTGTGACCTCTCATCCCTGAAGGGCTCACAGCTGATGGACGCTGAAATAAAACTTCGAATACTTCGATTTTTGAAAGTTAATTAGTCGTATCAATAAATATTGGTTTTTGATTTGTCTGAAACGGATTCGTAAATTTTGTATTTAATATGGAATAGTTAACATTTTGTGGGAATCATGTACATACATACATATATATCATGCAGACAACAATATTTAGTATGTTCATCATCAGCTCAGCTGATTGGCTATTGATTTCCCTTTGGCTATTGATTTCCCTTTGGCTATTGATTTCCCTTTCTTTGTCGTTTTGAGTATGCTCTCACAGCATGAATATTGCGATGTATAATGTGGAAAGGCTGCAAAAAGCTCAGTACCTACTAGCTACTACTGGAAAACTCCGAATATTTAAAAAGGAAAATAGTGAGGAAAATAGTGTTTAACCGAAAAAGAACCTTTCCGTTTTTGTTTATATTAATGTTGTAAGGATCTTCTTTTTCAATGCTGGTTGATGGGAGTTTGGAGGACGGTTGAGATACAGGTGTTTTTGAAACCGTTATTTAATGAAAAACAGAAGCTTTCAACTGCTCTCTGACAGTCATCAACAGGTGTATACCAGAAATAGTTGTAAGGCGAGTTGTCTTGTCAGGATCCTGATAAGACAACTTGCCTTACAACTATTTTCCTCGCCAGTTGTTTAAATATTCGGGGTTTTCCAGTAGTAGCTAGTAGGTACTGAGCTTTTTGCAGCCTTTCCACATTATACATCGCAATATTCATGCTGTGAAAGCATAATCAAAACGACAAAGAAAAGGAAATCAATAGTCAATCAGTTGAGCTGATGATGAACATACTAAATACTGTTATCTACATGATTCCCATAAAATGTTACCTGTTCCATATTAAATACACAAGTATCTAATATAAAATATAACGGTTTCAAAAAAACCTGGATCTCAATCGTCTTTCAAACTTTCCGTTTTTGCTTGGTTATGTTGGTCGTATTTTGATTGACTAAATTGAGTAGGTAAAAAATTTAAGCGGGCATCTACTTGTATAAAACGGTTGATTCTGACAAATTTTCAGTTATGAGATCATGAAATAAGAGTACACTGGGGAGCATCTCCTCCTGCCAGACCTGTGTGTATAAGCAGGTTCTTCAGTAGTAGAAGTTACTCTTTGTCGTATATTACGTGAGCGTACAGTATTTTGTCTTTTGTCTCACTGAACAATACTACAACCGTTTCATATTCGCGATTGACAAATGTGAGTTCCACAAACAAGACTTTCGGAAAACACGGGGAAGGTCACAAAATAATACCTGGTCATAAAAACTCGAGAAATCACCAACTGGCCGTTAAAAACGCTGCAAAGTCCTTGTCACATGGGTTTATTATTCTATTGGACATACCTAAAGAAATGCTGAAATACATTTACTGTTTCTTTCATGTGAAATAATTGAAATGCCTATTTTTGATGGTTTCCACCAATTCTGGCCCCAAAAGCACGAATTGGGTAGGTACGCTCCTTTTTTCCCCCAAATTATCTTTGATCATTGGTAGTGCCATTTAATCGTATTGATCTACGTGTTCACATTTTTTCTAGTGTTATTATACAAATTAATGGTGATTTCAGGTTTTTGACTGATGAAAAATCAATTTTGGGAGCTGAACATTTGGTAGAACCTCAATTTTCCACTCGGGCCCCAACTAGGGCCCAAATGGAGCATGTGTGCGAAAGAACGATTTTTTTAGACCGAAAATGAAGCCTGTACACGTGGTACGGCGGACGGACATTGCATTTTTGGAATCTACGTACCTTGAAACGGAAAAGAAAAAATTTTGAGGGGTGTTTTTAAATTTTTTGCTGAGCGATTACATAGGTGTATTATTCACAGAATAATAAACCAAAAAAGACATGAAAAGAGGGATAAATTATTGTACGGAAAAAAGAAACGTCTGCCAAGTCGTTGGATAGTATAGCTTCCTCACCTGTGTAACATGGACGTATATAAGTTGGTGGGTCCATTCGATGGATAGATGGACAACTTGTGGATCTATAGATGGATTCTATTGTGTACTGATGATGGTTTAACAACCGAAACCGGTCTACAGTTTTGTTAGTTTACGTGGAAATAAACTATTCTATTTTTATCCTGTCGTTTTTTGCTATGGATTTCCACTACTCCGCCGCAAGTGTTTTAAGTTATAAGCTGTTGGCTCTTCAGTCTGCCCTCTCTCCACTACAATGTTGTATCCTCCCCTCCCGTATCCTTTTCTGTGGTTGTCATTTTCCTCCCCTTCCTCTTTGGTTGCCATTTGAATTTTCCTCTTCTTTCATGGTTTTCGATTGTTCTCAGAACAACGTTCTGTTGATTATTTGGATCTTAATGTTGCTAGTTAGAAAGTTGGCAATATCCGGCCAGCTGGTGATCCACAGGGACCTCTCAATTCAACCTGTTTCTATGTTCTTTTGGTTTATTATTTTCAATAATGAACCATTGGAATCGAGCATGAAAAAAAAAATTCTTACCCCCCCTCAAAATTTGATGGTTTACGTTTCAAGGTATGTAGAATCCAAAACTGCAATAAAAATATTTCTGTCTGTCCGCCGTACGCCGTACGCCGTACGGGCCACTTTTCTTAGTTACCATGAAAAAAAATTGATGAAATTCGGGTTATAGGTTCCGTTAGGCGTCTAGTTGGTCCTCGAAGCTCGACGTTACTGTGAGTCATCTCTAAGGGGTTCAAAATAGGGGTTGAAATTTTCAAAACGCCTATACCATTTTTTTACGTGAATATTTTTACGGTTTTAAATAGTTCTTGAACTTGCGAGTTTTTTAAGACCATCCGGAGCATCGTACGTCCAGCCGTTCGTTCACAGTAAGGCCCCGAAGTTTGCACCGACAGGCATTTTCGACTCCAGTGTGAATGAAATTGTATACAATTCAAACCAAATCTCGTAACCAGAGACGCGCCCACAATAGGAATTTGTGAATACGGCCAATCATTGGTAGGGATCACCTGATTTTATTGGCGGAGTATGAAGTCGAGTTGGTTGTTCTGTGATATTATTTCGCTTGAAAAATGATGGCTCTTTTGGAGTTTGTTGGTAGGTAGTGAAACTTGAACAAACGTTGAAGTATTATTGATGGGTAAATTATTACTACGGTAAATCATTACTCAACGGTAAATTATTACACAACGGTACATTATACCATCTACGTAGAAGGGGCTGGAGTTTGTAGGTAGGTACTTTTGCCACTTTTTTCACTCCTCATCAACAATTTCTTTTCAGAACTTCATTATGTGTGTTTCTTTTTGTTAGGTACCTACTGTTTGTCATCGGCAGAATTATTTTAGCAACATTTAACTCGTGATTTAGGTAGGTACCTAGTAACGAGTACGGGGTTAGGTACTAACCTACGGAGGGTCTGCGATCTACATAATATGTATATAATAGAATAGTACATATCATATTATATAGACGGGTTATCTATACATAGAGCTGTGATCTGTAACAGAAGGGTATTCTATACAAAATAATAAACCGTTGTGCAGGGATTTGCAGCGTTTTTTTCATGAAGAGGCATGGCGGAGCGGTGGGCGGTCTGTGATGGTTGTTACCATAGACTATGTAGGTTTAGCTGTATTGTTGTGATGTATTTGTGTTCTCCTCATTAGTAAGAATATAAATTTATAGATAGGTAACACGTGATGTTTACAGACTCTTTTATTCACGCGATAAGTCTGGTTCATGCAGCCCCCGCTAGACACTACAGGCCGAGGGACTGAGCCTCTAGCCGAGGATGAGTCATCAAGGGTAGTGCCAGTAAATGGCTCTTTACCTGACGTAGCTTCCTTTCTAGTTTAAAAAAAAATCTATAAGTAACGTTGAATGTGAAAACCTCCTGAAATCCGCACATCCACTCACAATTAAAGCCCTTTACCCGAGCAGCATTGAACGACAAAACGTAGCTCTTGCTCTAAAAGTCTTCAATATTTTTCGTGTAGAAGCCGTTAAAACCTTAGGGACCCAACACAAACTTGAATAAATATTATGAAGGAACTGCCAATTTCATCGATGTAGTGACGAAATGGTGGGCAGTGGTCAACGTAAAAACATCTACAAAGGGAATAAATTCTAGGAATATCTTAGAAGAACCTTTATCCATGAATTACCTTAAAAAAGTTGTTTCGTGGTTGGACAGATGGGAGAAAGAAGGTAAAAAATTTGGTACTTTGTCAAATGAAACGCATTTAACGCATGAACGCATTTAAACATACTTGCAACGCCTTGATTTCAATTACAAGTTACTGCATTCGCACATTTGCAATGGAGTATATACTTCCTGGAAAATTGCAAACAGATAAATTAGAGCAAAGGTTTGGGAAGTACAGGACGTTGGCTGGAAGCGTTTACAAAATATCTATACGTCAGTTGTACGAAGTCGAAAAAAAATTAAGACTTCAAACCTTCCTGCCTTTAAAAATGAAATCCTCATTTTCCAGCGAAATTAATATTGAATTTCCAGAAAATATGGAATTGGAGGATATTAATTTCTGTGAAGATTCCGATGTAGAAACAACCTTGATGTTCAATGTGGAAATCCTCCCAGGTGACACAGAAGATGTTGGTTCACTGCCAGTAATAACATACATCGCTGGTTATAGTGTTGCTGTAGTGCTGGTTATAGTTAGTGTACACGGCTATTATCAGAACAATACACAGCACATCTTTCGAGGGGAGGTTTGATTTTTCCTCAGGATATAGTTGTATCTTGTGCCTTATATACCTACATAGCGTTTGAAAAAATTATCAAAAATCCTGAGTTACAAGAAAAATTCTTGAGTTCCAACAATCATAGGCGCACACTTTATGGAGTATCCTTGACCATTTTGTTTTTTGAAGATGTGCTAACACAAGATTTGTGCTGCGCATCAGGTCATGACGTAGTTAATTATTTAAAAAATAGTTTGTACATATTTTGTAACATTTTAATCAATAAAGTTATTGATTAACTTTATTGATTAACTTATAGTAGTTCTACTATAAGATGGATAAAGAGAAGATTGAAAATACAAAAATGCAGTTTTATATTGTACATATTTTTGTTTTATATTGTGATTAGGGGTATGTCCAATTTTTTATTAATTCACTTGTAAAAATTATTAATAAATAAGTGCAAAAATAATGGTGGTAAATTATTCCCGTTTACAATAACTTATTATAATGACAAAAAACATAATATATTGGTTATAACTGGTAAAATAAAAAAATTGAGGGGAAAGCAGCATTCAGAAGGGAGGAACAGGAGGACAGGGAGACACTACCCTTGATGACTCATCGCTCCAGTCCTGTAGTGTCTAGCGGGCCTGTAGCTGGTACATGTGAACATAAAAACGCTGCAAAGTCCTTGTCACATGGGTTTATTATTCTATTGGAGTTCTAGAGATTCTTGTTGGCAGTTAAATTTATTGTTTCTTTCATGTGGAATGATTTAATTAGCTATTCCTGATGATTTCCACCAATTTTGGCCCCCAAAACATGAAATAGGTACACTTTTTTTCCCCCCCAGATCATCTTTGATCATTGGTAGTGCGATTTAATGGTCTTGATTCAGCTGTTTACACTTTTTCTAATGTTAGTATACACATTGATGGTGATTTCAGACAGTTTTCCAGGGTTTTGACTAAAAAAGCCAATTTTGGGAGCTGAACCAATGGTAAAACCTCAATTTCCGCGTCTTTGGTCAAAATCGACTTCATATTCGGTCTTCTCGTCCCCAAAAACATGGAAAACGATACCTCAAAAGCTCATGTTACCAACATGTTGCTAAAACGGAAAAAGTACCTATTTTCACACACATTTTCACTCATAGGTAACATCCCTGGCTATATTCCGATCGGGCTGAAAAGTTTCGGGACACAACTAGGGCCCAAACGGAGCATGTGTGCGAAAGAACGACTTTTTTAGACCGAAAATGAAGCCTGTACACGTGATACGGCGGACGGCGGACGAACATTGCATTTTTGGAATCTACGCACCTTGAAACGGAAAAGAAAAAATGTTGAGGGGGTGTTATAAAAATTTTTTGCTGAGCGAATACATAGGTGTATTATTCAGAGAATAATAAACCAAAATGTTGCAGTCGGCTTAAAAATCCTTGTCCTTCCGCTGCACAGACTGCTCTTATTGCAGGGGAAACTGAATCGGAATTGATACAGTCGACTCGAAATTACATATTCAGCAACCTGCACACCACTTCAGTTCGAAGATAGTAAGAACAGATAGCCAGAAAAAAACGGGAAACCTAATCTTTGTGTTCGATTTCTTTCCTTGTTTGGTTAATTGAATGATAATCTCTAAGAACAAATTGACGTCCATGGAGGGAGAGTTGAAGGTCGCGATATGGTGGACGTTCGTTGGCCCGTTGGTGGTTTATTGTTGAAATGTCAGTGCAAATGATGTTTGAATGAAAAGAAGCGAGTACCAGTACATACCTGTACCAGTTCCTTCATTGGGGACTTGCCTTCGTTATCTTATGATTTCAAATATGATGAACTTTTTTTTTGTAGACTTCGGAATTTTTTTGTTTAGCTACCTTCTTACTTACGTCTAAATCTGTGAGTATTCTGTATTATAAATCTAGATTGATGGATCCAAGAATGAAAACCCTAGGTTCGTCTGCAAAACTAACGATTAGAATTTTGTTAGGAATCCTTGTAGGGAATTTCACGTTGATCGGGAACATGCTATGTATGGGGAGTCGTGCAGTGGACCACAACTGTTTTCCTTGAAAAAAAAAACAAAAAATAAAAAAAATAAACGCTGCAAAGTCCTTGTCACATGGGTTTATTATTCCATTGGACATACCTACCTACAGAGATGTTGGCTGTTTATTTATTGTTTCTTTCATATAAAATAATTGAAATAGCTATCTCTGGTGGTTTCCACCAATTTTGGCCCCCAAAACTCGAATAAAGTACGCTCCTTTTTTTTAAAATAAATTATCTCTGATCATTGATAGTACCATTTAATCGTCTTGATCCACCTGTTGACACTTTTTCCAGTGTTATTATACAAATTGATGGTGATTTCAAACGATTTCCCAGGTTTTTGACTCATAAAAAATCAATTTCGGGAGCTGAACATCTGGTAGAACCTCAATTTTCTATTCTTTGGTCAAAATCGACTTCATATTCGGTCTTCTCGTCCCCAAAAACATGAAAAACGATACCTTAAAAGCTCATGTTACCAACATGTTGCTAAAACGCAAAAAGTACCTATTTTTATACACATTTTCACTCATAACACCCCTGGGTATATTCCGATCGGGCTGAAAAGTTTCGGGACACAACTAGGGCCCAAATGGAGCATGTGTGCGAAAGAACGAATTTTTTAGACCGAAAATGAAGCCTGTACACGTGATACGGCGGACGGCGTACGGCGGACGGACATTGCATTTTTGGAATCTACGCACCTTGAAACGGAAAAGAAAAAATTTTGAGGGGGTGTTATAAAAATTTTTTGCTTAGCGATTACATAGGTGTATTATTCACAGAATAATAAACCAAAAAAAAGCACGATTCGAAAGTTCTTTTCAGTCCGGACAGTATGGTCTCTACGGGGGAAAATTTTTGGCGATAGCGAATTGAAAAAATGGCGAAAATTTGGGAATATAATTTGGCGATAGCGGACTGTGACTGTGGAGGCTGCCAGCTTGGTACCTAGTTCACTCGACCAGATAATTTGGATAATGTGATATTCTACGCCTCACATATTGTCACGTATGTTGGTGCTAGTTCTCGTTACAGTTTATATTATATATTATATATATTTATGTTTTTCAAAATCGAGTTTTCATTCCATGAAATAGGGTATAGGTACTTCACACTATAACAGTCTCAGTTTCCAAGGTTTGATTTATAGTTTTCAGGGAAGATTGGGATCGATTGTCAGTTTGAGGGAGCTAGCGCTCGTTATCTGGGTCAGTTTGTTATTTCAGCTCCTAAATAATGTAGTTTCTTCTTTTGATATAATTATTCCGTGAATAATACACCTATGTATTCACTCTGCAAAAAATTGTTATAGCACCCCCTCAAAATTTTTTTATTTTACGTTTCAAGGTGTGTAGATTCCAAAAATATTATGTCCGTCCGCCGTACGCCGGATCATGCATGTCGGCTTCATTTTCGGTCTAAAAAATTCGTTCTTTTGCACACTGGCCCCATTTGGGCCCTAGTTGTGTCGCGAAACTTTGCAGCCCGATCGGAATATACCCAAGGGTGTTATGAATGAAAAATGGGTAAAAAATAAGTATTTTTGTGTTCCATTAACATGAGCTTTTGAGGTATCGTTTCCATGTTTTTTAGGACGAGAAGACCGAATATGAAGTCGATTTTGACCAAAGAGTGGAAAATTGAGGTTCTAACGAAGTTTCAGCCTTAAATTTACGTCAAATTTTGTTCTAAAATCTTGGTCTAAAATTGGCATTTGGGAACAAATTTGGGTCCTAGTTGTGCTCCGAAGCTCGGCAGCCCGATCGGAATACACCCAGGGGTTTTATGGGAGAAAAATGGGTGTAAGAATAGAAGTTTTCGAGGGATTTTTGAGGTTTTAGTGAACATAAGCTTCTGATGTATCGCTTTCCATGTTTTGTAGGGCGAGGATACCGAATGTGAAGTTTATTTTGACCAAAGATTGAAGAATTGAAGTTCTAACGAAGGTTCAGCTCCCAAAATTCATTTTTTGAGTCAAAAACCTGGGAAGTTGTCTGAAATCACGACAAATTTGTATGATAACACTAGATGTAGTATTAGCAGATGGATCAAGACAATTAAATGGCACACAGATTCACAGATGCAAATGATCACAGATAATCTGTTTAAAAAAAGAGCCTAAGTAATTCGTGTTTTTTGGGGCCATAATTAGTGGAAACCATCAAAAATAGCTATTTCAATTATTGCGCATGAAAGAAGCAATAAATCAATTAACAGCAGCATTTCTGTTGGTAATGATAAACGCAAGTGACAAACACTTTGCAACGTTTTTACTTTTCAAAGCCACATGTCCTAAGGAAAATAAACATAATTATGTATATTAATAATAATAATCATCGTTGAATAAAAGGCAAAGAAGAAAGATAAAGCAAGAAAATTAAAGAAATTGACAAAATTTAAAATACCTCCATATTTCGGCGATTGGCCGTGATCACGAGTAGGAGAGTGAAGGTTTCACCTTCATATAGAGGTATTTTAAATTTTGTCAATTTCTTTAATTTTGTTGCTTTATCTTTCTTCTTTGCCTTTTATTCAACGTATATATATTAACTCAGTGAGTCTTTAACCAAGAAAATCATAATATCATTATACATAACTCGTAATAATATAAGCTTTGTTCGCACTGGCTTTTTCTGATGGTTAGCTGACTCCTAAAAGTCTTAAGAAACCATCCGTGATCCAATATTATCTTGAGAAGGGGTTAAGTTAGATGTTAGATGATGGTAGGGAATCGAGAAGGCAGTTCATGGTCAGTTTCTCGTCCGCCCTGTCTTCTGTGTACTGGAATGACGACCAGAAAAAGAAAACTGGTGTTGGATAGTCAGGAAAACATTGGGAACAGCCGGTCATGGATACTACACAGTGAGCAAAGAGTCACTGCAAGTGGCCAAACGCCTTTCTGACGGTCAGATAACCGTCAGATTGATGGTCACTGCGAACAAACTTATTATAATAATATTTTAAAAATTGTATTATAATTGTCTAATATGTACAGATCTGTATTAACATGTTTAATGTTTTAGGGCTGGGGGTCATTCTGTGAATTCCGACACGCAAATATGCAACGTTTTTCATTGGTTACTACACAGTTACTACCTTCTGTTGTAGCAACCATAAAGAATATCGCACTCGAAAGAAACAAGAGTCAATAGCTACGTTTTTCATTGGTTACTACACAGTTACTACCTTCTGTTGTAGCAACCATATGTTGATGGCGAGTTCTATAATAAGTACAGTAAATGCAACATTATACTTGTAGAGTTCAGTGAAATTGTGGCTTTCATTTTTTCTTGACATTAAAAAACTATATCTAATTTCTCCCTTGCGAGGGAAAAACATTAAACATGATTTAATGTTTTTCCCTCTCAAGGGAGAAATTTATACAGCAGAAAAACCGATTCTTCGAATTTCTAGTATGTCTCTAAATCAAGAAATGGACTAGAAAAAAGTCCACAGCCACGAATATTTTTTTCTAAAGGGGTAATGTAATTCGAGACGACAAAACTATTTCAAATTATGAAAATATTTGTGAACAAAATCGTGGAATATGTTCGATATAGAGGGGTGTGGTAGTTCAGTGGTCAATTCGAAAATTCGTTCATATGGTGATGCTACATGACTTTTGCTTCCTCACTACCGAAGGTAGGGAAGCCTTGGAAACGTGAATGAGTAAAAAAAATGTATGTCCTCTAAAATGAAAATGTCCACAACCATTTTGCGTTTCAGACATCGAGGAACCTTTTGGTTCTGTGTCTGCTGTCTGTGGTAATTCCTTGCAATGCCCACAACTACCCGAAATAATGGTCGAAATGGGCTGAAATTTGAAGGGTAGGTGCGGGTTGGGTCACAGACGATCCCACACCAAAATCATTAAAAAAGCACGGTAACTTTCGTCTGCGCATGCGCAAACGTGAAGTATTTGAAAAGTTTATAACGACGCTAAAAATATCGTTGAAATGAGTTGAAACTTGGAGGGTCCATCAGGAATAATACTTACATAGTTCCAAATGAATTTCATTGAATCGTACCGTAACTTTCGTCTGCGCATGCGCTAACATGAAATGTTGACCGTTTCTTTGTAACGCGTCTAACTACGTGAAAAATAGTCGTAGAGAGATGAAATTTTGAGGGTACACGCGGGTTGGATCGCAGATGTTATAATTAGTGACAGGAAGTCGAATTTGGTTGAGCCAGTAATTCATTTCTTCGGCCCACGATAAATGTTTACCTGGAAGTTCCGAATCGCGAAAACCAGATATCGATAACGGGTTGAGGAAATTACTGTGTTCGACGCGCGATGTAACAAATGAGTGTCTCGAGTCAATCTTGACCTGCCGGATAGCGGAACTCGTTTTTAATTAAATACCTCGCGGTATCCATGTGAAGTCATCAGTGTTGTCTGGGAGGTAGGTGTTGTACCTAGGTGTTCATCGTGGCACAAAAATTGAAGGCTTGTTCAAAAACATAGAATGGTGTCCAGTGATAAGAGAAAGTAATAAAAATAGCGCGTAAAAAGTGTGTAAAAATATGATACAGTGAGAAACCGGAGTTTAAATATGGAAACTCTGAAATAATAATATTGAGATTTAACATGTAGTATGGTACGTTGTTTAGTCAATAAACAGTTATAAATAGACAGGTGTTGTGCGTTTCAACCAGTACATTTTTAAGACGTTCATCTAATAGTAGATGGGTAGGTACCTCTTCTGGGTGTAGTTCCGTATGTGCCCCCACTTTCAAACTCGTCGAAATCAGTCACTAAACAAAATGAAATAAAAAATTTTAAAAAAAGTGTTTTGGAAACCTCAAAACCACTCATTTCATCTGCTTCTGTCGACCAGTACCTACCCCCCCCCCCCCCCCACACATACATAGAGAACTATCAAATTTAAAAATGTGGGGGCACATACTGAGCTATTACACTAGGGAAATCGTTCCGTATGTGCCCCCACGCTGTTGGTGTGTGTGTACATGAATCTTGGTTGAACGTTTATTTCCTACTTGTTTCCTTTGCATGTGACTTGACGAGCTTGAATCACCCTTATGTATAGAAAAGTGGTCTGGATGCGAGCTTAGCGAGAAGATGGACAACCCCCCCCCCCCCCCTTCCTTTTCAGTCGAAAATATATATGAGTTAGGTGTATGAATAACCGATACGTATATATCGCCCTTTTATGCAGAAAAGTGTTCTGGAAGGAAGAGTTCAAGGGAAGATAGACAATCAAAAATATAGATGCTTCGGGTGTATAGATCACCCTTTATGTGTAGATCGCCCTTTCGTATCACACATTTGCTCATAACCAAGTGGGGGCACATGTGTGAACCAAGTAACAGAGGACGAAATAAGAGGTTTTGAGGTTTCCAAAACGCTAAGAAAAATTAATGAGTTTGAAAGTGGGGGGGCACATAAACAATAATTACACCCGCTATTACAACCTGATCAAAATTTTGATCAGAAGTACATCAAATCGATATAATATACCATTACTTAGTTAGTAGGTATAGTTAATAGTGGAATAGTATTCGTTCTCTGCAAATACCTGTATTTCACCATTTACTCTATATCTCCTTTTACGGTTGCGAGGTTGAAGCAGGTTGTTCAGAAAACAACCGTCTAGTCTCTAGTGGAATTTTTGCCGATTTTTGACCCCTAACTACTCCTATTAGACCGCCTTAGAATTTTTGAAAATAGCTCATCTTCGAACTCATTCTTTTGTTTGGCTTTTGTTGTATTTGGCACTACGAACATTTTGGAACTTTTTATCATGTACCCAAGGTCAGGGTATCGTCTGGAGTGGCACATAAATAAATTTATACATAAGTATACGTGTACATAAATATACGTCTATGTGGATAGCCGTATCCAAGCAGTGGAGATGGGATTCTTAAGGAAAATAGAGGGCAAGACACGACGCGACAGTGAGGAACCAAACCGTTTGCAACACGTTGAACATGGAACCCCCCTGCAAAGCCGTATAGAAAGAGGACAGCTGCAATGGTTTGGCCACGTAGAACGCATGCCAGAAGATACGTAGGACAAGAAGGTCTACTGCACAAGAGCTATGGGTAGAAGGAGAAGAAGAAGTCCCCGCAGGAAGTGGATAGACGACATAGAGGAGACTGCCCGTTCCAAGGGAAAAACCTTGTCCGAGGCCCGTCAGCTTGCAGTTGACAGGGCGGCCTGGAAGTCATTCTGCAAATCGTCGACAGCGCTAGGTAGAAGAGGACACGACTAAGAAGAAGAAGAAGAACAACAACAACAAAACCCTAACCGCAAGCCCGCAGCTCATCTTTTCTTACAACTTCAGTGTTACGGGAGAAGGGGAACAAACAAGATTATACCAGTCTTGAATCATGAAAATCGGATGAAGGTAATGAAGCCCTTTCCCTGGTAGGTAAGTGGAGGTTGTTCGCGTGACTTCCACACGATTCGAATTTTCCAGGACTAAGATTTGAAGTGCTTACCCAAAATTTGGGCTCATTCCGATTTGAAGTGAGCTAGGAGAGTTGGTACACAACGGTAGATGGGTCCCTTGAAAATGTGGGTTTTATTGGTACGTAGTACTGGAGGGGTATTGTTGAGGAGTTGCTTTGAAGCTCTTGAAATACAGGTCCTTTCTTGTTGGGTGAGATATAAACTGTTTCGTGCTCCACGGGCTGTCAAGGCAGCTCTTGAAATACAGGTCCTTTCTTGTTGGGTGAGATATAAACTGTTTCGTGCTCCACGGGCTGTCAAGGCATTTTCCTATCTCATTTTACTTTTATTTATCAAGTTATTATTTATGCAGAGGAACGACGAGAAGTAAAATCTCAATTTTCTCTCTATTGCCCCTCAGGACCATTAGTTCAGGTAAGTATCCTATTTCTCCAGTATAGGCGTAGTCGGGGAGGTTATGAAATGAGCCCATAAAAGTTTGCTGGAATCCAGAGGTAAACAACTTTCATCGTGAAAAATTATTGATTTCAACATAACAGAAAATATTGGCAAACGGTGGGATTTTCAAGGAATCCAAATCTGAAATCAAAAGACGCCCGACTTCGAAAAGAACTGTTTTTGAACTCAATTTTCTTCTTCTTTTTCTTTTCTTGGCCACCCATATTTTCATTAACAAACACGTTTCTTCGCTTTTTGTACCTAAAATATAATTAATTATCTGTTGGATTCTTATACCTGCGTTAATGGGATTGGTTTGTTGCAGTCCCCTGCAATCAAGCAAGAATTATTGTTGAAAATTCAAGAAAGAAATTGGGTTATGAGGATATGGCAGATCCTGAAGGAGTGATTAAAAAAGCCATTAAACATATTGAAAAGAAGTTAATAGTACTAAGTTGAATGTCTTGAGGGGCCGTTGGGGCGGAACTGGCCTTGCCCCACTAATAAAATCACTCTGCCAGTAGGAAGATACCACTATCTTGGTGGTAAAAATGGAAGAATTCCCCCTCCCACCTTCGTGAAGTATCTACATACTCTACATACGTATCTTACTGCCGCCAAGATAACTAGAAAGGACAGTGAAAAAGGAGAAATCGTATGCTTTGCGATAAGATCTTTGAATATAATTAATTAAGATGGAGGGATATTTGCCTACTGATTCATTGAAGCCCTTTGCAGGCTGTACAAAATGCTGTAATCAAAATATTTAAAATATTGCTTGATAAACCCTCCAGACTCCAGATTCCCTACTACTAGGCTTTCCTCTGAGTTCAATTTGGCTTATTTAAGGAACATTCTTCTTTAAAATCTAGCATGAAAATATTCAAGACTGGCATTAATTGAGGTCACATTTTTCAGAGGTAGCTGGTATTAGAACTGCTTCAACATCAAACTTTACCTTACCGCGTTTCCCCACAGAATTTTATAGTCGTAACGCGTACAGTGAAGCTTTCTGTATACTAATACAATTATTCCGTCTGATTTTCGCAGTGTTATATAGTTTTAGGAAACGTATAAGTAACATTTTAAGCCAGACAAATTCGTAAGAGTGCAAATAATAAAAAAAACGCTGCAAAGTCCTTGTCACATGGGTTTATTATTCTACTGGACATACCTACAGAAATGTTGGGTGTTCATTTATTGTTTCTTTCATGCGTAATAATCAAAATAGCTATTTCTGATGGTTTCCATTAATTTTGGCCCCTAAAACACAAATTAGGTACCTACGCTCCTTTTCTTTATTTTATTTTTTATTTTTTTAACTATCTTTGATCATTGGTAGTGCCATTTAATCCTCTTGATCCACGTGTTGACACTTTTTCCAGTGCTATTATCCAAACTGATGGTGATTTCAGACGATTTCCCAGGTTTTTGACTCATAAAAAATCAATTTTGGGAGCTGAACATTTGGTAGAACTGAATTTTCCACTCTTTGGTCAAAATCGACTTCATATTCGGTCTTCTCGTCCCCAAAAACATGGAAAAAGATATCTCAGAAGCTCATCTTACCAACATGTTGCTAAAACGCAAAAAGTACCTATTTTTACACACATTTTCACTTATAACACCCCTGGGTATATTCCGATCGGGCTGAAAAGTTTCGGGACACAACTAGGGCCCAAATGGAGCATGTGTGCGAAAGAACGATTTTTTTTAGACCGAAAATGAAGCCTGTACACGTGATACGGCTGACGGCGTACGGCGGACGGACATTGCATTTTTGGAATCTATGCACCTTGAAACGAAAAAGAAAAAAAGTTTGAGGGGGTGTTATAAAAATTTTTTGCTGAGCGAATGCATAGGTGTATTATTCACAGAATAATAAACCAAAACGAAAAAAAGTATTGTATAGATAGTATTACTTTATGCAGGACTCCACCAGGGGACACAAGTTGCTTGAGCTTGAGCCTTGGTGGGCAAATCATACTTATCCTTTTTTGTGAGGCTTCCCGATGTCATACTGGTAGTAGCGGTTATTGGCATATTGTTTACAGTACGACAGTACTATGCTTACATCTCACTTCTTGTGCCTTGATTTATACCTATTGTGTATATTTCTGTAGGTACTTTTTTTCGGCCGTTCGCCTCCCATAATTATTCAACTAATGATGTTACGTAATTCGATGAGCAACTTATGGACTTGTACGTCTGAAGCTCAATAAATTATTATTATTATTATTATTATTATTATTATATTTGTAAATTGCTTGTGTTTTTGTCAATAAATTCTCATGTGATTGGAGCGTGAACGATATTTTCAAACCTTCAATTTCGAACCCTTTTGGCAAGGTGGCCAACCCTGTAAATGTATTTATGGACTACTACGGATTATCTGTAAATCCACGTACTGTTGACGTGGATATGTCTTACGGCTGTGGGGAGGGGGGGGGGGGGGGGGGTCAGAAATTGTCGTGAGCTCCCCGATCAGCAGTGTTAAGGTGGGATTCGAATGACGCGGCTGGAACGACTGTAGCCGCGCGACCGGAGCCGCGCGACTCGAGCCGCGCGACCCTGAGACGCGTCTATGACTTCCAATCCCGCGATTCTAGCCGCTATGAACGCCACACGTGACTTCCGATTGCTTGACTTTAGTACCTACGTTAACGCCATGGAGAGTACATCGCTGCAATTGGTGTCGTCGTTAGTCCAGGAAGAGGAAGAAGGAGAGCTACTGCTGCTGGACCTTATGAAAAACGCTGCAAAGTCCTTGTTACAAGGGTTTATTATTCTACTGGACATACCTACAGAAATTTTGGCTGTTAATTTATTGTTTATTTCAGGTGAAATAATTGAAATAGCTATTTCTGATGGTTTCCACCATTTTTGGCCTCTAAAACACGAATTAGGTACGCTCCTTTTTTTTTCAATTTATCTTTGATCATTGGTAGTGCCATTTAATCGTCCTGATCCACTTACTTACTACTTACAGTGTTATTATAAAAATTGATGGTGATTTCAGACGATTTCCCAGGTTTTTGACTCATAAAAAATCAATTTTGGGAGCTGAACATTTGGTAGAACCTCGATTTTCCACTCTTTGGTCAAAATCGCCTTCATATTCGGTCTTCTCGTCCCCAAAAACATGGAAAACGATACCTCAAAAGCTCATGTTACTAACATGTTACTAAAACACACAAAAAGCACCTATTTTTGTGCACATTTTCATTCATAACATCCCTGGGTGTATTCCGATCGGGCTGAAAAGTTTCGGGACACAACTAGGGAATGGAGCATGTGTGCGAAAGAACGACTTTTTTAGACCAAAAATGAAGCCGGTACACGTGATACGGCGGACGGCAGACGGCGTACGGACATTGCATTTTTGGAATCCATGCATCTTGAAACGTAAAAGAACAAATTTTGAGGGGGTGTTATAACAATTTTTTGCTGAGCGAATACATAGCTGTATTATTCACAGAATAATAAACCAAAACAGGCGTAATCCTCACCCAATATACTTGGCGTTCTTATAAAGAAGCACCTTCTGAAGGATGAAACCGTGTTCAGGAAGTTTTTCCGGTTAAATTAATATTGAACAGTTCAACATGTGTTATCACTTATTGAACCAAAAATAACAAGCGAGTCATGTGGCAACGTCAAGCAACCCATCAGCCCTGCTGAAAACATGGGAGTTACGCTCAGGTAAAGCAATTTAATCGCAATACCTAATATTTATTATTTCAAATTTTCATTAAATTTATACAAAAAAAAGATAAAAGGTAGGTATTCTAAATTCAACACTCAAGTGAAATAACGGCCAGACGCATTAATTTGTGATTAACTGAAGTTCATTGTCGACGGCGGCGGAAGCAGGTACTGTTGTGAGGTGCAGGTCCGGTGCGGAATCTGTGGGAGGGCGGGAAGAGATTTCAGACAGCTCGAGTTGACCAAAAATCTCACAAATTTGCATTTTGGCACGGATTTGATTTGTACTGGACAATTTTTTAACCGACATAGCCATACTTTTGAAAAATGTGTCAATGGGGTCCTCTTCCGTGGGTTTAGCAAGTACGGTCGATAATAATTTGGCTCTGTCTTGAGAATTTTTCTTGTGAACTATTCTCTCGACTTTCCAGCCGCGTGGGGGGACGCGGCTAGACTGCTCCCCGAGAAGTTGAGCCGCGCGACTCCGAGCCGCCTCGTTCGAGTCGCTTCGGCCGCGCGGCTGGAAACGCGCCATTCGAATGGGTTCCATTGTATTACTGTCAAAGCAGTCCTATTTCACAGCCGCGCGGTTCCAGCCGCGCGGCTACAGTCGCTTCGGCCGCGTCATTCGAATCCCACCTTTAGAATGCGATCTCTCAGATCAGTAGACTTGGAAATTAAACTCTTATATCAGCAATGATTCCCGACGGTCAGCAGAGTAACATTAAAACTGGCTAAAAGCAGAATTTAACAAAACAGTATTAAGGTTCTGTGGTAACGAGGTTTGAAAGCCAAGCTTCCTTTCGAGGCTTCTAGATCAGCTAATGATTCACGACGGTCAGTACCCTGTTTCTCCCTAATGCATGTACATGTATTATAATATAAAAATGTATTATATTTCTCAGTCGCTATTATTTTATTGATGCTATTTTCCAAAATGAGAGTTAGAGGTAGGTAGGAGCAGCAGAGATGTAAATATGTAGAGGGACATAGAGTATTAGAGATTATAAACACCACCCATGATGAATATTTTTACCATAATGGAGAAATTTCAATATTTTTTATTTTATTTTTTTAAACCCTCCTTAAAAAATGGACTGTCCCAGAAAATTTGTGACGTTTTGCAACCCAGAAATAAGAACCAATTTCGGTTTAAACGTAAGTAGGTAATTGAAATCATGAAAAAGTTGACCAGGCATCACCGGTGTCGTGCGAGGTTTTTGAAGATGCAAAGGAAAAACGCTGCAAATAATAATTTACCTGTATAGATGCTCCTTCTACGAGGATCACTGTTTTCTGTGGTCAGTACCCTTGAGTTCCCCCCACGAAAGCCCTAAATCGAGAACTGGAATCGGCCCCGGAATTAGTTTCCTACAAATGCGCGGGATTCAATAATTAATTATTTGTAGTTATTCATGAAGCATAAGGCAAATAATAAACCGTTGTGTAATAATTTACCTGTATACTTAGGTGCCCCTTCTATAGGTGTGTGTATAGGTAGTATAATGAACCGTTGTGTAATAATTTTCCGTTGTGTAATATAATTTACCCATAAATAATACTTCAGCGTTTGTTCAAGTTTCACTACATATCCACAAATTCCAAAAGAGCCATCATTTTTCAAATGAAATAATATCAAAGAATAACCAACTCGACTTCATACCAGCCTCGGCTGGTCGTACAGTGTTCCGGGTGGTCTCAAAAAATTCTTTAGTTCAAGATCAATTTAAAAACGTTAAAAAAACCATACCCTTATATCGAAAGTTTTCCAGCTACGGCTTTCTGCAAATTTCTACCCCTATTTTGAACCCCTTAGAGATGACTGACAGTAACGCCGAGCTTCGAGGATCAACTAGACCCCGAACGGGACCTATAAACCAGATTTCATCAATTTTGGTTCATGTTAACTAAGAAAAGTGTACGGCGGACGGGCAGAAATTTTGTTATTGCATTTTGGATTCGACATAGGTACCTTGAAACGTAAACCATCAAATTTTGAGGGCGGGTTAAAAAAAAAAATTGTATGCTCAATTCCAAAGTTTCATTATTGAAAATAATAAACCAAAAGGACGAGAGGAAAAACAAAGGAACGGGTTTATTTGATAACAATAATTTTCAAAATTTTAGAACTTTTAAAATTCTTATCTCTTAAAATTAAAACTTCTGTTAAAATTGTTTAATCATTTTTAACAATGCGATGAATTTAAAATTGCATCACGGTGGTGTGAGGGAAATTGCCCAGGCGGTTATGAGCGAATCACCACCGACATCTGGGATCTTTTTGGAGAGGTGAGAGGTGAGTGGTTGAATTTGCCTAGGCGGTTATGAGCGAATCACCACCGACATCTGGAATCTTTTGGAAGAGGAGGTTGCCTAGGCGGTTATGGGCTGACCACCACCGACATCTAGGTTCTTTTAAGAGGAGGAGAGAGAGCAAGGTAGAGGAGAGAAGAGAGAGCTGGTTAGAGGAAGTGTCGAATGAAGTAAAAGTCGCAGGATCCGGGGTTTTATAGGAAAGTGAGTCCTCTCCCTCCAACCCCCTGTTAGGGGTTGCTGGTGGGGGGGGGGGGGGCTCCAGGTTGTGTACCCTGGGTCCTGTGGCTTGTCTCCCCACTCGTTTCGTTTATTAACTGAATCTAACTTTCGTGGTTGAATGTTGGTGAGAACTTAAGTTTACTAGAGGAGTGATCCCTGGAGGGACTCACGACAAACAATATTCCAAATTTTATTTTGAAAAATTAGTTTTGGTTACTTGTTAGGCGGTGCCTACCTTGCCTGCTCCCACCAGCCGCCTGTGATGGCACAAGCAACAAACTACGGGGAAAACTTGACAGGAGGAGTTTCTTGAGAGTGACATCGTTATCGTCAAAAACCCATCATCCCAAACGATGCGTGAGGGGGGGGGGGGGGTCCTTGTAAAGGCGCTTTGTTGCGTCCTTTTGATGTTCAACATAAGGCCAGTCAGGTTAGTTTATGATGCAGTTGGAAGATGAGGATTGCGCTGGAATTATTCTCAACCGTTCCCAGAGCCCATCGATTGGATTTGCTTGTAAATTACTCGGTTTCACTTCGAATTAGAAGGTAGCTCTGTGCCGCAGCCTCATTGGTCAAATTGAAACAAATATCCTCCGTTTTGATTTATTATTTTGTGAATAATACATCTAATGTAATCGCTCAGAAAAAATATTTTACTTCTACGAAAAAACGCTGCAAAGTCCTTGTCACATGGGTTTATTATTCTATTGGACATACCTACGGAAATATTGGCTGTTCATTTCTGTTTCTTTCATGTGAAATAATTGAAGTAGCCGAAATAGCTATTTCTGATCCACAATTTTTGCCCACAAAACACGAATTAGGTACGCTCCTTTTTTTTATTTTTTCTCCATATTATCTTTGATTATTGGTAGTATCATTTAATCGTCTTGATCCACATGTTGACACTTTTTCTAGTGTAATTATACGAATTGGTGGTGATTTCAGATAATTTTCCAGGTTTTTGACTCATAAAAAAATCAATTTTGGGAGCTGAACATTTGGTAGAACTCAATTTTCCACTCTTTGGTCAAAATCGACTTTAAATTCGGTCTTCCCGTCCCCAAAAACATGGAAAACGATATCTCAGAAGCTCATGTTACTAAGACACAAAAAGTACCTATTTGTATACACATTTTCACTCATAACACCCCTGGCTATATTCCGATCGGGCTGCAAAGTTTCGGGACACAACTAGGGCCCAAATGGAGCCTGTGTGCGATAGAACGAATTTTTGAGACCGAAAATGAGGCCGGTACAAGTGATACGGCGGACGGCGGGCGGACTTTTTGGAATCTACACACCTTGAAACGTAAAAGAAATCATTTTGAGGGGGTGTTACAAAATTTGTTTGCTGAGTAAATGTATAGGTGTATTATTCACAGAATAATAAACCGAAATGAAATGTCCGTCCGCCGTATCACGTGTACCGGCTTCATTTTCGGTCTCCAAAAATTCGTTCTTTCGCACACATGCTCCATTTGGGCCCTAGTTGTGTCCCGGAACTTTTCAGCCCGATCGGAATATACCCAGGGATGTTATGAGTGAAAATGTGTATAAAAATAGGTACTTTTTGTGTTTTAGTAAGATGAGCTTTTGAGGTATCGTTTTCCATGTTTTTTAGGGCGAGAAGACCGAATATGAAGTAGATTTTGACTAAAGAGTGGAAAATTGAGGTTCTAACGAAGTTTCAGCCTTAAATTTACGTTAAATTTTGTGGTCTAAAATCGTCGTTCTTCCGCACACAGTTTGGGTCCCCATTTGGAAACACATTTGGGTCCTAGTTGTGCTCCGAAGCTCGGCAGCCCGATCGGAATATACCCAGGGGCGTTATGGGAGAAAAATGGGTGTAAAAATAGTGGGTTTCGACGTTCTTTTGAGGTTTGGGGTTTTTAGGGCGAGAAGACCGGATATTCGGTTGATTTTGACCGAAGAGTGAAGATATTGAGGTTGTAACAAAGGTTAAGCTCCTGAAATTCATTTTTTATGAGTCAAAGACCTGAGAAATTGTCTGAAATCACCATACATTTGTATAATCACACTGGAAGTAGTATTAGCAGGTGAATCAAGATAGTTAAATGGCACTATCAGTGTTCACAGATAATCTGTAAAAAAAATATATATTTAAAAAAAAATATTTAAAAAAAAGGAGCCGAGATCGTGTTTTTGGGGGCCAAAATTGGTGGAAACCAGCTAAAGTAACTATTTCAGTTACTGCGCAGAAAGAAACAATAAAAACAGCAGCATTTCTGTAGGTATGTCCAATATAATAATAAACCCATGTGACAAGGATTTTGCTGCGTTGTTGGAATCTGTGCGCCTTGAAACGTAAAA
The DNA here is from genome assembly GCA_954871275.1 of Leptopterna dolabrata. Lineage (NCBI taxonomy): Eukaryota > Metazoa > Arthropoda > Insecta > Hemiptera > Miridae > Leptopterna > Leptopterna dolabrata. Next base: position 70,894,388 of record OX940976.1, on the reverse strand, counting down.
GAAAGACTTTTGAGGGGTGTTCAAAAAAAAAATCTGATTTTCGAAATTACCATGTACCTAATGGCCGTAGGTTTCAAGTTGAACTACCCAAATAGAATAGACAGCATTCGAGCAGCGTCGACTTTATTAGTACAGTTCGCCTGCCCATAATATAAAATTATATTCTTTCGGCTATCAAAAATGGAATTACACAGGTACACTTGGCTCTTACTTTTTAATGGTGTGGAAGACGAACTCGGCTTTTGGGGCCATTAAGTGTACCACGGTCGGTTGAGCGTGTTGCTTGAGAGATTATGGTGATCGAAATTTGCTCAGTTATGTCACGTTGGAACCTGAAACGCCAACTTATTCCATTAAAAGGCAATCAGAATTGTGAAAACCAAAACCACTGTCCAAGAAGAGTCCGGTACTGTAAAAGAGAAAACCTGTAGTACTTGTAAAACACATGTTAAGATTTCAATTCTATAAAGAGTGATAATAAATTTTTACGGCGTATGGTCATTAGGGTTGAGTGATTGGGAACATACCGAACAGTTAATTTCATCGCTCGTCTGATATCGAATCCTCCCGACTCCCAACCTACTCGTATATATGTAACTTACCTTATTCACTGGGCTATTTGCATGGTTCAAAGCGGTTTATATTATTCTTTAATTCTTTTTCTATGATTTTTTTCAGAGTCTCCATAGGTTCCTTCCCCCCCTCTGGAAACTTTGAGAAATCATAGAAAAAGAACTACTAATCGTAGGAGCGTGCGGTTGGTCTCAAAATTCTCAGGATGGATCTAGTTTCATGAAAAATAAATATAAATAAATAAATACGCACGAATAGCCCATTGCTCTCGACGTTTCCACCTAGGGCATCGTCCTAGTCATGAGACTAAGGAATAAAATATCACAACAATCAAGTCTAGTTCGGTCACCCCATTACTTCAGAATAATAATACTATACTCGACAACTAATTTACATGTGAACTATACTGAATACAACTATATTTATATAATTACGTGTATAATTTATTTCTGCAATCCAACGTTGTTTAGTAAACCATTGGTCTTGGGCGGTTTATCTCGTTTATAACAAAGGCGAAATTTTCTTGGGTTACAAGTTCTCCTTTTTTGGGCCAAATTCTGTTCAGTAACTGAAACTAACTCTCATTGATCGCATAATGATGTGTTGATGTCGGGAAGTCTATGCACAAAACGAGTGTGAAATTTGAATTTCCGAGTTCCCGCTGGAAATGGCGTATCAGGTAAATCGGTGAGTTCAAGTTTCAACCCGAATTCCGCTTAGAGTTGCATCACTTTAGACGATGTACAGAACCGCAATAGATGGGTGGATCGAACCGCAAATTTATAAATAATCGAAACCAATCTAGGGTTCACGAAAAATCACAGCAGAGGTTCTTGAAGATTGCCAGGAAGGGTTGCCTTTTCTAATGTTGGGTTGTTGGCAGCATTGAGAACCTTCGCCTCCGAAGCTTCACTTCACCTCCTCGGGCCAACAGCCAATCAGATGTCAGTAGACCTGATACGTCATTTCTTGCCGCATTTTTACTTTTAATCACCCTCATTTAAAAAGTACTGCTTATTTTTGAAAACGACAATTTTTCCAAGAGTTCCGAGTATTTTTTCCAAAACAAAAAACAAATTTACGAAAGTTCCCCATTGCTGTGGTTGTTATCTACCTGTCTTGGAGAAGGGTGTAGGCCTGCATAGAGTTGGAAACCCTGGAAAAACTACGTCATCAAAATGTGGCGGAGGGTTGTTGAAAAAAATCGAACGGGAGCCACACGTGATTTTTGATAGTAGAACCTACCTATGAATCCACAAACATAAGTTGAAGACATGACAGTATATCTTCGCGTATGTATGGAATAGATGCTCAAACTCTTTTTTAAGTGCACCAAAGACAGACTGATGTCGATCATTTTCTGAACATGTCAAGGTAGATTTTGAAAGTATTGCTTTTAGATTTTTTATATTGTACTAGACTAAATTAGAATGTTTTTACCCTGGATAATGGCCCAGGAATAATTTATTATCAATTTTATATACTACGCTTAGGGTGGTAATCCAGTACCTAATGATCTCCACAAGTTTAACAAGCAGAAGTACTTTCCACTATAATTTCAGATGCATCGCTCGTTGGTAGTTCAGGAGCGCAGGTAGAAACTGCCCGTTTGGAAGCTCCTGATGACGTAGGTGTCAGAGAGAGCTTGGAGACACTGGATGATGCGCAGGTAGAGAGCTCGGAGGCACTGGATGATGCGCAGGTAGAGAGCTTGGAGGCACTGGATGATGCGCAGGTAGAGAGCTTGGAGGCACTCGATGATGCGCAGGTAGCGAGCTCTGAAACTTACGATGCTGATGAAAATCAGTCCGTGGCCTCAGCTGATGCTGACATGGATCGGATTGAGGAGACAGCTGCTGCTCCAACTCTAATTGCGAGCTTGGAAGACTCTGATGTTGCGCCCAAATTATCCACTAATAAGCGGTCACCTCGGCTGAAAGTCGTCAGCAGCCGCATCGATCATTTGAGGAAACAAACCTCTCGTAAGTTCCCCTGGAACCATCGAGTGTTGTGTGGTGCACGGTTGGATTTTTCTGCAAGTTTTCCGAGCTTTACAAATTCATTTCTCCATGTTGTCGCAGTCACTGCATTTCCCGATTTTCTGTTGTACATTTCTTTTTTAAGGAGAGCAAATTTAGTTTTATACTTTTGAGCTTACTAGTGAGTAGTAGTTTTGGTGAAATTTCGACTTAGTCATAAACGAAAATGATTTATTAAGAGAAAATCTCAGATAGGTGACATAAGGAGTACTTAAAAGTGAATGGATTTTTACAGCGATTGGCTATTGGACTAAAATGATTGACATTGTTGCTTAAAACCCAACGTTTGTGTACCTAGTATTTGGCAAATAAAAAGGTTCTGAACGGACCCACTCGCTGACCAATGAGGATGAGGCACAATACGCATGTCATTTGAAGAAGGAGGACCTTGTTGAGATCGCTCGGGGTTGGACCAAGTTTTGATGACTTTGTGACACTACTTGGAAGTGGCATTGGCATCGGCCAAAAATACTTTGGAGAAATGCCATGCCAACATCTAGCAGTAGTCAAGAACCCTGATAAGATACAGGCAAAAACCTTTTTGGCTGATGCTGTACGATTTGAGGGTTTTTTTAAGGAACACTAACCTTCTCCAGGAGGAACACACCCAGTTCGCAGTAGACGCTGGAGCTGGCATGAGCATAGGGCTGCTGAATCCATGGAGTATTTATGGTTGGGGCATATCCAGAGGATGCCATGCTCAAAGTAAAGCTACAGGTGCCCTATGAGGCGTACCCCTAGAGTGTTGGGGGTTGTGGCTGAAAAGGTCATCTGCGCCAAAATTATTGGTCGTCAGTGTAAGTAGTAGGATTTGTATCCCGGAATCTGAATATTATTCGGTTCCGGGCCGGTCTTCCGGCAGGCTAATGGCCTTTGCCGGAGAGTTCCCACGCCTTACTAGTTTCCTGGATACCCACTCGATCGCCGGGGACAAGGAGTTAGCAAAGGAAAGCACTGAATATATGTTGTGTATGTATGTATTGTACGTATTGCTTAAGCTATGATTAATTTACTGTAGTTAATTATTGTCTTTATTATACCTTGGTCTTTCCTAAGCTCTCCAGCCTCGTTTCCACTCGCGCCCGCGCACTCGTGCCCGGAGAATTGTCCGTTTCGGCGGCGGAGACGGCGGCAGCAGCGTTGGGAAGGGGGCCTCCAGTAGAACGGGGCGTCCGAGAGTCGCTACCTCCGGACGTTCGACGTCGTGGGGGCGTCAATCCGCCACGACCGGCTTTCCCATTCTTCGGATGGCACCAATAGTTTATAAAACTCGCGCTGGGCTCATCGCGGAGAGTTCCGTACTCGTCGAGTAACCGGGGAAGACAGCCCCGATTTTCTTTGTCTACGGTTTCAAGAGCCCTGCCGCGGTGAGGCGTAGTGCTGACTTAGCGCACACGCCTGGGATGTCGCCTTCGTTCGGTAGCTTTTTTATGTGCACCGATTTTTGAGGTCGCACAGTCAGTAGCATATCATCCCCAGAATAGACTGCTGATAACGGGCTATGCGCATGGATAATGAAAAGATTTAAAAACTTCATGAATTAATATGTTATTTTAGTAGCTGCAATATATAATTTCCTGGTAACATGGCAGAAAAAACAGTCATCGAGTTGGAAATTAACATTTTAAAACAGGTTGGTTTGAATCCTGGGGCGTATTTGACTGGGGCCTGGATGTGCAATTCCTACGTCATCACACAAGAAAGTCGCGTGGTTTCCTTTCTGAAATCGAGCGTATGGATACTGTAACGTCATCAGCTGGTTCCCTTTTTTCCCCTCTGTTTTTGTTTCCTCAACTCGTTTCGGTTTGGTTAGGCATTGCGGTATGGATACTGTAGTAAACTCAGTAGAATGTTGAGGGTTCGGAAGTTCGCTATATGGTGCGCTCCGACCAATCAACTTCAGCAATTCATACGACCTAAATGCGCCTTTTTTCAAACATCTCAAATTCATTTAATGCTTAAAAAAATCTAGGAGTGCTGTTTATTGGAGGAGCCACTTTTTACATCTTTGTTCTCTATCAATAGAAAAACCCCGCTGAGAATCATGCGTGTAGCCCACTGAGCCTATGAATCAAGATGCCTGCCACTGGAGGTTCGTTAGTTGCAACGGTAGCAGGTACGCGGTTCTCAGTGTTCCAGAGGAAGCGGCAAGTGGGACTAATGTTACCATTGCCAAAGCTCCTTGTGAAATATTAGAACCTACAGGGAAGAGGCTGTTCATGATTAGCCAAGTGAAACGGGACGTGGAAGATGCAAGGCAAGTAAAGAGGGTGGATTGGAGAAATGTTTGGGAGAAAGAAAACGCAGGCAGGGTGCAACCGTTGGAACAAGTCTTTTGTGATAGCAGTGCAGGACCACTACCTCAGTCCTACCCGAAGGGAGAAGGAAAATTCAGGGACAGTGTGGCTGAAGTTGGAGAAGATTGTTAGTTGGATTCCCAAGTCACGAACGGTCTCAGTCAAGAAGAAAATTCCTCCATAGACGCAAGCTTGATGATGAGGATTTGTAGGAGATATACAAGTTTGAAGGAGACTAATGGGATGCCCTATGCCAAGGGTGTGACCAGAGCTCTTGGATGGAGTTCTTCAGCATAAATTAGGTACAATCTAAGCTCTGTGCTATGTGCTCAGGTTGAAGCTGTGTGCCACACCGTGGCAGATTTTTTCTTCCTTTTGTTTCTTTCTTACGTGATCCAAATGGGCTATAGATAAAATGATTGATTTAAACATTTATCGTGATCAAAACTTTGCAGTGGTTCCAATCTTCCATTGCATTTTTTCTTTTGTCAGATGGTAGGTACCCGATATGGCTCGGCTCGGTCTTGTATTTTTGTTATCAAACTGCTCAAACTGCTCTTTATGTCCCCATGGCAGTTATAGTTTCTTTTATTAAATCCGTCACTTCGAGTTGTTAAAAGTTTATTACTTGAATTTTTTAGTAGGTATCTACCACCAAAGTTCCTCTCCGCTCGCATAGGAAATAAATTATCGAAGTGACACACAGAATTTGTTGTGGTTAATTTCTTAGGTTCTGTAGAATGTTCCTAGACAAACGTTTAAGGCCAAGGATGTGACGAAATCAGCTATATTATTTCTTTCGTTTGACATTTAAATATCTTTAAGTGAGATGAAACTGTCGTTCACTGTCGTGATTCATGGTTGAAAAATACGGAAAATGCTGTTAGAATATTTTTGATTTTGGTGAAATCCCTCTTTGTCACAAAATGGCACTGAATTATTTGATGACCAGTAGGTGTAGGTTTTGGTGTTGACGACTTGGAACTTCATGTATACCTAATTAGGAGTACGCACGCATTTCTTTGAAATTTTCGTTTGGAAGCACTTTTTTAAATTAAAAATTCGTAAGATTTGATGAATCATTGGCAGCCACTTGTGAATCATAAGTTTTGTTCGCAGTGACCATATGACAGTTTTTTATCTGACATCAGAAAGGCGTTGGGCTGTTTCCAGTCATTCTCGGACTCTTTTCTGACAGTATAGTACCCATGACCGGCTGCTAGCAGTGTTTTCCTCCCTTTCCAAAGCCAGTTTTCTGATCATCATTCCAGTCCGTAGAGGATAAGGCGGACGGTAACTGACCATGCACTGCCTTCTCGATTCCCAGCCATTATCAAACAAAACCCTTCTCAAACGCTTATCAAGAACGTATTGGATCACGGATGGTTTCTTACGGTTTTCTAGGAGTCCTTAAAAAGTCAGTGCGAACAAAACTGTACTCGGCAAGATGGTAACATTTTTTGAAAACACAAAGTTCAAAAATCAATTGAAATGTATGCGGATATCCAGTCTCTACGTTAAATAAGTCTCCCATTCTCACATGATGATGCATTGTTTTATATTATGTATTCATTTTTCTTTAATTACCTACTGAAAATTGGTTAAGCAGGTGATAATTTTTTCAGTGGCCGTTGAATCATATTTGGTTTTTGTTGGCCCCAGCTCCAAAAAGGTTGGACACCCCTACTTTAGTTGTACGGTATATTACTCATACTAACGTCGTGATGAACGTGGAGTTCTGCTAAATCAAAATACGTGCTCTGTTAGTTTCATTGTTATGTTTCAGCTGGCGGCAGAGTCTCTAGACCCGACACGCACGCGTCTCCTTTGTACAGCCCTCTGTTCGAGTCCCTCATTGAGGAAGACGAGCGGAGGATGGTCCCCGGTCTGGGCGACCTCGGCGCCGGAGTCGACCTCTTCGGCGAAGAGAAAAGAAAAGCTGATGCCATCATGAAGAAAGAAGCATTCAATCTGGTCCTCAGCCAAAAGATTCCATACAACCGAACCCTGCAGGACGTCCGGCATCCCAAGTAAGCACCAGACTCTTTGCCTAGTTCTCGCACGTCCTCCTCCCCTCATCGTTCGACTGGTTTCTTCTCTATTGCTTGAAGTTTCTGGATGACAGTCAACTAACGATGTAGGTAACCGTCCCATTCGAAAAATAACTCCATTATGGGCATCATAACCATCATCCACTTTTCGGGATGGTTTTAGCGAATTTTCGAAGAAAAGGAAGCTATTGTTCTCGGTCCAAAATTTTTAAAACTCGAATATATATATATATATATATATATATATATATATATATATATATATATATATATAATTTTTGGTGTCTTTCGGCAGTGAATTCAGGATGGTCTGAAACGGATTTTGGTATACAAATCTTTAGGAAATTCGAGTTTTAAAAATTTTGGACCGAGAACAATAGCTTCCTTTTCTTCGAAAATTCGCTAAAACCATCCCGAAAAGTGGATGATGGTTATGATGATATATATATATATATGTGTGTGTGTGTGTGTGTGTGTGTGTGTGTGTGTGTGTGTGTGTGTGTGTGTGTGTGTGTGTGTGTGTGTGTGTGTGTGTGTGTGTGTGTGTGTGTATGTATGTATGTATGTATGTGTCATTCCAGACGATAACTCTCGAAAGAATTGAGATAAAAAGTTCAAATTTGCACGAAAAATCTGCCTTGGCAATCAACAGGCTAAGTTCGAAGATGGGCAGAATCGGGTCACCCTAAGGGGGAGTTTTGGGGAGTTTTAGGGGGGGAAAATTACCCATAAATTCCCAAAATGAAACAGTCTGACAAGCGACACCTCATTTTAAAGGTTTTTGTACGCTGAACACGATGGTGAAATCAGAATTGCGATATCTCATTCCATTCTCAAACTGGAGCACTTTGAAGATGAAGGAACGTGGTTATTTCTTGAGATAAAACAGTTTTACATAAAATCAGTTATTTCTTCGAAAATTCGCTCTTATAGCCATGCTGCATGACTGTGGTTTTTTCCTCCCTTACTACCAAAAGTGGAATAGCCCTGTATTCATATACCAACCGAACAAATTTCTTTTCCCACATGTTCCCCTATGAATTTCATAGTTGTTGGAGCAATAACAGGGACTGCACATGCGCAAACAACAGAACCTCTCTCCTGTTCTGTCCAACCGATTCCTATGTGTCGTGAGTCCCTCCCGGGAACACTCCACTAACAACCTTAAAGCTCTCACCAATATTCCTATGTAAAAATTACCTTCCGCTAATAAACATCTGAGTGGGGAGACAGGCGACAGAATCCGGGGGACACAACCTGGAGCCCCACTACCAGCTCCCAACAGGGAGCTGGAGGGAGAGGACTCCAAGTCCTATATAACCCCGGATCCTGGAGCTTTAGCTTCATTCGACACTTCCTCTAACCAGCTCTCTCTTCTCTCTCTACCTTCCTCCTCCCAGATGCCTGGTGGTATCCGCCGCTCTGGGAATTCACCTCCTACCTTCTCCTCTTGTCTACATCGGTGGATATCCGCCGCCTAGACAAGCACCTTCCTTCACCTACATCGGTGGATTACCGCCGCCTAGGTGAATTTCCTTCCTCTCGCCTACATCGGTGGATTACCGCCGCCTAGACGAGATTCCTTCCACTCACCTACATCGGTGGATTACCGCCGCCTAGATGAACTTCCTTCCTCTCACCTACATCGGTGGATTACCGCCGCCTAGGTGAAATTCCCTCGCTCTCCTCTACTTACTCCTTCACGCCACCGTGATGATCAATTTAAATTCATCACAGTGGTGAACCCGACGTTCATCCAACCTTCTTTCCTCTTACCAACTCATGTGTCGCCCCAGTCTAGTTCGGTGTCCCGCATTTTAAATTCACATTTAAAATAATCAGTCTAAATTCGCAATTTTTTGGCCCACCCGCAACCGCTCACACAGCTCTCAACTCTCCGCCGCATACAACTCCGCCGCCGCTAATTGCGAATTTTCAAATTCAAACGCTCAAATTGAATTTTGTTCACAGACGCCTCCACCATGGACCCGAACTCGCCATCGCCGCCGCTCCTCCGGCCGTCCCTGCTGCAGCCGCCGACCACTGCGGCTTCTGACGCAACCGACAACCCCTTCACCAGCCTCTCACCACCCGGCTCCACCGCATCCGCCGCCGCCGCTGCCGCCGCCGCTGCAGCTGCCGCACACGCCGCCGCCGACGTCACGACGGCCTCGGCGTCGTTCCCGCTGTCGCTACCCCCCTTCTACACGCACGACCCCGCACTCTGGTTCTTCCAGGTCGACGCTGCGTTTTCTGCCGCCAACATCCGCAGCCAGCGTACCCGCTACTCCCGCATCATCTCTCTACTACCATATGAGATCCTCCTGCAGACATCGGACATCTCCCCCGACGCCACGGCCGCCTACGACGACCTCCGCGCCCGCCTCATCAGTTTATACCAACCTTCTAAGATCGCACGTGTCGCAGCGCTCTCCCAGCCCCAACATCTCGGCGATTTGAAGCCCTCCCACCTATACCGTCGCCTACGTCATCAGCTACACGACGTCGTGACGGCCGACATCGCTCGAACCTTCTGGCTGCGCGCCCTCCCCCACCCCATCCAGATGGCGCTCGCCAGCCACCTCGACGGACCGGACGAGCCGCTACTCCGTCTAGCCGACACGGTTTACGACCTCGCCGCGGCCGCCAGCGTCACGGAAGTCGCCGCACCCCGCACCCCGCGCAGGGACCGATCACCGTCTCAAGAGCGCCGGCCCCCCTCCCTCCACCGGCGCCGCTCCCTCTCCGTCGATCGCCGGCCAACCCCCTCCTCCGACCACCGACGCCAGCGCTCGGCCGACCGCCGCACCGTCTCCCCCGCCCAGCAACGAAGAGGGAGGTCCCCGAACACGACAGCCCCCTCCAACTCCGCGCGCCCCACCAGGACCTACCTCCCAGCGGACCCCCCCCACCGATGTTTCTACCACGTGAACTTCGGTGGGGAGGCCCGCAAATGCCAGCCCCCCTGCTGCTACTCCTCCAAGCAGGGAAACGCGGACGCCCGCCGGTAAATCCGGCGGGCCCCCCTCCTCGCCAACACGGGGGGGACCACCACCAACCCCTCCCCGCCCGCATTCACACCACCACTACCAAGCCTCGCTACCCCTCCTACGCCGCCGCCACGGCTGCCAACCTCCCGGCCGCATCCGACGACGCCGCAAAACGCACCACCTCTCCATCAACTGACACCCCACCCCGAGTCAGCCCCTCCAAGCCCGCCTCCAGGGCAGCCAACCTTCCGGCCGCCACTAGCGCCGCCGCTACCGTTCCCCCACCCCGGAACGGCCCCTCCAAGCCCGCCTCCAGGGCAGCCACCCTTCCGGCCGCCACTAGCGCCGCCGCTACCGTTCCCCCACCCTGGAACGGCCCCTCCAAGCCCGCCTCCAGGGCAACCACTCCTCCGGCCGCCACTCGCGCCGCCACTACCGTTCCCCCTCCCCGGAACGGCAAAAAAACGCCCCGTGTCTCCTTCGCGGAGGACCAACCACCGCCATCGCACCCGCCCATCACCTCGGACGTACCAAGCCCCCCCCATCCGACAGACCCCAACACCTCAGCCATTTTACCGCACTCCGCCCCAGCTCACCAACGCCTGTTCCTCAAATGCTCAAAAACGCACGTCCCGTTCCTCGTCGACACAGGGGCGGCGCTCTCCATATTCCCGAATAATATTCTCCGGCGACAGGCGCGTTGTTACCGGCAACTCCTCTACGCCGCCAACGGTACCACCATCCCCTCGTACGGGACGTACCGCTCATCAATCCATATGAGCGGGCTCGCGTACGAGTGGGAATTTACCGTGGCGGACGTAGAGAAAGCTATCCTGGGGGCCGACTTCCTCGCCTATTTCGGCCTCCAGGTAGACGTCCGTAACTCGCGCCTGCTCGACCCCTCCACCCAGAAACCCATCCCCGGGTTTATTCATGCGGTGGATCGCCCCCCGTCCCAATTTGAACAACTCCTCCTACAATACAAACCCCAGCGCCGCCCCTCAGCTCACATCTCACAGACCCAGCACTACATTGAAACCTCTGGCCCCCCAATATCCGCAAAAGCACACCGCCTCCACCCCCTCCAACTCTCACAGGCCCGCAAACACTTTGATAACCTCATCAAGGAAGGCATTATCCGCCCCTCCAAATCCCCGTGGGCTTCTCCACTACATATTGTGCAGAAGCCTAACGGGGATATCCGCCCCTGCGGTGACTACCGCCGCCTCAATGCAAAAACAACCCCAGATCTCTACAACGTCCCGCATCTCCGGGACTTCTCTTCCCACCTCCACAACACGACCATCTTTTCAACACTCGACATCTCTAGAGCCTTCCATCATATTCACATCTACCCCCCTGACGTTCCTAAAACAGCCATCATCACCCCTTTCGGCCTGTTCGAGTATATCAAAATGGGTTTCGGCCTCCGTAACGCTGCCCAGACATGGCAGCGTTACATGGACAACATTCTACGAGGCCTACCCTTCGTTTTCTGTTTTTTGGACGACGTACTGATCGCTTCCCGGGACCCGAAGGAACACCTCGCACACCTGAAACAGGTACTTGACATCTTCGCCGCCGAGGGCCTCACCATAAACTCTCCGAAATGTGTTCTCGCCCAACCCTCCGTCCGCTGCCTCGGCCACCAGGTTTCGTCCGAAGGAATTAAACCCCTACCTGACAAGGTGCACACCCTCACCGACTTCCCACAACCCAACACTGTCTCAGAACTCCGCCGTTTCCTGGGTATGTTGAACTTTTATCGTAGACACATCAAACACGCAGCACAACATCAACAACCACTCATACACGCTATCCCACAACCAGCCAAAAAAAACGATAAACGCCCCATTTCCTGGACCCCCGCCCTCACAGCCGCCTTTCAACAATGCAAACAGGACCTAGTAGACGCCGCTCTATTGGCCCATCCCGACCCCCATGCCCCCCTCTCCATCACCACGGATGCGTCCGACTGGGCCATCGGGGCAGTCCTCCACCAACACACCGGCGCCACCCCCCAACCCCTCGGCTTTTTCTCTAAAACTCTGTCCCCAACTCAAAAAAATTACTCCACCTTTGACAGAGAACTCCTCGCCATCCACGAAGCCATCAAACACTTCCGTGACTTCGTGGAGGGCAGGCAGTTCTCTGTCGTCACCGACCATAAGCCCCTCACCCACGCCCTCCTCCAAAACCGAAAATCAGCCTCCCCCCGTCGCCTCCGGCAACTCGAATTTATCGGACAATTCACGTCCGATATTCGTTATTTGCCGGGGGCCGACAACTGCGTCGCCGACGCCCTCTCCCGCCCCACCCCTGCGCCGGTGGCGGAGTTACTGCCCTTCCCTTCCCCGCAAAACCTCAAACACCACCAAAATCCTACTTCCGATCCCGCACTTTCCAACCTCATCTCCGCCTCAAAATTGGAACAACTGCCTCCCCTCGATCTCTGGTGCGACGTATCGGCCGATTCACCGCGCCCGTACGTCCCGCCGGAGCTGAGGAGGCAGTTGTTCCTCCATTACCACTCCCTCCATCATCCCGGCATTCGGGCGAGCCGGGACCTCATCAAGACGCGGTACTTCTGGCCCCATATGAACACAGATATCCGTACCTGGGTTCTGGGGTGCCAGAAGTGCCAGCAGTTCAAGGTCTCGGCTCACCCCCATGTACCTCCTCAACCCATCCCCGATTCTCTCCCGTGGGAACATGTCCACTTGGATCTGGTCGGCCCTCTTCCCCCCTCCGAGGGGAAGAGGTACTGCCTCACCATGATCGACCGTGCGACAAATTGGGTAGAGTGTATTCCACTCGCCCACATTACCGCGGACGCCGTCGCCGCGGCCTTCCTCAATCAATGGATCAGCCGCTACGGCTGTCCGCGGACACTCACGGTCGATCAGGGGAGGCAGTTTGAATCAGCCCACTTTGCCGACCTGCTCCGTTCCCTCGGGATTCAGAAAATCCGCACCACTCCTTATCACCCTCAATCCAACGGGAAAATAGAGCGGTGGCACTCGGTCCTCAAGCAAGCCATCTCCACATCAGCCACTTCCCCTTCATGGACAAAAACCCTCCCCTACGTTCTACTTAGCCTCCGCACTTCCGCCCGTCCTTCAGACAACACAAGTCCCGCACAACACGCTTTCCGAGACCCCATTCGTTTACCAGCCGACATTTTCCCTCCACACAACACCCCGTCCATTAACAGGGAACCGTTACACACCTCAACACCGACAAACGACACCACTTACCCAAAACGCTTTTACACTTCCACGCATATGTACTTGAAAGAGCCCGGCATGCATAAAACCTTTCAGCCCCTTTATGCCGGGCCCTTTCAAGTCATCCGCACAACGCCAACCACCGCGACCCTGCTAATGGACGGGAAACCCCACACCGTCCCTTTCGCCCGCTGCAAGCCCGCCCCTGTTCTCCCTCAACCAACGTCCACTATCAGTCTCCCGCCGTCTGTTTGCCATGCAACACCTCTCTCCACCACAACAGTCTCCCCCGTCGCCGTTTCCGGATTTCGATTCGGATCCGGAAATGGCGGCGATACTCCGGGACGTGTACGTCCCGGACCCGCTCTCCCCCCTACCCCCTTCGCCCGGACCAACATCATCGCTTCCGTTTTTCCCGCAAAGGATTTCCGGACTACCTCCCCGGCCCCGGCGGTGGAAGTACCCCCAGTGGCGCATACTGCGCGAATTTCGCGCAGCGCAAGCCACCGGGGTACACCCCCCTTACATCCCGATCGACCCCCTTATGGACCCGCTCCTCCACCAATTTCGCCTCACCCTGCTTATGCCACCCCCACCACCCCTTCCAAACATCACTCCCCCCGTCTTCAACGGACCCCCGCCCCCCCAAATTTCAACCCCCTCTTGCTCCTCCCCCTTTTTCAATTTTCGACCCCCCAATTTTAAATTCTACCCCACCAACACCCCAACCCACCAAGCCCACAACACCCCCTCTTCCCCCACCCCCGCCGGGGATATCCACAATAGTTCCCGCCGGGACGAAAAGGTCCGGGCGGCGCAACAGACGACGGGAGCGTCCCTCGCCCCGCGTCCCGGCGGCCAAGTCCCCCGCCCCGCTCTGAGAAATCACGGCGGGGCCTTGAGATTTCGGGACAGTGTTTGTGTTCCATTATCCCACAGACACTGTACCGAACCTCACAGCCCCGCCGTGGCCACCTCGTCGCAGCGGGCATCAACCACATCCAACCACACACTACACCCACCTTTTTACTACACCCACACACACAATACACTTCACCACACACAACCCACACCCAGGGAACGGCGGATCTCGCAACCCCGCTCAAATCTGTCTCCCCTGAACCCGTACCTACAAATTGTATATACCTGTAAATACCTGTAAATACCTGTAAATACCTTGCAAATTTCTAACTACCTTCTAAATGCCTATACATATCACTCCTCTCATCACCATCATCAACCTCATCACCATTGTAAATATTGTCACTTCATCAATTCTTTAATCTTTGTACATATTTCTCCCATCATCAAATTTTGTCATCCTCACTTACGCCTACTTATGTCTACTTATGTCTACTTATGTCTACTTTTGTCTACTTATGTCTACTTATGTCTACTTATGTCTACTTATGTCTACTTATCCTACTACCTGTATATCACTCTAGATTTAAGACACCTCCGGTCACTCTTCTGCCTTCAGCACTGCAATTGTTTGTTTCAGCCTTCAGCTCCTGTATCCTTGCGCCTTCAGCTCCCCTTTTTGTTTCCGCAGCCCTCAGCCACTGTCAACTTGAGCCTTCAGCTACCTCAAACATTGGTTCGAACTGGGGGGACCTCTGTCGTGAGTCCCTCCCGGGAACACTCCACTAACAACCTTAAAGCTCTCACCAATATTCCTATGTAAAAATTACCTTCCGCTAATAAACATCTGAGTGGGGAGACAGGCGACAGAATCCGGGGGACACAACCTGGAGCCCCACTACCAGCTCCCAACAGGGAGCTGGAGGGAGAGGACTCCAAGTCCTATATAACCCCGGATCCTGGAGCTTTAGCTTCATTCGACACTTCCTCTAACCAGCTCTCTCTTCTCTCTCTACCTTCCTCCTCCCAGATGCCTGGTGGTATCCGCCGCTCTGGGAATTCACCTCCTACCTTCTCCTCTTGTCTACATCGGTGGATATCCGCCGCCTAGACAAGCACCTTCCTTCACCTACATCGGTGGATTACCGCCGCCTAGGTGAATTTCCTTCCTCTCGCCTACATCGGTGGATTACCGCCGCCTAGACGAGATTCCTTCCACTCACCTACATCGGTGGATTACCGCCGCCTAGGTGAACTTCCTTCCTCTCACCTACATCGGTGGATTACCGCCGCCTAGGTGAAATTCCCTCGCTCTCCTCTACTTACTCCTTCACGCCACCGTGATGATCAATTTAAATTCATCACACTATGATATTCCTGTTCATTGGATATGTAGGTTGGATTCCATAAGTATGGCACCCTAATAATTATACGTAGTAATAGTATAATAATAAATACAGTTTGGAGATTCTTGAGGTTCGGCCTGTGAAAAACTATTTTCTTTATGCCAGCGTTTCGTTGAATTTATTCAACATCTTCAGGGCTTAGAGATTATGATGATGGTGATGAACTGATGATGATTGTGAATTATGATGAACAGAAGTTGATGTTATGATGAAATTGAAGCAATTGGCTGACAATAATACCTATTATGCTTTGAACCGCTTTGAAAAAAATTGTGTTTTTCAAACGCCTGTTTCAAAGCATCGTTTTTCACTGACCGAACCTCAAGAACCTCCAAACTGTATTTATTCCAGCGGTCAAGAACCTCATCATATTGTATATGATAATATTATGTTAATTCCATTGAAGCAAAGGCTTCTGCGCACGCGCATAATTATTAACCTTTTTGACTTTTCGGACCCCTCGTTTGAAGTTTGACGGGTAGTTAATTGAAGAATGTGTATTATTTGTGTACAGGTCCTGCTGTGCCTACTGTAATCTTGGGGACAGGTGCTAATTTTATTGAAATCATACAAATGGAAACTGTATTGCTCATCCTCTTGGCGAACGTTTTTGGTTTATTATTCTGTGAATAATACACCTATGTATTCGGTCAGCAAAAACTTTTATAACACCCCCTCAAAATTTTTTGTTTTACGTTTCAAGGTGCGTAGATTCCAAAAATGCAATGTCCGTCCGCCGTATAATACATATCTACTTCAGTTTCGGTCTAAAAAATTCGTTTTTTCGCACACAGGCTCCCTTTGGGCTCTAGTTGTGTCCCGAAACTTTGCAGCCCGATCGGAATATACCCAGCTGTGTTATGAGTGAAAAATGGGGTTTTTTGGTGTTTTAGTAACATGAGCTTGTCAGGTATCGTTTTCCATGTTTTTTGGGCCGAGAAGACCCCCATTTGCAGCCCGATCAAAATACACCCAGGGGTGTTATGGGTGAAAAATCGGTGTAGAAATAGGGGTTTTCGATGTTTTTTAAAGGTTTTAGTAAACATGAGCTTGTGAGGTATCGTTTTCCATGTTTTTTAGGGCGAGAAGACCGAATATTAAGTTGATTTTGACCAAAGAATGAAAAATTGAGGTTGTAACGAAGATTCAGCTCCCAAAATTCATTTTTTATGAGTCAAAAATCTGGGAAATTGTCTGAAATCACCCTAAACGTGTATAATAACACTATTATTAGTATCAGCATGTGAATCAAGACAGTTAAATGGCACTGTCAATAATGAAAGATAATTTGTTAAAAAATAGGAGCTTATTTCGTGTTTTGGGGGGCCAAAATTGATGGAAACCATCAACAGTAGCTATTTCAATAATTGCACATGAAAGAAACGATAAATGTATTTCGAGCATTTCTGTAGGTATGTCCAATAGAATAATAAACCCATGTGACAAGGACTTTGCAGCGTTTTTTCTTTGCGCTTTGGTTGTCGCCTCTTCCATATAAATTGAAAACAAAAGGGAACCCCTCCTTCAAAAGCCTGGCTTCTGAGGGGTGTCCCTAAAACTTCTGTATGCCTACCAATCCGCCAACTGTCAACTACTCCTACTATCCTACTGATGGTTGTTTGTTTATCGATGAGCCACTACAAACAAAGGTTGGGGAGCGGAGCGGGTGTTTGTTGAGCTCTTGACGACTGTTCCAATACCAACAGGTTGTTGTGTTGAAATAAACGTATTACTTCTAAATGTTTCTGGTTGACTCAGCGGAATGGGATGGTCGCGGTTGATTTCATTATAACGCCCTCAAACATTTTGATATGGCGCGAGCGAGGATTCGTTTACCTCGGCACGCTTTCTATCGGGCGGCAATTAGAAACTAGTTTCCTGTAGAATTGGTTGTCATGCTCAAGGTCCACTGGCGGCCAGTTTCGCATTGAAATAAGGAGTGATTTGGTTACTGCTTATTTTCTCCTGCGCAATGCATTGGAACTGGACAGGTCTACTTTTACTTCTAAAATCAAGTTACACAATTCTGGAATCGTCGGAGTCCGGGAAAGTATAGTACGTAGCTACTGTGTGGTGGTAGGTACTGCTTTTCGAATTGCGAGAAGATGGCCCCATTTCTTATTCTCTAACTTTAACTTAAGAGGAAAAAGGAATTTCAGGGGGCCTATTCACTAAAATAGATAGTGGAAAGAGATTATCTATTTTGAAAATCTCACGCTACCTGGGAGACAGTCTCTTCCAATGTCTCCCGGGTTCGTCTATTTTACTGAATAGCTCCAGAGACCTTGAGAAAGAGATATGGATCCTAATACACGAAAATGCCATAGTATCCATGAAGTGCGAGATGTTTGTGCCCCCAGGAGTTCAATTCCTTAATAATGATCGCATTTCTTAGTAATACCTATTCAATGGGTACCTACCTACCTTAATCCATACTTGGACGTTTTTACTCACGAATCGGATAAAAGTTTAAATGAAATTGAAAAAAATTCTCAATTATAAACAGAAAAAGTCGAATTAGGGGGCTTAATGCTTGTATTATATCTGGACCTAATGAACGGCCACTCTTAGGAAGGTAGGTACCTACCTCAACCCGTACTTGGACGTTTTTACTCATGACTCAATAATTATGTACCTATATATTTTTAATTAAAATTGAAATGAAAAATTTAATCTTTATGAAATGAAAAACTTTAAGAAATGAAAAAATACACGATCAAAATTACCGATGTGGTTGCGGATGAACGAGGATATTACACGAACACTGTGAAACAAACGAGAAATAGACTCTCTCGTTCGAGGAAATACACCTAATTAGCTGTCTCTCTTAAAGAGATCGAGAATGCCAAGATGGCCGCCAACTCTCTCTTTTAAAAGTTACTGAATAACCCTGTCATGGATACTATAAAAATCCATTTTGCCAAAAGAGAGAGTTGGACCTGAAAGAGATATCTCTTTGGCTTAGTGAATAGGCCCCCAGCTCTCTACGACTATTTTTCGCGTAGTTGGAAGCGTTACAAGAAAATGGTCAACATATCATGTTCGCGCATGCGCAGACGAAAGTTATGATTCCAATGAAATTCATTTCGAACTATCAAACTATTATTCCTTATCGACCTACGTTTGAACTCATTTCAACGATATTTATGGTAGTTATGGGCGTTTCAAATATTTCACGTTTGCGCATGCGCAGAAGAAAGTTACAGTACTTTTCCAATGATTTTTGTATGGGACCATCTGTGACCCAACCGGCACCTCCCCTCCAAATTTCAGCCCATTTTGACCATTATTTCGGGTAGTTATGGACGTTACAAGGAATTACCACAGACAGACAGACACGGAATCCAAAACGTTCCTCGATTCTGAAACGCAAAATGGTTGTGGAAATTCTCATTTTGGAGGACGTAAATTTTTTGTACTCAATCACGAATCCAAGGCTTCCCTACCTGCGGTAGTGAGGAAGCAAAATTATAAGTTTTCGTTAGATTTTGAGAATTTGTGGGAGTAATTTTGTTGGAATTCGAGGTTTTATGGTTCCCTGCGTTTTAAAACCGGTAGGAACTTAAATCTGATGCTCAAATCTGAAAATTCGGAAACGAAAACTGTAAATTTGTTGTTATGCTCTACTGTGGTACCTACCGTTTCTTGGGTTGGGATTTCAGATTCGGACTGGACACCAAACAGGGCATTTCTAGGGCTCTCCGTGGATCAGATTTTGTTGTTGTTTTAAAGATTTGGTCGGAGTAGTGCAATGCATGGGAAACATGGCTCGTTCAAGTATTGGTTAATGGGCAATTTTACTTGTTTTATTTTATTTTCTCACGTAAAAGATCTGTGTGAGTGCTTCCTGAAAATGTGCTACATGAGGGGTATCCGATGATCGAAATTGGGCTATAAACGAGCGGAAAGAAAGCGAAATGACGTCATAGGTGAAAGTTCATGTTGTAGGTCCATGTGTTAGTTATCGAATAAATTCCTAACATGGATTTCGAAATTATATGTTTTTGCTGAGGTTCTTCGCAGGACTTAAACTACTTGCGCACATGTGCAAACGAGAGTTAAACTGGAGTTTTTGTGAAATTCATAATAATTATGGGCATATTTGAGTGCCTGCCCGCACTTAGCCTCCACATTTCAGCTCAGTAGGGGAATGTCGTGTACCTTGGGACGATTTTGGTTTTTTGATTCCTGTGAAGTCTTGAATAGAAAATTTGTAACCCTGATTGCTTTTGGTTTATTATTTTCAATAATGAACCATTGGAATCGAGCATGAAAAAAAAATTCTTACCCCCCCTTAAAATTTGATGGTTTACGTTTCAAGGTATGTAGAATCCAAAACTGCAATAAAAATATTTCTGTCTGTCCGCCGTTTCTTGTAATATTATTTAATATTACAAGCTCTATGATTTATTTCAAGTTTTTCAGAACACTCTAAATATTTTTAAAATTCAGTTTTCGAAAACCATTTTGGTTTATTATTCTGTGAATAATACACCTATGTATTCGCTCAGCAAAAAATTTTTATAACACCCCCTCAAACTTTTTTCTTTTTCGTTTCAAGGTGCGTAGATTACAAAAACGCTGCAAAGTCCTTGTCACATGGGTTTATTATTCTATTGGACATACCTACAGAAAGGTTGGCTGTTCATTAATTGTTTCTTTCATGCGTAATAATCGAAATAGCTACTTCTGATGGTTTCCATTAATTTTGGCCCCCAAAACACAAATTAGGTACGCTCTTTTTTTTTCTTTTTTTTTTAACTATCTTTGATCATTGATAGTGCCATTTAATCGTCCTGAACCACGTCTTGACACTTTTTCCAGTGTTATTATACAAACTGATGGTGATTTCAGACGATTTCCCAGGTTTTTCACTCATAAAAAATCAATTCTGGGAGCTGAACATTTGGTAGAACTCAATTTTCCACTCTTTGGTCAAAATCGACTTCATATTCGGTCTTCTCGTCCCCAAAAACATAGAAAACGATATCTCAGAAGCTCATGTTACCAATATGTTGCTAAAACGTAAAAAGTACCTATTTTTACACACATTTTCACTCATAACACCCCTGGGTATATTCCGATCGGGCTGAAAAGTTTCGGGACACAACTAGGGCCCAAATGGAGCATGTGTGCGAAAGAACGATTTTTTTAGACCGAAAATGAAGCCTGTACACGTGATACGGCGGACGGCGTACGGCGGACGGCGGACGGCGTACGGCGGACGGCGTACGGCGGACGGACATTGCATTTTTGGAATCTATGCACCTTGAAACGTAAAAGAAAAAAGTTTGAGGGGGTGTTATAAAAATTTTTTGCTGAGCGAATACATAGGTGTATTATTCACAGAATAATAAACCAAAATGCAATGTCCGTCCGCCGTACGCCGTCCGCCGTACGCCGTCCGCCGTATCACGTGTACAGGCTTCATTTTCGGTCTAAAAAAGTCGTTCTTTCGCACACATGCTCCATTTGGGCCCTAGTTGTGTCCCGAAACTTTTCAGCCCGATCGGAATATACCCAGGGGTGTTATGAGTGAAAATGTGTATAAAAATAGGTACTTTTTGCGTTTTAGCAACATGTTGGTAAGATGAGCTTCTGAGATATCTTTTTCCATGTTTTTCGGGACGAGAAGACCGAATATGAAGTCGATTTTGACCAAAGAGTGGAAAATTCAGTTCTACCAAATGTTCAGCTCCCAGAATTGATTTTTTATGAGTGAAAAACCTGGGAAATCGTCTGAAATCACCATCAGTTTGTATAATAACAGTGGAAAAAGTGTCAAGACGTGGTTCAGGACGATTAAATGGCACTACCAATGATCAAAGATAGTTTAAAAAAAAAAAGAAAAAAAGAGCGTACCTAATTTGTGTTTTGGGGGCCAAAATTAATGGAAACCATCAGAAATAGCTATTTCGATTATTACGCATGAAAGAAACAATAAATGAAAAGCCAACATTTCTGTAGGTATGTCCAGTAGAATAATAAACCCATGTGACAAGGACTTTGCAGCGTTTTTTCTTTTACGTTTCAAGGTGCATAGATTCCAAAAATGCAATGTCCGTCCGCCGTATCACGTGTACAGGCTTCATTTTCGGTCTAAAAAAATCGTTCTTTCGCACACATGCTCCATTTGGGCCCTAGTTGTGTCCCGAAACTTTTCAGCCCGATCGGAATATACCCAGGGGTGTTATGGGTGAAAATGTGTGTAAAAATAGGTACTTTTTACGTTTTAGCAACATATTGGTAACATGAGCTTCTGAGATATCGTTTTCTATGTTTTTCGGGACGAGAAGACCGAATATGAAGTCGATTTTGACCAAAGAGTGGAAAATTCAGTTCTACCAAATGTTCAGCTCCCAGAATTGATTTTTTATGAGTGAAAAACCTGGGAAATCGTCTGAAATCACCATCAGTTTGTATAATAACAGTGGAAAAAGTGTCAAGACGTGGTTCAGGACGATTAAATGGCACTACCAATGATCAAAGATAGTTTAAAAAAAAAAAGAAAAAAAGAGCGTACCTAATTTGTGTTTTGGGGGCCAAAATTAATGGAAACCATCAGAAGTAGCTATTTCGATTATTACGCATGAAAGAAACGCATGAAGAAGAAGAAAGTAGGTATGTCCAATATAATAATAAACCCATGTGACAAGGACTTTGCAGCGTTTTTTGTCCCGAGGTACCTGACCAGTCATGTTCCACGGGACACCCTGTTCTGTACCACGGGACATGTTTGTACGTTCGGACGGGAAGGCAAAAAATATAAGTAACTTGAATCACTCGCGGCGGAGTAGTGGAAATCCATAGCAAAAAACTACAGGATAAAAATAAAATAGTCTATTTCCACGCACAATAACAAAAACTGTAGACCGGTTTCGGTTGTTACACCCGAATGGTATAACAACCGAAACCGGTCTACAGTTTTTGCTATTATACGTGGAAATCGACTATTTTATTTTTGTCCTGTAGTTTTTTATTCAAAAAAGCTTCAAAACTTTTGTAATTGTGTAATAAAATATAAATGCAATAACATTCAGCCCCATTTCTCCTTCAAAATGACTTTGACGGCCTTCTCTGTCCCCTTTTGATCAATGGGAGCACGGGTTACTCCGTGAGCTGAACGCGGCATCTGAAAACAACAAAAGTTCCATGAAATGAATTATTTATTTTAGAATTATTCACCAAAATAATATAACAGTTTGGCGCGTGTACCATAGGACACTGTATTATGCGTGCCCCATAGTGTTCCACGGTACAAGCACCAAACTGTCCCGAGGTACAAGAAAGACAACTCTTCACCAAAATCGTTTCCACGGCGTGAAAAGTGACACAATCATCCTGGAAACGTTATCAACGCTAGGGCCAACCTCAAGGAACTATATGCAATCAAAAGTAATGAAATATTCAACTTACTGTGACTGTGAACGGCGATTGATTACAGCTTCATAATTTTTTCTGACGACCCGGATATCGAAAAACTGTTATCAGTCCGTTAATGCAGCAGATAATCGAAAAGGCGGTCTTTACCTAGTGTTGCCATTGCCGGGGCCTGCTTCTTGTGTCCTTGGGGGATTTTTTCCCTCTTTCCTTCATATTTATCCCGCGTCTGTCCCGAGGTACAAACGTTCCAGGGTACACGAATTTACCCTACGCTCCTGCGTTTGTCGCATGCGCATAATAGAGAGTTTTCGCAAAAGTTTGGCCACTAGATCGTTGACGGACTAAGGATCTCCGGGCTAACTATCTAAGGGGGAAAAAACCGGATGCTAACCTCTTAGATCGTGAAACGATCTAAGGTCGTGAAAGTTAGGTCGTTGAACGAGCTGATTCGATGGGTGACACTAACGTTAACGTTGAACTGTTCTCATCATATTCTCATCACTTGAAGATTTCAGTTTAAAAAGCCGTTTTTAGTTTTCATCTTCGCTAGTACAATAAATTATATGGTTGTTCATAGACTAGCCAGGTACAATTAATTAAGATTTTTCCGTCTTAAATTATCACAGAAACATTTCCTATTACTATTTTCAAATGGAAAATAATGTAGGGTTGCCCATAGACACGAGACAAATTAGCCAAAAAACTAAAGGTTTGGCTAATTAAAGTTATTTGGCAAAAATTAGTGGCTAATAGGTAGACATATTAGCCAAAAAACTGTAAGGTTGTCCATAGACATAGAAATATTAGCCAGGTACGGTTTATTGACATTTTCCAGTCTTCAAGGGTCACAGAAATATTTCCTAATACTGTTTTCAAAAAAATATAGAAATGTAGGGTTTTTATAAAGCAGAAAAACCAAAATCGAGAGAAAAAAGATGCACGCTATCAGGTACACAGCTACACACCACAAACAAGTAATCACAAATGCCATGGAAGAAGGCAATCCATGCGATGAGGTTTCCTTGGTGGAAGGTTAGTACGGGAAACGGCCCATACGACCTAGTGCTAGGTCGTTTACGTAGACCGGTGGCATCCAACGTTGACGAGCTAAGCTAGGTCGTTCCCACCCAAACGTGCGCATGCGCAGTTCGCACTTTCCTTCGTACGTAGGCCTTAGCCCGTCAACGGGCTAGTAGCCAAACCTTTGCGAAAACTCTCTATTATGGTAGTTGAAACCATCTGTCTACCATCCAGCATCCGCCCTCCAAATTTGTGGATCTGAGACAGTTTTCCTGGAGTCATCCACGGTTGCTGGGAAAGACAGAATTTGAAGGTTGAGCTGGCCACGTATCTACTGGCTTTATAATATTATTATGCAATAACCTTAGCCCATAGTACAACTTCACTACGCTGTTTCTGGCTCGGAGAGTAGTTGAATGAATGATTATTAAGTTTATTGACATTTTCATGTCTTTGCTTTGGCACATAAACTGAAAAATCGTCACGAAAACTTGCTCACGGGATACCAATAATAAAAATAGACTCACTGTGTTGCGTAGATAACAATCAACTGTTTTCATATTTTGATGCTTGGGAAAACGTCACGCTTGACGCTCGCTCGAAATTGCTGACGGAAATATCTTCGGCCCGCGCTTCCATGTAGAACTTCCGAGCAGATTCCCAATTTGACTTCAGTGTTTTAAGCATGTTTGTGGGAACTATGTGCTTATTGGGCAGTTCCCACGCAGGATATAAGGGAAGGCTTTCAAAAATATCTGCATCTTCCTCGAGACAAATATGTGGTGATATTGAACTTTCTTGAACGGTTGGTTCGCCATGTAGAAGTTTTACCTGTTTTCCACACTCCTCGCCGTGTTGGTCCACTGAATGGGATGAGCTGGAACGTGCCTGTTCTGTATTTTCCGATCGTTTGGATTTCTTCGTAGGTGCCATCGTGTAATTTACGCACAAGAAAATTAACACTACACGTTAATAAGAAAACACACATGAAAATGTCCCAATGTGTTGCAGACTCGTATTCAAGCATTTTAACACAGAGTGTTTTAGCGATGGGACCCCCCGCCGAAAAACGACAGTAAAAAGTGACATAAAAGTAGCGCGAAATTGTCTTATGATTTTCACGTACAACCGAGTAGTTGCTAGGGAAATGAAACTTCTTTCATTTTCATCGGACAAAAATCGATTTCCATTCGTTGGAAAGATCTTGATTTATCACGCATTTATTTCGTATTTGTTCTTGGTATTTATTTCCTAGTTTCATAATATAACTATATAAATGGATGTTATAAATCGATAGTAAACAATGACGCTTGTTTGGTTGTCACTTGGTTGTTTCGATGTGTATAAGCGTGGCTAAAGCTTATTATAATACAGCGAGGGGGACAAAAACCTGAAGGGTCTACGAAGCTGTAATTTGGTATGTGGGCTCCTTAGGACTTTAACTTGACGCTGCCCAGGCCCCGGATCAGCTGAGTTGCTCCTAAAGCTAATTTCTATGATATTCACTCTACGAAGCTGTAATTTGGTATGTGGGCACCTTGGGACTTTAACTTGACGCTGCCCAGGCCTCGGATAATGTGAGTTGCGGTTTATGTGAAACGGGTGAGCTAAAACACATTCTGTGTTTCTATAATTTCGTCCGAAGTATGTAAATAGAGGTAACCGGGGGTCCAGGGGGCTTGCCCCCTGGCGAGGCGCGGAGCGCCGAGTTTTTTCTTCTTCTTCTCCATTTCTGTAGGTATGTTCCTCGAAAATTGTACAAAAGTAGCCAAAGTAGTTGGGTTGGAGTGTTAGCTAATTCGGAACTAGATATTGGCGTAGTGTGCCAGGAGATCGAATCCTGTACCACCTTTCCCATATCGAAATATTATAATTTATGACTCAGAATTGTATGGGGGGAATGTTGAAATTAATTGCTTATTTTTCCTCATTCACGTTTCTGCTACTTACCTGCTGCCTTGCAGGCTCCTAAGAAATAGAGTTGTTAGGTACCGGCCCACAAAAATCCCATTCAAATTTTCAGTAATGGAGTGTAGATTAGCTCCTCTAATGTGCCTATGTATTACACGTATCTTTAGGTGGATTTATTTATACATTCGAGACCAGTATAATCTGCCCCGCGGCAGTTATGGGCGAACTGTAGTGTTCCTGATTATTACAAGAACTTACTATCTGGACCCACAGAAATACGAGCAGAGAACCATAGTTTTGTTCAGAAGGTCTGAGATGCAGAGCGCAAGTGGAATATTCCAGACTAAGTTTGTTTGCCAATTTCTTCTGTATATATAGGTAATATATAATTATGTTAATGTGTCACTTCAGACAAAATCTATCCTTGGGTACATGATAAAAATTCCAAATCTCGCCGAAACGTTCGTCTTGCCAAGCAGAAGGATGAATTCGTCGAAGATGAGCAATTTTAAAACATTCTGAGGGGGTCAAATTTGATTTTTTAGGAGTCAAAGATAGGGGGTCAAGGAAGGTTGAGTAAAGACAGAAAAATACCATTTTTGTTTTTCTATAGAATAGGGGTCAAATTTGGATTTTTAGTTGTCAAAAATTGGTATTAAGGCTAAAACAATATTAATTCACCTGAGGTTTTGTGGAATCGTGATTTACGGCAGAGGGACTGTTTCGATGATAAAAATATTTTCTCAATAAAGAGTGGGTCAAATTTGACTTTATAAGGGTGAAAAATGGCTCAAATCACGAAAAAAAGTATATAATTTTACAAAGTTGTCCAGCATTGTTCACTTTGAACCGCGAATGTGTCAAGTCGTCCAACATTGTTCACTTTGACCCGTAAATGGGTCTAATTGTTCACTTTAACCCGCGAATGGGTCCAATTGTTCACTTTGACCCGCAAATGTGTCGAATCGTCCAGCATTGTTCACTTTGACTCGCGAATGTTTCATTGTTCACTTTGACCCGCGAATGGGTCTACTCGCCCAACATTGTTCACTTTGACCCACAGATTGTCTAATCATCCAGCATGGTTCACTTTGACCTGCAAATGTGTCAAATCGTCCACCATTGTGCACCTTGACCCGCAAATATGTCAAATCGTCCAGCATCGTTCACTTTGACCCGTGAATGTTTCATTGTCCAACATTGTTCACTTTGACCCGCAGATGTGTAAGATCGTCCACCATTGTTCACTTTGACCCGCAGATGTGTAAGATCGTCCACCATTGTTCACTTTGACCCGCAAATGTGTCAAATCGTCCACCATTGTTCACTTTGACCCGCAAATGTGTCAGATTGTTCACTTTGACCCGCGAATGGGTCAAATCGTCCAGCATTGTTCACTTTGACTCGCGAATGTTTCATTGTTCAACATTATTCACTTTGACCCGCAAATGTGTCAAATCATCCATACTTTTTCGCTTTGACCCGTGAATGTTTCATTGTCCAACATGGTTCACTTTACCTGCAGATGTGTCAGATCGTCCACCATTGTTCACTTTGACCCACAAATGTGTCAAATCGTCCACCATTGTTCACTTTGACCCGCAAATGTCTCAGATCGTCCAGCATTGTTCACTTTGACCCACGAATATGTCAAATAGTCGAACATGAGAATCGCTCCAGTAGTTTCGGAATAATCGCCAGACAGACATAAAAAAGAACATAGAAATCGGTCGAATTGAAAACTCCCTCCTGTTTTGAAGCCGGTGAAAAACGCCAATATTTTCAGTTGCTGTTGGCAACCGAAGTCGAAGGGTTTGATTTGAATTTCTTGATTAGGTTCCTACCTAACTGCTAGGTATGCGCCTCTTTTGGTTTTTGTAACCCTCCGCCTGCCCACGAAGTGAAACTCATCCTTAAGAATTCGGCATTTCATCACATGTCGTGCGATGTGTTCGATTCTGACTTCGTGCGTACTTTCGTGAATACTCGCGTGAAGAGATGTGAGTGGGACTGTCAAGGGAACGGCCCACATCTCGTTTTCTATAGATTTACTCAGAGTATTTACAAACCATAGTAAAAATAGCGTTAATATTTAATTCCCAACATGAACTAAGTTTCTCGTACCACATAGGTAGGTGAGCCCCATGTTAATTCAAATTTTCAAACAATATTCAAGCGATACCTACCTAGTTAATTGAACGAGATAGCAACCCAACCTATTTTTGTTGGTTTTTATAAAATCTGTTCCAATTTTACCTCGTAGCAGTTTTAAATTGACTATCACAATTTTTAACCTTCTCTTGACAAACTTATTTTTCACTAATATCATAGCTAGTTTTTGCTGTATTGACACACCATTATAATTTTTGGTGATTTTAATCTTTTTGTTGAGCCAGAAACTCCAGTTATTTTAACCAGTTTTACGGAGTACAAAATGGTTGACCCAGTAGGTCTCCCAAACTTGAAAACTTCTTCAAAATCAATTAAAAATGACACACCATTACCATGATAATTCAAATTTTCAAACATTATTTAAACGATACCTTCCTAGTTAATTGAATAAGATAACAACCCACCTATTTTGATGGTGTTTTTAAATTTTGTTCGAATTTTACCTTGTAGCAATTTTAAATTGAATATCACCATTTTTAACCTAACCTTTTCTTGACAAACTTATTTTTGACTATTATCGTAGCTAGTTTTTTGCTGTATTGACACACCATTATAATTTTTGGCGATTGTTAAAAATTTATGTTTTGATCTAGTAAATCTCCCAAACTTGAAAATTTTTCCAAATTTAATTTAAATTTATTTAACCTATAAAAAGCTGAATTAAAACTAGCATCATTACGATGCTACCGAACGAGTACAATTTCTCTAAGTGCACCGCATGAACATTGTATGTGTATATAATTTATTGAATCCTCAAGCGCGTTTTCGAAGAACAGACGCAATAATGGCAAGCAATCGTTCCAAAAATGTTATTAGGTTTTGGTTTATTATTTTCAATAATGAACCATTGGAATCGAGCATGAAAAAAAATAGTTCCTAACCCCCCCTCAAAATTTGATGGTTTACGTTTCAAGGTATGTAGAATCCGAAACTACAATAAAAATATTTCTGTCTGTCCGCCGTACGCCGTACTGGCCACTTTTCTTAGTTACCATGAAAAAAAATTGATGAAATTCGGGTTATAGGTTCCGTTCGGCGTCTAGTTGGTCCTCGAAGCTCGACGTTACTGTCAGTCATCTCTAAGGGGTGAAAAATAGGGGTTGACATTTTCAAAACGCCTATACCTTTTTTTTACGTGAATCTTTTTACGGTTTTAAATAGTTCTTGAACTTACGAGTTTTTTAAGACCACCCGGAGCACCGTACGTCCAGCCGTTCGTTCACCAGGGACGCGCCGATTTTATTGGTGGGGTACCTAAGAGGTCGAGTTGGTTGTTCTGTGATATTATTTCATTTTTTTGAAAAATGATGTGCGTTTCTTTTTGTTAGGTACTGTTTGCAATCGACAGAATTATTTTAGCAACATTTACCTCGTGATTTAGGTAGGTACCTAGTAACGAGTACGGGGTTAGGTACTAACCTACGGAGGGTCTGCGATCCGGCTTGATTTTGTTGATAGGTACTTTTGCAACTTGAACAACCGATGAAGTATTATTGATGGGTAAATTATTACACAATGGCAAATTATTACACAATGGCAAATTATTACACAATGACAAATTATTACACAATGGCAAATTATTACACAATGGCAAATTATTACACAACGGCAAATTATTACACAGTGGCAAATTATTACACAACGGCTCATCTACCCAGAAGGGGGCTGGATTTTGTTGATAGGTACTTTTGCAACTTGAACAACCGTTGAAGTATAATAATTGATGGGCAAATTATTACACAACGGTTCATTATTCTATCTCCGTAGAAGTGGAACCTATACAGGTAAATTATTACACAACGGTTTAGGGAGGTACCTAGTAACGAGTACGGGGTTAGGTACTAACCTACGGAGGTCCGCGATCTACATAATAACTAGAAGGGTTATCTATACGGAGACCTGTGATCTAACAGGAGGGTATTCTGTACAAAATAATAAACCGTTGTGCAGGGATTTTAGCTAGTACATGAATTTTTGAAAAATATTTTGATTCAGCTCCGTTTCAGGAGTAAACCCGTCCCTGGAGTTCATTTCATGGTCGACTGCGACTGCTGTTTATTGAAAATGATAAACCAAAGGATAAATCGGTCTTTGGTTTTTCTTAGGGAAAACCTGTCCTCGCAGATTTTCGGAGGAAAATTTTCTGATGGCTATCGAAGGGTTCACTTACGACCTACAAATTGTTATTTAATCGGTGGACTCGATCAATTTAAATGTATATAATTGATAAAATATAATTTGAGTAAGTATTTCTACTTATATACGTAAAGGAGAGTACAGAGCTCGCGTCGGTGTTAAAAAAATCATTACACCTCGTTCACACCGAACGTTGCGCAATTCGTCCTTCGGTCCACAACAAAAGGACCCCTCGCTGTAATTTTGTGAAATCACGTAGGAACCCGCCGGTATGTCGAATTATATTCTGCATGTTGTGGTACCCAACATTACATAATACGTTAAAACAGCTACTTTCCTGTAGTTCCATTTGAATGGTCGCATTTTCAGTGTATTAGTTATTATGGAAAGAGGGCCGCTCGCTACTTACTTAGGTCAATTTAAATTCGTTGCTAGTTGATTCATATATTTTTATAAA
Organism: Leptopterna dolabrata; assembly: GCA_954871275.1. Lineage (NCBI taxonomy): Eukaryota > Metazoa > Arthropoda > Insecta > Hemiptera > Miridae > Leptopterna > Leptopterna dolabrata. Next base: position 70,863,865 of record OX940976.1, on the reverse strand, counting down.
CTCAGTGCACGATCTCAGCTTTGTTGGGCCTAAAGGTCGATGTCCCCGTTGAGTCTTGGAGCCCGTGTTGTTCAATATTTTTAGGCTCGGCCCCTCAGAAGTGGCCGAGGAACTGGTTTTTGTTTTTACAATTTTTAAACGGTTTTCATTATTTTGAGGGGAAAAAGCGGATTTTTCCCATTTCGACCACGCTGAAGACGAATCCATCGAAAAAAATTGGAATTCCAGCTCATTCAGGTAGTTGAGTATTACGCATTTCTGCGAACCGCCATAACTCAAGACCCAATGATACAAGGCTCAAATTTTGATGGTAGTTTGGGGTTAGGTCCTATTTGGTCCCATATGGATTTTGTCGCATTCAGATCAATATTAAGAGACTGCGCTCTCTGCGCTGGCGCAAACGTGAAAAACGTCGAACCCATATAACTCACAACCCAATGGTCCAAATTGGCTCAAAGTTTTAAGGTAGTTCAGGGTTAGTTTCTAGTTGGTCCCCCATGAATTTCGTCGTATTCGAATCAATAGTAGAGACTGCGGTTGCGCAAACGTGAAAAGCGTCGAACCCACATAACTCACAACCCAGTGGTCCAAATTGGCTCAAATTTTGATGGTAGTTCGGGGTTAGATCCTAGTTGGTTCCATATGAATTTCGTCGCATTCGAATCAATAGTGGAGACTGCGCTTGCGCAAACGTGAAAAACGCCGAACCCACATAACTCACAACCCTATGGTCCAAATTGGCACAAATTTTGATGGTAGTTCGGGGTTAGGTCCTAGTTGGTTCCACATGAATTTCGTCTCATTCGGATCAATATTAGAGACTGCGCTTGCGCAAGCGTGATCAACGTCGAACCTGTGTAACTCCCAACCCTGCTGGTCCAAACTGGCTTAAATTTTGATGGTAGCTACAATAGAAAATATCCTACAAAATACTACCTATTATGAACACGGACAACTAATTCCACCCATAGTACCAAGGCCGATGCATGCAAACCATGGATTGCCTTTGAGCCTGGACCATGTTTTATTTTCGTGCTTCTATTTTCTTGATCTTACATAATTATTGTTGTTATCTCTTGAAACTTTTGAAATAGGAAAAAATGGGGTTATTGAAACGTTTTTTATTTTCTCCAAAAGCACTGGTTTTTGTGATCAAACCACCGTCAGTACATAACAAAATAAGGGTCAGCATTTGGTTTGATCAGTTCACTGCTTAAGGCCTTGGGCTGAAGGGCTTTGAAATGCATTGGGCTGAAGGGCTTTGGAATGTCTTGGGCTGAAGGGCTTTGAAATACCTTGGGCTGGCTCGAGGGGGTAGCTGGGATTCGAACTCCCGCTCCCACTGGTGGGAATTGAAGAATTCTTATCCCCACCAGAAATACGACGTGTTGCACTGCTCAGCGGCTGGTAACGTTTTGATGGAATCTGGCTTTTAGTTGTAGCTACACAATTTCCGTTCAGCCAACGAACCTCGTTGTCACACGTAGAAGGAATCTCGTTTGGTGGAGAGTTTCTTGGTACAAGTGAAGATGAGTTCTCTTGAGCTAGGTTCACATGGAGATGCAATTATGGACGGCAATCCGGTACGGCAACTCGTTCTGCAGTGCTATTGGCCAACGCAAAATGGATTATTGCAACGCAGTGTCATGGATACTATATCAAAATCTCCAGATATTTTCCGCTGTCGGATCCTTTGCCGTATCTGCGCAGAGGTTACTGCGCACACCTCTCCTGTTTGGTTGTTCAGCCATATTGGAATTCGACATTCTTTGTTGATTTTGCTTGTTAGATATCTGGTTATGATTCCACTGCCATATGAACGCCTCTGCGGTAAAAATTATGGCGAACGCTTTGCACTACCGGATTGCCGTCCGGAATTGCATCCATGTGAACTTAGCTTCAGAGTTGCCCCAGTGTAGACCTCGACAGTCTGCATTGCGGCCTTACTGATCGCATGCTCAACTCCCATTGCCTTTACCATTCAACTGTTTATATCTCTTATTCAACTATTATTATCTCTTATTGCCATACGTTCAGAATATTGCACAATATAACGGCATTTATTGGGAATGTGTTGAATAAATACTCACCAGAGACCTCCAATATCAAAGACCTGTGTTGTAAAGATTTGGACGGGAGTAATGTTGTGGTTGGAAGGACTTGAATGAATCTTATCCTTTCTCTTGACTGTTGAATGTAATGATTAATTTTCGTTCTGTAACCCGTACAGCTGTAAGAACATGCGGTATCCTGAGGACTTGCCGTCTGTTAGCGTCATCATCATCTTCACTGACGAGAGGTGGAGCACACTGATTCGTACCGTTCATTCCGTCATCAACAATTCACCTAAACGGTATCTCAAAGAGATCATCCTCGTTGACGACTTCAGTCTTCATGGTAAGTAAACCATTTCCATTTCCATACTGTTATTACCCACCGGTCACCTAATGCAATGTTGCTTGTGGGTCAAAGAGGTTAGAAAAAGGAAATACCTGAGGCATAAGGAAGGTAACAAGGAAATGTGAGAACGACTGCCATTATGGAATCAAGAACTTGATTTTAGTTCATTGTTGTTTCTTTGAGTGCTGAATTAAAATCTGAGGTTCGCTGTTGCTAATTATTATCCCGAAACCCTTATACCTATTAGTTTTGTTGACAAAAACAACGTAATTTTCATTTTTTTGCAGTATTTTTTTAGCATTCTTTTCCCCAGGAATGAATATTCAAAAAGAAGCACAATTTTGAAGAAGAAAAAACCGGAAAACCAAGTTTGCGCCCAAAACTTCCACTGGAAAACCTCAGATTCGTGTTCAGCACCCCAAGCATATGTACAAGGTTATAAAGGCTTAATTGTGAAAAGTAATGTAAAAACGTAAAATGGCCGTAACATGGGGACTCGAGAACTAGTAAGGTCTTAAGAATAATTGTGACTTTTGGTTTATTATTCTGTGAATAATACACCTATGTAATCGCTCAGCAAAAAATTTTTATAACACCCCCTCAAAATTTGTTCTTTTCCGTTTCAAGGTACGTAGATTCCAAAAATGCAATGTCCGTACGCCGTCCGCCGTACGCCGTCCGCCGTCCGCCGTACGCCGTCCGCCGTATCACGTGTACAGGCTTCATTTTCGGTCTAAAAAATTCGTTCTTTCGCACACATGCTCCATTTGGGCCCTAGTTGTGTCCCGAAACTTTTCAGCCCGATCGGAATATACCCAGGGGTGTTATGAGTGAAAATGTGTATAAAAATAGGTACTTTTTGCGTTTTAGCAACATGTTGGTAACATGAACTTTTAAGGTATCGTTTTTCATGTTTTTGGGGACGAGAAGACCGAATATGAAGTCGATTTTGACCAAAGAATAGAAAATTGAGGTTCTACCAGATGTTCAGCTCCCGAAATTGATTTTTTATGAGTCAAAAACCTGGGAAATCGTTTGAAATCACCATCAATTTGTATAATAACACTGGAAAAAGTGTCAACAGGTGGATCAAGACGATTAAATGGTACTATCAATGATCAGAGATAATTTATTTTTTAAAAAAGGAGCGTAGTTTATTCGAGTCTTGGGGGCCAAAATTGGTGGAAACCACCAGAGATAGCTATTTCAATTATTTTATATGAAAGAAACAATAAATAAACAGCCAACATCTCTGTAGGTAGGTATGTCCAATGGAATAATAAACCCATGTGACAAGGACTTTGCAGCGTTTTTTATTCGTAAGGGTCCAAGGAAGTAGCTGTGCGACACCTTATCGCTAAACACCCTGTATATTGAGGCTTCTTGCACTCGAGCGTGGACTTGCACGGATTGTGACCATCCGTGGGAAAAGGGACCTTAACTTATAAAAGCAAATTTTTTCATATCATTTTTTGAAAAATCGTAAAAAAATCGATTTTGTTGTTCATATCGATTCTTCTGCAGCATCTGTCCTTCTACATGCTACTAGAGTCCATTTACGTTGTTTTAAACGATTAAAACATCGATAAATGCGAAAAATTGAGACCAGGTCTGAACCATAAGAATGGACCTTAACTTATCCACACCCCTCTTCTCTATATCTCTCTCGGGGGGGGGGGGGGGGATAAGGTCCCCTTTATGAGTTGTCCAAACCTTCCATTTAGTTTTTCATCAACAAAGCCAGCTTTTTTCCTATTTTTCCAGTAGGTAATATTACCCCAAACTGTGGAAAAATGGTCAGGTAATAATTCTTGGTAGTTACTGGAACATATGAAAGAAAAACTAGCTCGAAGTTCGTGGTAGACATGGTAAAACTGCATTTTCTGAAACTCAAAATTTGAAAACCCGTAAGTTTGCTGTGGAAAATGATAGAAAACGCTGCAAATCCCTGCACAACGGTTTATTATTTTGTACAGAATACCCTTCTGTTACACATCACAGCTCTCTGTATAGATAACCCGCCTATATAATATAATATGTACTATTCTATACATATTATGTGGATCACAGACCCTCCGTAGGTTAGTACCTAACCCCATACTCGTTACTAGGTACCTGTCTAAATCACGAGATAAATGTTGCTAAAATAATTCTGTCGATGACAGGCAGTAACTAGAACCGCAAAAAGAAACGCAAATAATGAAGTTCTGAATGAAAATTGTTGATATGGAGTGAAATGGACGCCCCTTCTGCGTAGATCACTGTTTTCTATGGTCAATACCTACCTTCGTGGTCACGTATAATTAACCGTTGTGTAATAACTTGCCCATCAATAATACTTCAACGGTTATTCAAGTCCGATCAACAAAATCCAGCCCCTTCTTGGTTGATGAACCGTTGTGTGATAATTTACCGTTGTGTAATAATTTACCGTTGTGAAATAATTTACCGTTGTGTAATAATTTACCGTTGTGTAATAATTTGCCGTTGTGTAATAATTTACCATTGTGTAATAATTTACCCATTAATAATACTTCAACGTTTGTTCAAGTTTCACAAGTACCTACCAACTAAATCCAATAGTCCATCACTTGTCAAATGAAATAATATCGCAGAACCACCAACTCGACTTCATACAGCCATCCTTGAGTATAATCAGGTGCTCCTAGTGATGATTATCTGGGCCGGATTTATACCATTTGATTCACGATCGTGTTGACGAAGCTTTTTGGTGCACACGAACGGCTGGACGTACAATGCTCCGGGTGGTCTCAAAAAATTGTTTAGCTCAAGACAAATTTAATAACGTAAAAAAAACCATACCCATCTGTCGAAAGTTTTCGAGCTACGGCGTTCTGAAAATTTCAACCCCTATTTTTAAAGCCTTAGAGATGATTGACAGTAACGCCGAGCTTCGAGGACCAACTAAACCCCGAACGGAACCTATTACCCGAATTTCATCAATTTTGTTTCATGGTAACTAAGAAAAGTGGCCAGTACGGCGGACAGACAGACATTTTTTTATTGCATTTTCGGATTCTACATACGTTGAAACGTAAACCATCAAATTTTGAGGGGGGGGGGGGGGGGAGGAACAATTTTTTTTTCATGCTCGATTCCAATGGTTCATTATTGAAAATAATAAACCAAAATTCTGAAAAAACCAGTGTGTTCAGCATGAATTCTACTCTCAGAAAACATCAAATCTCTATTTTCATAGAGTATAAGTTAAGATCCCTTTTCCCATGTTGTATGTCTTTACCACGCTAAAAGCCTTAATTTTGGGTATTTTGAATTGAATTTTGAGGATAGACTCGTTGGGCCTTCCGAATTTGCTGTACAGTTTTTGGGGTCTCAACGACGTCAGGTGGAGGCGCCAATGGCGCCGAGAGTGATGCCGCAAGAGCGGAAACACAGGTAATAATGGGTCCTACGGCATAAAAGGTTCAGGGTATACTCGTAGGACTGTCAGAAATTGCTGTACCGGTCTTGGTACTATGCTATTTCTCATTTGAATGAGACACGAGTAGGTAGTCAGTTTTAGTCAGATTGAGATGGTTTTTGTATTGATGTGTACGGTAATATTTCTTCCTATCCATTTCCACAGACGAACTGAAGGGGAAGTTGGACTACTACATCAGAACACGGTTCTCTAGCATGGTCAGACTGTTCAGACTTCCCAAGAGGAGTGGACTCATCCGGGCCAGACTGAAGGGAGCGCGGGAGGCCACCAGCGATGTCCTCCTCTTCCTCGACGCTCATTGTGAAGTCACTGTCGACTGGTAAATTTCGAACAGCTGATTCATTTCCATTATAAATAAGGTCCCAGGTCGATTACTTGGCAAGCTCAAATTTGTGGCGTTCAGAGCTACAGGAGCTACAAAATATGGTGAATTACTTGTGTTTGGAAGTGGTTGTGATATAAGTAGACTTGTACTAAGTAGTAGGGATGGATACTCTACTTCTCAAGTAGAAATCTTAGGCGGTATTTACACTGCGTGATGCGGGGCGAAGCGATGATTTGCGATGACGCGCGAAAAACTCCAAAATCCGGCACAGTATTCATTCTGAATGGGAGAGGGCGTCGGGTGTTTACACTCCGAGCGGAGACGAGTGATTGAGCGAGCAGTGATGGGAAACTATCGATAGTTAGTGCTATCGATAGTTCCGATAGTATCATGGAAAACTATCGATAGTTAGTGCTATCGATAGTTCCGATAGTATCACGGAAAACTATCGATACTATCGATAGTTGTTAGTTTGATTTCGTTGGCACTGGCTAGTGGTAACCCTGACGTTGAAAAGAAACAACCTCCATTGCGGTATTTTGTTTTCGTGCTCGCCATTCGGTTTCAGGTTTCTGTTCAGTAATTTGAGTGTTAAAAGGCTTAGCTTTCGTCTTCTCCTTGAAATGAATCGGAAACGAAAATCTGACGTGTGGATGTACTTTGATAAGGATGTCGGTCCAAAAAAGTTGGCCAAGTGCCGGTTGTGTAAAGCTGAGTATAGAACCTCTGGCAACACCTCTAATTTGAAAGACCATATGAAAAGAAAACACCCAGCTCTAGTTTTCTATTAGTCCAAGTTTCATTGTAAGTTCTTAAGTTATTGTGTTATTTTGTCGTTTGTTTACAACATAATTTTATTGTATGCATAGCAATCGTATTATGTATAACTTTAACTTATGTTATTAAACTATATTTAAATTAAAAGCATTGAAGTTACAGTGCATGGTTTAACTTATTCCAAGCTGGCTCAACCTATTATGTGAATAGTAGTAAGATCTTTATTTTCGATAGTCCCTATCGATAGTAAAAACAATCGATAGTTTCGGTAGTTTAAAACTATTGATACTATCGATAGTGCCATCGATAGTTTCCCAACACTTGAGAGAGGTTCCGCACGAGTTGTCTGATGCAGTCGCAAGGCACGTTGCGATTTGTTGCGAGTTCTCGAGAGTTCCACGTGTCTATTCTATTGTTTATACAGTTCACTATGGACATTGAAAAGCTGATAAATGGCGTTCATCAGCGTCAGTAGGGTTACCGGATTCCCTTTCCAAAAAAGAGTAGGTACCTACACAGGTTTAAAAATGAGAGAGATATATATAGATATAAACAGGTGATGTTAGGTCGTTTTATGAATTGGTACATGAAATCATCAAACGGAATTCATTGGATAATAAAAACAAGATTTTATTAGGACAGTTAACTGTTTTCAAACTCAATTTTGTTGTTGGCACTGCGGAATTTTGTATACCAAACTTCACTTCAACTGAATCATCAGTGGAACAAGAGGTTTAATAATAATTCAAATGGAGTTGAGTAGGTTCAGTCGTTCGAACATAACACAGAAATAATGCACACTAAGGTATGTTGTTCAAGGCAAAAACAGGAAGATAAAATCTTTTTCGAATTCCATTTGTCAAACACAGTTCACGAGTATTACCTACGTTTTACGTAAGGAAGGTAACGTTAGGTTTTTCAAGTTACAGTTTCAAGGTACTAACATGGAATCTAGGTACTTATCTGTGGAGCAAGTGTTTCAAAAATATTTCTAACCAGAGTAAAACGGTAAATACTATACAAATCTGTCTCGCAGAAATATCACTCAAAAACTCCATCACAAAAAACTGCCTACTCATCTGCAATCGCTAGCAATATAAACACATCATCGCATCGCATCACTTTGAAATTCGCAGTTCTTTCTGCTTCGCATCGCATTGCATACGTTCACACCTCACGCGAAGTGATGGAATTCGAAAAAGATTTGTTCTTCTTGTTGTTGCCTTGAACAACATATCTGCCTAGTGTTCTTTATTTCTGTGATATTTTCGAACGACTGATCCTACTCAACTCCATTTGAATTATTAATAAACCTCTTGTTCCACTGATGATTTAGTTGAAATGCAGCTAAGTATATGAAGTTCAGCAGTGCCAACAACAAAATTGAGTTTGAAAACTGTTAACTGACCTAATAAAATCTTATTTTATTATCACAATGAATTCCGTTTGATGATTTCATGTACCAATTCATAAAACGACCTAACATTACCTATTTATATGTGCATAGGTATATCTTTTTTTAAAACCTTTTTTGGAAGGGGGACATTGGTAACCCTGGGAACGTTGATGCACGCCATTAATCAGCTTTTCAATGTCCATAGTGAACTGTATAAACAATAGAATAGACACGTGGAACTCGCGAGAACTCGCATCAAATCCCAACGTGCCTTGCGATTGCATCAGGCGACTCGTGCGGAACCTCTCTCGATCGCTGGTATACGCTCGGAGTGTAAATACCCGACGCCCTCTCCCATTCAGAATGAATACTGTGCCGGACTTTGGACTTTATCGCGTGTCTTCGCAAATCATCGCTTCGCCCTGCATCGCGCAGCTTCGCGTGCTGTGTAAATGCCGCCTTAGTTCTGGCTTGCGATCAAGTTGATCTGGTGTCCTTGTGCTATTTTACATTCTCAGTGTCCCCAGTGAATCATTGCGCCCTCTGCCGCAGGGTTCACAATGCCCCTCAGTCTAATCACATGTAGGTCTCTAGCGAGGCATGACCTGTAGAGCTTGTGGATGAGACATGCAACAAATGAGTCGGAGTTTCCAGAAACCTGAATATTCCAAACAGTGCAAATGTCGAAGTTAGCCTGCCGTTGAGGTAGAACGTGATCCTGTCCATCTCTTAAAGTTTTGTGTGACCAGTGCAATAAGTCCTGTGGCAATCCACCAGATATTTCTGCTGCCGTCATAATCAAGTACTGCATGGAAATAGGGTTATATACCTACAGGATTCTTGTCCTGTCATGCAAGAACTAGACAATGATGTCTTGGGTGTTACTCTTTACTGACGGCTAGGTGTGTAGTAACTACCCCTACACACCACTTCCTGCTCAGTGGTGGTCAGGTCTTCTGAAATCTGCTGAACTTCTATTTTGTTGAAGCTGGCACAACATTGGCTAAAGAAGACCAGTTGTACTATTGAAAAACTCATTGTTTCCGTAGTTATAGAAGGCAACCATACGTAGGTATAATATTATACTAAGCTAAGCCAGGATGGTATGGTACGATGCCAAATTAGGCCACTTCCCATCCTCAAAGCTTAGGGCAAACTCCTCTCAAAGGCCTACATAACTTGTTACGCCCCATTTTCAAATTTCGGGATCGTTCGTTGTCTTAAGCTTTCCTGCAGGCGGTTTACCATCCTTCAAACATCAAGATACAGGATTATAGAATGAGTGCAAGCCAGATAACCGGTCAAAAGGCCCGTTTGAGGAAAGAATAACTGAATAAAAACTAAAGGGGGCAAACCAGCAGGGGGCAGCCCAATAAAAATACACCCAGGAGTGTTACGGGTGAAAGATGGGTGTAAAAAGAGGGTTTTCGAGGTTTTTTAAATACGTTAAATATCGTTTTCTATGTTTTTTACGGCGAGAAGACCTAATGTTTGGTTGATTTTGACCGAAGAGTGAAGAATTGATGTTTTAACGAGGGTTAAGCTCCCGAAATTAGTTTTTCATGAGTCAAAAACATGGAAAATTGTCTGAAATCACCATACATTCGTATAATAACACTAGAAGTAGTAACAACAGGTGAATCAAGACAATTAAATGGCACTATCAATAATGAAAGATAATTTGTTAAAAAATAGGAGCTTATTTCGTGTTTTGGGGGACCAAAATTGGTGGAAACCATCAGCAATAGCTATTTCAATTATTGTACATGACAGAAAAATTAAATGAATTTCCAGCATTTCTGTAGGCACGTCCAATAGAATATTAAACCCGTGTGACAAGGCCTTTGCAGCGTTTTTGTATTAAGCAGCAAGCGGCTGCATGTTGAGGACACTGCAAAATTGTGGCACCTCGTCGTGCATTGTAACTGATCTCAACACTCATTTTTAGTGATTGGTCACTACCTCAGTGAGCCCTATTCGGGGGGGGGGGGGGGGGGTGGCAAGGTTCTTTAAAATGGTGGAAATATTTTTGAAAATGGCTACGCACCCACCCAGTTTTCTGATTGAAGGTGCTGAGTGTTTTCCTTCTTCATCAGGTTGCGACCATTGCTTTATCGCATAAAGCAGGACCGGAGAAACGTCGTCGTGCCCATCATCGACGTGATCGACGACAAAAACTTCCAGTATCAAAACAACGGAGGGACTTACGACTTCGAGGTTGGGGGCTTCACTTGGAATGGACACTTCACCTGGATCGAAACGCCGCCTGAAGAAGCGAAAAGGAGAAAGTCTCTGGCCCATCCCACCAGGTCAGTTGTCTTGTAAGATGATTTGCTGTCCATTGCGCAGGAAGACTGAAGACTGTCGTTGTTTTGCTGGACATGTGTTTTGTTGGTTAAATCGTTGAAAAATGTTTCCGTTTACAGAACGCCGACCATGGCAGGAGGTCTGTTTGCCATCGACCGGACCTACTTCTGGGAAATCGGCTCCTACGACGAGCAGATGGACATCTGGGGCGGGGAAAACCTCGAGATGTCTTTCAGGGTTTGTGTTTCTCATTTTATGGCAAGGATGGGTATCGATTGCCAAAACATCAATGTTTGCCATCAATGGTTTTTTATTTTATTTTTTCTACCTGGGAACATAATTAATGTTCGAAAAACATAGATGTTTTGAAACATTGATTTTTTTTTAAATCATTCATAATTATTGATGAATAAACGAACTTGTGAAGTTCATTTGTAATTATATCTAGTGGGGCACTGGAGGAAGTTTGCATGTATTAGTTCCCTTCGAGAAATTCGAATCTCCCGCTAAAGACGAAACTTTGTTGTGGGGCCGCACTCCCGTGGAGTGCTCTGCCATCGCCCGCCCTGTGCCGTTGGCAGCATTGGCGTCCCCCCACAGCCTCTTCACTCATTGAAAGACAGCCCAGCAACTGCCAGCCGTGTCCAAGACAATGGGGTGGGGTGGTGGGGGGGGGGGGGGGGTACTAAACGTTCTCAAGTGTCCCACTAGATATAATAGATAGTTTTTGCAAAGGTTTGGCTACTAGCCCGTCGACGGGCTAAGGCCTACGTACGAAGGAAAGTGCGAACTGCACATGCGCAACGACCTAACTTAGCTCGTCAACGTCGGATGCCACTAGCCTACGTAGACGACCTAGCACTAGTTCGTATGGGCCGTTTCCCGTACTAACCTTCCACCAAGGAAACCTCATCGCGTGGATTGCCTTCTTCCATGGCATTTGTGATTATTTGTTTGTGTTGTGTACTTATACCTGATAGTGTGCGTCTTTTTTCTCTCGATTTTCGGTTTTTCTGCTGTATAAAAACCCTACATATCTATATTTTTTTGAAAACAGTATTAGGAAATATTTCTGTGATCCTTGAAGACTGGAAAATGTCAGTAAATGTACCTGGCTAATTTCTCTATGTGTATGGACAACCTTACCTTTAATTAGCCAAACCTTTAGTTTTGTGGCTAATTTGTCTCGTGTCTATGGGCAACCCTACATTATTTTCCATTTGAAAATAGTAGTAATAGGAAATGTTTCTGTGATCCTTTAAGACTGGAAAATCTTAATTAATTGTACCTGGCTAGTCTATGAACAACCTTATAATTGTACTGAAATCTTCAAGTGAAGAGAATATGATGAGAACAGTTCAACATTAACATTAGCGTCACCCATCGAATCAGCTTAGGTCGTTCAACGACCAAACTTTCACGGCCTTAGATCGTTTCAATATCTAAGAGGTTAGCATCCGGGTTTTTTTCCTTAGATCGTTAGCCCGGAGATCCTTAGTCCGTCAACGACGTAGTGGCCAAACTTCTGTGAAAACTCTCTAATTACAAATGAACTTCACAAGTTCGTTTATTCATCAGTTATACCAGTGGGACACTTGAGAACGTTTACATGTAGTTTGTAGAACCAAACCAAGCTAGGCAGTTGCTGTAGGAAAAAAAACCAAGGCCGCAACTGGTCCGTAAGACCTGACAAGTATAGACACACGAGTGCCCAACCCATCATTCCTTAGACTCATCCTCCTCGGGCCAAGCTAGCCTTCTTCCTGATGTACTACCCCCTTTCCTGCCAAAGGAGGTTGACTGGCAGCCCCATCCATCATCTGATATAATGCGTTATGTACGCATTAGGTTTATCTGACCAACACCAAATGTTTGCTTTCAGGAGTCGTTGCTAAGAAACTATCGTTCATATTGATTATAGGAGGATCTAGACCCTGGCAGGCTATTCAGTGGAATACTAACAAAGGCATGCTTTGCATTCATGTGTGGTTTGATATTCATTATGGATAGCCTGCCGAGGTCAGCCGCATTTTTTGTTTTACATAGGTAGACTTCCTTCTAAAGGTTCTCACACACTATTCGGGAACAGGACAGGAAACGCCGTGGGTAGGACGCGGGATGCCGGCCGGCTGCTGCTGTCCCATCCTGCGTCTATACCCACACCAGGCAGGACCTTCCTAAACTCTCTTTCCCCCACCGCTCGCCATACTCCCCTCGTTTTAAGCTCTCCTGGTTCTCAAACAACATTTTTGTCCACGAGGTACTACCTAGTTCCCATTTGCTTCTCAGAGTGAGAGTGGTTTCATTTTATTGTGTTCCTCTGTCATACAAGTTTAATTCATGAGTGATTCATCATCATCGTAATACAAACCTGTCAGGCATTCTCTTTGATCTTCGTATCATAATACAAACGGTGTGATAGATCATACAGCACTCTGTATTTTTCTGCCTCTACAATGAGGGTTTCTACAGTAAATTTCATTCTCAACCAAACAACCTAATCTGAGGAACAAAGATGTCGGTGGAGGGCAACAGAAAGAAAGGCACTGTTGTGAGGGTGAAAATGGGGAAGGCGAGCGTGAACGTGGAGAAAAATTGGACGGTGGAGGGAGAACGTCACGTGTCAGGAAACACCGTTTTTCGCTTTGAGAGCGATCACGGCGGAACCCATCCTGTTCCTACCGCATGCCGTGACCGCCGCGTCCCACCTAGTGTGCTTATCTCCATTCAAATACGCAGAAGCAAAAAAATACGACCCGTGTCCCGCGGCTGTTTCCCGTCCTGTTCCTACCGCATGCCGTGACCGCCGCGTCCCACCTAGTGTGCTTATCTCCATTCAAATACGCAGAAGTGAAAAAGTACGACCCGTGTCCCGCGGCTGTTTCCCGTCCTGTTCCTGTCCTGTTCCCACCTAGTGTGTGAGAACCTTAAGGGCGGTTTGAGTTTGGGCCAGTTGCTAGAAAATGCAATGAGTTTGGGCCAAAAAAAGCAATGAATTTGGGCCAACGCCTTGGAGCAAGTAATGGGTTCAGGCCAAGGAAGGAAAGACCTGAAATGCGAACAGAAATGTATATTAGTTAACCCTCACGTCGGAATTGAATAATTCGCGATTTTCGTATTGTTTCCAAAGCTCATCGAGTTTTTGGAGCATCTCTAGTGGTTTTTCTCTCAGTGTTTATAGGTCCACCACTGTTCGTTGTCCTCAAGGACTTGTCTGGAGGTGAAGAAGCGCAAAGTTGCGGCAGAAAAAACATAGTAATTTTGTTTTTTACAGCAGCACCTAAAACTGTTGGAACCGTCAGCCTGGAATTGCCGTATCTATTGCACAGGTCAGCTGACTAGATTAGATTCTCGTCTGCTCGAGCTCATCGTAAACAAAGATACCTGGCTCAAACACAGCTGGTCCTCCACTGGAAGCGATACCGAGTGATCAGACGATGAGAGGCTACTAAATACAGTATAGTTGTGTGGGAATGACGTGTGGGGTTGTGGTAGTGGTGAGGGGTCGAGGGGGTGGGGAGCTGAGGTCGCTTGAAAACGTGATCAGTCCCGTCGAAACGGGACCTCTCGCTAGGGATGGCAAAATTAATCGAAACATCGACAAGCAGCAAAAACATCGATGTTTTTATAACCATCGATGTTTTGGAAAAAACACTCATAACCTCTTAGTTTTATATGTATATAACCAAGCGCGTAACCAGTACTTCTCAGGAGGGTTAAGGAGGAGGAAATTGGCAGCATGAGATGTGGTGTGATGTGTAATAAATTCAGAGCTTTCCAACGAGTTGTGAACGACTTTTTTGAGGTGGAAAATGAGGAAATAATATTCTCCCTACCAACTATTGCTTGTACGTGAATAGCAGTAGAATACACTGCGCTACTTTCGTAACATATTTTCTTGACACATCTTTGTAACGTTCTTGGGCGTTTAGGTCATGGCTAAAGCGTGTTCCATGCTAAAATGTGATTCCAAATAATGCTATAAAGAAGAATCAGTAGGATTTGCAGCATTTTAAGTAATCTGAAAAGGCTTATGGCAAACTGGAAACATCGATGTATCATTGTTGTGAAACGTCGATGTATCGGTGTTGTGAAACATCGATGTTTTGAAACATGAAGACCAAAAATCGATGGTATGGAAACATCGATATATCGTCGCCATCCCTATTGGTCGCTTGGTGTTGCTCACAGTCCATCGCTCGAATTACGCGTGCAGTGGAGGCCCCCTAATGTACTTTACCGGGTAGTCGCTTGTTTGCTCGGTATCGCTTCCAGTGGAGAGCCCGCCTCAGGCTTCTGGTGACCTTTCACTTTCATTTGGCCCCAACTCATTGCGCTTCTAAAAGTCCTTAACTAAACGATAACCACTTGATCGTAGGATTGGTGCCGATTGCCAAAACATTGACCTTTCTCTCTTCTAAAACACCACTTGAAAGAGAATGTCGTGAGAATGGTTTGTGTGTGTGTGCGCGCTCGCCCTCGTGTGTGTGTGTGTATGATTTTGATAGTTATTAAGTTAGTAAATTAGGTTGAAAATTCAGGGCAATTCATCATATTTCACCAGAAGGAAAAATTCAGGTGGTGGATATGCAATAGAATGATAAGTGATAAGGATAACTATCAATGTTCCTTGACATTGTATGTTGTATGTGTTGGTGGTCACTCAAAAAATAATAATGATTCCCATGAACCAGATGGAAAATCAAAAATGCGGAAGAACTGGGAATAAAACAATGAATGGAAAGAGCTTGGGATTTACAAAAAAATCGTCTTGTGAGTAAAAACATTGATTGGCTGAAAAACCTTGAAAGGAAAGCATCGTTGTTGTTGAAAGTGGATACCCATCCCTATTTTGTGGTTGATCTTTTACCACCTACTGTGTTAGTTGAAGCAAATTTAACTATTGAAAATATTAGTACATGAATATGAAACAGAACATTTCTGTGTACTCTGTGACAGAGTGTGACAGTGGACCCTCGAGAGTCCTCCTCCTAGACTAGCGAGATTATCACCGATTAAGAAGGGATATCGATTAGGCTTCCACCAAGCCTAATCCCATCTCCACCGGAAGAAAAAACCACTCGAGAACAGCCACACTGTCACAACTCTTTAATTTGCTAGAGAAAATTGCAGTTTTCCACCATTTTTATTTTGCTAAATTCGTCCATCTGCCTGCAGGGGCACGATATATAATATATAATTTATATAATTATGTATATCAGTTAGAATGTAATCTACCAAACTCTCCTTTTTTGTTCCTAAATTTTCATTTTTTCCAAAGTTTACGTAGTGTGTGCTCATGACAGCAGTTGTGCTGCCTGGTTTATCAGTTTTAGATGTTTCAACCTGAAATATCTAGGCCGTCATGGAATCAGTTAATTTGATTGGCACACGCTCTCTTTCAATCAGAGAGCAAGTCAATGATGGGAGGCAGAACGTTCTTGTAGCACAGTAGTGCCAACCTTTGATGGTGCATTGCTAGGTACACAAAACTTTATTGTCGCATCCCTTCTGGAAATAAATGCTCTATTCGGTTTTCACTGTGTCTTTGCAGATCTGGCAATGCGGAGGAAACTTGGAGACGATCCCGTGCTCGAGGGTCGGCCACATCTTCAGAAATTTCCACCCGTACAAATTCCCGGGCGAGAAGGACACCCACGGGATCAACACAGCTCGATTCGTGCGCGTCTGGTGGGATGACTACCAGAGGCTTTTCTTTCAGATGCGTCCCGAATTGGAGGTTAGTTCCAACTCTGGACTCACTAATATATGAGTAGGTCATCAATGGCCAAATTTAGTGGGTACTACTGGGTAAACTGCTTCAGGCGTTTATACTCTGCTAATTCAACTGCTTCCCTGAATCAACCGCAATGCGAAATCTGAGGTGCGTAGATACTCAATGTCTCACGAATCTCAGGTTCGTAGATTCAGGAATTCTTGAATTCACCCTGGGGGCCTATTCACTAAAAGAGATGGTGGAAAGAGTATCTATTTTGAAAATCTCCTGGGAGAGATAGTCTCCCTCCCTCGGGAGACAGTCTCTTCCAGTGTCTCCCAGGCTCATCTATTTTACTGAATAGCTCTCAACCCGTACTTAGACGTTTTTACTCATGAATCGATAATTTATTTATACATTTTTAATGAACAGTCGACTTAAATTTACTTGAGAGATGAAAAAACACATCAAAATGACCGATACGGTAGTTAATGAACGAAGGATGAGATCACTATCAAACAAACGAGAAATGAGAAAGAGACTCTCTCTTTCGAGAAAAGACACCTAATTAGGTGTCTCCCTTAAAGAGATGGAAAATGCCAAGATGGCCGCCAGCTCTCTCTTTTAGAAGTTACTGAATAACCTGTCGTGGATACTGTAAAAATCTCAGAGAGGGTCGGACTGTAAAGATATGTCTTTTTGGCTTAGTGAATAGGATCTGTGCTGAATTGATTATTTGTCGTACATTTAATTGGTGTATACGAGGAAGCTATACACTATTAAACATGACGGACGTTACAAGTATATTTCAGAATATTATGTAAATTAAGTTATCGACAATTTAAGGTCTTTGTCCAGTGAGTTTCACGATTATTCATTGATTAAATAATATTACTAAAATATTTATATTTGTTAAATTTTTCAGCATACTGACATTGGAGATATCACTGAAAGAAGTGAACTCAAAAGAAGACTGAAATGCCGGCCATTTGCTTGGTACTTGAAACACATATATAAGAAATTCATTCCTGACGAAGACGTCATCGGTTGGGGAAGGGTGAGCATCTTCAATCCAGTTTCCTACTTAGTTTCTATGAGCCCATCAAGATTCAAATTTTCGCGCCCGATCGATTGATGTGGCCAATTCCCTATCCTTATCACCAAAATGCAACACTGGCTACCTATTGGATATCTGTGTAACACACAGGTGAGGGGCGGAGGCACTTGTAGAGGGCTAGAAAGGTGAAATATGTAGTACATTGTATCTATGTACTAAAGGATGAACCTACGAGCGGGGAAGGGAAGTATGATGCCAACCTAGAGGGGCGAAGGGAGGGGCCGATGAACTGGTCGGACTGAAGAGTTTCACAAGAGTTGTGAAAATGGAGGGAGGTTGGAACGACCGTTCAGTGAGAAGGTCATCTCTTTGGTCTTCCGTTCAGTTGGGATAAAATTGTCGTGGTACCCTTACAATATATCACTCCTGTAAACAAATTAAGATTGTTAGCTATAAAACCACGGAGAAGTCGAGCTGCGTGGTGCGAGGGATGAGGCCCAGATAGCTCTCCCTCCAGTGGCTCCCAACGGCCGTCAGTGGACTGGGGGAGGGTACAGGCGCCTTTATTAGGCGCCCGGCTTGCCCTCCTCGACATTCAACCAACTTCTGTCCAACAAGTGCCTTCTCTCCCAAACCTTGCCTTCCCATTCGTCCAACTTCTCTCTTACCAGCGCCTTACCTCTCTCACATTACCTCCTCTTCATCAACTCACCCTTCTCCTCAACCCTACCTTCTCAACGTGGTGAAAACCAGACGAGAATTTCCTTCCAAACACTCAACATGGTGAAGAGTGTTTTTACCGGATATCCAACGTGGTGAAAACCAGACGGATATCCTCCCTCCCTTCCGAATAGCGAAGGAGGTGAAAACCTATCCTAGAGACGCATCCTAGGAGGTGAAAACCGCGTGGATACGCTCTCGCATTCCTCTCTTCACCTCTTCATTCAACCTCACCTCTCTTCCAAAACTCCTTCCTACCTCAAACTCGAGTCATCACAAAAATCTATTGACAGATCCGTTCAGTTCGGTTCCGTTCAGTGCGGAACACCACATCCCTACTGTGTCGTTTGACGAGCTCTCCACTGTAATTATGTAATTCAATTAATTACAGAAATTTTGTCTGTTCCAGTATTTTTTCTGAGTCTAATCATATCACTATACCAGTTACAGCTGAATCCGCTTAATATGACCGCTTGGGGACTAGACAGCGACCGATAGCAATAGGCAGTAGACACAAAAAGGCTGAATTTTCTTTGGGGGAAAAAATGTATGTAATTGGAAATACGATATTGTGTAGGTTTTACCCATCCCTACTCCAGCAATAGAAAGGACGATAATATGTATGTCTCAGCCTCAATTGAACATATCTGTATACCTACCGAAGGAAACCTACTTATTTTTATTGTATGCTTATTTGGATGATGTGGAGATTGAGTTAAACAGTTAGGTACATACCTTCCTTTTTTCTTATCCAACGCCCGTCGCAGGTATCACAACCATGTGGCGTCTCACTGCCCAGTGTCTTTAAAATTTTGGGCTTGTACCTACCTATTTTGGATTTGCACAAAAACATCCGTAGTTATTTTATCAACAATAAATTATTGTATTGTCACTGGTGCTCTGCTTGTGATGATAATCCATGACTCTATCGATTGAGGCAGGAGGTTCATTGAAGTTATCCACAGGCTGTCTCACTGTCATTATATTTCTCTAGTCAAATCTGGTACAACAATTTATTGCTAAAGATAGTTAAAGATCTAGTCGAAACTTCGCTTGTATGGGTTTTTATTTAACCCTTTTTATTTAACCGAGGCTTCTCATTCGGGTCAATAACCCGCGGCAAGGAGTGTGACGTCACTTGTTTGGAGTAGTTAATTTTGGAAACCATATATATATATCGGTTATCCCTTCTGATTATGTCACTGGAATTTCTCATCAGTTAGCAACTCTAATAAGTAATTCCAAACTCAAAATCTAATAATTCGGGGGTTGGGGGGATCAGCTCATGGGTACTCCGCATCTTGTTCGGTTGGAAAAAATGTGGTCCATTAGGTTGTGGAGGGTTACACCGTAGCCAGTAATCTCTGGTTTTCGCTCAGTAGCTACCTATAGTATTTAATACATTATATCCTGTTTTCGGTAGGCGAGGACGAAGGAAGACATTTGCCTTGACAACCTTCAGAAAGATGAAGAAAGCAATCAAGAATTGGGAGTGTTCCCGTGCAATTCGGAACTGTCGCGAAGTCAGGTAATTCCTCGTTCACAATTCATAAGTTATTTAAAATTCACGATCTTTTGGGTGGAATTTGACGTCCACTAATGTTCAGTTAGTTGTTTTAACTGTTGGTTAAAGAGGTTGGGCTTTAAAAGCTGAATTCGAGGGAAAATGTGCTCACCTCTTGCAGATAACTGTATATAATAATCGCGACGATACGTTTCACCACTGTTGCCTGGTGAATGAGTGGCACGGAAATTAATTGATTCAACTCTTACAGCTTTGAAATATATCTTGAAAATAGTAGAGGTTGTATTATGGACTGAGGCACCAAATTTATTGGTGGGTTCGTGTTGTGGTTTATGATAGCTTTATATCAAATTACCTGTGTATATCCGTCATTTTGCTTACATAAAACAAAAAATTATGTATTAGAATTGGATCGTCAGCAACAGGAATAAGCTTTGCTACAAAAATGAACAAGTGGAGCGCTGTTGCTTGCATGGATACTGACCACTTTGCCAGTATCTATGGCATCAGTATCCACTGTCAGGCAAAACAGGAGGATGGGGGTCAATTCCCCCTACTCCAGTATTGTTTTCTGAAAATTTCTTGGTTCCTATCTTCCTTTTTGAAGGAATTCCTTGTCACAGATAGGTAATGCCGGATTATTATGATAAACTCTCAGCTATGTTACATAGTTTCTTAGATTTCTCTAAGCCTGCATGTGCAGTAAGGTCTGATGATGAAAGATATAGCGAAGATCATTACATAAATATGACTGCATGGGTCTACAGCCCGGAGTATAGGAAATAGTTTCTAAGTTGTAATATAAACAAAATTACTCTGTTTCAGTACTTCTCACTTAGTCAAAAAGGTGAAATCAGGAGGGAGTTCACGTGTGCTCAAATCAAATCCAAACATGTTCCTTCAGTAGTTGAACTAGAAAAATGCGATGGCTCGTCCAAACAGCAGTGGCGTCTGACTCAGGTAACCATTTTGTATGTTGACTCTGTGTTATGGTATCACTGGCTTTTGCTCTGCAGACATTTGGCACAGTGACGAGTTCAAAGTGTTTCTGTCAAGAACGATGATTTTCAAAATGTCCGTTATATATCAGTGGTTTAAATCTGTCCAGTCGTATTTGTCTTGGAAAACCCATCTTATTACTGCCCGTATCTGCTTATTTGGCCTATTATAGCTGCTCTATAACCGCAGATCTGCCACATCTGTTCGTTTTTCCTACTTGCACAAGAAAAACAAGTGCTCGTCATGTTTGACTAAGAACAGTATGAGTGGTTGAATATTGTCCTACCGTGCCAGTAATGCTGACCACGTCCGTTATAGACACGTCAATATATGTAGAAATGCCTGTGTTCTCACCGGGGCCTTATAATTATTATATACAGGTGACCGTTAAGTCAGGTTTCA
Source organism: Leptopterna dolabrata (assembly GCA_954871275.1). NCBI lineage: Eukaryota > Metazoa > Arthropoda > Insecta > Hemiptera > Miridae > Leptopterna > Leptopterna dolabrata. The sequence goes on along the minus strand of OX940976.1, from coordinate 70,842,778 downwards.
CTGTACTAACACCTGTTTAAATGTGTTTCGAAATCATATGAAGGTTTGGTTGGGAAGTTTTTTGATCTGTAATCACTTGAAGACAGTAGCGGTGCGTTGGGCTCTGAAAACGGTGGGGCACCAAACAAGAACAAAACCAAGAGATTTTTCCACAAAATACCACAGGGCAACAACATTCGCTTCTCTTTATCTGCTTATTGAGTGATATTCAGGAAAGTATAATAAGCCTTAGCTGAATATTACTTTCCTGAATAAGCCTTTGCTGAAAGAAGAAAGAAAGAAACATATTTATTTTTACGAAAACACGGTGTAGACAAAGAAAAATAATATGAGTACAACAGTGGGCTCATAGCCCGTCTGTCGGAGGTGATAGAGAAAGATACACTTACATGATAATAGTCACTTGATTATTTGTGGACAAATAATGCCACTTAAAGGTTCTTCACGTTAATGAATGCCGCTACCAGTTAAACTCTGACACTAGCTCACTCCGATAGTCCAGCGCCACAATGCCGTAACGAGCCAAAGTAAACCAGTCTCCCCCATCCAGGATGCCGACGATATCCTCACTGCCGAGCCTGGCCCGCCCGAAGTAGCGCATCCTGAATTCTCCCAACACGGTTCCCAAGAAATGAGGGAGATCCTTCGGTGCCCCCATGTTACATCAGGCGCACAAGGTTCTCGGGTCATCACCCTGATAATAAGGCATGCAGTTCAGGGCTATCAAAGCCCCTCTGAACCCCAGTGCCCACCTTACCTCCCACGGCAGGGAAACGCTGGGGAACACCCGCAATGTCAGCAGGCCTCACTGAGAAGTCCAATATCACTTTGCTGAATCTCTTACTAAACTTTTAATCGACACTATCATCGTACAAAAATATAGGAAATTTCGACTGTAAATTAGCCACCGAATTCATGTGGTACAAAAATATAGTAAACCAGAATACAACGAAACATTGACCCGTTGGCTGGTACCTGCTTGAATGGATAAGCTGTTGACTACAAACGGCTTACTTATCTGTGTGTTATGAGGCTGATCAATCCACAAGATCACACAGCAAACAGGACAAAACGCACGTAGGTACCACAAATCCAGATCTGTCACCGGAACCGGTCTGAACACGGACATACAAAATTCGATGCAAAAAACTGAAAACTGACAAAACAGAGAAAGCAAATTTGATTCATGAGACAACAACAACAAATCGAAAAACAAGCATCTCATATCGAGATGGTAAATTGAATCGAAGGGATCGAATCGATTGTCTGCAAAGCTAACATGAAGGAACCACGGTGTTGGTCGATGCTCTACTAGAATAATGAATATCAGTAGCCAGAGAAATCTAACTTTGTGAAAAAAGCTAGATACACTGTACGGAGGGAAATTCAAATGCCAACTGAACACATGGTTGGATTTTGTTTTTTTGTTCCTAGTGTTTTTGGGTGCCGGGGCAGTGGCCCAAGTGGCCTTATGGACCCAACGCCCCTGCTTGAAGATATTAAATTATAAGGGTTATTTCCGCTAGTATTAAAAGTAAAATTATAAATAGTAAATTGTGTCGTCACGAGCTGGTTGAGTACTAGAGGCAGGCACTTTCGATGTAAGGACATCATCAGCGGGCTGTAGAGCGAACTGGAGTCAGTTTGTCCCTATTTGTGTGAATAGGGGGAAGTGAAAGGAGGTGAAAGGGGTTTTGGCGTTAGAGGAACAAAGCCTCACCCCCATTACTCATCCAGCTAGTGAAGATGGATTCCTCCGGAAGAGACAGTAATTTAACCTTCGCTTTGACGTTGTTTATACCGCCTGATCAGTGGAATCACTTGTTTCTATACTAATCGTTGTGCTTCTGTTCAGTATACAAGCATCGTTGGCTTCATGGTTTTATCAACTTTTCAGGATGGTCTACTGGTTCACACCAAGACCGACCTGTGTCTGGATGGCAAGAAAGACTCGACAGGCCTCGCCCACGCTGACTACTGCCACCCGAACCGCGACTCACAAATCTGGTCCTGGGAAAATGAACCCAACCGAAGATAACCTCGAACGTAACCTTCCACTCATCCATCTTGAAGCTTGCTCGGGGCCTCCATGCTACCCCCAAGATGAAGCCCAGGTGGAATGAAGTGATCAGGTTTGTTGTCCTACTGCGAATGTCTGATGAGGAGTCTAATAAGATTTTATTGTTGAAACAAGTGTTTGCTTTCCTCCTCTCAAACATCCGGATTGTCTAAGTGAACTCTAAATTCCGCCCTTTTCACGGTTTCACATGTTTCTCTTCATCCATTAGTTACATTTCATCCCTCTGTTTTGTGGAATATTACACGTGAATTCGGTCCTTATATAATTTTTTCTTTTTGAGTTTTAATTAAAATTTTTAATACTGACGCTGTATAATAATTGCTGTTGCAGCACAATACAATTAAGAACGTTCTGAATGTTCATAATCCCATGAAACTCCACAGTGTCCTGTATAAATGCCGAGTGGATAGCTGCATAAAGCTAAACTGTTTATGCGAGACTACCCATACAGACAATTGGGTAAACTCAGTTGATGGATACCTTTAATGTTAATTTGATGCTATTATCATCACATAGTGCATTATGAGGCCCACATTCCTCTACGAACGTGTCTAATATTATTTATCTTGATAGTGTGTTTTTAGTTTTCTTATATAATATATAAATTATAGGTTGTTAGTACTATGTGCTATTGTAACTTTCATGTTGTTTTTTTTTTTTTTTTTATGGGAAATACAGCTCTGTAATATGGATAGAGACACGGTTTGCCTTGGACGGCAAACCTCGAATTTACTCGCAGAGCTTCTGGTGGTGAGTGTTGGGACTAAGATAAGTCCTCCAGGAAGCGATACCAAGTGACTAGGCGTATTCTTCCGTACACGAGCAACTGATATCGTGTGTACATAGGTGGCCTCCACTGCACGGGTATTTGAGCAAAGGACTTGGAGCTGTACCAAGCGACGGATCCCGTTTGGATGGAATTGGTCGCGTTTTCAAACAACCTCAGCTCCCCATCCCCTCGTCCCTTCACAGCCCCACACGTAATTTCCACGGAACTGCACTGGTAGACTACACGTGTTTAGTCGCCTCTTATGGAGAACTCAGTCCCCTCAAAGTCACCTCTCATCGCCTGATAACTTGGTCGCTCGGTATCGCTTCCAGTAGGCGACCGGCCTAAAGGTCCTTCGGAGGACCAGTCGAAACTACTGCTTGTCGTCCAAAGAAGCTGTAAGCGCAGTAGCGCACTCTTGAGGACACCTTTTGAAACTGGAGGTGTCCGTATGTACAGGGTGCCCCATTGATGGACCAGCAGTTGTTCACCACTAACTGTCTAATATTACAGCTGGGCGTCCACTAGGTCGGTGTGGCGGAGCGACGCGGATGATTTCACCTTGCGGCCCCACCGACCTAGTGAACGCCCAGCTTATGACCTCCATATAAACTCCAAATATTGCTGTATGCAAGGCTCACTAATTTCGTGTTTGCAAGGGCCACAATGCTTGATCGCAGGTTCCGATTCTACGCTGAATTCCATTACAATTTTTGTAGATGTGCTCAGTGTGCGTATTTGTGTGCAGTTTTGTTGGTCGTGCAAAAGAATTTTCGGGTCCTTTGAGCGAATTTTCGAAGAAAATGGAGCAGTTTGTTTTGGAGTAATTTGCAACATGTCGTGCAGCGATTTCTCATATCGGAACATACCTAAAGGACGTGAGTGGATGAGACCAGCTGATAAAAAGAGGGCCTGAAACTAAAGTTTGTCACAGGTATTAGGGTGAGCATCATTTAGTAACCATCGATAGTTCCAGACTATCAGCTGTCGATGCTCATCCCTAGTTGGTATGTGCAGTGGGGCACACCGGACTTGGGAGGAAGTGGAAGGTCACGGGCGGAGCAACTTGTTTGGGTAACGGCAGCAGTGCTAAGTATTTTCATCACCATACGAACAGGTGCAATGGTTGTGAGCGTTCAAGTCGTCATTTCATGGTTGTTTACACATATTCGAGCTGAATGACTGCCAAGATGGAATTCTTTGGGTTCTTTCAAAGCACCAAATTCTTTTTCCACACTTCTGAGTCAACCACAGTACCAGTCCTGGTACCAAACTCATTATCAGCACGACTAATCGCCAAAATTCTACTGTGTGTTGAGATACTGTTCAATGAAACCAACTGTGGGGAGATACCCATGTATTTTTCCATTTGAAAGGAGACACTGAGATGAGACGGTATCTATTTCTCATTTGTAAGAGACATAATGCGTTGTTAAACTTTAATAAAATGTGGAAAATTTGATGGCTTCATACCTGCGTTTCAGTGGATACAGCTTGTTTTATATAATCTATGATACTGAGACGAGCCGACCCATGTTGGCCCGGCCAGAGTACATCCGTGTTTGAGGTGAGGGTGAGATCAAGAGAGATACCATCCCGAGCCCCAGAGTTTGCTGTTCATCATGTCATTCCCACTCTGTTTGATACCGTTTGTGGCACAACAGTTCTCTGCTTAAATACCTGTTGGATCTCGGTCTTTCGTTGAATCTTTCATTTCTCAAAGTTTCCAACCAATATAGCAGGAGAATGGATAGTGGAATTATGGAAATGAAATATGGAATAGGTGTACAAAATATAGGAGGGGATAGGTACATGCCACCGTTAGTTTCAGGGGGCATCTGAACTAGAACTAGGACCTGTGGATAGAAAGCAGCGGAGTAGGCCACCACTGCCCGAGAAGTCGCAGTCTGTTCTTCTATGCTGTAGCATGGAGGAAGAATTAGCAGCAATGACGCCATTGTAGCTCTCCATGTAATCTTAGAAACCAATCAAATACATGCCGTTCTGGTGAACTGATCCGATTTTTCTCATTAACAGACAACACAAAAATCACATTCAGAAAAAAACCAGCAATTTCAGAACCGTGCGTAACAACACCTGTTGCATCCTCCTGATTACAGTGTGGAATCTGGGGTCAAAAATCACAGTAAACAATTATTATAGTAACAGTTTGCTGCCGCAACAGTGCAAAATAAATTAATGAGTAGGTGGGTACCCATGTAACAGTCAACTGCACATGTGAGGTTACAAAGCACCTTTTGAGACTGTTCTTCATTAATCATCCCTCATCATTTTGGAGCTCTGGAGAGTTGGCCCAAACTTATTGCACTTTGGCCTGATTTCCCCAAACGCAACTCCCCCCGTACGTACTGTTCGCACACTGGATGAAGTATCAGGTATTGGATTGGAGTATTGGATATATTGCATGATGAAGTTTAGCGTAGGATCCGAACCTGCAATACAAATTAGGGCCCTTGGTTTGAAAGTAACACATTATAAGCATTTTTCCTGAAGTTTGCTACAGAAATATAATAAGTTGAGAGGTGTTTCCTGCGTTCTTTTCAAGTCGACCAACAGGTGAAAAACTGCTGGTTCATTACATTTTGGCGCTGTGTCATTACAGTCTGCATCACTGACCGGCAGCCGTGCTCGTCCTTCTGTACTGATAAATAATCGATGCAAAGGTGCAATATTATCGTTTACCTGAAAAGAAACTTGTTGGTTTCTCAATTTTGATTCATTCCCTCTCTCCTTGATATTGTTGAATTTTAGGCAGCAATATGTTCCAAATTGAAAACACGTCTTATGTTTTTTTTGGCCAGTTAATGTGACCAATAGTTGGCTAACCTGCCTAGTTTGTCGTTGGAGAATTTCATTTTTTAATGCAAATATTATATTTATTCCCATTTCACGTCTCGATAATTGCCAACTAGTTGTGTATTTTGTTTGATGAGTGCAATAGATATTATTTTATTTTGGTTTCTTTTTTTCTTCTTTTGTGTCTTTCCTTTCTTTGTGATATTATTTTTTATCTCCTATTTTATGCTCAATGTTTGTCTTAATTTGTTTGTTATTGAAACTTTAGTGGGTAAGTTTTTTTGTTTACCCATTTTTTGAGGGAGGTTAACTCTTTGTAAAATGAGGTTACCTATTCAAACTCATGATATTTTGCGTGTGTATTCATTTACTAAAGTGATAGAGGGAAGTTATGTACCATCAAGTTCTTGTATTGTTATAAACAAAATTATCAGAGGCGTCATTCATGAGGGGATGTTATTTTTCTAAAAGCGATTCCTATGAACGGGACCAATGTTTTGACCAAATGAAAAACTGTCTGAAGAACGAGACATCACATTGTTTGTGAGGGGTTTGCGGTTTTTGGGTGGGGAGAAGTATTTAGAGCCAAGGGAGCTATTAGCAGGAAGCTGTTGGTTGGTTGTACAACCTGATGATGTGCATTCGCCGTGATTTGGGTTTATATTCATTTGTTTCTGAAAAATATTGAAGAGTTGGATCGTGGAAAACGGACAGACCTTGCGACTGCTTGAGAGAGGGAGGGCCTGATAATAAGCCACACGAAGTCGATTGAAATGCGGATAGGTGCATCCAATGAGCCACCTCTTGCTGTAGTGTGGCTCCATGGAGCGAGGTGATCAGATGATCTGCTTGGGCAGTTTTGTGCCTGAAAACGGAGGAGCAAAGGGTGCGTTTGCCCAGCTCCGTCACATTTGGAGAGCCAGAAACGTTCACCTCAGTATCAAGCTGAGAGTTTTCCGATCCAACGTTCAGTGCTGTTTTATGCCTGTGAAACTTGGCGTGGAACAGCAGTCATCTAAACTAACCCCCAGGTATTCATCAGCCGGTTACTACAAACCATCCTTGGCGTTGAGGTGGCCATCTCAAAGACCTGTGGAGAAGAGCAAGAATGGAGAACGTTGAACAGCTGGTGAGGAAAGGGGAATTGTGTTGGCTGGTGGGTTCAACTCTTCCTAGGGACGGAGCCACAGAGGTTGCTGTTGGATGGACCCGCCATTGAGAACGACGAAGGGGAAGACTAAAGATCACCTGGAGACGCACCAAGAGATCACCGAGGAAGACCAAGGATCACCTGGAGATGCGCAAGGCCGAACGAGCGGAACGGTCATCGAACAGCCTAAAGTTACTGGCAGGAGATAGGAACGGCTGTAGATTGTTGGTTGAGGCCCTGTGCTCGCCTGGGGAGTTGAAGGACCTAAATGAAATAAATGAATGGACAGAAGAAGAGTTGAATCGTGGAAAATGGACAGGGTTTTGAAAATCAAGATTTCCAAAGCCGTAGACTTTCACTACACGTTTTTTCAGCCATCGAAGCAATTTTTTATCAAAATGTCAATTTCCACGGTGTGGAGAACATTCTATTGAAATTCAGTACCATTGCTTTGTATAGAGGATGTTTTGTTCATTCCTTCAGCAATGCCAGCTTGTTCTGTGTATATGACAGTGCATCACCATACACCATTACTCCTACCTAACATTTTTGCGGTGGTAAAGAGGTTATTTATTAGAGGCGTCAGTTATCTGGGGATGGCATTTAAGCCCGACATCGTCGCGGTGAAGCCTGATGGGACTGCTCTTGTCCTTGATGTCCAGATTGTATCTCCTTCTCGAGGGCTGGATCAGGTCATCAGGCTGAGGTCGACAAATACAATCGAGTCGACCTACAAGATGCCGTTGTGGCTCGCCGTGGAGGTGAGTCTGGGAACATCAGGGTGGTTGCCTGCACTGTCTCCTAGTGGGGAGTGTGGGCCTGGGAGTGTCGAGGATCTCCTCAGTTTGGGCGAGTCCCCTGGGGTGCTCTGGGACATTAATACTCGGGTCCTGTTAGGTTCCATTCCCCCTCCCATCCTACCCTTCATTCCTCTACTCCATCTGTTATTCCGACCGGTGTCGGCTAGCTGGTGGTTCTTCCCCTTTTATTTATTTATTGTTTTACCTTTTTTTTTGGTGCCTCCTCCCTGGAACGCAGGTTAGAAGAGATTGCCGTTATTTTCTTTCCGTGCAAACACCTGAGTTAGTTCAAATGAGGAGAGTTGTTTGCCTAAGTAGCGTCTCTAAAAAAGGCCGACTTTGCAGTTTCGATGCTTTCGAGCAAGATACTATAAATTCGGCCTTAATTTTTTTTAACTTAACAGCGTTTCATTGCCCAACAGACCTACCTTGCATGGCCATAAGCAGGCTATGTGATGGAAAATCTAGGGAAAAAATGAGAACATGATTCAAAATAAACTTACTATGGAAAGAAGTCTTCCCTGCCTTCAGTAGTTATTCAGTAATTGAACTGTATAGTTTGAGTTTCTAATTTTAATTTAAAGAATGATGTGAACCTTCTTATGTCCCTGAGTTTGGGGTATGTACCTATTACTTCTTATGTTGCAGATAATGAAATCAAGTTTATTGTCACATGAACGCATAATAATAAGTTTTAGTGCCCCTTGTTAACCAGTAATATAGCTACCTACCTGAAGTTTTCATAGGAATCTATCGCCTTACCATAGGCTTATGGGTTTTCTGATTCTCCATGAAAGTGAAGTAAATCCATTTCTTGCTGGATACTATAAATATTATATGCTATAATGGTGCTTGCATGTCGAACTATAGTAAATCCTCAATCACATTCATTTTTTCAAAATTAAATCGTTCAACAGATAGGATAATGTGAGGTGAAAAAAACTGTGGTCTGGATTTGAACCCACAACCTATTTTGAAATCAAACACCTTACCAGTGTGCTGCATTGGGCCCACCAGATCAAGCTTGCAGTCTAGCGTATGAGTGCTCTGGTACCACCAGTGCTGCTGCCACCATTTCAAGCTTGAGGTCCGACGTATGGGTGTTCTGGTAGCACCAGTGCTGCTGCCACCAGTTCAAGCTTGAGGTCCGGCGTATGAGTGTTCTGGTAGCACCAGTGCTGCTGCCACCAGCTCAAGCTTGAGGTCTGGCGTATGAGTGGTCTGGTAGCACCAGTGCTGCTGCCACCAGCTCAAGCTTGAGGTCTGGCATACGAGTGGTCTGGTAGCACCAGTGCTGCTGCCACCAGTTCAAGCTTGAGGTCCGACGTATGGGTGTTCTGGTAGCACCAGTGCTGCTGCCACCAGCTCAAGCTTGAGGTCCGACGTATGGGTGTTCTGGTAGCACCAGTGCTGCTGCCACCAGCTCAAGCTTGAGGTCCGACGTATGGGTGTTCTGGTAGCACCAGTGCTGCTGCCACCAGCTCAAGCTTGAGGTCTGGCATACGAGTGGTGTGGTAGCACCAGTGCTGCTGCCACCAGTTCAAGCTTGAGGTCCGGTGTACGAGTGTTCTGGTAGTGCCAGTGCTGCTGCCACCAGTTCAAGCTTGAGGTCTGGCATACGAGTGGTCTGGTACCACCAGTTCAAGCTTGAGGTCTGGCATACGAGTGGTCTGGTATCACCACTGTGGAAGATGTGCTTCCAACTGCTCCTGCTATATAGCACCTTGCAATAGGAGCTTATTCTCAGACTGACTCCCAGGCCCTCATTTGAGCATGATGTTTTGAATTTGCGTAAAAATCTACCTAAAAATTTATTATGGGAAGATGTGGCAGCTGTTTATATTGCGTTAATTCATACCATTCCACTAGCTTAAATTATAAGATTCACACGTATATGACTGATCCTATTATAGTGAAGTTGATAGATTCCTTGAATGATTAGCAAGTATACGAAAAGTATACCTTTATGCTATCAAATATGTTTGGAATGAGGGATGTGTTCTTTCCCTGTTCTCGCACCTTCCTATGTGCCCCCTGCAAAATAACGTCGCCACTTGTAGTACATAATTACAATTTACCGTAGGGTACCAATTTTATGATCTACAAGTATAACCTGAATTAAATTACACTTTATTCATCATAGAAGGGAGTACTTATTTCATAGGTATACTTTAATTCAATCATGTTTGGGTTTCACTCCAATTTAACCTTTTCAGTGTGTTTGTTTTCTTTAAATATATCGAATTTGATAATAAAGATTTATGTGAATTCCCTATAACGATTTATCCAATAGAAGTAAAATGACACTTGCAACTTCCGTTGAACTATGATTCATGTATCACCTAACTGAAGGGCTTTAGGTGCAAATGGCATAAGTCCCATAGCATCCCAAACAAATGTTGAGGTTTCAAACTTTTAAATTACTCATTTTCGTATTTTTCGAACAATTTTGAAATTTAAAAAAGTACACAATCAAATCTGAAACAGTTAAGGAATCGTTGTAAATAAAAAAGTTCGGATATTGAAAATTTCGAAATGTTGAAACCTGAACATGTTTGGTCAGTTATGCACATTTGCACTTAGCCCTTCATAGAGTTTGTTTCTTTTTTGCTCTAAAATTACAAAAATATACCATTGTCATCCTCTTTTATGGCTCTGTACAATATCGACGCTGTATCGCACAATCCACCCACTGAAAACATAACTTCACGGGTCGTTATAAACCAGCTAATTATAAATATAATAATTCTTGTACTTCCATGGAATATAATTCCTTCTTCGACTTCGTCTTTCCTTCAAGTGCTTGTTTGTTGATTTGTTTCAATCAGCATTGTCGCCATTTGTCTGTTGTCTGGTACTGAACCTAGACAACACTGTAACACCGTTGTTTTTCTTGAGTCACCAAACCAGAAATCATAATAAAGAAATCAAACGAAGATTGTTATTCATTTTTTCAGTACCTCTCCTGCAGTTGATTAGTTTGTTCCTAAGATGTCCAAAGAAACCTTCATAGGTACATCGTGTAAGATACGTTGTGGTAAACTGAAGGTTAATTTTTGTTCTCTACACCCATCAGACATCTTGTGATGGCTTACCACATAACAGGGGCGTTGCGTCCATAAGGCCACTTGGGCCACTGCCCCGGCACCCAGAAACACAAAAAACTCCAAAAAAATGCCAACCATTTGTTCAGTCGGCATTCGAATTTCCCTCTGTATACTGTACCTAGCATTTTTCACGAAGTTCAACAGCGACTCGACAGAGTTCTCTGGCTATGGATATTCAATATGTGTTTCCATCTTGTTGGCTCCCCTGTAGCTCCATGGAGCATTTTATCGGAATATAGCTACACTAATCGATGTCTTGCAATTGAAATCGAAACCTACGCTTCTGAAACTGACAGGTCCTGGGACCTGGTGTCGCCACAAGTGGCCTGTCCGCCCAAGCTCAGTCGAGTAAAAATTTGGTTAGCCACGCCCCTTTTGGGCCCAGGGTCCACATTTCCATTCAAAAATCGTTTGTGTTCACCATCGATTGGATTGTTTCAATTCATCTTGTCATCTCGATACGGATGCTTGTCCTTCGATCTGCCCTCCCCTAAAAATTCTTATCACCTTCGCCATTGTGTTCCTATGTTGAGTTTTCAATTTTCTGCTTACGTTTCGAATTTTGTATGTTCCCATTTGAGTTCCCGGGACAGATTTGGATTTGCGATAATTAAGTGCGTTGTGTCCTGTCTGTGGTCTTGTGGATTGATCGACGTCATCATACACAGATAAGTACACCTAGCTTCTAGTCTGATTCTCCATCCAAGTAGGTACTGGCCGGCGGGTCATTACTTCGTTGTATTTTAGTCGTTCGTTGTTTTTAGTTGTTGTTTAGTTTATTTGCTTCTGTATTTTTGTACCACATGAATTCGGTGGCTAACTTACAGTCGAAATTTTCGTCGTTTTCCTACGAGGAATCGAGGATAGATACGAGTGATGATTAAAAGTTTAGGAAGAGATAGGCCTTTGCTGAGTATTAGTCAGTATGAAGCTATAGAACTTTTAGCTTCTGGTAATCCCGGGTACTGGTCAGAACTATTGTGAACACAGTGCTTACATTCTGACTTGCTAAGAGCTGCGGTTGATTAAAATCCACCCGTTTCTCATAAGAAGACTCCACTGTTGGAAAACATTTACAGGTATTTTGTAGAAAAAGCTGTTAATTTGTGTTCCGGTTTGGTGGCCCACCATTTTCAGAGCCCACGCACCGCTACTGCCACATAAGGTCAGTTGTGAAACTTAAAGAATCGAGTTTGTTCCTAGTCACATCCAATGATGATCAAGGAGGAACACATACATTATTCACAGGAGGAACAAAATTGTATGTTTTTGCGTTTCAAAGGTCAAGAAACACACCTTCTTAGTCCTACTCAGCCGATTAGTAACAAACCCGTTTGGTTCACCCTCTTGAACACCAGCACTGTTTGTGCTGCCTGAACCGAGCGAGTCCAGTAAAAACTGGCCCAATACCAGCGGTTTCGAGTTCATACAGTTTGGTTTGAACTGTCTTTCAGCAACGGGGTCTTGCACTTAACTGGAAAGGTAACCGCCCTCTTGCCATGTGTAACCTCCATAATTTTCATTTTTCTGCTGTCTTCCAACCTGATCACCACAGACAAGAAAATCTGGTAAATGTCATACTTTTTTTAAATCATAAAATGGCCGTTTTGGTTTATTATTCTCAGTAACGAAAAACCTTTGAAATTGAGCATGAAAAAATAAAAATCTCCCCCTTAAAATTTGATGGTTTCCGTTTCAAGGTACGTAAAATCCTAAAGTGGAATTGAAAATTTTCAGTCTGTACGCCGCAACTTCGCACTTCCCTTAGTTACCAAGAACCGAAATTGACGAAATTTGATTTGTAGGTCCCGTTTGGGATCTAGTTGGTCCTCGAAGCTCGGCGTTACTGTCAGTCATCTCTAAGGGGTGAAAAATAGGGGTTGAAATGTTCCTAACGCCGTTACTCGACGAAAACTCAATGGAGGGGTATGGATTTTTTAACGTTTTTAAATTGATGTCGAACTACAGAATTTTTTTTAGACCACCCGGAGCACTGAACGTTCATTTGCACCGACAAGCTTCGTCAACATGATCGTGAATCAAACGTTATTAATCCGGCCCAGATAACATCGCTAGGGAGCACCTGACTGTAATCACCGATGGCTGTACGAAAGTTGGTTGCTTGGTGATATTATTTCATTTGAAGATTGATGATTATTTTGGATTCTAATGATAGGTCATTTTTTAATATGAACAAGCGTTATGCTTCGTGAATAACAACAATTAATTATGGAATTCTTGAGTCCACCGCATATTCATGACATGTGATCGCCTGGCCAGCTCCAATACTCCATTCAGGGCTTTCCTGGGGGGAGCTCGAGGGTAGGCATTGACCACAGAAAACAGTGACCTACGCAGAAGGGGCATCTTTACAGGTAAGTTTATAAACCGTTGTGTAATAATTTGCTGCGTTTTTTGCTAAAACGTCGTAACTTGTGATTTTTCGGAATGAACGTCATATTTTGACCCTTAAAAAACCCCAAATAAAACTACCTACTTATTTCTCCCATTTTTTTCTTATAGCGATTTTTGAAATTTTTGTTATAGGCAAATCCGTTTCAGAGCATCCTGATTTCATCCCTAGATTTTTAACAAAAATGTATATGTGTATAGGTGCGTGATTAAAAAAACTCCATATTTCGCCAAAATGTTCGTACCTCCAAACGAAAATATTAGAACATGAGAAATTTAAAAAAATTCCAATGGTCTCATATATTATGTGAGTTTTTAAGGGGTCAAAAATCTGTAAAAAGGGCCAAAACCGCGCAGTACAAAAAATCACTGGAAGTGGTATGGAAGGGTGGGTAAAGACAGAAAAATACCATTTCATTTGTTTTTCGTATAGAATAGGGGTCAAATTGGTATTTGGGGGACTAAAATCGCCTAAAATCAGTATTAATTCACCTGACGTTGTGCGGGATGGTGATTCACCACAGAAAGGGGGGACTATTTCGAAAATATTTATCTCAAAAAATACTGGGTCAAATTTGACTTTATAAGGGTCAAAAATGGCTAAAATCGCGGGGGGGGGGGGAAATGATGTTACGAAAAGTGGTATGGAATGGTGATTTGATACTGAAAGGCAGGGATTATTTCATTTGTTCAAGAGAAAGGCTGATCAAATAACAATACGTTCACAATACTTCGATTGAAATGCTGGTAAGTTATAATACCAAATACCTGCCTACCGTGTTATTAAAACTTTAATAGTTGAAGGTATAGAGTAAAAATGACGAAACAGAGGTGCCTGTCGAGAATGACTGCCATTACACAATTATTAACTACACCTACTGCCTAAGTAATAGTATGTTGATTCGAAGTATGTCATTAAAAAAATTCAACATCAAGTTAGAATACCTACCTACCCATCTACTAGAGATGAACGTCTCAAAAATGTATCGGTTGAAACACATACAAACACTATTACCGTTTACGCCTAAACAACCTACCATACCCACTTGTTAAATCCCAATATTATTTCAGGTTTTCCATATTGCTCCTGTTTCTCGCTATATCATCTTTTTACACGCGAATATTCCTTTGAAAATTCGCTCATACAGCCATGCTGCACGACTGGAACTTCCCTTTTTATTTAGCACTAGCCTGACCGCTCGCTTCGCTCGCTATCCGAGATTCGCTGTACGCAGTATCGTGGAACCAACAAACGACGGAAAAATCCCATAGCCTACCGGGTATTTGTGCCCAATTTTATCAAAATCCGTCAAGCCATTCAGGAGTTGACCATGGTCGACCATATTTCCGCTATGGTCAGGGAATTAAAAATGCGCCTACGTTCAACTTGGGAGGCTACCTACCGGATATTGGTGCCAAATTTGGTCGATATCCGTTGAGCAATTCGGGATTCGACCATGGATGCGCTATGGTCGACCGCGGGGGTAGTCCGAAGGGTCGATCGTAGATAGAATTTCACGTAGATTACGAATACGCGATAAAAAATAGGGGTTACCATTTCAATTAACGAAGTTGACCATGGTCGACCATAGTTCCGCTATGGTCAGGGAATTAAAAATGCGACGTTGCACAACTTGGGAGCCTACTGGATATTCGTGCCAAATTTGGTCGATATCCGTCAAGCCATTCAGGAGTTGACCATGGTCGACCATAGTTCCGCTATGGTCAGGGAATTAAAAATGCGACGTTGCACAACTTGGGAGCCTACTGGATATTCGTGCCAAATTTGGTCGAAAAAATGAATGGATTTGGTCCAAAAAAGGAAAGTCATGGAATGCGTAATGGGTTTGGGCCAATTCGTCAATTTATCAAAAGCAACAATAACAATCAAAATCGAAAGTAATAATGATGCCACAGAAGTAGAAATTAGAAGTAAAATTTGTCAGTAACAATGAGCATTTTCCCGCGACGGCGGTAAAATTTCTTCTGGATTGAGAAATCCATATTTGCACGTACGGAGGCACAAGTGAACTGACAAGATTACCGATAACAATCGCTCGAATCGGGCTTAATCGGAACACACCAATTCGCCCAAAACCATCGCCGAACGCGCTCATCCTCACTAACTTGGTGATGAACCCAAAGTCATTGGGTGTCCGGCTACCTTTCACTTTCACTTGGCCCAGTCATTGGGCGTCTGGCTACCTTTCACTTGGCCCAGTCATTGGGCGCCCGGCTACCTTTTACTTTCACTTGGACCAGTCATTGGGCGTCCGGCTACCTTTCACTTTCACTTGGCTCAGTCATTGGGTGTCTGGCTACCTTTCACTTGGCACAGTCATTGGGCGTCTGGCTACCTTTCACTTTCACGTGGCCCAGTCATTGGGCATCTGGCTACCTTTCACTTTCGTTTGGCCCAAAGTCATTGGGCGTCCGGCTACCTTTCACTTTCATTTGGCCCAAAGTCTAACACCCTTCAGGTTCGTTGGCCATTAATGCGTTTTTTCAGCCACAGAAGCAATTTTTCATCAAACTTTCCATTGTGTGGAGAGAAATTTACGGAAATCCACTACCAAAAGGGCTTCTTTTGGATAGAGGATAATTGTATTACCCAACCCGTATAAATATAATTACCAATTGAATTAGGTATGCATGAAATGTAAATATAAGTAAACTGCTGAGGAACCCTCTTCCCTCTTCTCATCTATTCCTCCTGCTGGGAAATAAGGGATGAATAAAAATGAAATCAGAAAGTCAGATATCATCTATAATTCTCCATCTATACAAGTTATTTCACAACAACAATATTTTTTCTTTTTTTTTAACGCAATCTTGTTACAATAAATTCATATATCAATTGCCGTAAACCTTATTGAAAAAAATCAGTTAATAGTGGCAGCACTGTCGACCAATTATATTTTTGATTAATGCGTTTCTTTTATTGTTCTCCTTTTTGTTTCATTTCACTTCTCACATAATAATCATTCGCTCGAAAAATTGCAACAAAAAAAGTCAAAGTCAAAGCTGCCCAGCAGTTGAAAGCAACAGACCGGTTGATAACCAGAGCTATTTAACAGAAAATTGTCGATAATTTTTTTTCAATTCTTTTAATTAATTTTTTGTTTAAGTAACAGAGCCACAAGCTTTGCTAAAAAGAGAACTTGAGGTAATTACGTGCTTAGCACCACAAAAAAATTCAATATTTCTAAACTAAACAAAAAAAATAACATAATATGAAGTCGCAAGCAAATAGCTCCTCTTTTCATCAGTTACTTCACGAAAGCATTTGATTTAAATGAATTGTTGGACGAAAAATAAATCACGAATAAAGCAAACAGCTGGTATCTTCAGTAAGCAGACATTTTTGGTAAAAATTTCCGGATGAACAAGCTTGACACATTGCAAAACAAAAAATTTGCTTGCGACTTTCCATTTATTTAAACCAAATACTATTTAAAGCGTGATTTCAACAATAATTCACAAGAATAATTACCTATAAATTTAATTTTTTAAAAACCAAACTTCGATAACATTTATTTATTTCTTCAATAATGACTCGATCTACAATAAATTTTTTTCTTTCAAAATCAATTCAATTTTCTTTTAAAATTCATTTATCAAGCTACATGGCACTTGTTTGATAATTGGAAAAAAGGTGGATTTTGGTTTTATATGTACAAAGGACGTATTCGTGGGTGGGAGGGGGGATAGGGATTGTTTTTAAACTAATAACAAGAAACATTTGATTATTCAACACTCTAAAATTAGATTGGTGGAGATTTCACCCTCCTGTGAATTGTAGAAATATAGTTGGGTTTAATTTAGGGGAGATACAGAGTTTGATTACCCGGAGGAGCGTTGTTTTGATCAGACTGTACTCGGCAAGGAAAATCGTGGAGGGACGGGTGCCATTTTCTGTAGCAATGGAGGTGTGGTTGGTCGAACAACAGGTGTACCGTTCGTCATCTGTTCTGTGCCAGTGCAGCCACCCCAACACCAACCCAACGTTATGATTCGGGTTCCTGCACCAAAATGGGAAATTCATCACCAGGCGTTTGAAACGGGGTTGGAAGGGGATTTCGGATTCGCTGGATGGGACAAACAGAGCGAGCCGCACCTGTGGAAACGCAAGGGATTTGTGTGATTCACACTACAGCACCCAGCTCATAACGGTAGGTTGGGCCTGAATGACATCGAACAGTGACGACACCCCCCCATCCATAAACAGTCATTCGCACGACCACAGCTCCATCACAACTGAATCGGCGAACTCTCGGGAGCGTAACGGCCACAATCCTCCACAACTTGCTGATTACAGTCTGACCCAAAAAACGACGCAACTCTGTACCACCCTGTAAAAAAAGTTTGTTTTTAATTTTGTCAGTTCTAATTTACAGGGGTTATATTCATAAGTCAATAAGGCTTCAATATAAACTGAATAAAGTTATTGTCCATCGTTAAATTCTTTCTATACAATTTAATTTAATTAGAAAAATACCTAGAATCTTGAGTGCCAATACCGGTCTTATTACGAAGACATCAAACATAGTATGTTCATACATTTTTGTACCACAATAATTTTTTTTTTTTTCAATAAACGAAACTATGATAAAGTTTCTTCAATTTCATAAACTCCAACCAAAAAAATATAAAAACGAAAAACTATAATATATCAAACTAATAGACTATATCTTTCTGTCAAAAAAGAAATAAATAGGATGTATTCTTTAACAATACTCATATTGCAACATCTAAGGCACTTCAGCATTATAATTTTTTTTGTATTTTTTTCGATTTTATATATTTTTTTATTTGATGAAAAAATAATTTCTCAAAGAAAAACTTAAATAAATTTATAAATCAATGATGAACTTAGTCCAATGAAGGAGGAATCGTATAAATTCTTGGTAAGCTCAGCTAGATGATGACAACCTAATTGCCTCAGATCTTATTTTTGATTAAAAATGAAGGAAAAGAATCAATGAATTAAATAAAAGTACAAAAAGAGAAAAAACAACGTGAAAAAAAAAAATCAATTTGATCATATTTTCTTTGGTCGTGAAAATTATTGCAAAATCTTATTCTGATTTGTCGGGGGGCATCTAGCGTGGGCGACCTTCATAAGACTTCGACCAACAGCAGTAAACAACAACTGCAAGAAACAAGGCACCATCAGATTGTTTTGTTATCAACTTTGGCACATAGAAAATTCAATTTCAATAAGATATTTTTTATTTAAAAAAATATAGAATAAGAACTAAACAAAATCGGCGAATCCGTGGCTGGACGGCAATAATTGCATCGTCTAATACTGTTCTGAGTATCATTCTTTACATGTTGTTTACTGCTATTAGTTCTTTGTTTTACCACAAATAGAATCGAGAAATAAAAAAATCAGGTAGTAATTAAATGAAATACAGAAACAGGAATTTCAGGTTCCATGTTTGTTTTTTTCCAAGAAAAAAAGTACTTAACGTTATTTAAGTAGAGACTTGATTTGTACAGGGTTAAGTATAGCACATTCTTTTTGGGGTACAATAACCTGAAATTCAAAGATTAATAGTCGAGAACAGGGTAAGTGTGCAAGCAGAAAGTGAATGCAATATCGCATGTGCAATCAGGGCCCATTAACTACTTTTGTTAAGTGAACGTAACAACGAACAATAGAAAAAAAAGGTGGCACTTGGGTACAAGGCTAAGTAATAATTCAATTGGGCGGTAAGTTAGAGTGTGCTATACATCAACTACATTATTTTTTTTTTCAAAGAAAGAAAAAATGTACCAGAAGGTACCATCGTTTTTTTTAAGAAAAAAATATCTAGGTCCTTAATTTTAAAGTCGGTGATGTGAAGAATCCCTTGGGAAATAGGTTAGAAGTTGATGAGCGTGCGAGTTATGTGTTTGAATTTTGACGGATTCCATTTGGGGTTAGATACGCCAAAGCCTAGGCGGGTTAAACAAGAAATCAGTAGGTTAGTAATCTCATAAATTTGTTCTTTCAATTTAGTCTAAAAAAATGAACAAAAAATACATCAGCCCTGGAACAGAGAGCGCGAATTGAGGAGTGGGAAGGGGTTTGGAGTGGGGTGGGGTCCGCTAGTTGGGTAACCTGTTTGGTGGGAACAACAGAACAACATGGAGGGGAGGGGATGTGGGGAGGGGGGAAGGCGTAGATTGGCGCTCTCCGTCCCAACAGAACTTGAGTGACCTGATATGGGTGAAGATGAATCATCGTTAGAACTTCAAGAATCGCTCGATCGAAACAACGACTGACGATGTAAGGGGCCAATGATTAGAAGAAAAGTGTTCGAAACGTTTTCACAAAAACAAGTGTGCACAGCTCCTCGATTACCTCCCTTCGGGTCTAAAGGAAGAAGTAATTCGTCGTACTGATGACGTCAAAACTCTCCCACTTGAACTACTGTTGGCAAAGCCATAAAAAAAGCCATAAAAATTGTCCAAATGCATACAAAAAAATTTGAATGCCCCCCCTCGTGTAACACTCCCCTTTTCCAAAATTTGTGAAAACCATTTTTGAATCAAAATCTGATTTTCCCTGATTTCTCTCACTTCATCAGGTTTTCGATTAACTTCTCTCTGTTCTCAAAGGAAAAAAGCCATTTGTCACAACGAGGAAGATCAACACCGCCACACAGACCATGGTTGCCAATGTTGGCAAAGGCTTTCAACCTCGAAATAAAATATTTGAGAAAACCTTCAAAACCAAAACCAAAACTTTCAAAATCCAATTCTGATTTTCTCCGATTTGTTTACTACAAAAAAAAATCTATTTTGCACCGACAGGGAGGCATCTGTTTGTACCATCGGTTTGTTGGCAGTGACTATCTGATGGTTATATAACCGTCAGAAAGGCGTTTGGCCATTTGCAGTGACTCTCGGACTCTTTTCTGACTGTATAGTATCCATGACTGGCTGTTGGCAGCCAGTTTTCTACTCATTCCAGTAGGTACTCAGAAGGCCAGGACGAGAAACTAACCATGCACTGCCTTCTCGATTCCCGAACCTTACCAAACGCTTATCAAGGCCCTACTGGATCATGGATGGTTTCTTACGGTTTTCTAGGAGTCGGCTAACCATTAGAAAAAGCCAGTGCGAACGAACCTCGTAAAAGTAGGTTACTTTGTCCCCTGACTGCACCAGAAAATAAGTTTGTTCTTTAGCAGGATCACTCATTTATCTGTAACCAACTCAGAAGTTAGGTAAGGTGTCCGATGTCTACTGGATGTTAATATCTCAGACAGTGTCAAGATCAAGATACCTGTGATAGAAGGTTACTTTGTGGTTAACCATCCATTTTGATGTTGCTTTCTCCTTTTCAGAAAGTTGGAAGTATTTTTCAGTCAAATAAAATACCAGTGGAAAGTGAAGTTGAAACATTTTGGGCCATTGATTCATGTGTCAAGCCCTGAATAATTCTGATACCACTTAAAACGTCTAACTTCAAGGGCATAATCAAGATCGTGAAGATTGGGGCTCCCCCTGGTTATGAGTGGGGAAAACCTTGAATAATTTTCTGAAATCGCGTTTTCAGAATCCAGAGTTTATTAGGATTCTTAAAGGACCTGAAATAGGAGAAATCAGCAACAATTGGATTTTGATCGAATGGCTAGTTTTTACATAATACGGTGCAGACAAGGTAAAAAAATGCTTAATTTGAACCTTTGGACAGTGAAGTGAAAGAGGGAGGCTAATTCTTCAATAGCTTGAGGAATTATTAAGTAATTGGCTTGGTAGGAATTTGGCCCCCTTGAAAACCAACGACGATTTTGGGTTAATTCCGGCTTACTCGCCAACACCGACACTTCATCTGGCACCTTTTCAGATTGCCCGGACCGACATATTTCAATCTGAACGTGGAAAAAAATGTAAAAAACGTCGAACATCGAATCAAAAACATTGGCACCCACTCAACAATCAATCGCCCAACTACCGATCGAACGTTGAGGCGAAATATGTTCCATCTTGACAGGGGACTTTGAACGACAAAGTGAACGAAACAAATTCAAATGAGAACAATCAACAGCAACGGTCAGTCAAATTCAGTTTCTCAGTTCAACCATGATTTCATAAAATAATTACTGTAAAAAAAAACATATTCATAAGTTATAAATAAAAATGAAACAGAAGGAGTTGAAACGACTCCTCCCAAACCCACAAATGAAAGATACGCCAGCCGCATTCAGTCTTTAGAAATTCTTGTACGGAGAGCAATTAAATCGAAAAGGTCGACCGGCTATTAACCATTTCTTTGATAATTATTGCAGTTGATTTAGAATATGTTTCGACTTGGAACTGAAACAGTACGACCCCCGAAGGGTTTAAGCTGTCACTGATTGTATTATTGTGGTTCATGGTCAGAACTGAGATATGAGAATCACTTTATTAATAATAATTAATATACAATATTCCCAGTCACCGGTAGCCAACAATAAAAACTTGTGCTCTCTATTATTTTTCCTCCAAAAAAGAAGAAAACAAAAGCAGATTTTTTTTTTAAACTTTCAAATTGTTTCCCCGAACATTTGGGGAGATGTCGGAAAAGAAAGCGAGGATAAAAAAAATAGGCAGCGAATGTAAACAACAAAAATAACTACGGAAGTATTAAACCAAAGCGACCCTTCGGGGATGAAATGAAAAAAATAAAACAATCCAAAACAAGCTGTACACTTAGTTCGACTTTTGTCAGCCTCGAGTTATCACGACGATCATGAATCATAAAAATAAGTTATAGAATTGTACTGTTAAGGAACTGGCAGACTCTAAACAGTTAAACGACTAAATCGAGAGTTGTCGACGTTTGGTTTGCCTTTTTTTGCTTCTTGCTATACGCTATATGCAGGAGATTGTAAAATCAGATGGAGAATTGTGGGAGGTGGGCTATAAGGAATGCACTGCCACATGGATCGTTGGCTAACCTGCTGTGTAGGTTAGCCAACAGCCGTAGGTACTGAGCCTCCTGAATTATTTCAAAATAACACCTATTATAAACAAGGAAACTTGAGGAAGAGTGTTTTACGTTGTAAGCTGTCAAGTTTTTATGAAAAAATCATTTATGTTTTTAGGTAAGTAGCAAAGACTGCATAAAACTGTGAGATGAAGGGAATTTGTACCTGCTAGATATTATTGGATCTTTGGACCGAGGATGGTGTTGGGTAGACCAGAATGGTAAGATGGTGAGATGAAAAGACCAAACCTCACAGTATTCCTAGGCTTCCTGAGCACAGGTCCAAACAAAAGTTCACATTTACGTAATAAATACGTCAGTCAGTTGTCCATGATTTCCAGGACGTCGGAACTATTTCTCACTGAACGAACTAGAGACTGGTTTGAGTTCTACTCGCTTGTGGGTAACAGATTGTCTGTAAATGGTCACCTTCTATCAGTCTGCTATGTTTTCTATACCCTGCTACTAACCAATGTTTTGGCATTTTGGCAAGTGGCTTGTGAGTTTTTAATGGCATAATTAGTTGAACTAGTATAATCAAGCTCCGGATGCCCTCACAATCCTGAACATATCTGGGCTGTGTAGACATGCAGAGGAAATCCACGTTTCCGTGATTTTGACATTGAAAAGACGGCTAGTGGCAGTTGAAGACATGAAATGTTTAGATTGTGGGGATGAGTCGCCGTCGTATCCTGAAACTGGCTGCTGATTTATGGTGCAGGCAACATTTATAGTTGAAAGAAATTGTTGGTCATTGGAACTTCCCTCTCAAGCATGCGCATCATCTGCAACCAGGCCCGGTCACCCGAGGGGTAGCGGGGGATATTATACCCAGCCCGCCAATGTCTCGCACAGCCCTGTCTCCAATTTGGCCACAACGGATGGGTACCCACTCAAATGTTTGCCCAAGTCATGTGCTTCCTTCATCATCGAAAGACTTCAGGTGACATCACGAGGAGTGTGAGGAGCTTGATAAGACGGTTCTTCCCCACCGAACTCCTGGCTGGGCTCTAGGGCAGGAGAGACGGCTCAAAGCTTAACATCCAGTAGCAGGTGGCCTCATTCCTTTCAGCTTCAACTAAAATGGCCCAATGATGTAAAATACCCCAGTTCTGGTGGTAGCCCATACAAATATGGCTGAACGTTGCCAAGTACGTTGTGTGAATCCAACGTGAGGGGTAACGGCTAACAATAATTGTTGCAAGAGCTCCAAGTTCGACAGAACTGCTGAAATCAACAGTCACGTCCAACCTTATAAAGTTCATGCTAGCTTTCTGGATGCAACGTCCAGAAAGCTGCGCTGCGTTTTTGGCAAATAATTGCTCGAGCTGGAGCAGCATGCATTTTTCTCCACAGAACCAACAGCTCGACCACAACAATACGTTTTGTCATTTGTGTCACATTTGTCGAGTGGTTCTTTCACACCGTTTCAAAGCCTGGACAACATCGAGAGGCCTTGGCCCCACACCCCACCACAAATTACGTCTGTAGTACCTCCTCCTACCCAACAGGATTCCAGCAGTACACTCCACAACGAAATTGCCAGTGAAACATACAAACAACATAAATCAAACAAGGCTGCACAAAAGTCGAACGTAACCCCTAATCCAAAATTGATAAATTGTTAGCGCCCTCAACTTGGCCATGTGGATTTGAGTTTTTGCAGTTCATGACAGATTCCAAATTTTAGTACAAGTGCATGTTCACGGGACCTTTGTTATCTGCTTCGTTAGCCAAACATGGAATGAAAGAAATTTGTTTTTTAGTTGCTTAGTATGGGAAAAAACCAAACTTTGGTACGCCACCGCCAAAATGCTAGAATAGGAAAAAGGTGACATGATTTGAAGAACAGAATTCGGTTAATTCAGGAGGTTAATTTTTAGAACCATTAAACTAGAAAAGGTTATTAAAATTTAGTAAAATCAATCTAGTAATCTACAGTGCAATGAAAGGATTTGGATATTCGAAATAAAAACAATTAATTTTGATTTTGAAGTTTTTATTCAAATTATTTTGGTTGTGCACCAATCAAAATACATTTAAAAATAGCTTTACGCATTTTTTTCTTCAATTATAGGTAGGTAATATAGATGAAACTATTCATTCATAGCAGTCCACAGGCGCAAGTTGTGTATAAAGACTTTAAATCTCGTAATGATAAAAAAGGAAAAATACAAGTGAATAAAATAGAATTTAAAAAAATATAATTAAAAATACTTTTCACGTCCAGGATCCAAGATTTCTATCTCCAAAACTGAACCAAAACACTATACGTTGGCACAAGACTGAGGAAAGAAGGGTTTTTTCCTATCACAATTTATTGTAAAGCGGGTGGAAATAAATTAAAAAATTACATTTAATGGTAATAAAAAGGATATAGAATTATAATAATAATAAGAGACTAGTATATTGTCATGCATTTTTATACTGTTCTCCAGTGATTTGAGTTCCTCCCTTGTATTCATTTTTTTAAATTGATTGAAGCTTTTTGCCGAAAAAAGGCTGAACTTTTGGGTGGGGGATATAAGTGGTAGATGAAGGTAAACATATTTATATAAATTTCATCGCCTTCTTTCCTCATAATAAACGTAGGAAATGTTATTTTTTATTCGCGCTCAGATGGTTTTCTATATTTAAAATCAGAAAACATTCACGAAAATACTTGGGTGCGTAATAAATAAAATACTTCTTAAAAAAAAAAAAGTTTTACTAGGTACTTGAAAATCGTAGTATTTATATATATTTTGCACAATAATTCACATTAAAGCTATATTCTTATATGTTGAGTGATAATATTGTGCTTTCACCGTGAGTTTACTAGTTCGTCAGACGTGTTTTGAAGTTAATTAAAATAAATAAATGAATAAAAAATCTGATGATCCACAAAGTGAGGTACGAGTACCTACTAACAAATATTTAGTAATATTTACCTTGAATGGGTTTGTTTAAAACAGTAAGAAAAAAGAAAGATTTTCCGTACTAAGATGGTTGGTTGGTATGAGGTTTGTTAATACTTGTATCGCGTTTCAGGTGGTTTCAACAGGTACCTGCACAATTTAAATTTCAATTTGAACGTTGAAAAGAACCCGAAAATATTTCACCAGCAACGAGGGAAAGGGGCTTGTTTAAAAAAATAACATTTCGCATCCTATCGCTCCCTATAAACTTCTAGTCACAAATATATATAAACATAAACAACAAGAAAAAAATCACCTAAACAAAATTAACAACAACACATGAACAAAGATCATAAATTATGTTCAACATGGGGCAAGATGAGGTGCAGGAGAAATCGTGTTGGAGGCAACTGAGGTTATCAAGATGGAAAGCTACGGGGTTCATCACAGTGTTACCAACCAAATGGAGAGTTTCCATGTTTGTAGGTATGGAATTCTCCTAGGGAGAAAAACTGTCCCGGATTTGACCATTTTCACTACTATCTTGCCCCGTGTTACTGAGGAAATAAATATCATTTGATAACACGAAACTAACCTTGGATAATATATTGTAGCCTAAGAAAGGGCGCCCGCCCTTTGGTAGGGGTGCTCTCTAATGGCACCTAAATGGCGTCGCTGTTTAGCCACAGCTGCTGCACCTGATAATATTATCATACAAAGTTTAACAGCTGAGTTTTGTTTCAAATTTGATTGTTCTTCTCAATAAGAAAACTTCAGTTTTCTTCAATAAAAAATAGAAAATGTCAAACACAATTATACATAGCTAAGAAAAAAAATTATAATTAAAAAAAAAGACCACAACAAAAATACTGGTAACCACCTCTCTTTTTCGAAAGAAGCAAAGTCGTTTATTCGGATTAAAAAAATACAAAATTGCCTAAAAAGTAGATTTTTTGTCGGGGACGGTGTAGGGAAGGGAAATGGAGAGCGGGGGACACTAGAGGCTGGTCCCATGGATTTCTATATCGCGGCTATCTTTTTGGTCAGATTTTTGAAAGATTTCCCCGTCTTCCCAAGCGACCTGGGCAGAATACTTTGCGGGTGAAGTTGAGTTTTCCACTGGCGCAGGTTACGACAAACGTCGCATTTCGACAACTCAAAACACCAGTTTGAATCCATGGAACCTTCAAGACTAAATTGAGAAACGTGTGCGAGTTTTACGGCAGAGTCCATTCGAAATTGACGACTTGCCCAGCGGAAAATTGGAATTTTCAAATACTGAAATGAATTTTTCTAGTACTCGGTACCTAACGAATTGATTGAACTTCTCCTAGGTACGTGCTGATAAACCTCTAAGTATAGCTAAATGAAATAAATTCTACCGCCAGCAAAGAAATTACGTCATGAAAACAGCAAACATTACTTTAAATATAGCGAGTCACAGGCAGAAAAGCCGAATAAAAAACCTAATACTTCCATTCGTTTAATAAGAAGAAATATTTAGAAAAAATAAATATATCAAAAGATAAAAGAAATTGTTTTTCAAACATATTTCTACCTAAAATCTAAAGCTCATCGAAAAATTACCTATCAATTTATATCAAGAAATAGAAACTAATATACAATAAGAATCTCTCACTTAAAATATTAAAAAATAATGTGATTTTTTTTCTTCAAAATTTATAATACCTATATCATTTACACAGAAAACGAGTTTTGTTTCTTTGTATCGCTGGACTTGGAAAATTGCATGGCACTAAACGATTTGCGGTAGTTTTTAAAAATATTTTAAATATATATATTTTTTTCTCATTTTACCTATATACAAAAAAAAGAAGCATCACACTAAAAGATGAAACAATATAGCATCTTCATCAACAACTATTTTGTTTGGGAATAGTTTTTATCAATTAAAACTACGTTTTGTATACCTAAGGAAACAAAGTCAGGCACCTTCGTGATTTATTTAGAAAGAGCGAACAAAATTGAAGTTTTTATTCGTAAATGGAGGAAAGGCTTATGGGTGGTAACTGGGCTGCTGACATTTGGGTACATGAAATTAAATTTCAGTAATTATGTTTCCGTATTATTTTTTGAAAAAGGTTAACTTTTTGGTAGACTGATTCAACCCAGTGAGGTGGGAGGAGTTTGAAACAGGGATTGCCGAAGTTTTTGATGTTTAGTCAACAGTTTGAACAATAGACCAGTATAAGTTATTTCTATTTTATTTAAAAAAATAAAAATAAGATAAAGCAATCAATTAATGATCAACAGTAATGATGACAGTGATTAGCAATTTATTGGACATTACTGTCGATGCCGAATTGACATTTAGGTGATAGTTCTGGGAAGGGGGGGGGGGGGGGGGGGGGTACATCGCCAACATGAACTTGAACATTCTTGACTGGAAACACGGCTTTCAATTACACAACACAAAAAGGAACATTGGGATTTATGTACAACAGGGTCTCTTGTTAAAAATAATTTAACGGTAATCACCGGGAAAAAATAAACCGAGTCTGAGAAAAATAAATAAATAAAACAACAAAATAAAATAAACAAAAATTCAACTAGGAAATGATTGCATGGAAAATGGTATGCAATACGAGTAAAACTATTTAATAAAGTATTGTCGATAAGTGAAATATAGCATCGAAATGTCTGAATCAACAACAGCTTTTGATGTCTGTCGACATTTTTTGTTAGCTTATCACAAGTTGTGGACAGGGTTTTTAAAAACTGCCTAGAGGCATTTTAATGGAATTTTGTTCCTCTTGGTGGTGGACACCGACAATGAGAGCGAGCGCGGGTGGTGGAGTAGGGCCAATAGAAATAGAAGAAATCTAATGAAGAATGTTTGGACGTGAGATTTTCGAGTAGCGGGCAGGACTGAGGCGTGAGGAAGGTATAGGAAAGTAGTGCGGTAAAACTAGTCCTATTCCTTCTCCAACTGCATCTGTTTGATCCACGGGGAAGGTAAGAGAAGAGTAGCGCAACCTCCCAGATAGCAGGTAAACGTGTTTCCTGGACAAATCAGTACACTTCAAGTTAACCTCTCGCAAAAAAAAGAACTAGGATTTAAAGTAATAAACCATTAATAAACGAAAAGATTACACGGCGGTTTATTTCATTAAGGCAGCCAGTTTTGATTTTGCACCCATGGGAAGGTTATGCTAGGGTTTTCAGGTAAGGGGAAGGAGGGTTAGTGCAACTATGGACATAATTCTGAACTCCATTTGGTCCCACTCCAGCAAAAAATGTTATTGCTGTTAATTAAAACGCCATCAATTCTATGTTCAGGGGAGAAAACTTTATCACTTCAATTTCATGTCCTACATTCAAAAAAGAGCTACTCAGTCTTATGGAATTCAGCAATATGCCTGAATAACACGCGATTCGATTCGAGTAGGTAATCAGAAGATTAATTAAAAGGAAAATGTACCAAAAAAGTTTTGTTTGAAAGTGATCAAAGGTGGAATTGGGTTTCAGGAATAACAGTTGGTTTGTGTGGGACAGGAAATGTCGCAGCAAAAGTGAAATGTTGTTAGTTTTGGCACCAATTTGATCTCTAAGATTTACGTTGGTAGCCTTGTCACGACGTCATCCGATTGTTTGTGAGTTGCAACATGAAAATGTATGTGTTCATGTTAATAAGCTTTTTGGACAAAGCCTCGGCGACACATGCTGGAAGAGAAGATTGTTAGGTTCTAATAAAAGAAATAATTAACAAGGAAAACTGGTATTAGAGCCCTTATAAATCCAAATTATTCCGTTGTAAATGATATAGAACTTGAACTGCAATAGTTTGAAACTATGAATATTTCTGAACGATGCTGCGTTGAGGTATGGAACGTTTACATTGACCGATCTACAAGGGCTCTAGAAAACGTTCAAAGGATGTTACGTCGATTAAAATGGACCTGTAAAAGAAATAAAGGTTAGTGAGTAAAGCGAAACTGCAGCGGCAAGACAACGGGGTTTTCCGTGAGATTAAAAAATAAGGAAAAAATACTGCCACCTTAAAGCTGTAGAGATCTTCAAGAATTACTTGAGATTGGAGAGGGGAAGGGGGAAAGCAAAAAAGGGGGAGGGAGAAGCCAAAAAACAAGTAAAGCTATGACCTCACAAGCAAAATCCACATCAAAATGGGCAAATAATCCCTCATTTTAACACCCACGCAGGTTCTCTCCTGCTGTCAATATAAAAGCTAAGGAAGATGTAATAATGAAATTAAGAAAACAACGAATAATGAAATATAAATCACTTAATCCTAATTATATAATATAGGATTTTTAAGGCCTATTCGAGTACGCACTTTCGTAGAATAAAATCATATAAAATTCTAAAACCTTAAAGAATAAACTAGGCATGAACAATCCTAAGAGTGCACACATTTATGTACATACATTCTAAAAATAAAATAAAATAAAAAAAGTAAAATAAAAAAAGATAAAAACATTTAAAAAAGACGAAGAGAAAATAAGGGTCCCAAAGTAGTATGATGGAGCCAATAAAATGAAATTAGCATTGGACAAAGAGTGGTGGTTTTAGTTGACAACTGAGGTGTACGTGAGGCCATGCCAGTTGAACGCTGGTTCGGGATAGCTAACGATACGGTAACCAGAGAAATCACCGACATCCATATCTGAAAATCACGAGCGACCCAATGAGAAAAGAGGATGTGGTAACAACTGGTTTTGTTCTTGTAGGAGTGATAGGTTTGTTAATGCGACTATTTCCCTACGCAGTGGAAAAGATTGGAGCAACAAAAAGGGGAAAGCCGGTGAAGGAGAGTTTGTGAAGGGCCACGTGAACACGTTGTAACATGTTGGGGATATAAAATGGCGGAGGGCCTTGACCCGTCAATACCTGTCTCGGATCGAATATGACCAGGTGCTTAGTACACAGAAAAAATATTTAAGTTGACTTTGTTCTACAATATTAATTTATCCCGCTGATCATAAGCCATAATGAAATTGAAATTTGAATAAACTAACAGAAATAGAAACAAGTTAGAAGGTAAAGTTCATGAGTAGGTACATTTTGTAACTTGTAACTTGCTACCTAACAAATATACAATTGACTGCCCACTTTCATAAATTGATCAACGTACACTATGCGCACTACAAGTTCAATAAAGGATTATTTCCTAGTTTTAAAAGAGTACCATCAAGCATGACCTCTGGACAATGATTTATTGATAACATTTTTGTATACAAGATACATCAAGACCACAAACTCCAGCCCAACAGCCAACTCCATTTCATTGCCCTTTCCTTTGAAATTTGATTTAAATCGATCATTTATCGTTTGTTTTCACTTCTTCTTTAGTGAGACAATTATTTTTACATCCCCTCTCGAGGAAAAGGGATTAGAACAAAAAAAAGAAAGAAAGAAATGCGTGAAAAACTATAACAAGTTGAAACGTTTTTCCAATTATAACTATAGTACTGGGCTAAAAAATTGAATATCTTTTCTGTGTTTTTGTGCGAGGAAGGGGGGAGGTTGTAGGTGCTAGTTTCACCTCAGAAGCTTCCAACCTAAAATAAACACATAAATTCAGAAAATATTCGAAGGGAACAGAACACAAAATAATAATGGTTGGGAGTAGAAATGGAACATCGGATCCAGTCGAGTAGCATTTTTCAGCATGCGGGAGGTGTCAGACCTGTTGAGTGAGCTATTAATATACTAAGATTAACTGAATAACGAATTCAGAATAACGAACTGAATGATCGGCAATTAGAATGAGCTAGATCTCGATGATTTAAATATTGCACTCATTGACTTAACTCCATTATATTATTTTGAAACTCATTCGAGTTAAATTCAAAATAAAAAAGTTAGTCACAAAAAAATTAGGATTTTTTCTCCTTTTTATGGGAAAATAAGTTTCATTCTGGGATATTGAAGAAGCAAATAACTCAAAGTCTGGCTGAATAAATATTTGTAGTATCCAAAGTGCATGGATACTCGAGCAAACAGACTTCCCTTCCCCTGGCTAGGACCATCTGATGACATCACTAGCCTCCTCAATTCATGAGTTAATACAATTTAACGGATACAGCTTTGATCATATTAGGATGTGGAGCTCAAATCTATGTACGAGCTCAAATCTATTTATGAGGATCTACAGGGAATAAAAATGAGCAAAGGAAAGAAAAATAATGCTAGGCGTGTATAAGCTGAAAAATTCCATGGATCTTCTTAACATATATTTAATATATTTAATAATTTTGTGCTGTTTACCAATGAGGAGTACCCATAGGTCTGAAAGTGGCTGGTTTTTTAAAATCATTTTTAAACTGCCAACTGATGAGAAAATTCGAATTACTTTTTTTTTAAATTAAAAAAAAAGAATATTTTTTGGTGTTTTCAAAATTACCAACAGCACTGAATAATTATGCGTTTTAGTTCATTAAACTTTTTTAAACAAATCAATGTTCACTTCCAAATCCTTCCAATGTTCCATCTTGTACTTTCAAATGAAAATGAATCACGTGGGTACTCCTATTGCCACATCCCAGAATGCCATTCTATAAGGTTTGGTTGGATAAAATACTGGTGAGGGTATTCATGTATAATAAAATATCATTAAACAAACAGGAAATAAATACGAGAGACTGAATGTTTCAACTAGACTGAACTACAGTACTACCCGCCCTCAATATAGTAAGACTCCCACATTGTTCTCAACGAAATGTGAGGACTAGTAATTTGTTGGAAATGGATCTCTACGCTTTTGAAGCGTAACTTATTTGTTGCGACAGATGAGTAAATATTTAGTTTCTGGAAAACAACACATCTACAGAATAAGATCATATCACAGAAAATCAAGGTGGGTTGTTGCATGCACACATCGCTGAAAGAAATAACCAATTAAGAATATCTAGAAGAAAAGAAAGAAGGAAGTCTGCAGAGGGAGCCAAAGAGAATTGAGTTTTTCCTTATGAATAATTCTAACTTTTTGTTTCGATAAGCAATACGGTTTTAGCTCGCCAGTAAACCAGTAACACCAACCATTTCTCCTGGGGTTCGCATCTGTCCTAGAGGGCCAATCGCATCAAGACGGTCGTATGAAACGGATAGGTAGCCCATATTTTTGTGAAATCCTCCATGTACTTAAGACTAAACCAAAAAACTACAGGGTAAAAATAGAATAGTCTATTTCCACGTAAACTAACAAACTGCAGACCGGTTTCGGTTGTTAAACCATCATCAGTACACAATAGCATCTACAGAATAGAAACTACAGTTTGTTAGTTTACGTGGAAATAGACTATTCTATTTTTATCCTGTAGTTTTTTGCTGCGGATTTCCACTACTCTGCCGCAAGTGATTCAAGTTATATACTTAAGACTATATTAATCCAAGATGTAGAGTGGAAATTTCCATAATATTTACCAGTATGTATGTACATAGCTGTAAAACGATCATTCTTAGTCTATAAATGTGGGAGGAGGATGTAGGTACCGACTTCCCAACCAGCCACTCCTTGTTAGCCTCCTCTTTTGGCTCCCAATAAAGACTGATAGATTCATAGACAACACGCAGAAAAAAAAGCAACAAAATACCACCACAAACACACGCATTGACAAACCAAAAATATCGGCAGACCGCAGAATTAAAAAGTAGAGAAATTCGAGGGGGAAAAAATAATTAAGGTAAAAGACAATGGGATATTTGCATGAACCATGAAAAATTACATTCGAAATAACTGGATAAATTGTGTGAGGAGGTGTGAAGCTTGGTTCACATGGAGCGGAAGGCTAATAAAGCTTGGTTCACATGGAGCAGAAGGCTACTAAAGCTTGGTTCACATGGAGCAGAAGGCTACACTAAGCTTGGTTCACATGGAGCGGAAGGCTAATAAAGCTTGGTTCACATGGAGCAAAATGCTACACTAAGCTTGGTTCAATGGAGCAGAAGGCTAGGGAATCTGCGGACGCGGAAAGGGAGTTCTGCAATCTGACTGGCCGAACACTGGTACGGAAGCGACGGCAACTCCCAATCACGGAGTCGATGGTCAGAATTTTTCCATGCAGACCCTGAGGAAGCCACACATGGATCCAACCACGATAAAATATCATCCGGTTGGTGTTCTCATCATTAGGGATGGGCGTTTCTGTTCTTTTTGAGAAATGACACGGAACAGTTCGTTCATTACATTAAACAGTTTCGGGAAAGCAGTTTCAAAATAACAGCTTCGAAAGCAGTTTCAAAACAACAGCTTCGGCAACAATAATGCTTCAAGAAATTTTGGCTCTCGGCCAAAACAACAGAAACGCGAAACTGTTTCTTGTTTTTCCTGCTGCAAAGCTGTCTCTCGCAACGGCAATTTCGGGACCCAAGGATGCCAATATTGCAATATTGGCAACCTTGGTACCCGAAATCCAATCATGATCGTAAAAGTTCGTTTCGTCTGTGGCCGTTCTTTTGAAACAGTTCTTCCAGGTTTTGAGAAACTGTTTCGTCGTTTATTTTCAAGAAACAGTTTCACGTTTTTTCCCCATCCCTACTTCTCATTTGTGTGGCTGCGATGCTTAAGCGGACACAGATTTTTCCAGCAGTAACATGAGTCCATGTGAACTATTTTGGTCGTTTCGCTCCGTACCAAACCAAACCAACTTTCAATATTTTTTTCTTTCTTTCCAATTCATGCAAACAGCCCATTGAGAATGTAAGATCAGTTAGCATAGAGCCTAGCTGCTATTCTGAGACAGGTATTCTGCTAATGGGTTTGAGATTTGTTGATTCCAAAATGGACAACAAATTGGTGCGCTAATTTACATCTCTGTACAACTTATTCCCGTCCTCATGAAAATCATTTTCAATTACCGAACAATTTAAACGAAAATCCATTGATGAAATATTGTGGAACGCAATGGGATTTTCATAAACTATAGGCCACGAGCCTAATGGCATAAAATATTGGCCTGAAGTTAAACCACTAAAAATTTATGCTAACAGGAACATTGAAGGCTGTACAGATTTGATGAATAAATCATCCGTTATTTTTTGTCAAAAATTCAAGTTCGAGCTGACATTATGTCGCTTCTGAATTTTCCTACTGTAGCTACCATGGGACTTCAAACTGCCTCTACCTCTAAGCAGGTTGTTACCTAACTCATGAATCGGAAAAGAGGAACCACAACAGAGCGTAATAGGATGCACTCAGGAAAATCAAGCTGGAAATGACGCGCTAGACGTGTGAGCGCTACTAACTTGTTGTCTAATGTAGAGAAAATGTACCTTGGAAGGGTATAATAAATAGTTAGGTACGATCAATCTACATAGACCAGAGTGCACTGGTGCCTTTGCATAGCAGCAGCAACATTGTGGTTGACGGTTTAGCGGAAGAGCCCCAGTGATGACACCGTTTGTGAGGATTTCAACCCATTTTATAGCAGTTCGTTCATACTTGAAATCCTCCCTGGTTTAAATAAATAAGGGAGAAACGCTCTCAACGTTTCTGGATTAAAACATGAACAATGAATAGGATGAAAGGTGAGAAAATAAAATAGATTCAACGTGCGAACAACGGACCGGAATGATCAGCTCCAGGGTACTCCGATATGAGGGGAGTGCCGGCGAGGGCGGCGTAGTTGTTGTAATCAGCAGCAGCAGCGGCGGCGGCGTAAGGCGTGTAAATGAGCTGGTGATGAGCCTCTGGCGGGGAGAGAAGCGGGGGTGCCGAAGTGGGTACTTGAAGGCGTGGCGAGAGGATGAGAGGAGCTCCCAGAGGAGTAGGCGTCGGCCCTGTGCGGAGCGGTGTGGTCAGTCCAGGGAGGCCGGGAGACATCAGCCTCTGCGTCTCAGCAGCGCACGCAGCGGCCAGCGCCATCCTCCTCCATTCTTCATCTGCAAGAATTCGATGAACTACAGTAAGGACACAATACAACCAACTGAGACATTTTATTTTTGACAAATCCACAGGTACAAAGCTAGGTTTTCACAAGGTAATCCTGTACAGCAAAAAATTCTGCAATCATCCTTGCTCAACACCGACAAGGAAACACGAAACGCATTGTATGGATAGGTAACTACATCAAAATCTCTTAGGCGGATCTGTGCAAAGAGTACTAATTCACTATGCAGGAATGTGACAATAGGTTGGTTCGCACTGGCTCTTTCTGACAGTTAGCTGACTCCTAGAAAACCGTACGAAACCATCCATGATCCAATATCATCTTGATAAACGTTTGAGAAGGATTTGATAATGGTTGGGAATCGAGAAGGCAGTGCATGGCCAGGTCTCGTGCGCCCGTCACAGTGAACAGACGGTCATGGATACTATACAGTTGGAAAAGAGACCGGAGAATCACAACGAGCGGCCCAACGCCTTTGTGACGGTCAGATAACCATCGGATTGTCACTGCGAACAAACCTAAATCCTGCAGTTATTTTGATTTGGGTTTATATTTCTTCTGAAAGATCTTGATTTCATAGATTATTGTATATTTTTCAAAATTTACCAAGTGCCTAATACGATACTCATACAAAAATAAAATACAGTTCAAGAGAGATTTGATTTATCGTGGAACTCGATGCAGTACAGACTAGGAAAAATCGGACATAAGTATGAGAAAAACTGGACATTACCAGCAGCTGCTAGAGCCTTGGTGTTGGAGTCCCTGTAAGTACCGTTGATAATGGCAAGTTCCATTAGCTGTCTCTTCTTCAGCTCGTCTTCTCCATCAGCCTGTGAAAAATGATATTTTAAGTTATACATCTATAAAACTAAAGAAATAAATTTATTGTGAAAAAATACACATTCTTAACATAGATCACGATATACATTAATTAAAGTGATATCCTGATATCCAAAGAAAACCGGAAAACAGACAAACACATGAAATTATTAATAACTAGAAAGTAATGGTGCAAATTACTTTTTGCTGATTTTCCGAATCAGAGGCAAAAGTTAAGTTTTCTTCAAATGGCATAAAACGGAAAAGAAACGTGGAATTTAATGATTCTAAACATTTTACAGACTGATGACAGAATAACTATTATATTTTTTTATATAAAGGTTGATAGGTATGTAATCTTTAAAAAAAAACGCTGCAAATCCCTGCACAACGGTTTATTATTTTGTACAGAATACCCTTCTCTTACAGATGGGGGATATCCAACTGGGTACATTCTAGGCAAAACACCGCCCAACTGGGTACGAAAAAGTAGCCTGACTGGGTACATCCCCTCTGACCTACGACAGCCCAACTGGGTACGAAAAAGTAGCCTGACTGGGTACATCCCCTCTGACCTACGACAGCCCAACTGGGTACAAAACGAAAGCGCCGTTTTTCGACAGTTTTGAGAAGAACTGGGTGATTTCGTGTGTGGCAAGTAGAGGGTTTTAATAATGTCAAGGTCGTCAGTAAAAGGATTGAAATGAAAATTGTGTTATCTACTCATTATCATCACCTGGCAGCAAAATGACTGATGTTCTGTTGGAGCAGGATGAGACTTCCGTCAAGAAGATGATGGGATCCTTATGTTCCTCATACCTGACCCAACATTCCATGACAAATGCCGATTTCTCCACAGAGGACTTCTTGGGCGGATTCATCATGCCTCGCTTGAGGCTGTTGATTTTGAGGATCGTCTCTGCCTGAACTTGGGCCAATACAGTTGCAACAACGTGGATGTTGGGGTGGGGAGTGTAAAATTGCTTATTGAAATCCGAGAACCTTGTACCCAGCTATACCGCTGCGGGTGTACCCAGTTGGTCTATCGCTTGACAGCGGGCGGCGGCCGTGTTGTACCCAGTTGGATGCTCCTCTTACAGATCACAGCTCTCTGTATAGATAACCCGTCTATATAATATAATACGTACTACTTATACATATTATGTGGATCGCAGATCCTCCGTAGGTTAGTACCTAACCCCGTACTCGTTACTAGGTACCTACCTAAATCACGAACAGTAACTAAAACGGGAAAAAGAAACGCAAAAAAAAAACCACAGTCATGCAGCATGGCTATAAGAGCGAATTTTCGAAGAAATAACTGATTTTATGTAGAATGTGATTTTTGGGATATCCCATTCAAATATGGGCAATCTTAAACTTATTGGGTAATTATAGGTATTCAAGTATGTACGTATATTGTAGTATTGGTACTGCAATATACGTACAGTTACGTATCCAACATACGTACAGTACGTATGTTACGTATCCAATACAGAGTAGGTATTGGATACGTAACAAATTTTTTGTTCCATTTTTTGCCGAGTAACACCTCGGTTTGTAGATTTTCCAACGCTGAACACGATGGTGAAGTCAGAATTGCGATATCCCATTCCGTTATCAGATTAGAGCAGACGAACCAGGAAGAACATCTCAAGAAATAACCACGTTCCTTCATCTTCAAAGTGCTCCAGTTTGAGAACGGAATGAGATATCGCAATTCTGATTTCACCATCGTGTTCAGCGTACAAAAACCTTTAAAATGAGGTGTCACTTGTCAGACTATTTCATTTTGGGAATTTATCGGTAATTTTTCCCCCCTAAAACTCCCCCTTAGAGTGACCCGATTCTGCCCATCTACGAACTTAGCCTGTCGATTGCCAAGACAGATTTTTCGTGCAAATTTGAACTTTTTATCTCAATTCTTTCGAGAGTTATCGTCTGGAATGACACATACATATATAAATATATAAATATATATATAAATATATATATACATATAATTTTTGGTGTCTTTCGGCACTGAATTCAGGATGGTCTGAAACGGATTTTGGTATAAAAATCTTTCGGAAATTCGAGTTTTAAAAATTTTGGACCGAGAACAATACCTTTTCTTCGAAAATTCGCTAATAATGAAGTTCTGAAGGAAAACATTGTTGATGTGGAGTGAAATAGATGCCCCTTCTGCGTAGATCATTGTTTTCTGTGGTCAATACCTACCTTCGTGGTCAAGTATAATGAACCGTTGTGTAATAACTTGCCCATCAATAATACTTCAACGGTTGGTCAAGTTGCAAAAATACTGATCAACAAAATCCCGCCCTTTCTGGTAGATGAACCGTTGTGTTGTGTAATAATTTGCCGTTGTGTGATAGTTTGCCGTTGTGTAATAATTTACCACTGTGTAATAATTTACCCATCAATAATACTTCAACATTTGTTCAAGTTTCACAAGTACCTACCAACAAAATCCGGTAGTCCATCACTTATCAAATGAACTCGACTTCATACAGCCATCCTTGATTATAATCAGGTGCTCCCTAGTGATGATATCCGGGCTGGATTTATTCCGTTTGGTTCACGATCGTGTTGAGGAAGCTTTTTGGTGCACACGAACGGCTGGACGTACAATGCTCCGAGTGGTCTCAAAAAATTGATTAGCTCAAGACAAATTTAGTAAAGTAAAAAAACCATACCCTTCCATCGAAAGTGTTCGAGGTACGGCGTTCTGAAAATTTCAACCCCTATT
Organism: Leptopterna dolabrata; assembly: GCA_954871275.1. Classification (NCBI taxonomy): domain Eukaryota; kingdom Metazoa; phylum Arthropoda; class Insecta; order Hemiptera; family Miridae; genus Leptopterna; species Leptopterna dolabrata. The sequence continues at coordinate 70,804,341 of OX940976.1, read as the reverse complement.
TTGAACCCCTTAGAGATGACTGACAGTAACGCCGAGCTTCGAGGACCAACTAGACCCCGAACGGAACCTATAACCCGAATTTCATCAATTTTTGTTTCATAGTAACTAAGAACAGAAATCTTTTCTTCTTCTGTCGGACACAGAAATATTTTTATTGCATTTTCGGATTCTACATACCTTGAAACGTAAAACATCAAATTTTGAGGGGGGGGGGGGGGGGGTTAGAATTTGTTTTTCATGCTCGATTCCAATGGTTCATTATTGAAAATAATAAAACTGGGAAAATATCAACAGGTTGTCATGAAACCTACAGATCTACACAACATAACGCTGTTCTGCAAAGATCATATTGATACTATGGTTCTCTACACTGTGTCAGCACTTTGTGCCACCTTTCGACAAATTACAGGTTCTCGCCTGAAGGGGCGGCAGGCAACCCCTCCCGTACTACCCAACTTTCTTCCCCTAGGAGACCATCTTAGAAAACACCTGGTTATTCCAAGGAAGGCTGTTGAGGATGGGCAATAACATATGGGCATTTCCACTTGTCTGAGAAATAGTCTTGTATACTTACGGGTATGATGAGATTCTTTACTTCTTCTACAGCCCTGGCTAGTCTGATTTTGGCTCTGTTCTCTGTGTCCTCGACTGTGATGAGTACGTGGAGGTCCTCGTTCAAGTGCTCCCAATTCGGTTTTCCTCTGCTCGCCTCTTCCTGAAATACCAACGCAGAAATAGAAATTTTTTTAACACGGAACATTGTGCATCGCACACCAGCAAGTCTTAATATTTATAATTACAAAAACAAAATAGAATAACGAAGAAAAGCAGCCAGCCATTTCAGACTGGTACTCAAAGTCCGACTGTGTTGCTGGCAACAACTCGGGAGCCGACCACTTTTCACCCGGGAGTTTCCCAACGCCTCACAGCCTAACAAAGGGATGAGGGAACCGGGATTCGAACAGACGACCCAGCCATCAGTGACAAAGCGCTAGCCGCTCGGGAATGATGTGCACTGACATTTTCCTCGGAACTTTATCCCAGTAGTGTAGCCTCAGATACCGCCCACCTATGACTTACAGCTGAGTTGGCCAAAACGTATATTCACTTACGATTTCTTACCAATTACTGTAATTTGAAATTGGAAGAAATAAAATTACAATTACCTACATTTAATTGCAGTTACGGTCCGCGATTACAATTACTGGATGAGCCAAAGTAATTTCAATTACCAATTATAATTATTACCTAAATATAATTATTATAATGAAGGTACATAATTGTAATTTTTAAACCCACTTCAAAAAAAGAATGAGGCCCTCATCAATTCGACCAGTTAATTCTTTTTTATTTCGGAAATTCAAAGTAGTTTTAATGCAATTACATTCAAACTGAGATGAGAAAACGCTGCAAAGTCCTTGTCACATGGGTTTATTATTCTATTATTTTATTGGTCTACAGAAATGCCGGCTGTTTATTTATTGTTTCTTTCATGTAAATTAATTGAAATGGCTATTTCTGGTGGTTTCCACAAATTTTGGCCCCCAGAACTTGAATTAGGTACTACGCTCCTTTTTTTTCTTCTTCAAATTACCCTTGATCATAGATTGTACCATTTAATCCTCTTGATCCACGTGTTGACACTTTTTCTAGTGTTATTATACAAATTGATGGTGATTTCAGACGATTTCGCAGGTTTTTGACTCATAAAAAATCAATTTTGGGAGCTGCACATCTGGTACAACCTCAATTTTCCACTCCTTGGTCAAAATCGACTTCATATTCGGTCTTCTCGTCCCCAAAAACATGGAATACTATACCTCAAAAGCTCATTTTACTAACATGTTACTAAAACACAAAAAGTACCTATTTTTATACACATTTTCACTCATAACTCCCCTGGATATATTCCGATCGGGCGGAAAAGTTTCGGGACACAACTAGGGCCCAAATGGAGCATGTGTGCGAAAGAACGATTTTTTTTAGACCGAAAATGAAGCCTGTAGGGGAAAGTGGGGCAAAACGGGGTAGACGGGTCATATGGGGTACCTCTCCTTGTCAGTCGACAGTTCAGCTATCTTTTGTTTCACCAGCTGAGGTTGTTGTTCTCCCTCCGCCATCAGTTTAGCGATGATCGCGAATGCCCCTCGAGCTTTGTCAAGTTTCCTACGAAGTTTCGAAAAAAACCTAATTTTGGGTCCGATGTTCTACAATTTTCGACTGCTGCTGACGACCATTCTACTACGTCGATAAAATCCAGTAAGTTTCTCAGCGATTCATCCTACTTTCGTATGATATTTTCCCGTTTTGTTTTTTGCATTTTTGCTCTTCTGGTTGAGGAGAACTACCATATTGAAGAAAATAGTCCCTGTGGGGTCATATGGGGCACTTGACATGGGGCATGACGGGGTGGTACCCCGTTCTGCCCCACCCTCATCAGAATATATTATATGATTATTATTTTTCAATAGGCCACCTTTTTTATTATAGTACCTACCCTCACGTCTGTAATTTCAGCGGTTTCAGTGATTCGTCGAATTTCCCCGTCCAACACCTGACAAACCTGTCTTATTATTCCTTGATGGCAACTCTTCGCACACCAAGAGTCTTGAATTGATAAACATTGCTCGCGAAAAACACGTCACATTACTGGGCTTCCCTCCCCACTGCACCCATCGACTCCAGCCTCTTGACGTTGCTTTCATGGCTCCACTCAACACTTATTATGAACAGCAACTTCGATCGTCCTCAGAAGAAGAAATCTTCCTCAGAAGAAGAAGACGCCGATGAACCTGAGTGGATTGCATCCTCTTCGGATGACGAGGATTACGACCCGGAGGCCACCTCTTGCTTATTCTGCAATGCCTTGCTGCTGGAAACAGAACCAGGCGAGGAGTGGCCAGGACGAATATGATTGCGGTTTCTGCTTGAATTTGAAGTCGCAACTCAAATTAAAGTGTTGAGTTTTGAACGCTTTTGATCTTTTCTGAAGTATCATTATTCGTTTATACATCGTTTTGAACAATAAAATCGATTTTAGAGCATTTTTGAGCAATTTTCAAGCACATTTTTGAAATTACCCCGTTCTACCCCACCCTCTTCAAAAAAAAGCTGATTAGGACTTTTTGAGAAAAAGGCTCCCCTTGTCCAATGTTACGCTGTTTTCACAACATCGGCCCCCTGAACCAATAGCCTACACCCTACTGAAGCATATTACTGCATTATTTCCTTCATTGATTCAAATCTGTCTCATCAGGGCATCAAAATAGTTAAGGTACCCCGTTATGCCCCACTCTCCCCTAGACGTGATACGGCGTACGGCGGACGGCGGACGGACATTGCATTTTTGGAATCTACACACCTTGAAACGGAAAAGAAAAAATTTTGAGGGGGTGTTATAAAAATTTTTTGCTGAGCGAATACATAGGTGTATTATTCACAGAATAATAAACCAAAAAAGTTGAAATTTTTTGTCAACTGATTAATAATAATTAGGAGATCGAATTTCTCGTATTTAACCCAAGAGGTTTTTGAGTGCAAATGCGGCAGGGTTTACTTCTGTTCAAATACTCATTTTTAAAAAAAATATTTGTAATTCTATTACTACACAACTACAATTACATGTAATTTCAATTGATATGACTCACATTACAGGTATGTATCTGTAATTATTAGCGCCAAGAAGTAAGAGCCTCAATTACAAGTACAGCAATTGAAAAATAAAACATGAACCACATGTTCCATGTGTGGTGATTGAAATCACTTAAAACGATTACAGCAATATTGTAATTGAATATTACAATTTCTTCAGTGTAATTGTTCTTTGAAACCACTTATTTTTAGGTTTTGGACCTTTTATTAGTACTCCTATTGAAAGTCCTATAGTCCACTTGTGCTCACGTAATTGAAAGTGTAATTAAACACTCATGTAATTAATTTATTAATTACATGAGTGTTTAATACCCATGTTAAGGTGTTTATCAATACCCAAATCTTATTTGTTGTCTAAGACAATACCTTATTATCTTAGGTGTTTATTAATACTCATGTAATTAAGTACATGAGTGTGTTTACCCAAAATACCCAAATCTTATTTGTTGTCTAAGATTTGTTGTACATGAGTGTGTTGTAAATGAGTTTGTACATGAGTGTGTTTACCCAAAATACCCAAATCTTATTTGTTGTCTAAGATTTGTTGTACATGAGTGTGTTGTAAATGAGTTTGTACATGAGTGTGTTTACCCAAAATACCCAAATCTTATTTGTTGTCTAAGATTTGTTGTACATGAGTGTGTTGTAAATGAGTTTGTACGTGAGTGTTTGTACTAAGTGTTTGTACATGAGTGTGTTGTACATGAGTGTTGTCTAAGATTTGTTGTACATGAGTTTATTTATTAATAACCAAATCTTATTTGTTGTCTAAGATAATATCTTATTATCTTAGGTGTTTATTAATACTCATGTAATTAATTTATTAATTACATGAGTGTTTAATACCCATGTTATTATTTACATGAGTGTTTCAGGTGTTTATTAATACCCAAATCTTATTTGTTGTCTAAGACAATACCTTATTATCTTAGGTGTTTATTAATACTCATGTAATTAAGTACATGAGTGTGTTTACCCAAAATACCCAAATCTTATTTGTTGTCTAAGATTTGTTGTACACGAGTGTGTTGTAAATGAGTTTGTACATGAGTGTGTTTACCCAAAATACCCAAATCTTATTTGTTGTCTAAGATTTGTTGTACATGAGTGTGTTGTAAATGAGTTTGTACATGAGTGTGTTTACCCAAAATACCCAAATCTTATTTGTTGTCTAAGATTTGTTGTACATGAGTGTGTTGTAAATGAGTTTGTACGTGAGTGTTTGTACTAAGTGTTTGTACATGAGTGTGTTGTACATGAGTGTTGTCTAAGATTTGTTGTACATGAGTGTGTTTATTAATACCCAAATCTTATTTGTTGTCTAAGATAATATCTTATTATCTTAGGTGTTTATTAATACTCATGTAATTAATTTATTAATTACATGAGTGTTTAATACCCATGTTATTATTTACATGAGTGTTTCAGGTGTTTATTAATACCCAAATCTTATTCGTTGTCTAAGACAATACCTTATTATCTTAGGTGTTTATTAATACTCATGTAATTAAGTACATGAGTGTGTTTACCCAAAATACCCAAATCTTATTTGTTGTCTAAGATTTGTTGTACATGAGTGTGTTGTAAATGAGTTTGTACATGAGTGTTTGTACTAAGTGTTTGTACATGAGTGTTGTCTAAGATTTGTTGTACATGAGTGTGTTTATTAATACCCAAATCTTATATGATGTCTAAGATAATATCTTATTATCTTAGGTGTTTATTAATACTCATGTAATTAATTTATTAATTACATGAGTGTTTAATACCCATGTTATTATTTACATGAGTGTTTCAGGTGTTTATTAATACCCAAACCTTATTTGCTGTCTAAGACAATACCTTATTATCTTAGGTGTTTATTAATACTCATGTAATTAAGTACATGAGTGTGTTTACCCAAAATACCCAAATCTTATTTGTTGTCTAAGATTTGTTGTACATGAGTGTGTTGTAAATGAGTTTGTACATGAGTGTGTTTACCCAAAATACCCAAATCTTATTTGTTGTCTAAGATTTGTTGTACATGAGTGTGTTGTAAATGAGTTTGTACATGAGTGTTTGTACTAAGTGTTTGTACATGAGTGTTGTCTAAGATTTGTTGTACATGAGTGTGTTTATTAATACCCAAATCTTATTTGATGTCTAAGATAATATCTTATTATCTTAGGTGTTTATTAATACTCATGTAATTAATTTATTAATTACATGAGTGTTCAATACCCATGTTATTATTTACATGAGTGTTTCAGGTGTTTATTAATACCCAAATCTTATTTGTTGTCTAAGACAATACCTTATTATCTTAGGTGTTTATTAATACTCATGTAATTAAGTACATGAGTGTGTTTACCCAAAATACCCAAATCTTATTTGATGTCTAAGATTTGTTGTACATGAGTGTGTTTACCCAAAATACCCAAATCATATTTGTTGTCTAAGATTTGTTGTACATGAGTGTGTTGTAAATGAGTTTGCACATGAGTGTTTGTACATGAGTGTTGTCTAAGATTTGTTGTACATGAGTGTGTTTATTAATACCCAAATCTTATTTGTTGTCTAAGATAATATCTTATTATCTTAGGTGTTTATTAATACTCATGTAATTAAGTACATGAGTGTGTTTACCCAAAATACCCAAATCTTATTTGATGTCTAAGATTTGTTGTACATGAGTGTGTTTACCCAAAATACCCAAATCTTATTTGTTGTCTAAGATTTGTTGTACATGAGTGTGTTGTAAATGAGTTTGTACATGAGTGTTTGTACTGAGTGTTTGTACATGAGTGTTGTCTAAGATTTGTTGTACATGAGTGTGTTTATTAATACCCAAATCTTATTTGTTGTCTAAGATAATATCTCATTGTCTTAGGTGTTTATTAATACTCATGTAATTAAGTACATGAGTGTGTTTACCCAAAATACCCAAATCTTATTTGATGTCTAAGATTTGTTGTACATGAGTGTGTTTACCCAAAATACCCAAATCTTATTTGTTGTCTAAGATTTGTTGTACATGAGTGTGTTGTAAATGAGTTTGTACATGAGTGTTTGTACTGAGTGTTTGTACATGAGTGTTGTCTAAGATTTGTTGTACATGAGTGTGTTTATTAATACCCAAATCTTATTTGTTGTCTAAGATAATATCTTATTATCTTAGGTGTTTATTAATACTCATGTAATTTATTTATTAATTACATGAGTGTTTAATACCCATGTTATTATTTACATGAGTGTTTCAGGTGTTTTTTAATACCCAAATCTGATTTGGAGAGTGAGTATCTTCTAGCAACACCCGTTACAGTTGAATATCCCATCTGTCTATAAGTGCTCAACTTCAACAAAGCATTCAAAGGGAATTACTTCCCAAGAAAACCATTGTTTGTCAATAGTATGGGGTAGGGATATCAAAAATTATAGTTGAGGTTGCGGTATTTGGGACAATGACCCTCCTACGAGCGGTAGACGGCTGCTTTCTCTTCATTATGCTCAGTGATGAAGCGCTGGAATACCAGAGTTTAGTCACGTCTAACAAAGTAGGTAGGTACTCGAGTACGAAATGCTAAAACCCCTCAAACACAGCATTCGTGACAGTTACTCCCCGGGTGTCCCTTGTCCGATTTCAACACAAAACCACACCGACTTGAAGCATAATACGGTGGAGAATCCGGTGTCGAACAGATGCATTCAAATCCGAAAAACCCGGTTGGCATTCGAGAAACAATTTCACGAAGGCAAAGTGAGAGCGGAATGCGAAATTAGGCTCAACGCACAGGCAATACTAACGGCGTTAAGACCGCGTCACCAGCAGATATCTATCGGCCAACAGAAAACTTGCCTTGTACCTGCAAGACAAACCTTTGAAGTAACCTGGTTCTCCTTGTTTGTGGCATTTATCATTGCTTTACGAACAGAGCTGAGAGGTCGGCAGACGATTGACTAATTTCGTAGAGGTGGAACGTTTTAAACAAAAACGCTGCAAATCCCTGCACAACGGTTTATTATTTTGTACAGAATACCCTTCTTTTACAGATCACAGCTCTCTGTATAGATAACCCGTCTATGTAGATCGCAGACCCTCCGTAGGTTAGTACCTATCCCCTTACTCGTTACTAGGTACCTACCTAAATCACGAGTTAAATGTTGCTAAAATAATTCTGTCGATGACAAACATTAACTAAAATGGCGAAAAGAAACGCAAATAATGAAGTTCTGAAGGAAAATTGTTGATGTGGAGTGAAATAGATGCCCCTTCTGCGTAGATCACTGTTTTCCGTGGTCAATACCTACCCTCGTGGTCAAGTATAATGAACCGTTGTGTAATAACTTGCCCATCAACAATACTTCAACGGTTGGTCAAGTTGCAAAAATGCCTATCACCAAATCCAGCCCCTTCTTGGTAGATGAGCCGTTGTGTAATAATTTACCGTTGTGTAATAATTTGCCGTTGTGTAATAATTTACCGTTGTGTAATAATTTACCCATCAATAACACTTCAAAGTTTGTTCAAGTTTCACAAGTGCCTACCAACTAAATCCAATAGTCCATCACTTATCAAATGAAATAATATCGCACAACAAACAACTCGACTTCATACAGCCATCCTTGATTATAATCAGGCGCTCCCTAGTGATGATATCCGGGCTGGATTTATTCCGTTTGATTCACGATCGTGTTGACGAAGCTTTTTGGTGCACACGAACGGCTGGACGTACAATGCTCCGGGTGGTCTCAAAAATTGTTTTAGCTCAAGACAAATTTAATATCGTTAAAAAAACCATACCCTTCAATCGAAAGTTTTCGAGCTACGGCGTTCTGAAAATTTCAACCCCTATTTTTCACCCCTTAGGGATGGCTGACATTAACGCCGAGCTTCGAGGACCAACTAGACCCCAAGCGGGACTTATAAACCGAATTTCGCCAATTTTGGATCATGGTAACTAAGAAACGTGCTCCGTACGGTGTACGGTTTTTTTTCCATGCTCGATTCCAATGGTTCATTATTGAAAATAATAAACCAAAATTTCCTTCAACGAAATATGGGTAACATTCTCATCGAAAGCATACTGATCAATTAAACACTTGAAACTACAAAGTATTTTTTCCCCCTTATTTGTCAAAAGAAATAGGTAGGTATGTTTTGGCGTAGAGGATGACCCCTCCCACTGCTGTCTGATTTCATATTTGAAGACCGGTTGAGGGACTATTTCCATCATGTATGTGTTAACGCACAACGGGTAGCTAACTACGCTAACAAAGGTTTGTTCGCACTGACCATAACATATGACGGTTGTCTGACCGTCTGAAAGGCGTTTGGCCGTTCGCAGTGAATCTCTGACTCTTTACGGACTGTATAGTATCCATGACCGGCTGCTCGCAGTGTTTTTCTAACCATCCATAACCAGTTTTCTGATCGTAATTTCCAATACGCAGGAAATAGGGCGGACGAGAAACTGAGCATGCGCTGCCTTCTCGATTCCTACAAACTCAAACCCTTCTCAAAAGCTTATCAAGATGGTACTGGATCATGGATAGTTTCTTACGGTTTTCTAGGACGAACTAAATCACTCGCGGAGAAATCTTGGAAACCCATTTCAAACAAAAACGGAGTTATTGAAAAAATAGTTTATTTCCACTAATAATAGTATTAGTGACTATTTTTTCAATAACTCCGTTTTTGTTTTCTAGGAGTCAGCTAACCGTCAGAAAAAGCCAGTGTGAACAAAGCTGTAGTTACATCGACCCGTTAACACACTTACGGACTGAAGATGGGAATAGTCCCGAAACCAATTTCCAAATAAAATCTGTTGAGCAAAGGTTTAGCGGAATCCTTTACGCAAAAATCGCGTATCCACTTGCACCTCTGCACCGTCGGTGAAACATCCAATATTGAAATATGTTAGACATAGGATTGACAATATTGAAACAGGCATATAACAGTTCTGACCTTGGGTATGTTGGGTACCACATAGGTACCAGAAATCACAGAGTAGATTCTGCGCTATGAGTGTATTCAAACGCAGCACAAAAAGCGATGGCAAGGCAGGGGACGAGTGAAGAGTTTAAATGAAAAGAAAGATAGGTAGGAAAAAAAATAAAGGAAAATAAAAGAGAAAAAAAAAAACAGGTGGGGTACGTCAAGGAGGCACATACAACAATAGTTTCCAATGTTTACTTACGGAGGTGCCTTGTTTGGCAGCGTAACAGAGAACAGATCTTTATAAATATGGTAACACTATACGGGCTAGCGGATGGGGAAAAAGAGATGTGACAAGTTTTTCTGTGCGGCAACACCCACAAATAAACCTTAAAAACAATAAACGTTCTTCAGAGAAAAAAAAAGCTTGTTGATAGTGAAAAAACCAAGTACACAGGTTTTATTCTCTTCAAGACATAACTTAATCTACACTTACTGTTGAGAATTAGTTGAAAAATGACACGTAGGCAGGTACTGCTGATTCTCCTACTACTAACCAGATTATATTGAAAATGATGAACCCTCCAGTACGTATATCCAAAATATTCTGCCCATCCACTAACGATTCAGGAAGAACAAATTCACGACAAGCTTCACTCGAGATAATTCTAGCAGTGGAAACTATACTGTATATTCGAAATCTGAAAAGGACAGATTCATGTGTGTCACGTGTGGGCCATTCCTAGGACGTTAATTTGTCATTACATGACAAATTAATTTTTATTATTTTTCATTTCATGAGAAAAAGTATTTTGTCAAGTAAGAATGTGAATTCCTTAGGCGTGCGGTCGTAGAGGACAGCAGAATTCTACCGCCTCATCTTCGACATTCTGCAACAACAAAAATTTAGGTGTTTCCTGCTAATCTATTGGTGAATCCTCCATTTCTCATTCTCCTGGCGAAAGAAAAACATCAAGGGCTCTTCTTATTTCGTTCATACATGGAATATTTGAAAATGAAACGCGGCTGTGTACCCAACGTTTTACGAAAACTACTTACGACTACTGCTCACGCTTTGAAGAATGTTGCAATACGTAAAACCATCGAGCCATCTCTCGATTACAGGCCAAACCCCATTGACGAGCGAATTCTAGCGCATGACTATCAAGAAAGCTCGCTCATTTCGAAGGCTCGAAATTGCTATGGAAAGTTCTCAAAAGTAAAGGGTTTGACGGGAGATTTTCAACTGCGGGGTCTCGCAAAAGGCGGAAGCTTCGTCGCACAGGTTGGCACATGCAGCTCGCGGGGAAACCGGTAGAACTGGGTCCACGGTATTTGAGATCGACTCGGACAACGTGTGATCAACAGCGATGAGCATCCTCAACGCACAGAGAAGGAATCCTGGTGGACAACCATCACTCCTCCGTGTTACACCAGGCGTCAAAATAACCTGAATTTTCACCATTTGAAATTCAATAACTCACTTTTTTCTTACCATCAAATGATTTGATATCGGTTTAAAAAAGAAACGTTTCTTGAAACTACATGTATGGGGCATACACCTACATGAATTTTTACAAAAATACACCACAGATGGAACGAAGAAATGGAGCAAACCTTATCTAATTTACCTAGCAAATGAACAAACCGACTTTCATGTGGCAATGTCTTCTCCGTGCGCTACCCTATGCTACTCCTCCTGATCGGTAGGTACTGACGCCGGTCAGGCTTCGCGTGATAGACCTATGCATAGGCACTAGGGATGTATGATACTTCGAAATGTATCGATACATATCGTATCGATATTTTTTTAAAGTATCGAAAAGATCAGGCCGATACTTTCAAAAAGTATCGATACATTCAAGTATCGATACTTTTTACAAACTCAAAATTAGAAAAGTTCCGGCCTCATGGATTGTGTTGTTTTGCGCCTTCCCCTTCCAGTGTACCAGTTCCACCATAGAATAATTCTATGCCTGACATAAGTGCACAGTATCAGTTGAGTTGTTTCACGTTTCCAGTCCTACTAGATGCCGGACAGTATCAGTTGAATGAGTGATCATCTCCATTTTTATGTCAAGGTTGTTGACAAATGGTGGGACTTCAGGCATGATAGCGATCAGGCTTTGTAGTATTCTGTGAAACTTGGAAGTAAGAAAAGATCCTTGAAAAAAGTAACGGTGTCGATACCTCGAAAAAAGAAAAAGTATCCCGATACATTGCACACAAAAAAGTATCAAAAAGTATCGATACTTTTTCTTAAAAGTATCGATATTTTGAAGTATCGATACTTTTTATACATCCCTAATAGGCACAGCTACTTTAGACTTCTAAAACCATATTGGGGACCAATATAGAAGAAATATGCGTGTGTTAGAGTATAAAGTTCACTCACCTTCTTCTTGTCCCTCATCGAGCCTTTTCCTCTGACCATAATTTTGCAACCGGTTTCGAGTTCGAGCTGCTTGGCAGTCATCCCCCGAGGCCCGAGGATCCTCCCGACGAAATTAAACTGAAACAAGGAAAAAACACTGTTAGAAGAATACGTGTAAATGAATAGCAGTAGCCACGGAAATCATATATAGGAGGGAAAATTAATTATAAGCGTAGGTAAGTAATACTCTTAAGTAACTCCTTAGACGTAAGTCCCCTTGAAACTCCTCAAGTTTTGCTAAGTACAAGCGAATTCATACCTACATCAGATTAACAACCCGAGGAAGATTTGAGGTGGAAATTTCTCAAAAATCTCCGTCAGATTTCTTTCTTGTGAGCTGCTGTGAATGTAATACGATCCAGAAAGTCGTAAATCTGATTTCAGTAAACAACCCAAGCTATTCGTTGAACGTATAAATTAGACTCGAGGATCGAGGTGTTCATCGAAGAGTATCGAAACCGAGGGGTGTTCTTAAGAAAGAAGAAAAACTCTTTTTAATATTCCCTTTGATTCAGCATGGAATATTCCCAATGATTTTCGTGTATTAGTGGAAATAGACAACCTTTCAACAATTCCGTTTTTATTCTCGATATCAGTGTTTCTGATGTGGGTTGCGAAAGGCTCTCAGTACCGCAGGTTTGCGGTAACAAGGAAGGTAGGGCCACAGTCTTTGTTGTATTCAGGGTCTGTTCAGGGTCTGAAAATTACTGAATCCTGATAAATAAACCTTGGAGAAGTAATGTGGAGACAGTGGTAACACTGGAGACAGGGGTGTACTTAATCGCAGGACATACTTCGTATTGTAAAGCATCGCTGAATGTCGGCGACTGCTGCGTAAAATAAAACACGCCTTTAGAAATACCTATTTTTTTATTTATTATGATGGATCATCAAGAGGAGATTCGGAGAAGCAGTAGCCCTCAAAGGATCCCCGATTCCTGTCAACGGGGCCAATTATTTGCGCAGTGTTTGCACAATTTGGCTCAAATGGCCAAAGAATTCGCGGTTAATATCCTGTACAAAATAGTGGAGATGTCTAGAATGAGGCACAGAAATTTATTAGGATGAACTATCCAGAGCAGAATTTGAATAAGCAGTAGCTTTAAAGAATCAGCACGTTGAAAAGATGGAATTATGTCCGAGATGATGAAGACGAGCACAACACCGAAACTGAAGGTCGCGGGTTTTAAATGAACCTATTTAAGCAACTCAACGTAAAAATGCTCTAGGAGTGACATTTGACATGGTTCAATTTGGAAGAAGATTCAACTAGGAGAACGGCTCTTATTAGCTATATTTATATAGGCAGGTGTAACACTTCTTAGCATTCTGTCTATGCATGCATGATCCTGTCTGCCATCGTCCTGAATTCTGAAAATGTTCTCTACGGGGTTGGGTAACCTGGGTACAGTCGAGCTTCAGGTGGCCTGCCTCGCGGTATTTGGCTCGAGGCTGATGATGGCACATGTATTTTTTGCGGGGCAGCACTTTTCATCTACTTCAATACGGCTTCCGACAGGTCGATCGGCCCGAACAGCTGTACTGGTTGTCTTTATGAGCTTATTGTCAATTATTTCGCAGTTTGTTATCACGTACGAGTAGCCAATGTTCGTGATGAAGAGAAGGAGAGCTTGAGGGACGGGAAGGTACTTCAGGGGGTCATTTCCCTTGAAGGGGATCCTAGCTAATGGAAGTCATAGTACTTAACTGTTATCTGATAGATTCAGATGAAAAGGCACAGCCTATCGGTAAAGCTAACTTCAAGGTGCCAGAAATCGAAAACATACTGGCAAAGACCGCTCCAGAAAGGCTGTCCAAACCAAGAAACAGGTTACTTGGAACAGGATGTATAACTTTTGGAACAGACAACTGGATGACCATGTTTTCCCCGAGTGGGGGTCTAAAACAGTCATTCAATCGTATTTCTTCAGTACGCAATCATAATCAATAATCATGGGCGACTCAAGTGACGATCTCCCGGTTTCACAACATCAAACTGACCAACAGGAGGTACAGGTACAGGTACAGGAGGCACCTGGGTACAGTCAAGCTTCAGGTGGCCTGCCTCGCGGGATTTGGCTCGAGGCTGATGGTGGTACATGTGTTTTTTTTGCGAGTCAGTGCTTTTCATCGATTTCAATAGGGCTTCCGACAGGTCGATCGGCCCGAACAGCTGTACTGATTGTCTTTATGAACTTATTGTCAATTATTTCGCAGTTTGTTATCATGTACGAGTAGCCAATGTTCGTGATGAAGAGATGGACGAGAAGGTACTTTAGGGGGTCCTTTCCCTTGGAGGGTATCCTAGCTAATGGAGGTCATAGTACTTAACCGTTATCGGATAGATTCAGATGAAAAGGCACAGCCTATCGGTAAAGCTAACTTCAAGGTGCAAAAAATCGAAAACATACTGGCAATGACAGCTCCAGAAAGGCTGTCCAAACCAAGAAACAGGTTACTTGGAACAGGATGTATAACTTTTGGAACAGACAACTGGATGACCATGTTTTCCTCGAGTGGGGGTCTAAAACAGTCATTCAATCGTATTTCTTCAGTAGGCAATCAAAATCAATAATCATGGGCGACTCAAGTGACGATCTCCCGATTTCACAACATCAAGCTGACCAACAGGAGGTACAGGTACAGGTACAGGAGGCACCTGGGTACAGTCGAGCTTCAGGTGGCCTGCCTCGCGGTATTTCCTCGAGGCTGATGATGGTACATGTTTTTTTGCGAGTCAGTGCTTTTCATCGATTTCAATAGGGCTTCCGACAGGTCGATTGGCCCGAACAGCTGTACTGATTGTCTTTATGAACTTATTGTCAATTATTTCGCAGTTTATCACGTACGAGTAGCCAATGTTCGTGATGAAGAGAAGGAGAGCCTGAGGGACGAGAAGGTACTTGAGGGGGTCCTTTCCCTTGTTGGGTATCCTAGCTAATGGAAGTCACATTACTTAACGGTTATCCAATAGATTCAGATGAAAAGGCACAGCCTATCGGTAAAGCTAACTTCAAGGTGCCAAAAATCGAAAACATACAGGCAAAGACAGCTCCAGAAAGGCTGTCCAAACCAAGAAACAGGTTACTTGGAACAGGATGTATAACTTTTGGAACAGTCAACTGGATGACCATTTTTTCCCCGAGTGGGGGTCTAAAACAGTCATTCAATCGTATTTCTTCAGTACGCAATCATAATCAATAATCATGGGCGACTCAAGTGACGATCTCCCGGTTTCACAACATCAAGCTGACCAACAGGAGGTACAGGTACAGGTACAGGAGGCACCTGGGTACAGTAAAGCTTCAGGTGGCCTGCCTCGCGGGATTTGGCTCGAGGCTGATGGTGGTACATGTTTTTTTGCGAGTCAGTGCTTTTCATCGATTTCAATAGGGCTTCCGACAGGTCGATCGGCCCGAACAGCTGTACTGATTGTCTTTATGAGCTTATTGTCAATTATTTCGCAGTTTGTTATCATGTACGAGTAGCCAATGTTCGTGATGAAGAGATGGACGAGAAGGTACTTTAGGGGGTCCTTTCCCTTGGAGGGTATCCTAGCTAATGGAGGTCATAGTACTTAACCGTTATCGGATAGATTCAGATGAAAAGGCACAGCCTATCGGTAAAGCTAACTTCAAGGTGCCTGAAATGGAAAACATACAGGCAAAGACAGCTCCAGAAAGGCTGTCCAAACCAAGAAACAGGTTACTTGGAACAGGATGTATAACTTTTGGAACAGACAACTGGATGACCATGTTTTCCCCGAGTGGGGGTCTAAAACAGTCATTCAATCGTATTTCTTCAGTAAGCAATCAAAATCAATAATCATGGGCGACTCAAGTGACATCTCCCGGTTTCACAACATCAAGTTGACCAACGGAGCGGCGTTGTCAAGCCTTTGCAAAAGACTTAGCTATTCACAGCGGAGGGCGATGGGGGAGTGATCGGCATAAATAAAATGCCGGAGGTGGATAAGTTGGTCTGGGAGGACAGGAGGCACGCTGCCCCAGGGGGTTCTGTAGGTTGGCAATCATCGTACCTATGAATTATGTATCCAGATCCCATCAAATGCGGTCTTCATCTGAAATTCATTAGCTTTTCAAATAAAAACAAAAGGCGTAGCGGGGGAACACGACTTGCACGAGTGGCGTTGATTTGAAGACACAGTTAAATAAGGAGCTAAGGACGGAACTAAACCTTCCTCCAGGAAACAAACGCGTCGGCACCTACACGTACATCCTCATTTTGGTTTATTATTCTGTGAATGATACGCCTATGTATTCGCTCAGCAAAACATTTTCATAACACCCCCTCAAAATGTTTTCTTTTACGTTTCAAGGTGTTAGATTCAAAAAATGCATCCGTCCGTCCGCCATATCATCCATATCTACTCTAATTTCGGTCTAAAAATGTCGTTCTTTTGCTCCACAAAGGGCCCTATTTGTGTCCCGAAACTTTGCAGCCCGATCGGAACATACCCAAGAGAGTTATGGGTGAAAAATGGGGGTAAAAATAGGGATTTTTAGTGTTCTAGTAACATGAGCTTGTGGAAAACTGAGGTTGTAACGAAGTTTGAGCCTTAAATTTACGTTAAAATTTGGTATAAAATCGTAGTTTTTCCGCACATAGTTTGGGTCCCTATTTGGGAACACATTTGGCTCCTAGTTGTGCTCCGAAGCTCGGCAGCTCGATCGGAATACACCCGAAGGTGTTACGGATGAAAAATGGGTGCAAAAATAGGGTTTTTCGAGGTATTTTGAGGTTTTAGTGAATATGAGCTTGTGATGTATCGTTTTCCATGTTTTTTTTTTAGGGCGAGACGACCTCAATATGAAGTTGATTTGGACCTGAGAGTGAAGAATTGAGGTTGTAACGAAAGTTCATGTCCCCAAATTCATTTTTTATGAGCCAAAAACCTGAGAAATTGTCTGAAACCACCATAACTTGTATAATAACACGAAGTTGTATCAACAGGTGAATAAAGACGATTAAATGGCACTATCAATGATCAAAGATAACTTGTCAAAAATATGAGCGCAATTCGTGTTTTTCGGGGCCAAAATTTGTAGAATCCATAAAAAATAGCTGTTTCAATTATTGCACATGAAAGAAACAATAAATGTATTTCCAGTATTTCTTTAGGTATGTCCAATATAATAATAAACCCATGTGGCAAGGACTTTGCAGCGTTTTGTTTTGCTTTTAGTCTGCGACTGGGTTCGGCAAGGCGTATTATTTGAAAATGAAAAAAATTGCCCGTCGGGCCAATTTTTCGAACGAGTCTACCAAGGTAGCCCTTGTCATCAGTTTTAGAAGGAAAAGGATTTTTATCTTCCTAAATCAAATTTCCACTCGCGTTTTAGATCTTTCTGAACAAATCTGGTTCCTCGTCTGTTGTGTCGGTGGGCAGTTCTCGAGTCGTTTGTGTTTACAGTGAAGATGGGGCGGTCAGGCTGAAACCTGATCCTTCCATTTCCTTCCTTCTTAACTTGTGATAAAAAAATGAATTTTTTTTTTTTTCATTTCCTGTCCAGACCTAAGATTTCATACTGATTTTGGTGATTTCGGAATTTTTGATGATGTTCTGACCGACAAAAACTCTAACTGCACTAATGTTTTGTATCAACAACTCTTACGTTCGAACTCACCCTTTCCTTCGTAGTCACAAACGCTTGTCGACATTTGGGGGAATAAGGAAGATTATAGGTAGGTAAGTATCTACTCATACTTATCCTATGTATTAGTATTAGGTAGGCACATTCATTTCCATGCATGCGCAGGTCGCTGCAAATGAGTTGAATACTGTAAAGAGGTGACTATTCTCTTAACGCTTTGGATAATTATTATCGAGAACGAATAATCGTAAAAGTAAAAGCTCTTGTCATTGTAGTACTTCGAGGATCTCAATTAGAGAGTCCAATCTCTTACTAAACTGATCGAAAATTGAATTATGTTATCACAGGAACATCAAACTCACATATATTGTTGTCGTGATCCTCCCAGACCAGCATACGTTGTAAACCTTAAGATTGTTCTGGTTAATAAACGCAACGGGTGAGGTGGCGTACGTGACCTCAGGCGCATAGGCTCACTCACTCCCCACTAGTCCTCCAGACTAGAGTAGAGTGGAGTGGGCGCTATATAAACTCGCCAGCTACGCCTGTCACCTCATTCTACGCTCTCCTTAAGTCACCGACTTATCTCTATCTCTCCCCTCACATGCCTCCTCACCTTCTCTCACAAAAGATCCCAGACTGGTGGAACCAGCTCTGGTGATAACCAGCATTGGTGGAACCACTGGGCAACATCCCTCTAGAACCTTTAGTGGTGGTAACCTTCCTGGCAGCTATAAGTGTAACCTTTTAGGTGCAGCAACCTTCTTCCTCCATTCTCACTCACCTCTCCTCGCCTCTCAACCTAGCCACCACAATTGCCATCGAGATTGAATAACACGGTTTTTTCTTCATGTAAAATAGATGCAAATAACTATGTACAATATAAATTAGCGTACGGTAATTGTACAGATTTTTGTAAGAGCAAGGTATGGAAATATACCGTAATTTTGAACGCTCGGTACGTTAACGTTAACCCACCGAAAACCTCTGGCAAAACTGGTTGTAGATCAGAATTGTCGGTCATGGAGAACTATAAAACTATTTAGGTTACATGTTTTGGATTGGAAGAGGCATGCGATATTTTTCATGTTGGTTGAGCGAGTGATTCACAGTTTGATCGGACATGTTTGATAGCGTTGCGCTCATTTACGGCAAATGACTTTAGTGGTGTAATAACCTGGAAATCAAGGAGAGACTTTACGAGTGAGTTTTCTTCGAAAAATAAATCACAGGATAAACCCTCTGCGTGCGGTCACCTTTCTGGCGAGCAGATAAGCGAAAAAGGTAAAATCCTTCGGAAGCTGTGCCCTGTAACGGGCTTCGAGGGTCGGGAAGGAGCGTTTAACCAACGCGAAATTGCCGAAAAAAAGTGGAAACCTTTTATACGGCTTTAATGATGCCTCGATATGGTAGCGCCTCCGAGAGAGAATCCGTTGGGAAAGATTAAGTTATGAGATGTGCCCTGAAGAAGGAGGTTGAGGGAATTAGGTGGGCACTGGTTGAGGTATTCATTTGGCGTCGTAGGTGAGGTACAGTGTGCTTCGCTCGTGATTGATCTCATAGGCTGTACTCTAGAAACAGTGTTGACGGAGACATATGGGTGCCAAAATCAATACGGTTGGAAAATCAGTAGTTGTATACCGTAGTAAAATTAGTAGTTGTATATAGCAGTAGTTGTATTAGTAGTTGTAAAATTAGTTGTTGTATACCGTTGGAAAATTAGTAGCTTTATTCAACTAATTGATCACTTATACATTAGAGTTGTACTGAGATACAACAGTTGTAGCGTGTCTACGGAGTGAAGGTATTTTTGAATTTTTTGGTTCATTGGGGGGGATGCCCAGAATTTTATTTCTGCTGGTTGCGAACGAGTTTATCTTTTTTGAAAGGTTTTTGCATGCTGACTTGAAATAAACAATCGCCAAGTCGGTAGGGTTAACCCTGGTAAGCACATTGTTGTTTAAATGCTGAAAGACGTGTCAGGAAAGCTTGACATATGACTGTTTTCCATGTTCCCTGGCAAATATGACTGTCACATGTTGGGTTTCATTTTCATGCTTAACCAGTTTTTACATGCTGAATCGAATAAGCCACTCCCATGCCGGTAGAATGAACTGTTTTCGAGATAATTGCAACAAAAAACCAATCTCAAATTTTCCGAACAGGCTTTTCAGCATTTCCCTAACCAGGGTTTCAGTTTACCCTACCACAGTAAATCCTACCAACTTGACGATGTATACTTCTATTCAGCAACCGACAACCTTTTTGAAAACGATACCAAACTCGATCACAACTAGCCGAAATAAAAATGTGGGCATTTCCCCCACATTTTAGCATTTCGCACACGATTTTTGTATTCAAATTGAGTTTTTCTCAATAACGGTGAGTCCTACTGGCATGGGAGGGTGTTTATTCGATTCAGCACGCAAAAAATTATTGAAAATGCAACCCAAATCGTCTTGAACCTGCGAAAATCACATTTTTGTCTGAGAAAATGGAAAACAGTCATATTTCAAGCTTTACGGACACATCTTTCAGCAGTTAAACAACATTGTGCTTACCAGGGTTACTCCTACCGACTTGGCGATTGTTTATTTCAAGTCAGCATGCAAAAACCTTTCGAAAAAGATAACAACCTCGTTCACAACTAGCAGAAATAAAATTCTGGGCATCCCCCCCAATAAACCAAAAAATCCAAAAATTATTGAAAATGAAACCCAAATTGTCTTGAACCTGTGAAAATCACATTTGTCTGAGAAAACGAAAAACAGTCATATTTCAAGCTTTACGGACACGTTGTTCAGCAATTCAACAACAGTTAACCTTATCAAGGTTAATCCAAGCGATATGGCGATATGGTGGTTTATTTCAATTTAGCTTGGAAAACCTTTCGAAACTGATATCAAACTCGATCACAACTAGGGGAAATAAAATACTGGGCACTTCCCTATATTTTTGGCGTTTCTCAAGGGACTGTACAAATTTCATTAATATACCAATTTTCGTTCATGTTAATTTTACGTCCATTGTTTCCTGCGCTGTATAGGACCATTTGGGTTCTACCCTCTACGTTTCAACCCCTCGTGACAGTTCCATCGTACAGTTGAGGACATTTCAAGGTTTTCAACGCAGAAACTGTTGTCAAGTATTTTTTGCAGCGCTTTTTAATAACACTGGCTTTCTTCGGATACATTTTACGTACTCTAACCCATTCAAACAAGAGTTGAAGGAATTACTAACCCCTTACTGAGATACAAAGAAATGTAAACTTCTGTAAATACAAGGATACAAAGAAATGTAAACTTCTATCTATAGCATTTCCAAGTCAAATTCAACATTTTTCAAACCAAATTCAACCTTTTCCAAACCGAATTCAACTTTTTCCAAGTCAAATTCAACCTTTTTCAAACCAAATTCAACCTTTTCCAAACCAAATTCAACTTTTTCCTAGTCAAATTCAACTTTTTTCGAAGTCAAATTCAACTTCTTCCATTTTAAATTCAACTTTTCCCATTTCAAATTCAACCTTCCCCTACTTCAGCAAAAAATGTAAATTTTAATAAACTGAATAAATCCAAGGAACCAGGGACCAAGGAAAATTACTCATGAGAGGGTTGATGAATGCATAATGGATACTGCGCTGTGTGCTGCAACCATAACGGGCGCGAGATATTGGGTTCTAAATCTAAGAATGAAATCACTGCCGTCGCATTTTCTCATTAACGTACATCCATCCCTCACTTGTTCACGGCATTATTAGCCGGAGGGCTATCATCGACAACAAATCAAACGGGAAGGAGAGGCCGAAGAAGAAACAGCATTTTCATTTCCATGTCCGAAGGTACGTAGATATATCACTCGGGAAGTGTACGAGAAAGGTACCTGCCGAGTAACGAAGGACCTGTCACTGATATTGTGGAAAAAGGATTTCTGATCGTAGTCAAGTGATCATGAGCGTCTTCTCTGTAGTTGGGCTCATGAATTATTCAAAGGCTACCATTTCCTGTAAGTACGTGGGTTCTTCGAAGCTTCCGCTCTCGTCGATCTCGTGGAAGGAAAACTTGACGTCGGTCGAGCTCACACGCGCAAAATTTACCATCTACCGGATCGAGCAAAATGCGCGCTACTCGATGTTAGACGATCCATCTGAGGTCGGCTGGAAAAAATGGTACATCGGTGGTCGGGTAGTTCCTCAAAGGACATTTGTGAATTGTATCTGTAAGAGCATTCAGAGCACGCAGTGGTGTACAGCGTGTAACAGTGTGGCTGTTCTCGATACATTTTTTCTTCCGGTGGAGGCGGGATCGGTTTGGGGAAGCCTAATCGATATCCCTTCTTAAACGGTGATAATCTCGCTGGTCTAAGGACTGGTGGACGCTGGTGGACTCTCGAGGGTCCACCCCCACTGTCACACTCTGCCACATGGCAGCAGAGCGTGGTTCGGTAGTATGCGCTGAGTAGCTCACCGTACTCCATCCACTTTTTGTGGGCTTACCAGAAGGATTCCTTTACTAAGAACATGTCCCTTTGATAATACATACATCTATTGGCTTCCCCATCCCCTTTCCACCCTTTATAGTGTCAGTATAATTAAAATATACTGAGCTCATCAGAAGGCGATTGATGCCATGTCCCAATTGACAAGTCCCAATAGTTGTTTCATCCCAACGATGGAGGTTGACCACCTAGAGGTTGCCCAGATGAGCACAATTCACTGGACAACAACCTTTGACAACATTATCCGCCAATACTCGTATTTAGGAGCTTTGTTCTCTACCAGTAAAATATTGGTGAGATAGTATGTACCATTACGATGGAGGTTAGTCACCTTGAAGTTGTTCAGATGTCGTTTCCTGAACCAGAACTTCATACTACTTTTCATTCCCCCTTTTCCTTCTCATACTTCTGCTATGCAGAAGTATGCCATGTGCGGAGGAGTGTAAGAGTGGGGCTGTTCTCGATACATGTTTTCTTCCGGTGGAGACGGGATCGGTGAGCGGATGCCTAATCGATATCCCTTCTTTACCGGTGATAATCTCACTGGTCTAGGAGGGGGATTCTCGAGGGTCCACCCCCACTGTTACACTCAGTCACAAGTGGTGGTGGAGTGAACATTCGAATCGACAAAATCTACCAAAAGAATGGTCTGACGTTAGCAGGAGTTGAACACCAGGAACGAGGCATCACAGCAGCATCATAGAACACAATAGTTTCCTCGGAACAGAGTACATACCTTGGTACCTACCCATTTCCCTGTTAATTGACATAAATGTAAATTAACGGAGTAATGATGTTAACTGACAAATGTAAATTGACATTTAAATTTAAATCGTGACGGTGTGGCTGTTCTCGAGTCGTTTTTTGGTTCGGTGGAGATGGGGTCGTTTGGGGAAGCTTAATCGATATCCCTTCTTAACCGGTGATAATCTCGCTGGTCTAGGAGTGGGACTCTCAAGGGTCCACCGTCACTCTCCTGTAACTCTTGTCACAAATCTGACCGACCGTACCCCGAAAATATATTTAATTTTAGAACCTCGTTCACAGTGAAACATCCTTCCTCATTTACACTCTACATGGATTTCGTTATCCCCTAATTGACGTTGATAACGTATTCCTGAGCGAAGAAATCCCTTGTTTCTGAAAAGAAGACCAGAAGACGTGTCAGTTTACGATCTTCGGACGAGTGACGGTTTTCTTTTCCTAACTAGAAAAACAGCAAAGCGTGGGTCACAAATCACGGTTATTTTGGGGTTCTTAGTTGTGGGCGAAACAAACGACATTTCCGAGATTTATTGCCAGTTATGCGATTTTGGACAAAGAAACTGACGTAAACGAAGAACTGTTTTTCTAGTTCTCCTCAACATCTTCCGTTTTCATGAATCCTATAGCTAATAACAGAGTGTAATTAAAACAGTCCAAACAAAACGTAAAACCAGTCAGGCAGGTTTGTTTCAGAGAGTGCTATCCGAATCATACGAGTTTTCTGTATAATGAACCACTTATTACCTATTGTTCATTTGTAGAAGATTTTTCACAGTATGGTTTGAAAACCAACTTTGAACAATTTCTTTAAGGGGGAAGGGGGGGAGTTATTAATAATATCGGTTGATTTTTGTACCATTTATTCCACTAACGCCCTAGCTGCTTCAATACCGATCCTGACAGAGTTGATTAATCCTACGTATCCCTTACCTGTCTGTAAACCGAAAAAATGACATACAAGGAATGCAGAAATGACAGCAAACTGGGAAATTTCTTCGAAAAAACAAACAAGGTTGTTACTACTTATCGAAGTGGTACCTTTATAATATTGTTATCACTACCACTAAACACCAGGTACCTAGTGAAATCCGTCAGTCCGATTACATACAACACCCCCGCAGTAACTCGTATAATTACTTTTTATGCCGACTAATTATTATGATCGTCCACCAATAAAACTGGAGTCAGTTGAAAACTGTGAACTCTCCCTCTGTTATGGTAGTGGAATTAACTAGCATCTCCGAAGATTTCCAGTAACGAGGCACGTTCATAAAGCAGAAGAGTAATAGACGATGAATTACAGCTTTTGAGCTACCGGATTTAAACCGTTTAATTACCTTACGAAGGTATAATCGGTCTCGTTACTCGTTCGAAATAGTGTTGCCTGCATACCGGTTATTCTCGTTGCAAATGTAGAAGGAGCGGGGCGATATTTCATTCCAATGAAGGTCGTCGAGCACTGTTCACATTTTTTCTCTTGATGTTTTATAGCATTAACTATAGCCACTTGTGATGAATTTAAAATTGGCGTGTATTCATCACGGTGGCGTGAGGATTTGCCCAGGCGGTTATGAGCGAGTCACCACCGACATCTGAGATCTTTTTGGAAGAGGTTTTGCCCAGGCGGTTATGAGCGAATCACCACCGACATCTAGGATCTTTTAGGTTGAGGAGAGAGAGCAGGGTAGGAGGAGAGAGAGTAGCCAGCGGCTAGAGGAAGCGTCGAATGAAGAAAAAGGCGCAGGATTCGAGTTTTTATAGCCAGGGAGGCCTTCTCCTTCCAACCCTCTGCTGGGGGTTGATGGAGGGGCTCCAGGTTGTGCACTCTGGATCCTGTGGCTTGTCTCCCCACTCGTACCGTTTATTTAATAGAAACTAACTTTGGCGGTCAAATATTTGGCGAGAACTTAAGCTCTAGTGGAGTGGTTCCTGGAGGGACGCACGACACCACTTTTATATGGTGATGAAAATTAATTAGTTAATGGTGAGTTCTCTGAAACCTGTTAACTTGCGAGTACGAACGAGAGGAACAGCTTACCAGTCAAAACCGCGTCAACGCATCGTAAAAAGACATGGAGTAGATATGACGGAATCCATACATACAGTAGAGATATCCGTTTGAGCCCAGTTTTGCCACCGTTTTTAGAACCTTTGTTTCAAACCTATTTACGAGCTTTTAGGGAACGAGCGTAACCACAATATATCCACTGAACCAAATGGCAATTTATCCACTGAATGAACAACGTGACTTAACATGATGTTTGTTCACACTGGCTTTTTCTGACGGTTAGCTGACTCCTAGAAAACCGTAAGAAACCATCCATGATCCACTACCATCTTGATAAGCTTTTGAGAAGGGTTTGAGTTTGTAGGAATCGAGAAGGCAGCGCATGCTCAGTTTCTCGTCCGCCCTATTATTGGAAATTACGATCAGAAAACTGGCTATGGATGGTTAGGAAAACTGCGAGCAGCCGGTCATGGATACTATACAGTCCCAAAAGAGACCGAGAATCACTGTTAACAGCCCAGCGCCTTTCTGATGGTCAGATAACCGTCAGGTGCTCACTGCGAACAAACCTACGATGTTAAATCTTACACTGTACTTGATAACATCTAAATCATTAAAAACTGTCAGCTCTTAATTTGGTTTATTATTCTGTGAATGATACACCTATTTATTCGCTCAGCAAGCAATTTTTATAACACCCCCTCAATTTTTTTCTTTTACGTTTCAAGGTGAGTAGATTCCAAAAATGCAATGTCCGTCCGCCGAATCTCAGTATCTACTTTATTTTCGGCCAAAAAAATTCGTTCATTCGCACATAGGCTCCATTTGGGCCCTAGCTGTGTCCCGAAAATTTGCATCCCGATCGGAATACACCCAGGGGTGTTATGGGTTAAAAATGGGTGTTAAAAAAAAAATAAAAAAAAAAAAAACTGCAAAGTTAAGTCCTTTTTACATGGGTTTATTATTCTATTGGACTTACCTATGGAAATGTTGGCTGCTCATTTATTCTTTCTCAAAAACACGAATTAGGCTCGGCTTTTTCTTTCAAACAAATTATCTTTGATCATTATAGTGCCGTTTAATTTTCTTGATTCACCTGTTGATACTACTTCCTGCGTTATACAAATTTTTGGTTCAGGCAATTCCCCAGGTTTTTGACCTAAAAAATGAATTTTGAGAGCTGAACCTTCGTTAGAACCTCAATTCTTCACTATTTGATCAAAATCAACTTCATATTCGGTCTTCTCGTCCCCAAAAGCATGGAAAACGATATCTCAGTAGCTCATGTTCACTAAAACCACAAAAAAAACCCTCGAAGCCCCCTATTTTTACACCCATTTTTCCCCCCATAATGAAGATATACTATATATCTGGTATGGTATGGTATAGAACTGTTATCGGTGTTCATGTGAGTACCTGAGGATGCTCAGAATTTGAGCGAAAAGCTTCATTTTAAATATAAATTGTTGGTAAGCTGAAGGTTTATTTTTTATGTTTATGGTTGATTCTTCCACATTGTGTATAACTGGTGATAATATAACTGGTGATAATAGTCAACGCCTGGGAAAATTTCCTTATATGGGAAAATTTCAATTTGTAATTAAGTGCGTTATTGTGACATCAGCAGCATCTATTATAATTTTCAATCTTCAAATCAAGTTTCATTTTCCATAGTTTTTGTTCGGGGATCTTCTTTTTATCCAGAAAACCGGACGGGGCCTTCGAAACCTGTCATATTTGATGAATTGAAAAATACCTTGTTAGGGGAAAAAGCACTGGTTAAATATTTCTTAGCACTAAATAATATTTCTTCTGGTTAAATATTTCTTACAATTCCCCAGGTTTTTGACCTAAAAAATGAATTTTCGGAGCTGAACCTTCGTTACAACCTCAATTCTTCACTCTTTGGTCAAAATCAACTTCATATATTCGGTCTTCTCGCCAAAAAAAACATGGAAAACGATATTTCAGTAGCTCATGTTCACTAAAACCACAAAAAAACCTTGAAACATTATTTTTACACCCATTTTTCCCCCCATAATGAAGATATACTATATATCTGGTATGGTATGGTATATAACTGTTATTTATCGGTCTTCATGTGAATACCTGAGGATGCTCAGAATTTGAGCGAAAAGCTTCATTTTAAATATAAATTGTTGGCAAGCTGAAGGTTTATTTTTTGTTTGATTATTCCACATTGTATGTAACTGGTGATAATAGTCAACGCCTTGGGAAAATTTCCTTATACGGGAAAATTTCAATTTGTAATTAAGTATGTTATTGCGACATCAGCAGCATTCTATTATTATTTTTAATCTTCATATAAATCAAGTTTCATTTTCCACATAAGGATTCAGTTCGGGGATCTTCTTTTTATCCAGAAAACCGGACGGGGCCTTCGAAACCTGTCATATTTGATGAATTGAAAAATACCTTGTTAGGGGCTAAAGCACTGGTTAAATATTTATACATTTTAAAAGCGCTCGATCGTGTCCGTATCAAGGGTGAAAGCTCGATTTATCCCTCTTGAGCTTCCTGCTTCAGATATACATCAATCAGCGACTTGATTTTCAAGTTCGGAAATACGAATTAATCCGTGTCAATTCGAAGAGAAACTGAACCAAGTAAGCCGTAAAGCCCAGACTGATTTATTTTTATAAGTTTCACAATTCCGAGACGTCAGTTTGGATGTGTTTTGAATAAATCTTCAAGTCGTAACAAAAGACAACTCAAATCGCGGATATAGCATTCGTATTAGGTTCATGCGAGTTCCTTGTACAATGGTGAATGGTGACAAATCATATGGTGATTTATGTGTGGGCGCTGTGAGTCCTTTGTTGCTCTTGTCTGGATTATTTCCCTATCTATCTTATTTCTCAATGATCTGTATCGTCGATTTGAAAATAAATCTTTTAACATGAACCTCTTATATACATTTTATACGAGACTTATATGAGGCGTCAGAAAAAATTCACGGTTCGTGGATATTCATGAGATATACTGATTTCTACAGGGTGAAATCTGAATCGGAAAAAATCACAAGAGTGTGAATCAAGCGTGATGCAAATAACACATCATTAATTTCATGGTTTTGTTAAATTGAATTTCTCGATACTTATCGTGTCCATGGAAAGAAGGCGGATGATTCAGGACAAATTGTGTGAGTTATTGGTACGTTCTTTATAGAGACAGGCGATGAAGGTATTTAGGTACATGTACAGTACTTGCGAAGAAATTGTGGTTGTGTCTACCGCAATCCACCAATGGCCCGTAACTCAATGAGGAAATTTATAAGCTGAACAGTTAGCCAATAACCAACTACCCTATACATTCAATGGTATAAAAGTTTGCAATCTACGTAAACCAAACATTCTGTCGAATTATCTTGTACAGAACAAAACCTGTACCCCACCTTTAATATTTGACCTCATAAAAACAAGTTCTTCCTAGTGTTTGTTGGTATTTCAATGGTGTTCAGTGCCAATATGAACCACTAGTCAGGTCAGAACTTGATAGGACATATTTCTGATCAACCCATCTCAATACACCAATTAGTGAGCCAGTTCCCAACTATCCTCTAAACGTTGGCCAAAGTATTGGGTTTTTAAGGTAAAACGCAAGGTATGCAGAAAAAATGGCAAGATTGTGTTGAAAACCGTTTTGAGCCCTTTGCCGGCCTATTGGTACATTATTTCTAATGGTGATTCACCTCGTAATGGGCCTTCAAAGCTGATTTGTCTACAGGAGCTTCATGAGGTGAACAGAAATCGAGATTGGAGGCCGGAAAATTTCGACTACGTGGTATCTGGTACTCGAGTTGTACATTCACGTTACTCGTACATAGCATTCAACCGTGTGCGCATTACTCAGCGACATAATCATCGTATCGGATTGAGCGAATCAATATTTGGTTCAATCTCGATTATCTGCATGGAAAAGGTGAATAATGCAGAGGAGTGTACTGCATATCATCGCGAATCAATATTTGGTTCAATCTCGATTATCTTCATGGAAAAGGTGAATAATGCAGAGGAGTGTACTGCATATCATCGCGAATCAATATTTGGTTCAATCTCGATTATCTGCATGGAAAAGGTGAATAATGCAGAGGAGTGTACTGCATATCATCGCGAATCAATATTTGGTTCAATCTCGGTTATCTGCATGGAAAAGGTGAATAATGCAGAGGAGTGTACTGCATATCATCGCGAATCAATATTTGGTTCAATCTCGATTATCTGCATGGAAAAGGTGAATAATGCAGAGGAGTGTACTGCATATCATCGCGAATCAATATTTGGTTCAATCTCGGTTATCTGCATGGAAAAGGTGAATAATGCAGAGGAGTGTACTGCATATCATCGCGAATCAATATTTGGTTCAATCTCGATTATCTGCATGGAAAAGGTGAATAATGCAGAGGAGTGTACTGCATATCATCGCGAATCAATATTTGGTTCAATCTCGATTATCTGCATGGAAAAGGTGAATAATGCAGAGGAGTGTACTGCATATCATCGCGAATCAATATTTGGTTCAATCTCGATTATCTTCATGGAAAAGGTGAATAATGCAGAGGAGTGTACTGCATATCATCGCGAATCAATATTTGGTTCAATCTCGATTATCTGCATGGAAAAGGTGAATAATGCAGAGGAGTGTACTGCATATCATCGCGAATCAATATTTGGTTCAATCTCGATTATCTGCATGGAAAAGGTGAATAATGCAGAGGAGTGTACTGCATATCATCGCGAATCAATATTTGGTTCAATCTCGATTATCTGCATGGAAAAGGTGAATAATGCAGAGGAGTGTACTGCATATCATCGCGAATCAATATTTGGTTCAATCTCGGTTATCTTCATGGAAAAGGTGAATAATGCAGAGGAGTGTACTGCATATCATCGCGAATCAATATTTGGTTCAATCTCGATTATCTGCATGGAAAAGGTGAATAATGCAGAGGAGTGTACTGCATATCATCGCGAATCAATATTTGGTTCAATCTCGATTATCTGCATGGAAAAGGTGAATAATGCAGAGGAGTGTACTGCATATCATCGCGAATCAATATTTGGTTCAATCTCGGTTATCTTCATGGAAAAGGTGAATAATGCAGAGGAGTGTACTGCATATCATCGCGAATCAATATTTGGTTCAATCTCGATTATCTGCATGGAAAAGGTGAATAATGCAGAGGAGTGTACTGCATATCATCGCGAATCAATATTTGGTTCAATCTCGATTATCTGCATGGAAAAGGTGAATAATGCAGAGGAGTGTACTGCATATCATCGCGAATCAATATTTGGTTCAATCTCGGTTATCTTCATGGAAAAGGTGAATAATGCAGAGGAGTGTACTGCATATCATCGCGAATCAATATTTGGTTCAATCTCGGTTATCTTCATGGAAAAGGTGAATAATGCAGAGGAGTGTACTGCATATCATCGCGAATCAATATTTGGTTCAATCTCGATTATCTGCATGGAAAAGGTGAATAATGCAGAGGAGTGTACTGCATATCATCGCGAATCAATATTTGGTTCAATCTCGGTTATCTTCATGGAAAAGGTGAATAATGCAGAGGAGTGTACTGCATATCATCGCGAATCAATATTTGGTTCAATCTCGATTATCTGCATGGAAAAGGTGAATAATGCAGAGGAGTGTACTGCATATCATCGCGAATCAATATTTGGTTCAATCTCGATTATCTGCATGGAAAAGGTGAATAATGCAGAGGAGTGTACTGCATATCATCGCGAATCAATATTTGGTTCAATCTCGGTTATCTTCATGGAAAAGGTGAATAATGCAGAGGAGTGTACTGCATATCATCGCGAATCAATATTTGGTTCAATCTCGGTTATCTTCATGGAAAAGGTGAATAATGCAGAGGAGTGTACTGCATATCATCGCGAATCAATATTTGGTTCAATCTCGATTATCTGCATGGAAAAGGTGAATAATGCAGAGGAGTGTACTGCATATCATCGCGAATCAATATTTGGTTCAATCTCGGTTATCTGCATGGAAAAGGTGAATAATGCAGAGGAGTGTACTGCATATCATCGCGAATCAATATTTGGTTCAATCTCGATTATCTGCATGGAAAAGGTGAATAATGCAGAGGAGTGTACTGCATATCATCGCGAATCAATATTTGGTTCAATCTCGATTATCTTCATGGAAAAGGTGAATAATGCAGAGGAGTGTACTGCATATCATCGCGAATCAATATTTGGTTCAATCTCGATTATCTGCATGGAAAAGGTGAATAATGCAGAGGAGTGTACTGCATATCATCGCGAATCAATATTTGGTTCAATCTCGATTATCTGCATGGAAAAGGTGAATAATGCAGAGGAGTGTACTGCATATCATCGCGAATCAATATTTGGTTCAATCTCGATTATCTTCATGGAAAAGGTGAATAATGCAGAGGAGTGTACTGCATATCATCGCGAATCAATATTTGGTTCAATCTCGATTATCGGCATGGAAAAGGTGAATAATGCAGAGGAGTGTACTGCATATCATCGCGAATCAATATTTGGTTCAATCTCGATTATCTTCATGGAAAAGGTGAATAATGCAGAGGAGTGTACTGCATATCATCGCGAATCAATATTTGGTTCAATCTCGATTATCTGCATGGAAAAGGTGAATAATGCAGAGGAGTGTACTGCATATCATCGCGAATCAATATTTGGTTCAATCTCGATTATCTGCATGGAAAAGGTGGATAATGCAGAGGAGTGTACAGCATACCATCAGAACAGGCTTATCGACACCAAAATAACAAACTGTTGGGGTAATTTTGATCTACGAATGAAATAATCCCGAGAAATTTGAGACGGCCTCGATATGCCAACATCGACTGCCTATGAAAATTGAACTGCAATGAAGCCAAAGGCGCCCTGAAAACGTCCAGTTGTGGAAAATGAGTGGAAATTATGATCGAATCGCTAGTTTCGGGTTTCGGGTTCACGTGTATGTACTCAGGAACCGTCTTCCGTGGAGACCTCATAGAGAAGAGCTGCTTCGCCCTTCAATAACTTCATTTTGGCTCTGAGCCTACTCCTATCCTGTCGGATTATTTCGAGTTTATTGTGCCGCGGCACCGGCGGGGGCGATAAAGGTAAAGCGATAACCCGTTTCTGACAGGTTTATGACTTCAGGGATATACAGCTCACTGCCTCTTTCCATTTCCATCAGGATTTTATCTAACGAAAATTCTTCCATTTGGGCCTCCTCCCCAGTACGCCCTCACCGAACACGTTAAACTATATTTGGACTCGAATTTTCCGATTCAGTCGTGAAGCAACAATTAACAATATTTTCAAACTGACGGCACAGTTGCCGTTTTGGCCTTATTTTTCAATTTATCGTTTTAAGGATAAACGTCACACTTTTTTTCACAAACTTCGCGACTTCCAATTTTTTGAAAAATCTCGCAATTCTCCAGCTCTGACTTCATAAACAGAATTCTGAGGGACTAACTCGCACATTTCTTCTGTCTCAAAGGCAATCCTTGAAAAGAACATAAGTGAAGCATCCAAACCACTGAAAACTGGTCAAAACGGTTTTCACTGTATGGGCAATATCGGTACAATCCAAAATACTCGTACGCAAAAAATATAAGTTTTGAGTCGACATAAACATGTTTATTATCGAGATTTCAACATTTTCTTCCCAACAACATCATGAGTAATCGAAAATGATACAGAAAAATGTGTGCATACATCAAAATCCCTCAAGGGGTTTCTACGGCGCAAGCGCAAACTTGACAAAATTTGGAATATTTTGAGGGGTTGTTGGGGTATTTTTTTTTCTCCGTTCGGTAAGTAACCAAAATCCTCA
This sequence comes from Leptopterna dolabrata, assembly GCA_954871275.1. Classification (NCBI taxonomy): domain Eukaryota; kingdom Metazoa; phylum Arthropoda; class Insecta; order Hemiptera; family Miridae; genus Leptopterna; species Leptopterna dolabrata. Next base: position 70,771,582 of record OX940976.1, on the reverse strand, counting down.
TTCATTCTCACTACCACCTACTTTATGATGGAGTAGTTTCAGATATCGTAGAAAAAATCGTTGGGATGGCAAGGGAAATTCAAATAGGTACCCAAACAGATAGGAGTTCTTTCTTCGTGTTACTGCTAGCTGAAGACTGAAGGTAGAAACAAGAGCTTGAATACTGAGCTTATAAATATTGAGCAAATAAATATTTCAAATGGAAAAATGACACAACGTTCAAATGGAAACCAAATGCTACAATCAGCGCCAGTTGGACAGTAGTTGCCAGAATGGCAACCAATGAAAGAATGCGGTCTGGCAATAATTATTATTATTTACCAATAAATCGTTGAAATAGTTTGGTCTGATCTAAGAAGTCTAATTTAGATTGAAAACTAAGGAAATGCGAAGACAGCAGACGGACAGAAATTGTTTGATTCCATTTTTTTATCCTATTTATGTACCTTGAAACGGAAACCAACACATTTTGAGGTTTTTTTAAATTGAAAACAATAAATCATAATGATAATTTTCAACTCATTTCAAAACTGAACATCACTCTCCTCAGGGCTTTAGCACATATCCAAGCATTCTAATGCCAGTAAAGGTAGGTAACAACTACTGCTAATTGTTTTTATTACCATTTATAAAGAAATAATTTATTCAAATGCTCTAAAAGAGCTCTTAGAAACAAAAGCACGATTTTAGCACCAGATTCACAATTACACTTATTTCCGACTACTACTCGACAATTTGTTGGCCATCTTTACGAAACAGGTCTTGGACGCCATATCCTTAATCAACATCACAATAAATAAATTGACAAAGTACTCGGTGTTGTCAATTTTCGTAACGAAGTGTGTGGGGCAGTTGGGAACTGGCTCATAATTGGTTTTTCACAAAAGCTGTTCGCGGAACCATAAAAAAATCAAAAAATTAAAGCTGTCCCACGTGGTAGGTGACGTGGAGTCCACGTGGAATCGTCTATAGCAGAAGGGGCGAAATATGGAAATTTGCCATCAAGACAGCAAGACCAGACAGGGAGTTCAAAAACTGCTTTCCAATCCTGGTTTTCATAGCCAATTCTGTTTAAACGATAACGAGCACGGACACGTAGCTGCCTCATTAATTCAATATTATTCTCGACTATCGCGGTTCCTTTGGAATTCCTTTCGGACGGTCCATCACAGAGGGGTACAAATTGATTTGGAAAATGCCGGAGGGCGTCCACAACCAGCCGGGGAAGGAACAGTTTCGAACGACTGCCATTACCGCCATTAGAAAAATCACCCGTGTCAAATTTGCAGAGGGTATTCCCCATCACGGCATCCTCATGACTATTAATTTAATAGTTGTGCAAACCGTTTGTTCAGTGTGCATTTGGTATTTAGAACTGTACAAATTCCTTAGTATTCGGCAGTAGCGATATTTTTGCATTTAGTTCGTCAAGAGCGTTTAAGTTGCTATTCGTCTCGAATAACGCTTGAATTCGATATCCTTAACTGCACATTCTCCTATCTAAAACCGAAAATCGATTGAAAATATTGACAATTTACTTTACTGGTCACGCGATGAATTCGCCCGTGATATGAGCGTATGGATCAGTTGATAGCTTGCGCGTAATCGGTGTATAATTATTACGGCATGTATCCAACATACAAGCCTTCTCCACCTGAAGACCTATACACGTAAATAAACCACTCCCCACCAACCTATCAAACTCGAGTGGAACCGGACGAGGTACCTAATATGTATGAAAGACGCTGCAAATTATTACACAAAGATTTATCATTTACCTGTATAGATGCCCCTTCTGCGTAGATCACTGTTTTCTGTGGTCAATACCTTCGAGATCCTCCCCAGGAAAGCCCTAAATCGAGTACTGGAGCCGGCCCCGGAATTTAAGTTTCCTGCAAATTCGCGGGATTCAATAATTCAATAATTAATTACTCGTAGTTATTCACGAAGTGGTCTCGACGTCAATGTGTCTACGGCCTACAATGGAATACAGGGAGGAACGAGCTCCCAAAAATACTGAAGAATCACCGCCAGAGGGAGATGAGCCTTTTCAATTTGTGACCTAATGAATCTTCCGTAGAGAGGAAAAGGGTTGCAGGATACGGAAGCCTAAAAAAAGACCTTGGCAAAGGGAAAAGACGCCGATAAATTAAACGAAAAGTTCCTTCCAACCTTCGTAAGAGTATAAATATTTTCAGTTCAATTTGTTATCGTTGTATCTGTGTTTCGCAGGGGCGAGGCGATGGGGGAGCGGCATCCACCGGCCGACTGAAGCCACTCATCGAGCGCCTCTTCAACGTCTTGGCTGGAGTCCCAGAACTATTCTGGGGAGGGTTCAGTTACTTCGCCGCACCAGTTCGGATGGTCGAGGGTTTGAGAAGACAAATGCAAAGAACCGCAGTTGAGTGGAGGGGGTAGCTGCCAGTTTCTGCGCACTGGAAGGGCTGGCCCAGCGCCTCTCAAACAGGTGGATGTTTTTTCAAAGCTTTTTTTGACCTTATTGGAGTCGAGCATGAAAAAATATTTTTAAACCACCCTCAAAATTTGATAGTTTCCGTTTCAAGGGATGTAGAACCCGAAAATGCAAACAAAAAAAATGTCTGCCGGCCGTAGGCCGTACTTCGCACCTTTTAGCGAATTTTCGAAGAAAAGGAAGCTATTGTTCTCGGTCCAAAATGTTTAAAACTCGAATTTCCGAAAGATTTTTATACCAAAATCCGTTTCAGACCATCCTGAATTCCCTGCCGAAAGACACCAAAAATTATATGTATATATATATATTTATATATATATTTATATATGTATGTGTCATTCCAGACGATAACTCTCGAAAGAATTGGGATAAAAAGTTCAAATTTGCACGAAAAATCTGTCTTGGCAATCGACAGGCTAAGTTCGAAGATGGGCAGAATCGGGTCACTCTAAGGGGGAGTTTTGGGGAGTTTTAGGGGGGGGGGGGGGAATTACCCATAAATTCCCAAAATGAAAAAGTCTGACAAGTGACACCTCATTTTAAAGGTTTTTGTACGCTGAACACGATGGTGAAATCAGAATTGCGATATCTCATTCCATTCTCAAACTGGAGCACTTTGAAGATGAAGGAACGTGGTTATTTCTTGAGATGTTCTTCCTGATTCGTCTGCTCTAATCTGATAACGGAATGGGATATCGCAATTCTGACTTCACCATCGTGTTCAGCGTTGGAAAATCTACAAACCGAGGTGTTACTCGGCAAAAAATGGAACAAAAAATTTGTTACGTATCCAATACCTACTCTTCTGGTATTCAAAACATTTTAGATTTCCCCCTCCCCCTCCTTCCACCCCAAATTTTACTTTGCGTAAAACTACTCCTGTTTTAATTTTGTATGGTATCAAGTTGGGAAAACATTGACCGAAAATTAATTTTCAAAAAATTTTAGGCGGAGGAATGCCGAAAACTTCGAAAATTCGCTCTTATAGCCATGCTGCATGACTGTGGTTTTTCTTAGTTACCATGAACCAAAATTGACGAAATTCGGTTTACAGGCCCCATTTGTTGTCAATTTGGTCCTCGAAGCTCGGCGTTACTGTCAGTCATCCCTTAAGGGGTGAAAAATAGAGGTTGAAATCTCCAGGACGCCGTTATCTCGAATTTCTTTACGGTTTTGAATAGTTCTCGAACTTGGGAGTTTTTTAAGACCACCCGATACATTGTACGTCCAGCCGTTCGTTCACAGTAAGGCCCAGAAGTTTGCACCGACAGGCTTTTTCAACAGCAGGGTGAGCGAAATTGTATACATTTAGCCCAAATATGATCACTAGGGACGCGATAACAACAGGGAATTGGCCCGAGATAAAATCATTGCTAGGGAGCACCTGATTAAGTATATTGGCGGTTAAGTATGTTGGCGGAAGTCGAGTTGGTTGTTCTGTGATATTATTTCATGTGAAATACACTGCCAAGGTGATGGCACAGGAGCTTCCTCGTCACAATCAGAGTGACCCATTATAAAATAGAACAGACTCGGAAGCAAAATAACATAACATTACATTACATTACATAACGTTAAATATACATATTACATAACATTACATGAAATATACATATTATACATAACATGACTTCCATAATACATTACGTCCATTATACATAACTAGCCTGACCGCTCGCTTCACTCGCTATCCGAGATTCGCTGTACGCAGTATCGTGGAACCAACAAACGACGGAAAAATCCCATACCCTACCGGGTATTTGTGCCCAATTTTATCAAAATCCGTCAAGCCATTCAGGAGTTGACCATGGTCGACCATATTTCCGCTATGGTCAGGGAATTAAAAATGCGCCTACGTTCAACTTGGGAGGCTACCGGATATTCGTGCCAAATTTGGTCGATATCCGTTGAGCAATTCGGGATTCGACCATGGAGGGGCCCATGGATGCGCTAAGGTCGACCGCGGGGGTAGTCCGAAGGGTCGATCGTAGATAGAATTTCACGTAGATTACGAATACGCGATAAAAAATAGGGGTTACCATTTCAATTAACGAAGTTGACCATGGTCGACCATAGTTCCGCTATGGTCAGGGAATTAAAAATGCGACGTTGCACAACTTGGGAGCCTACTGGATATTCGTGCCAAATTTGGTCGATATCCGTCAAGCCATTCAGGAGTTGACCATGGTCGACCATAGTTCCGCTATGGTCAGGGAATTAAAAATGCGACGTTGCACAACTTGGGAGCCTACTGGATATTCGTGCCAAATTTGGTCGATATCCGTCAAGCAATTCAGGAGTTGACCATGGTCGACCATAGTTCCGCTATGGTCAGGGAATTAAAAATGCGACGTTGCACAACTTGGGAGCCTACTGGATATTCGTGCCAAATTTGGTCGATATCCGTCAAGCCATTCAGGAGTTGACCATGGTCGACCATAGTTCCGCTATGGTCAGGGAATTAAAATGCGACGTTGCACAACTTGGGACCCTACTGGATATTCGTGCCAAATTTGGTCGATATCCGTTGAGCAATTCGGGATTTGACCATGGAGGGGCCCATGGATGCGCTATGGTCGACCGCGGGGGTAGTCCGAAGGGTCGATCGTAGATAGAATTTCACGTAGATTACGAATACGCGATAAAAAATAGGGGTTACCATTTCAATTAACGAAGTTGACCATGGTCGACCATACTTCCGCTATGGTCAGGGAATTAAAAATGCGACGTTGCACAACTTGGGAGCCTACTGGATATTCGTGCCAAATTTGGTCGATATCCGTTGAGCAATTCGGGATTCGACCATGGAGGGGCCCATGGATGCACTATGGTCGACCGCGGGTCGATCGTAGATAGAATTTCACGTAGATTACGAATACGCGATAAAAAATAGGGGTTACCATTCCAATTAACGAAGTTGACCATGGTCGACCATAGTTCCGCTATGGTCAGGGAATTAAAAATGCGACGTTGCACAACTTGGGAGCCTACTGGATATTCGTGCCAAATTTGGTCGATATCCATCAAGCCATTCAGGAGTTGACCATGGTCGACCATAGTTCCGCTATGGTCAGGGAATTAAAAATGCGACGTTGCACAACTTGGGAGCCTACTGGATATTCGTGCCAAATTTGGTCGATATCCGTTGAGCAATTCGGGATTTGACCATGGAGGGGCCCATGGATGCGCTATGGTCGACCGCGGTGGTAGTCCGAAGGGTCGATCGTAGATAGAATTTCACGTAGATTACGAATACGCGATAAAAAATAGGGGTTACCATTTCAATTAACGAAGTTGACCATGGTCGACCATACTTCCGCTATGGTCAGGGAATTAAAAATGCGACGTTGCACAACTTGGGAGCCTACTGGATATTCGTGCCAAATTTGGTCGATATCCGTTGAGCAATTCGGGATTCGACCATGGAGGGGCCCATGGATGCACTATGGTCGACCGCGGGTCGATCGTAGATAGAATTTCACGTAGATTACGAATACGCGATAAAAAATAGGGGTTACCATTCCAATTAACGAAGTTGACCATGGTCGACCATAGTTCCGCTATGGTCAGGGAAATAAAATGCGACGTTGCACAACTTGGGAGCCTACTGGATATTCGTGCCAAATTTGGTCGATATCCATCAAGCCATTCAGGAGTTGACCATGGTCGACCATAGTTCCGCTATGGTCAGGGAATTAAAAATGCGACGTTGCACAACTTGGGAGCCTACTGGATATTCGTGCCAAATTTGGTCGATATCCGTCGAGCCGTTTGGCCGTGCATAGAAGGACAGACAGACAGACAGAGCGCATGCGTAGGGCGAACCGCTGGCTCTATCATGTTGAAATTTATATGGGACCTCAATGGGCCCTACCCGCTTAATCCCTGAGAATTACATTGAAATTGGGTGAAATCTTTGGTTACTACGGCTGTAACAAGGAAATTGAATCTATTTCACGCCAGCGCATGCGCAGAGCGCACCGAGGGTCCGATCATGCTGAAATTCATACAGGAACTCGCTAGGCCTTGTCCAAACAACCCTTGAAAATTTGAGCGAAATTGAATCAAAATTGTGAAAGTTATGCGTGTTTGTTGAATTTAACGTTAGCGCATGCGCAGGGCGTACCGCTGGATCAATCATGTTGAAATTTGTATGGGACCTCAAGGGGCCTTATCCGCACCATCCCTCAAAATTTGAGCTGAATCAATTCAAATTCGTGGAAGTTATGGCTGTAACAAGGAAATGCGGACAGACTCACAGATTCACAGACTCACAGACTCACAGACTCACAGACCGACAGACACGGAACCAAATTTGTTCAGTAGGCTTTGAAACGCAAAATGCAAGTGGAAATTTTGATTTCTGAAGACAAAAATTTTTTGGCTCACGAAAGTGAACACAAGGCTTCCGCTGCTTCGCAGACTCGGAAGCAAAATGATGGCTCTTTTGGAGTTTGTTGATAGGTAGTGAAACTTGAACAAACGTTGAAGTATTATTGATGGGTAAATTATTACGCAATGGTAAATTATTACACAACGGTAAATTATTACAAAACAGTTCATTATACCATCTACGTAGAAGGGGCTGGAGTTTGTTGGTAGGTACGTTTGCAACTTTTTTCACTCCACATCAACAATTTTCCTTCAGAACTTCATTATTTGCGTTTCTTTTTGCCATTTTACTTAGGTACTGTTTGTCATCGACAGAATTATTTTAGCAACATTTAACTCGTGATTTAGGTAGGTACCTAGTAACGAGTACGGGGTTAGGTACTAACCTACGGAGGGTCTGCGATCCACATAATATGTATAGAATAGTACATCTTATATTATATAGACGGGTTATCTATACAGAGAGCTGTGATCTGTAACAGAAGGGTATTCTGTAAAAAATAATAAACCGTTGTGCATGGATTTGCAGCGTTTTTTTTTGTTTTTTTTTTAGCGGTTCAATACGATTGATGAAGATATGGGTGCAGGGCCGGTGCCCGGGAAAAGTTCATTATGGGAAACGATGTTCAATTCTATTGGACCAATACCAATTGGACCATTTGACCATTGGGCACGAGAATTTGTACGCTTGTACATCGTTACTAGTTTTCCTGCCTTGTTCGTACTTTTATCCTGTTCCAATAATCATCAAGTCTGTATGTCAGTACAGAACATGAGTTGATACTACATAATTAAATTTCTATATATCCACCATTACTTTATGTATTTAAAACGCTGCAAATTATTACACAAAGGTTTATTATTTACCTGTATAGATGCCCCTTCTGCGTAGATCACTGTTTTCTGTGGTCAATACCTTCGAGATCTCCCCAGGAAAGCCCTAAATCGAGTACTGGAGCCGGCCCCGGAATTAAAGTTTCCTACAGATGCGCGGGATTCAATAATTCGATCATTAATTATTTTGAAGTTATTCATGAAGCATAAGGCAAATAATAAACCGTTGTGTAATAATTTACCTGTATAGGTGCCCCTTCCACGTAGATAGTATAATGAACCGTTGTGTAATAATTTACTGTTGTGTAATAATTTGTTCATCAGTAATACTTCAACGGTTGATCAAGTTGCAAAAGTACCTATCAACAAACTCCAGCCCCTTCTACGTAGATGGTATAGGTGGTGTAATAATTTACCGTTGTGTAATAATTTACGCATCAATAACACATCAACGTTTGTTCAAGTTTCACTACCTACCAACCAAATCAAAAAGAGCCATCATTTTTTCAAATGAAATAATATCACAGAACAACCAACTCGACTTCATACTCCGCGATTATATACAGGTGCTCCCTAGCAACGATGATCTCGGGCCAATTCCCGACTGTTGCCGCGTCCCTAGCAATGATATCTGGGCTATTGTATATAATTTCATTCACCCTCCCGTTGAAGAAGCCTGTCGGTGCAAACTTCTGGGCCTTACTGTGAACGAACGGCTGGACGTACTACTCCGGGTGGTCTCAAAAAACTCCCAAATTCGAGAACTATTTAAAAATTTTGAAAAGTTCGAGATTACGGCGTCCTGGAGATTCCAACCCCTATTTTTCACCCCTTAGGGATGGCTGATATTAACGCCGAGCTTCGAGGACCAACTAGACCCCCAATGGGTCCTATAAACCGAATTTCGTCAATTTTGGTTCATGGTAACTAAGAAAAGTGCGAAGTACGGCGTACGGCATACGGACAGAAATTTGTTTACTGTATTTTCGGATTCTACATACCTTGAAACGGAAACCATCAAATTTTGGGGGTGGGTTAAACAAAATTTTTTCATGCTCGTTCCAAAGGTTCACTATTGAAATAATAAACCAAAAACAGAATTGGAACTGTGTACTTTGTAACAGTTTTTGTCTGTGTATTGGAACCCTGTATAGTCCAAGCAGTATTATGCTACAGAATTACAAAAGTCCATTCAGAAATCATTAAATCACGCTCTACTTGCTTTAACCCGTTGAGCTGGGTTTCCATTATCCGAATCTTTTGTCCTGGGCGATTTCCTGCGGGTGGCTCCTTCACCTCGTGAAAACAACTCACCAGAACAAATCTTTCTCAGTTCCCCCCGAGGAAATAGATCGCCCTGACTGCTGTCCTTGAGCTGACCATTCTTTTCATGTGCAAAGAGCCATGCCCTGCTTATCAACTGCGCCCTCCCAATCGCCTTCGTTCCTCTATTCAAACTACTCATCCAACCGACTGGTAAATCAAACTACAAATATTTTAACCGTTTCCGGCATCTCGTTTACAATTATCGGTCTCCAGATACGAGACTGGGTAGCATCTTATGAACTGTTATCAATTAATATTTGAACTGTTATCAATTCCAGAATCATCACACCTCAAGTGCTTCTTCTATGATTGAGTTTAGCAAACATCCCTATGAAAATTAAACTTGTCATTCCTTCACCTGCCCAACCAGCGGCCCTATTCACTAAAATAGATAGTGGAAAGAGATTATCTATTTTGAAAATCTCCCGCGAGAGATAGTCTCCCTTGGGAGGCAGTCTCTTCCAATGTCTACGGGGTTCGTCTATTTTACAGAATAGCTCCAGTGAGCTTGAGAAAGAGATATGGATCCTGATGCATGAAAATCCCATAGTATCCATGAAGTGCGAGATGTTTGTGCCCCCAGGAGTTCAATTCCTTAATTATGAACGCATTTCTTAGTAATACCTATTCAATGGGTACCTACCTACCTCAATCCATACTTGGACGTTTCTACTCACGAATCGGATAAGAGTTTAAATAAAATTTAAAAAAGTCTCAATTATAAACAGAAAAAGTCGAATTAGGTGGCTTAATGCTTGTATTATATCTACACCTAATGAACGGCCACTCTTAGGTAGGTAGCTACCTACCTCAACCCGTACTTGGACGTTTTTACTCATGAATCAATAAATGTATATATTTTTAATGAAAATTGACTTGCCTTTATGAAATGAAAAAACCACAGTCATGCAGCATGGCTATAAGAGCGAATTTTCGAAGTTTTCGGCATCTTCCTCCTCCGCCTAAAATTTTCTGAAAATTAATTTTCGGCCAATGTTTTCCCAACTTGATACCATACAAAATTAAAACAGGAGTAGTTTTACGCAAAGTAAAATTTGGGGTGGAAGGAGGGGGAGGGGGAAATCAAAAATGTTTTGAATACCGGAAGAGTAGAGTATTGGATACGTAACAAATTTTTTGTTCCATTTTTTGCCGAGTAACACCTCGGTTTGTAGATTTTCCAACGCTGAACACGATGGTGAAGTCAGAATTGCGATATCCCATTCCGTTATCAGATTAGAGCAGACGAACCAGGAAGAACATCTCAAGAAATAACCACGTTCCTTCATCTTCGAAGTGCTCCAGTTTGAGAATGGAATGAGATATCGCAATTCTGATTTCACCATCGTGTTCAGCGTACAAAAACCTTTAAAATGAGGTGTCACTTGTCAGACTTTTTCATTTTGGGAATTTATGGGTAATTTTCCCCCCCTAAAACTCCCCAAAACTCCCCCTTAGAGTGACCCGATTCTGCCCATCTTCGAACTTAGCCTGTCGATTGCCAAGACAGATTTTTCGTGCAAATTTGAACTTTTTATCTCAATTCTTTCGAGAGTTATCGTCTGGTATGACACATACATATATAAATATATAAATATATAAATATATATATATATATATATACATATAATTTTTGGTGTCTTTCGGCAGTGAATTCAGGATGGTCTGAAACGGATTTTGGTATAAAAATCTTTCGGAAATTCGAGTTTTAAAATTTTTGGACCGAGAACAATAGCTTCCTTTTCTTCGAAAATTCGCTAAAAAGCACGATCAAAATTACCGATGTGGTTGCGGATGAACGAGGATATTACACGATTTATTACTGTCACACAAACGATAAATAGACTCTCACTTTCGAGGAAAGACACCTAATTAGCTGTCTCTCTGAAAGAGATTGAAAATTCCAAGATGGCCGCCAACTCTCTCTCTTTCAGAAGTTACTGAATAACCCTGTCATGGATGCTATAAAAATCTCTTCTGCCAAAAGAGAGAGTCGGACCGAAAAGAGATGTCTATTTCGCTTAGTGAATAGGCCCCCAGTTCAATTCTAGAAAGACACCTTAAGACCCAAATCGAAGTTGTTCTGAACTACTTTTAGCTGCTACGATAACGGAACTAGTTTACTGAATGTTTTAAACCACGTCATTTCATGATCTATAGGTGCAAACTTCCTTACTTGTATCGCCAGATAAGACTTTCATAATAATACGCTGTAGACTAGAATAAATGAACAGGCGTTACCCGATGTTATCTTCAATAATTCATAGTGCAGAACTTGTATTTACGGACTTGACGTCGGATTCAACTAACCATGCACTGGCGTTACCACGTTTAACTTCACTGTTGAGTAGCTGGACTATCACCGGGATTCAGGGTCGCCTTCTAGTATAATTCCGTCTTAGGCTTAAAGGCCCTACCTATTGCCCAGCCTACTGTTTTTAAATAACGTCTGCCAGGGTGTGGCACATTGCTTTCTTGTAAAATAAATAAATAATAATAAATAAATAAATAAAAATAAATAAATAAAATCAACGGCTTTGTGTCAAAACAGGATTAAGGAGAATAGACAACACCACCCGCCGATATTTCACCTCAAACCTTTGAGCAAACATATCAATGCTAGCCTGGGAGACTTCCCACATCACCAATGCCACCAGTAAATAATTGGATCCCTACTGTGCGTCAGTCGGCCAATTCCAACTTCCGAAGACATAATCAGCTTAATCAAAAATACCCACAGAGATCAGACAGGACGACCGAAGGACTTCAATCAGATTAAAAGGTGATCGAATGAAATTTAAACACCTCAAACAACTTCCCCCTTCGGCGAACTGATGACATCACCAGTGGACCCGACTCCACTTGATGAACCGTATTTTGCATAATAGCAACTTGAATCATGAAGGTGGCCCGAGTGATCAACTATCGACTTAATACGCTTTGATTGAGGGCCCGTTCGCCAGGTAATAATAGCGATGACTTGGTTTCACATTTTCTGAGGCAATCGTCTGGACGGTGACACTGATCCCTCGTTTGGAGAAACGGACGGCAAAGCCAGAAGGGAGACTGTAGGTATTCACGTAAGGTAATGCTCGATAGGCGAGCCCAGACGCCGGCGTCGGTACTGGCGCATTAGAGGGACGATAAACGCGACTATCGAGATAATCGAATGTTGCGATTATATATCGATTTCACTTCATTCGATGTCCGGTTATTTATTACCTTTTGCCTCACCAGAAACAGATCCGGCCATTTCTGACAGGAGTAATCGATATATAATCGCAACATTCGATTATCTCGATAGTCGCGTTTATCGTCCATATAATGCACAATCTTCCATGGAACAGCAATGAAATTCTCTAAGCAACTATAAATGTTAGCGACAAAAGTAGGTATGACGCATTGCGCATGCACCAATGACAACGTACGCGACCTCAGAGTCCAATCAAAATCATTTCCAAATTCCACCCATGGATCTTAAGATTTACTCACAGTCCTACAAAAAAACAAAAAACCATGGGGGTTATGTTGTGCGCGCGTGGAGCAGATCCTACACCTGCATAGTTTGGAGCTAAAAAAGTGTTACAAATGGTCTGCGCCTGCGCGGGAGAAATTAAAAACGGGATTCACACGAAATGAGACCATCTTTTGATGTATTCACGTTCCTGCTTGCAGTACACTCACAAACACACAACTTTCTTGGACAAGTAACAAGGACATTCGTTTTGACAATGACGAATGTAAGTGCATTTTCTTCATTATTTCAAATTTCAGCATTCCAAAAAGGTGCTGTATGATGGGTCGAAAATGAACGGAAGTGGGTGAAAAGGGGGAAGGAAAATGCGTGCGACGTCATCTGGTATGTATAGCCCTCTCACTCCTGCACGTGGGAACCGAACCAAGTGAGAGGGAGGTACATACCAGATGACGTCACGCGTTTTTCGTTTATTATTTTCAATAATAAATCTTTGTAATTGACCATGAAAAAAAAAGTTTAAACACCTCTCAAAATTTTATGGTTTACGTTTCCAGGGACGTAAAATACGAATCTCGAATACAAATATTTCCGTCCGTCCGCCGTACGCCGTCCGCGGCTTTTTCCCTAGTTCTCATGAACCAAAATTCACGAAATTTGGTATGTGGGTCCCGTTTGGGCTCTAGTTTGCTCTTGATGCTCGGCTTTACTGGCACTCAACTCTAAGGGGTGAAAAATGGGGGGGTGGGGGTGGGGGAGGGGGATGTATTTTGAGGTGTGGGTTTTCTCGCATTTTTAAATGATTTGATTTTTTTTCTGAATTTTTGAGACTATCCGGAGCATTTTACGATGTTGCCATAAAATTTGCTATTCAATTTACTGTAAAGGCCAGGCTGCAAGCAGGCATCAAGCTGCGTTGAGGGCGCACATCACTGGTCTCCTGCTAGCTGGATGATACAGCGTAGTGGTCTAACTGGCGAACCGACCCCCAGGCCAGTCGCCGGTTCAACTGCGGAACTGGCGGCTAATGTTCCCGAGATCGAAACACTAGCGGGACTGAATATTTTTCCACTCCACATCAACGATTTCTTTTCCCTTATTCACAAACTAATCGGGTTTTGGAGCTGAAAATGAGGATAAAGGGTGGTAAATCCGATTATGAGGTCAAATCCAGCAAATTCCGACCCACGTCCGTTCCTCATTACCAGAGCCCTTCAAATGCCATACTGCCATGGCGCCACACAAAAATGCCATATTCTGCAGATTTTTCGGTAAAATGCCATATTCGGCAGATTTTTGGGAAAATGCCATGTTTGTGCCATGTTTTGCCTTTTTTTCGCCAAACTCCTTCAAAAAAATTGCAAAAAAAAATTTGAAGTGAACATTTTTGAATGACATGTGGTTTCTCGAACCCTGAGGCCATTGGTGTAGAGGGATTACTAATGCCTCTAACCCTTTTGGAATGGGGTGCTTCCACGGGTCGCCACTCTGTCTGGTGAGGAAGCCACTCTGAAGGAAGGCTGGGCCCTCTCTATGAAATACGCCCCGGCAACATCAGCTGATGTGGAGAGGACGTTCTCAAGAGTGATCGACGGCTGGGATTTTCAATGGAAAGCGTTCCAGCACACCTGATGTTGTTATTTATAAATAATAATAATAATAATAATAATAAGAAATTATTTGTATAAAGCTTTGTAAATAAAATAATTTATTTAGCATAAATAACTTGTATGTTGTGATATTATCGTCTCGGAATAGCTGGGGTGGTCGGAGAGAGTTGAAAAATAAGTGCCATACTGAGAGAAATAAGTGCCATATTGCCATATTTTTTAGGGCCCTATTTCACAAAAATAAGTGCCATATTGTGAAGGGCTCTGCTCATTACCCATCAATCCTAGTGAGAAGATCAAACGATTTTGAAACAAAGGCGGAAAAGCACAAATTGATAAGCTCGTAAATGCCAGTCGGATTCCGGTGGGAGAGCTGCCGATGTAAATCACGTTTGAATGTGTAGGAGTAAATTATCGATTCGTGGACCCCCGCAGGCGTCAGGGCGTCGTAACAACGGAACGCAGTCCCAAGTTGGATTTGATCGAGGCGATTTTTCCAGACAGAAGAAAAAGAAACAATGGCGTAATTCATTTCGAAAGACCTCGCTCTCAAAATCAATGACAATAGCACATCGTCCGGAATCGGACTTTCTACCCGAATTCACCGGTCTTGCGTTTCACACTCCCGCTGTCGGGAAGTTGTTTATGATACCGAAATCGGTGTATCCGAAAAAGGAGCCATTGACTAATCGGTTGAGAGGCGGGGTGCGGCCACGGGTCACCTACCGGAGGGCAGGAAATGGGAATATTTCGACCAAGAACTTCGAGGTCGTAGCCTGGGGTGGAGATTTGACCGGGTTTGCTGCGGTGTACCAAAAGCAAAGGAAATGCCTCCTGCAGCGGTAGAGCAGCTGAATAGAAAACTAATGGTTTAATGAATAAACAGCGAAGTGCCTTAATACATAATCCATGATACACCAACGCCTAATGATCTGGAACAAGTGAATTTTGTACATCTCTTTGAAATTCACGACTTAACTACCAAAATCTCAAAACATCTGCCAATGTGTGGCGCAATGCCATTACTACGGACTGGAATTATATGCACAAAACATGGCCAAAATATGCACTCGAAATGGACAAAATATGCACCCCAAGCAAAATTACGTTTAAATGTTTTTAAATATTTCTAAAATAAACTAAATTTTGCTGTGAGACGTACAGGTAGTCTATACATTACGTCCCAGCTATTATCGCGTCCTTAAAAAATTATAGAACAGGATCAAGGAAGAAAATGTAATGACAATGTACACACCTTTTTTTCTCGACTATACAATATTTACATTTATACAAAAAAAGTCAATCGCTATCAAAATTATAGCACTGGATCACAATTGATTTTTCCGAATTGTCAACCGTAAATCCCCTACGGTTGTCGCTGAGGAGCAACTTTAAGGCAGAAAACGACCTCTCGACATCACAGGACAACGATGGGTAAAAATTTCAATGCTGAGAGTTCACCTCGGGTAAGGCGAGATGAGAGGTCAGAGTGCACCCCTATCAAAATTTTTGATACCTCCTGTAAAAAAGGCCATCCGGGATTTCGCTGTAGGACAGAAGAGTCCAGCTTCTTCCTTAATGCCTCGCCTGCTTCCCCTGGCCAGTTAGCACCCTTTTGTACCTTCTGAACTGCACCCACGGCTGTGCAAAGGTCCAATGGGTCTCCAGGCGAGTGATCAATGCCGGAATAAACGGTGAATGGCCTAAGAATACCCGTGAACCGTTTTTCAGAAACACATATCTCGGAGGATTTGGCGAATGGAATGTCGAAAAATGGGGAAATTCCCCAATTTCGATTAAAAATGCAGAAATATGCACAAAACGGCCAAAATATACAAAGATCTCCGAAATCGAACAAAATATGCAAAATATGCTATTTAAATTTAAATCTAACACGCTAAACCCTTCAGATACCCTCAAAATGGAAAAGCAGACCAATATACACGATAAAAAACACATATGCAAAATATGCAAATTCCAATCCCTAGCCATTACACTGTTCACAATGACGATCTGCGCTTGCAGAATATCATGTACCTAAAATATGGATGAAATTTAAAATGGATCAACTGTGTAGGTGCGTACCTCAATGAATAGGCCCTGTGAGTGAAGTCACCATCGATCAGAACCGGTTATGCGTGTTGCAAGGATTTCACGCTCGCGCGTGCGCAACAGTTGAGTTCAATTTTATTGACGACCATCTGGGACGATCCACTGACCAGTCGCAAATACCCTCCTTATTACAACTATGCTTTCAGACTGTTACGAGCGTGACTTCACGTTTGCGCATGCGCAGGCGAAGGTTACAACTGGAATATGAAGAAATTCATACGGGACCATTTAGGACTCAAACCGCACCCAAAAACCTATCCACCAAAAGATTTACAGAGAGAAACGAACCCTAATATAATTTGTTCATAAAGGGCTGAGACGCAAATTGCGTGTGGAAAATGTTGATTTTCGAGGATACCAATTTATTTTCCCTTCTAAAAGGCCTGACTCACGGAAGCAAAATTTAAAATATTTTAAGGCTTGCGTTACAGGGCTTTGTTCTGAAATATTGCATTTAATATAACAAAGATCTCAATTCACAGTTGCAATAATGAATGGTTCATGTCGGTTTTGGTATTCGATTATCTGTGCGCAAAATACATGGTAGGTAAAAAAACTACAGGATAAAAATAGAATAGTCTATTTCCACGTAAACCAGCAAACTAGACCGGTTTCGGTTGTTAAACCATCACCAGTACACTTGAAACTTGAGCTCCTATTTACTAAATTAAAGCTCCTAAAACTAAATTCGATGGGCATGTAATTTATTGGTATAGGTATGTGGATGACGTTATTGTCCTCTTCAAGGGCACGGATAGACAATTATCTCAATTTTTTAATTATCCAAACTCCGTCAGTAATAAAATTAAATTCACCATTCGCCATCTCACAAATTTGCTTCTTTTCATAGTATGATTCATAGAGAGCATTGTCTGTCCCTATGAGCGATGGCGACTTTCAAAAAGAGAAAGAGATTATATATGCAATTGCGGAGTCTAATGGTTATAAAAAACAGTCAACTGACAGAATATGGCGTGAAGTTAATAATAGGAAATTTCAAGGGGCTGTTACAAATTTAGTAGGAGGTAATGAGGAAATCAATAGAAAATGGGTTAGTTTGCCATATTATGGAGGGATATCACAGAAACTAGGAAATATAATTGAAAAGAGGGGGTTTAGGGTGGGGTTTTATTCTCAAAATTCTCTAAAGAAAATTCTGGGTAATGTAAAAGATAAAATTCCGGTACAGGATAGGAGTGGAGTTTATCTTTTGAAATGTGACTGTGGAGTTAAATATTGTGGACAAATGGGACGTAAATTCAGGGAAAGATTAAGGGAACACGAAAGATGTTTTAGGGATGGTTCTGGTAATTCGGCTTTTGCTAATCATTGGATAGGAGGAGGGTCATGGATTTAACTTCAGTATTGATAGGAACAATTCATCAGTTGAGATAGTTCATCTTTGTAATTAAGGTTCGAAACTGGATGCATTGGAACAATTATTGGAAATACTGAAAATTCATAAATTAGGCTCTTCTGTAAATGAAATAAATTTCCAAAATCATTCACCTTTAATCGATTTATTTCTTTAATAATCATCAATAATAATCAATCAATAATAATAATAATAATAATAATGCTCTAATCACCAACTTACGCCTTCAAGAAAATTTCAAGTAAACGCGTTTTCTTGAATTTTCTATTCTTGCCAAGATAGGAAACTGTCAACCACACTAAACTACGTAATTCGCTTTTGAGGAATCTAAATAATACGTAAATTATAGAACTGTCAAAAAACAACAGTCAGGAACTAACAGGTGGCCCTGGAATTTGAACAGCAGCAGAAGATAATTCCAGGAGTTTGCTTGAAAGGACCTGTTCCGCCCTGTACTTCCTGCGATGGAATACTCACATAAAATATTCCATCCCACAGATTACGCATCATAATTACACGTGTAACATTTTCTAAATGACACGAAGAAGTGACTTGTCAAATGTATCTTCAGGATGAGTGTCGGTGGTAGACTAAAAAGCCGTTTCCGATAATATACCGCTCAGAGGCTGATGACATTGTTTTACAGTCTTCACAATCGGAGAACTCGACTGACCCTATCATCTCACAGCTAATGCTCCCGGTCAATGACCGTTTTTTCTCAACTCGTCACGTTTTGGAAAAAAAAAAATATTTTATTCCCTCATTTGAATGAGAAAATCCACTGAGCACTCCATCAACTTCTCCCGTTACTTCTTTGCAAATTCAAAGGCTCAGTCCACAGCCTTCATAATCGCCGAGTCGTAAATAACAGTTGTAAAAAGTCCTAAGGACGATTTGACAGACAAATTTTCCGATAAATTCGATTTTACAATTCAGGAACAACTCATTATCATCTACGCCTGCCAAACATATTCACGTCAGTTTGAAAATTCGATTCTCAATGTCTTGATTTTGATGCCGTCGCCATGGAGATTTTATTGTCGAAGACCATTTGCATTTATATCAGTTTCAAGTTTTCTTATCGTACACTCCAAAGCTATCACCTTATCGGCAAACTGTACGTAAAGTAAGATTTTTTTTCCAAGTCCTTAACTTACCCACTCACGTACATAATATTTGAATTCTCGCATCAAACAGTTTTAGCGCGCGATGGAACCTTCGCATACCTTCCTAATGGACGCTGATGACAAACCTTTCAAGTTTTGCTTTCAAAGTTATCTTTGTACCCACCTACTCGATTGTCATAGACAATTGACTTCCCACGAGGGATTCAACATTTTTATTTTATCAACGTGGTCGTAGTTCACAAAGATCTCTTCTGCCAACCAACATTACTATATAAATATAGGAACACCTATACAGTATATATCATTTCCAAGTCAAATTCAACCTTTCCCAGACAAAATTCAATTTTTTCCAAACCAAATTCAACTTTTTCCAAGTCAAATTCAACTTTTTCTATTTCAAATTCAACTTATTCCATTTCAAATTCAACCTTCCCCTACTTCAGCAAAAAATATAAAGTTTAATAAACTGAATTTGTGAACCCCACTACTAACTTTTTGTTGCATTGTTTAAGGCTTAAATTGAATTTCGTACGGCATCAGATCGCGACTGCAAACTCCCTCGCTACATCGTATGACGTCAGATGAGGTGCGTTCGATTAATCAGAAGGTTTGATGGGCAACGAAATAGGCATTAAAGAAGTAAACACGAAGAATTTGCTAACACCGAAGTTATGTTCCTTACTTCAGTTGAAGGTTCACAAAAGAAAATTTTTAAATTGTAATGAAAAAATAAAAAACACATACCTAGTAACTGCACTGAAACACTATAGCGTTTTTAATTTAAGCCTTAAATAATGCAACAAATAGTTCGTAATGGGGTTCACAATTCAGTTTATTAAAATTTACATTTTTTTGAAGTAGGGGAAGATTGAATTTGAAATGGAAAAAGTTGAATTTGACTCCGAAAAAGTTGAATTTGACTTCGAAAAAGATGAATTTGACTTGTTGAATTTGGTTTGGAAAACGTTGAATTTGGTTTGAAAAAGGTTGACTATGACTTGGAAATGCTAAATTATATATATTTTTTTAAATTAAGAAATGAAAATAACGTACTGCCATTTACTACCGATTTGTGAACAAAGCCACAACAGAAATTATTCCAAAAAAATTACCTATAATGGGTTTTTCCTGACCTCACTAACAGATCTGACCACACCCGTCACAAATCCGTATAAAAAGCGCACACTGAAATATGTAACAGTGCGGCTGTTCTCGAGTCGTTTTTTGGTCCGGTGGAGACGGGATCGGTGAGCGGAAGCCTAATCGATATCCCTTATTTACCGGTGATAGTCTTGCTGGTCTAGGAGGGGGACTCTGGAGGGTACACCCCCACTATCACACTCTGCCACAAATACTACATTTCAACAAATCAACAAAATTTTCAGGGTAGTCTGGTGTCTGGTGGTGTTGCCCGTTGAGCGTTCCCTTCGTGGTATCCTCCCAGAACCACAACCTTGCTATGTGAAATTATGATCTCGCTAAATAAACCTAGAAGTGGGGACGGAAGTCGCAGGAGAGCTGAGGGACAGCCTGGGGATCCCCACCATCCTCCACCAGCTGGAGGATGGAGGGAGACGGCTCCCAAGCCTAGAAAAACTCGCCTCCTTCCCCTTTCTACGCTCTCCTCTAGTCACTGACTACTCTCTCTCTCTCTCCTAGCTCCTCATCTCTCTCCTAACCTAAAAGATCCTCGGAATGGTGGTGGTCCGCCCATAACCAAATCGGACACACACAACCAAAAAGACCCTGGGCATGGTGGTGGTCCGCCCATAACAAAACCAGGCAACGCTCCCGAAAAGATTCCGCGCATGGTGGTGGTACGCCCATAACCAAAACGGACACATCCAAAAAGATCCCGGGCATGGTGGTGGTTCGCCCATAACCAAATCGGACACACACAACCAAAAAGACCCTGGGCATGGTGGTGGTCCGCCCATAACAAAACCAGGCAACGCTCCCGAAAAGATTCCGCGCATGGTGGTGGTACGCCCATAACCAAAACGGACACATCCAAAAAGATCCCGGGCATGGTGGTGGTCCGCTCATAACCAAACCAGGCAACGCTCCCGAAAAGATTCCGCGCATGGTGGTGGTATGCCCATAACCAAAACGGACACATCCAAAAAGATCCCGGGCATGGTGGTGGTTCGCCCATAACCAAACCAGGCACACACAACCAAAAAGACCCTGGGCATGGTGGTGGTCCGCCCATAACAAAACCAGGCAACGCTCCCGAAAAGATTCCGCGCATGGTGGTGGTACGCCCATAACCAAAACGGACACATCCAAAAAGATCCCGGGCATGGTGGTGGTCCGCTCATAACCAAACCAGGCAACGCTCCCGAAAAGATTCCGCGCATGGTGGTGGTACGCCCATAACCAAAACGGACACATCCAAAAAGATCCCGCGCATGGTGGTGGTCCGCCCATAACCAAACCAGGCAACGCTCCCGAAAAGATTCCGCGCATGGTGGTGGTCCGCCCATAACCAAACCAGGCAACGCTCCCGAAAAGATTCCGCGCATGGTGGTGGTTCGCCCATAACCAAATCGGACACACAACCAAAAAGACCCTGGGCATGGTGGTGGTCTGCCCATAAAAAACCAGGCAACGCTCCCGAAAAGATTCCGCGCATGGTGGTGGTTCGCCCATAACCAAATCGGACACACAACCAAAAAGACCCTGGGCATGGTGGTGGTCCGCTCATAACCAAACCAGGCAACGCTCCCGAAAAGATTCCGCGCATGGTGGTGGTTCGCCCATAACCAAATCGGACACACAACCAAAAAGACCCTGGGCATGGTGGTGGTCCGCCCATAACCAAACCAGGCAACGCTCCCGAAAAGATTCCGCGCATGGTGGTGGTTCGCCCATAACCAAATCGGACACACAACCAAAAAGACCCTGGGCATGGTGGTGGTCTGCCCATAAAAAACCAGGCAACGCTCCCGAAAAGATTCCGCGCATGGTGGTGGTCCGCCCATAACCAAACCGGGCACATCCTCCCTCACACCTCTCGTGGTGGATGTGCGTTCATATACATCCGTCACAGTTCTATTTCACGAACATATAACCTTGAACAATGGCAGAAGCCAAGAGCGTTATACGAATTACACGTTATTGTATTGACACAACTGGTTCTAAGATAGCTGATGGTAATGAGTTATTCAAACTCACTGCATTGCTGGAATCCTATTAACTTGTACAACTCAGTCAAAACCCTTCCCTGCCTTCAACAACTTCTGCATTCCTCCGCCTCCAAAGAGGGTTCGTCAGCAAATGGGACGGCTTATTACCAATCTGCCTCTGATTCAATGACTTTCCATAACTAAGATCCGTTTCAAGGACCGGGGAAACGCACTCACGAACCCACTCTCGACGTCTTCCTTTTAAAGACGTATAGATAACTAATATAGACGGAAGAAGAGAGCATGGGGCTGCCGCGAGTGATCAAGAGGGGTTAGGTGGTGTCAAGTGGTTGACTCACACTCGTCCTCCGTCAGAAAAGCGGCATCTCCGCCCTGGACGCCTCCTATCCAAGGACACGACAAATCATTTGAAAGAAAAATCGCTCGATTGAAGCCAATATTTTGTACGATGTATCCCGAGATTGAGCACCCGTTCTAAATCACACGTTATGTAACAGGTAATTTACACACGCTCCTCGCAGGTATACAAGGATTCAACTCATTCTCAATCACCCACGATGAGTACGTAATTGAAATAAATGACAAAATATTGTACTCACATCTAAACCATTGTTTCGGCACTGCTTTACTTTTATCGCTGAACCAATGCCATTTAAATAACTACATGGACCTACGTATTTCCACCTGGATTGCTGACCTGTTCCGAGTGCCTGCATTTATATTCATGTACCGCTATGTTTCTAACCTATGTGCGCCGCTGCGAAGTCCTGGTCACATGGGTTTATTATTTTCCATTGAATACGGCACGATTGGGACCTCGGTGAAGACCCACAAAGCTATATTTAACGGTTTTAAACTCGTATATTAGATTGCTATTTCTGACAAATTATTTTCGAACAGTCAAACTGTCACTGAATTGTTTTGATTCACCTTTCAATCTCCTGTGTTATTATACAAATTTCTGGTGATACTGCCATTTTCACAGGTTTTTGACCCATAAATATACTGAATTCTGAGAGTTGAAACTTCGTTAAAACCCTTAACTCAGGGGTCAAAATCAACTTCATATTTGACCTCCTCACCCTAAAAAACATGGAAAACGATATCCCACAAGCCCAAGTTCACTGAAACCTCAAAAACACCTAATTTTGCACCCATTTTTCACCCACAACACCCCTGGGTGTTTTCCGATCGGGTTGCCGAAATAGGGGACAAAACTAGGGCTTAAATGGAGCCTGTGTCATAAAGAACGATTTTTGTAGACAGAAAATTAAGGTAGATATCGACGACACGGCGGATGGACATTGGATTTTTGGAATATACACACCTTAAAACGTACAAGAATTTTTGAGGGGGCGTTCAAAAAATTTTCTGAACCGAATAAATAGGTGTTATTCAGAGAACAATAAACCAAATGCATGCAGCTTCCGGGTTGAATATTTCCAACATGCAGTTTTAGTATGCCTACTCTTTAGCCTCATAATTCGTCGTTGAAAGCTTACAAAATTTTGGGTGGGGTTGTCGACATGCTCAATGATCAGGCTCGTCAAAGGTTTTCGAATTCTAGGTAAGTATATGAACCTGAACCTAAAATTGCCATTCGCCCACCCCAATGTACATTGGCGGGTTCTGGTATGATTTAGTTATGATTTATTTAGATAGTTTTATTACCGTCCACGTTAACCATTTAAAAAAAAAAAAAAATCATAATTTCTATAGCTGACAAATCGAATTTGCCAAGTTCTGGGTCGTAAGTGGGCGCTGCGAATCAGTAAGTAATAATTCCATGTGATACCTGACGAATCACAGGACGAAATCAGCGTTTACAATCACAGACAATGAGAAGGTGGTTTAGGCATAATTTACAAACACCCACCCCGCTTAAAATATACATTTCTGTGGTTTACAATCTCTCGGTCCAAAATAATCGAAAAAGTGGCGAATTTTTGTCAACAATTACAAAAAAATTATTCAGAACTCTTTGCAAAACGGTATTTTGAAGCCCGTTTTCATAAATAAACGTTATTTTTTAAATGATGATGGTTAAAAGTAAAAATGCGGCAAAAATGACGTATCATATCTACTGACACCCGATTGGCTGTTGGCCCAAGGAGGCGGAACGAAGCCTCGGAGGCGAAGGTTCTCAATGCTGCCAACAACCCAACATTGGAAATGCCAAACCTTCGGGGTAACCTTCTACAACCTGTCTCTGGGTTTCATTTTGAGACGTGTTTTTTAAATTTACTTACAAATTTGCGGTTCCATCCATCCACCTATTGCGGTTCCGTACATCGTTTAAATGATGCACTAGCGCTCTAAGCGGGATTGAACTACTCGGCAATCTAGCTCACACGTCATTTCTAGCGGGAACTCAGAAATTGAAATTTCACGCTCGTTTTCTGCCTATATTTTCCGACAAAAAAAACCTCGTTATAGGGTCAGTAAGTGCTAATTTCCATTACTGAACAGAATTTGGGCAAAAAAGGAGAATTAATTTGCAGCCCACAAAAACTGCCCATTGTATTACCGAAGCTGAGCGGTTCCAAAAAACGAAAGTCCAGGGTTCGATTCCTTGCGATGGTGAACAAAATTTTCCCAATTCTGGGTCAAGTTTATACTGTGAGTCAGCATATTATTTAAACATCTGTATAGCATAACATATCAGCATGTATATGTAACCAATTAAACACTTCCTTGACGATCAACAAAACGAAATCGGAGAATACTTCAGGATTTATGCTCAACTTACAACCCATTCAGAAATAGATATTCCTGTAGTTCACAATATATCAGTCAACAACAATCGAAATAATTCAAACGAATATTCTGGCTTGATCTGGCGTGAAGAAAATGATCTTTCAACACAGCCAACTTCTCAGAAGTTTCCAGCTCGTTATTTCTTCACAAATCGCCACAAACGATAGTCAACTGTGACCCAGCGGCGACCCAACTCCCGGGGACTTTCCCGTTTACAGAAATAATACCACACATCTCTCGGTGTATCAGTTTTCTTTTCTAATTTTAAAGTCACGTGTGGTCCAAAGCCTTCCACTCACGAAAATAGGCCGGTTATAAATCCGCTCATTTGTCTCCCGACTTTTACAGCCCATTCAACGGGAAGATGGCGAAGAGAATTTCCGAGGGGGAGGGGGAAACCTGATGCGATTGCGCGGTGAAGAATTTGTAAAAGTAAATTTACGTAAGCCGAAGGTGATGAGCGTCGCAAATATTTTACTCCACGTTTCCGCAATCCCACGCGCCGGAATCCCAGTAAAATTTCGGCTGTAAGCAAATTCTGAGGGACGCGTCACAGGTGGCCCCTGATATGTCCGGAACTCGGTGATTCACAGAGACCAGGGGCCCGTTCCTAAAGACTTTCACTCTTCACTCTGCACTCTTCAAATCCACACTCTGCACTTCGCGAACGAATTTCCGTTCCTAAAGAACGCTCTTGATATGAAGAGGAAGAGTGAAATGCAAAGTGTAGAACTGCAGAGTTCTACCCTGTTTTGAACAGTTCCGATCCTAAACGTAGTATAGTAGTGTTTTCTGTGATCCTAAAGGTTATCTTTCGCAAAGTGCAAAGTGAAGAGTCTGCGTTGCAAACGAAGAGTTTACAACATTTTTGCAGAGTGACATACTTTTCAAATCGGTTTTTATGTTTTAGTTCTTCGTTAAATAAAGTGTTTAGTAGTGTCAATAAAAATAAGAGAATTCAGTCTCTCGATTACAGTCTAACTGTGGTCCGATTAGTGTGAGGACAATCATATAAAATAGCACCGATAATTAGGTATGGCTGAATATCTTAAATTATTCAATTATAGCAGGTACTTACATCGGGATGATCTTTAACAGGTACGAAGACTTTCTCTGTGAGTGTCATTGGCTCGCCCTCCGGATCGGGGAGGACTAGAGGTTCTTTTTTTACACCGTCGACTTGAAATAACGACGACCGTACTCGTCCGATTTCTGGAAAAAGAGAAACATCCGAATTACGAAACAAGTACCGAACGCTCGTAACGACAAAATATTATTCCATTGGACATACCTACAGAGATGTTGGCTGTTTATTTATTGTTTCTTTCATATAAAATAATTGAAATAGCTATCTCTGGTGGTTTCCACCAATTTTCCACCAATTGGCAAACACGAATAAAGTACGCTCCTTTATATATATATATATATATATATATATATATATATACACTCGGCCCTTCGGGCCTCGCCAGGGGGCAAGCCCCCTGGACCCCCAAAGGGGGCTCCGCCCCCTCGGAACGGCTTCGCCGTTCCTCACCCCCGAAGGATGTGTTCTTATACTTCGTATAACAAAGGAGAATTTGCTATGCAATTTACCCCCCCCCCCCCACACCACCAACACACAAAAAAATAAAACGATTCTGTTTAAACGTTATTTATTTACATTTATTTCTGAATGTAGGTAACTAGTTATTCATAGGTAACAAAGATAACGTTGGTAATTCTTTATCACATTCCTCTTTGTGCTCATCTTCATCACATTCCTCTTTGCGTGACGCGTTTTTGTGACAGGATATTGTGACAGGACATTTTTTTCACATGACCCCCGGCGTTAAAATTGCATAGCAATTAATATATATATTAATTGCAACGCAATTCTTAGCCCGACCCCCAACTAGTTGTTTTGTCACACTTTTTTGTCCCGCGATACCGTTGTTAGGGATTTCGGAATAGCAAAAAAAAGAGTGTTTGTCAATGGTATCCAATTCGAGTCCGAAATAGCAAAAAAAGAGTGTATTCACGCTATGAAGCTGTAATTTGGTATTTCGGACTCGAATTGCGTTGCAAATTCCTCGTTCTATACAAAGTATAGAAGATAAGAGATTGGGGGTCCAGGGGGCTTGCCCCCTGGCGAGGCGCGGAGCGCCGAGTGTATATATATATATATATATGTATACACACATATATAAATTATCTCTGATCATTGATAGTACCATTTAATCGTCTTGATCCACCTGTTGACACTTTTTCCAGTGTTATTCTACAAATTGATGGTGATTTCAGACGATTTCCCAGGTTTTTGACTCACAAAAAATCAATTTCGGGAGCTGAACATCTGGTAGAACCTCGATTTTCTATTCTTTGGTCAAAATCGACTTCATATTCGGTCTTCTCGTCCCCAAAAACATGAAAAACGATACCTTAAAAGCTCATATTACCAACATGTTGCTAAAACGCAAAAAGTACCTATTCATGACACCCCTGGGTATATTCCGATCGGGCTGAAAAGTTTCGGGACACAACTAGGGCCCAAATGGAGCATGTGAGCGAAAGAACGATTTTTTTATACCGAAAATGAAGCCTGTACACGTGATACGGCGGACGGCGTACGGACATTGCATTTTTGGAATCTACGCACCTTCAAACGGAAAAGAAAAAATTTTGAGGGGGTGTTATAAAAATTTTTTGCTGAGCGAATACATAGGTGTATTATTCACAGAATAATAAACCAAAAGGCTGTAAAGGATTAGAACCAACCACTAGAAAATTGTCCTCTTTTGTGTCCTGAGCCATTCGAAAGCTAACCTATACCTAACTAACCTTGGCTATATTTCTCCAAAATGTCAATAATCTCAAAAGGAAAAATTATATGAGAAAGGCAATTCTGGATTGCAAAAAACGGATCAATTGTTTCCCCCCCCCCCCCCCCCCAAACTGGCGTAAAATGACTAAAACATGGTATTTCGAGGTAACGCTAGACAAAAAATGCCACGGATTCTTCTCAATTGTTAATATTCTCCTTATCGCTATTCCGAAAGCAGTACCGTTAAAACGGCCTACTGCTTCAAAAGAACGGCATGTTGGAAGTGAAGGGCAGGTGGGTACCACATGAAATTTGTCAAAATTTGGCGCCAAGTTTTCAATATATCTAGAAAAAACTGTACTCTGTGCCAACATGTCGAGGGTAGTTAGGAACTGGCTCGCTGGTGGAGTTGTGAATTTACTGATAATCGTTGTGTACATAGGTAGGTAGATGAATTCTGTTCGAATGATCTGCTGAAAAATGACCAACAGCCAGGGGCGTTGCGTCCATAAGGCCACTTGCCCCAGCACCCAAAAACACTAAGAGTAAAATAGACGAACCATTGTTCAGTTGGCATCTGAATTTCCCTCCTTACACTGTACCTACCTAGCATTTTTCACAAGTTCAACAGCCACACGCCAGAGTTCTCTGGCTATGGATATTCAATATTCTAGTAGAGCATCCTCATGTTCCTCACTGCCAACAGCCATGTTGAAACATGATGTGCCAACATGGATTCAGAAAACGTCTGCCAATTCGAGTAGGCAGTACAGCTTCCTCACTTGAACTACATGCCCACGTGCACCCTCAAAATGTCAGCTCTCTACGACTATTTTTCGCGTAGTTAGAAGCGTTACAAGGAAACGGGCAACATTTCCTGTTCGCGCATGCGCAAACGAATGAAACTGTTATGGAGCGTAGGTAAAATGCGGACAAGTTAATCCGTTGAGCTCGCTGGAGGTTGGTTTCGCATAGGTGAAATGCGGACAATTCTGTACTAGTAAAATACGGACAGAAAATGTTTCAGAAAAGGTGGGCAAGGATGTATAATGTTCAGATGTATGGTTTCTGCACAAGGAATGAAATGATACGCAGAACGTGGCAAGAGGTTTAGTTCCCATTCCGCCGCTCGCATTGTCAAGCGATCTGGATGCTCGCTAGCGCTCGCATCTCAAAAAAGATAAACAATCCCAGAAACTATCCCGTGAATGAGCAGGTTGTTTGGGACTTCTGAATAGATTAGTGGAATGCATTGTCAAGCGATCTGGATGCTCGCTGGCGCTCGCATCTCAAAAAAGATAAACAATCCCAGAAACTATCCCGTGAATGAGCAGGTTGTTTGGGACTTCTGAATAGATTAGTGGAATGCATTGTCAAGCGATCTGGATGCTCGCTAGCGCTCGCATCTCAAAAAAGATAAACAATCCCAGAAACTATCCCGTGAATGAGCAGGTTGTTTGGGACTTCTGAATAGATTAGTGGAATGCATTGTCAAGCGATCTGGATGCTCGCTAGCGCGATCTACGCATCCAGCGCAGATCTACGCAAAGATCTAGCGCGATCGCGCCACAAGTGTGGGAAACTGACAGGACAGACTCGTCCGCATTTTAACGTACATGTTTCAAAAACACCGTCCGCTTTTTAATGTTTACTTTCAGGGATTAACAACTTACGTCCGCAATTTACTGCGTCCCATGGAGCTATCAAAGAATTATTCATGATCTACCCTCCAAATCTGAGCTCATTTCAACGATATTTAAAGTAGTTACGGGCGTTTCAAGTATTTCACGTTTGCGCATGCGTAGACGGAACGATTTCCATAATTTTCAAACGGGAGCATTTTTTGCGATCCAACCCGCCTTCACCCTCAGAATTCCAGCTCTGTACGACTGTTTTTCGCGTAGTTAGAATCGTTACAAGGAAACGGTCAACATTTCCTGTTCGCCATGCGCAGTCAAAAATTACAGTAGGTACGATTCCAATTAAATTCATCTGGAACTATCAACGCATTATTCCTGATCGAGCCTCTAACTTTGAACTCATTTCAACGATGTTTAGGGTAGTTATGTGCTTTTCAAGTATTTTACGTTTGCGCATGCGCAGCCGAAAATTACCGTAATTTTTCAATGATTTTGGTATGGGACCGTCTGTGACCCAACCCGCACCTACCCTCCAAATTCCAGCCAATTTGGGCCATTATTTCGGGTAGTTATGGGCGTTACAAGGAATTACCACAAACAGACACGGAACCAAAAATATTCCTGGATGTTTAAAACGCAAAATGGTAGTGGAAATTTTCATTTTGGAAGACATAATTTTTTTAAACTCAATCACGAATCCAAGGCTTCCCTACCTTCGGTAGTTAGGAAGCAAAATAAAAACATATTACATTCACGCAGATTCCGTGAAATGTTACAGAGGCTGCTAAAATATCTATAGACGAGGCAGTTGGAAGGAGATGTTGTTTCTGGTCGTGGAGAGCGCAAGATGAAGGGGCTGGTTGGCTATTTCAGTGGACTGAGTCGATGACGTCATCAATGTAAACACAGCCCGTGCCAGCGGCTCCGCTCAATGGATCGGCCACACAATTCGAGCTCAGTTTCCACACCCTTCTCCACCACATGCGAAAGAATCCGCTTCTAACTGATTGATCTCGGGTTGATGCATAAAATCGTTCAGTAATCTTGGAGGGGAATTACGAGATTTTGGTTTATTATTTTCAATAACGAACCTTTGGAATCGGGCATGAAAAAAACAAAATTTTACCCGGTTACATAACGGTAAATTATTACACAACGGTAAATTATTACACAACGGTTCATCTACCAAGAAGGGGCTGGATTTTGTTGATCGGTACTTTTGCAACTTGACCAACCGTTGAAGTATTATTGATGGGCAAGTTATTACACAACGGCTCATTATACTTGACCCGAGGGTAGGTACTGACCATAGAAAACAGTGATCTACGCAGAAGGGGCATCTGTTTCACTCCACATCAATTTTCCTTCAGAACTTCATTATTTGCGTTTCTTTTTGCCATTTTAGTTACTGTTTGTCATCGAAAGAATTATTTTAGCAACATTTAACTCGTGATTTAGGTAGGTACCTAGTAACGAGTACGGGGTTAGGTACGAACCCACGGAGGGTCTGCGATCTACATAATATATGTATAGACTAGTACATATATATAGACGGGTTATTTATACAGAGAGCTGTGATCTGTAACAGAAGGGCATTTTTTTACTCAATCACGAATCCAAGGCTTCCCTACCTGCGGTGGAGAAGAAGCAAATTGTAGAAAATACAATACAGAATGAGACTGGTTGAAAAAAATACCAAATTCAATCAACAGTTCCGAAGGGTTCCGCTTATGTTTGGCAAACGATCGCAAAAAAAAGTGACTTGAATGGGCAACATTACCACGATGGTGAATTTAGGTTGCTGTAAAATTCACCATGAGAGGTGGAGGTAGTTGGATGTTGGATAGGAGTGAATTTAAAGCTAAAATTGGTGTGTGTGAATTTTTGGTGTGTTTGCGGTTAAGGGCGGACCTCCACCGAGCGTGTGACAAATTTCGTCAGGTTGGTTAAGGGTGAGACCTCCACCATACCTGACTAAATTTATGTGTGTGTTTGAATTTAGAGTGTGTGTTGGTGGCGGTTAAGGGCGGACCTCCACCGAGCGTGTAGTGTGTTTCATCGGGGTTGGTTAAGGGCGAGACCTCCACCTAACTCTGATGATATGTGTGAGTGTGAATTTACTGTGTGAGCATTTGAGAGTTGAATTTGAAGAGAGGAGGTTTGAGGATGAAGTGAGAGTAGCCAGCAGCTGGAGGAGACGTAGAATGGCGAAAATGGCGCAGGATCCGGGGTTATATAGACCCTGAAGCCACCACCCTGGTGGTGGGGCCCCAGGTTGTGCACCGGATCCTGCGTCGGTTGCCCCACTCTTACCGTTTATTCCCAGAGCCTTATTTCTACGGGTTGTTTTTAGCGAGAACTTAAATCTATTGAGTTGGAGTTCCGGGAGGGACTCACGACAAGCACTTTTGATGGATAACGATTTTATAATCATCTCCCTCTACGCATTTGAAAAAATTCAAATGTTGAAGGAAAAGTTGCTTACGAAGAAAAACACGTAAAAGGAAAAGGCAATTTGAGGAAGCCGCTTGCTTATTTCACGCGTCGACAGGCCATTCGAAGCGGTGAGATCGTGGAATCCGTTCATGTAGGCAACACTGACGTGTGACGCTAACATTACAAACGCCCATTTCACGTCAAATAATGAATCAATGATGAAGAAACATGTCGTGGATCCTCCCAGACCCACAACCACTATATTCGCAAACTTTAAGATCTCGCAAATAAACACGCAGCAGTGGGGACGAAAGACGCAGGGGATGAAAGCCCAGCCTGATTCCCCACCATCCCCTACCAACTAGGACTAGGGGATGGAGGGAGACGGCTACCGGGGTCTATAAAACCCCGGCGCCTGCCTCTTTTAGCGAATTTTCGAAGAAAAGGAAGCTATTGTTCTCGGTCCAAAATTTTTAAAACTCGAATTTCCGAAAGATTTTTATACCAAAATCCGTTTCAGACCATCCTGAATTCCCTGCCGAAAGACACCAAAAATTATATGTATATATATATATATATTTATATATTTATATATTTATATAATTATATATTTATATATATGTATGTGTCATTCCAGACGATAACTCTCGAAAGAATTGACATAAAAAGTTCAAATTTGCACGAAAAATCTGTCTTGGCAATCGACAGGCTAAGTTCGAAGATGGGCAGAATCGGGTCACCCTAAGGGGGAGTTTTAGGGGGGGGAAATTACCCATAAATTCCCAAAATGAAAAGGTCTGACAAGTGACACCTCATTTTAAAGGTTTTTGTACGCTGAACACGATGGTGAAATCAGAATTGCGATATCTCATTCCATTCTCAAACTGGAGCACTTTGAAGATGAAGGAACGTGGTTATTTCTTGAGATGTTCTTCCTGGTTCGTCTGCTCTAATCTGATAACGGAGTGGGATATCGCAATTCTGACTTCACCATCGTGTTCAGCGTTGGAAAATCTACAAACCGAGGTGTTACTCGGCAAAAAATGGAACAAAAAATTTGTTACGTACCCAATACCTACTCTTCTGGTATTCAAAACATTTTTGATTTCCCCCTCCCCCTCCTTCCACCCCAAATTTTACTTTGCGTAAAACTACTCCTGTTTTAATTTTGTATGGTATCAAGTTGGGAAAACATTGACCGAAAATTAATTTTCAGAAAATTTTAGGCGGAGGAGGAAGATGCCGAAAACTTCGAAAATTCGCTCTTATGGCCATGCTGCATGACTGTGGGTTTTTTTCCTCATTCTACGCTTCCTCTAGCCGCTGGCTACTCTCTCTCTTCCTACCCTAGCCTCTCTCTCAAATCCTCAAAAGATGCTGTGTATGGTGGTGGTCCGCCCATAACCAACAGCCAAATTCTCCTAAAAGATCCCAGGAAAGGGTGGTGATTCGCTCATAACCCGCCTGGGCATATCCAAAAAGATCCTAGATGAAGGTGGTGGTTCGCCCATAACCTCCTAGGCAACAACCCTCAAAAGATCCCAGGAAAGGGTGGTGATTCGCTCATAACCCGCCTGGGCATATCCTCACACCACCGTGATGAAATTCGCCAATTTAAATTCATCACAAAACATAAATAATGAATCAATGATGACGAAACAAAAATAATGAACCCGCAAAAACTATAACAAAACCTTACTCGCAAGTAACCTTACTCTGGTGAATGTGGTGGTGGCGGCGGCAAGAAAACCTTTTTCCCATCTGGTGCCACCGGCCAGCCAATCAGAAACCGTATCCGTGCAACGTCACAGGTAACGGGGGCCCATTCCCCGCCTCTTTTTTGAAATCTCAAAAATGTGAAAGTCTCTCGAAAAAATGAAGGAGACACATTTTCCCTATTCAGCCCTATGATCGTCTATTTCACGTCATAACCTATCGATAGAAGATGGTAACAGAATTCATGATAACTGCCCATTCAACGCAAAGAAATTATTTTTGGTTTACTATTTTAAATAATGAACCTTTGGAATCAAGCGTGGGGAAAAAAAAGAAAAAAAAACGCCGTACAACGTACACCGTACGGAGCACCTTTCTTAGTTACCATGAGCCAAAATTGTCAAAAATCGGTTTATAGGTCCCGCTTGGGGTCTAGTCGGTCCTCGAAGCTCGGCGTTTGTCAGCCATCCCTAAGGGGTGAAAAATAGGGGTTGAAATTTTCAGAACGCCGTTATCTCGAATTTTTTTATACGGTATTAAATAGCTCTCGAACATGGGAGTTTTTTAAGACCACCCGGAGCATTGTACGTCCACCCGTTCGTTCACAGTAAGGCCCAGAAGTTTGCGCCGACAGGAATTTTGGAAAGCAGGGTGAATAAAATTGTACACATTCAGCCCAAATGTCATCACCAGGGACGCGATAACAATCGGGAATTGGCCCGAGATCATCATTGCTAGGGACCACCTGATATATATATTGACGGAGTATGAAGTCGAGTGACTCTGTGATATTATTTCATTTGAGAAATGATGGCTCTTGGAGTTTTGGTTTATTATTTTCAATAATGAACCATTGAAATCGAGCATGAAAAAAAAATTCTTACCCCCCCCCCCCTCAAAATTTAATGGTTTACGTTTCAAGGTATGTAGAATCCAAAACTGCAATAAAAATATTTCTGTCTGTCCGCCGTACGCCGTACGGGCCACTTTTCTTAGTTACTATGAAAGAAAATTGATGAAATTCGGGTTATAGGTTCCGTTCGGCGTCTAGTTGGTCCTCGAAGCTCGACGTTACTGTGAGTCATCTCTAAGGGGTTCAAAATAGGGGTTGAAATTTTCAAAACGCCTATACCATTTTTTTACGTAAATATTTTTACGGTTTTAAATAGTTCTTGAACTTGCGAGTTTTTTAAGACCATCCGGAGCATCGTACGTCCAGCCGTTCGTTCACAGTAAGGCCCAGACGTTTGCACCGACAGGCATTTTCGACTCCAGTGTGAATGAAATTGTATACAATTCAAACCAAATCTCGTAACCAGAGACGCGCCCACAATAGGAATTTGTGAATACGGCCAATCATTGGTAGGGATCACCTGATTATATTGGCGGAGTATGAAGTCGAGTTGGTTGTTCTGTGATATTATTTAATTTGAAAAATGATGGCTCTTTTGGAGTTTGTTGGTAGGTAGTGAAACTTGAACAAACGTTGAAGTATTATTGATGGGTAAATTATTACTACGGTAAATCATTACTCAACGGTAAATTATTACACAACGGTTCATTATACCATCTACGTAGAAGGGGCTGGAGTTTGTTGGTAGGTACTTTTGCAACTTTTTTCACTCCTCATCAACAATTTCTTTTCAGAACTTCATTATGTGTGTTTCTTTTTGTTAGGTACTGTTTGTCATCGGCAGAATTATTTTAGCAACATTTAACCCGTGATTTAGGTAGGTACCTAGTAACGAGTACGGGGTTAGGTACTAACCTACGGAGGGTCTGCGATCTACATAATATGCATAGAATAGTACATATTATATTATATAGACGGGTTATCTATACATAGAGCTGTGATCTGCAACAGAAGGGTATTCTATACAAAATAATAAACCGTTGTGCAGGGATTTGCAGCGTTTTTGATAAGAAATTATAACACAATGGTACATTATTACACAACGGTTCATTATACCATCTACGTAGAAGGAGCTGGAGTTTGTTGGTTTGTACTTTGCAACTTGAACAACCGTTGAAGTATTGTTGATGGGCAAATTATTACACAACGGTAAATTGATACTCAAAAGTCAATTACTACAAAACGGTTCATTATACTATCTACATAACACCTATACAGGTAAATTATTACATAACGGTTTATTATGCTTCACGAATAACTACAAAATAATTAATGATTGAATTATTGAATCCCGCGTATATTTGTAGGACCCTTCAATTCCGGGGCCGGCTCCAGTACTCGATTAAGGGCTTTCCTGAGGGGAGCTCGAAGGTATTGACCACAGAAAACAGTGATCTACGCAGAAGGGGCATCTATACAGGTAAATAATGAACATTTGTGAAATAATCTGCAGCGTTTTTCATGTTCACGCTTATTTTTAAAAGATTTACAACGAAATGAACAAATAAATTGTTGCGCGTCTTACGCTGGACACCGCGGTCGGTCCAGAGACGATCGGTTAACCCTTAACAGGTGGCGTTGGGGCTTTGGAGATGACTGCAAAGCGAAAATTTTCTAGACAGAGCCTGCGAGGGAGACGCGTAATGTATACAATGAATAGTCGAACAGGATGATGAGGCCAGCGCCTCCAGAGGGATCGGCAATGAGTCACAGCAGCCAAGCCCCAGCTGGGTGCGCCGTCAGATGGGATCACTGCATCTTTTTATAAGCGGGTCCTTCAATTTCAGCTCTGCGATTGAGGAAGACGCTGCGAGGGAGACTTTCCTGGCGAAACTAAGTGGCTCCCGCCACACAACCGCTCCTCGTGACAGCGGCGCTGTGGGAGTTGGCGGCGACCATTTGACGAGCGAACCGAATTGAGGACCTCCCGCTCCCGATAACAAAAATAAACGAATCGCTGCAAGGTCCTTGCCACATGGGTTTATTATTCTACTGGACATACGTGCAGAAATTTGGGCTGTTCATTTATTTTTTTCTTGCATGTGCAATTCTTGAAATGGCTATTTTTGATGGTTTACACCAATTTTGGCCCCTAAAAACACGAATTTGGCTCGGCTTTTCCTTTCAACAGATTATTTTTGATCATTGATGGTGACATTTAGTTGTCTTAATCACATGTTGATACTACTTCCAGTGTTATTATACGAATGTATGGTGATTTCAGACTATTTCCCATGTTTTTGACTCATAAAAAATGAATTTTGGGAGCTGAACCCTTGTTAAAAACTCAATTCTACTCTTCGGTCAAAATCAACCAAATATTCGGTCTTCTCGCCGTAAAAAAAAACATGGAAAACGATTACCTCACAAGCTCATGTTCATTAAAACTTCGAAAACCCCTATTTTTACACTCATATCACCCCTGGGTGTATTCCGATCTGGCTGAGGAGCTTTGGAGCACAACTAGGACCCAAATGGATCATGTGTGCCAAAGAACGAATTTTTTAGACCGAAAATGAAGCCAGTACAAGTGATAAGGCGTACGGGCATTGTATTTTTGGAATCTACGCACCTTGAAACATAAAAGAAAAAATTTTGAGGGGGTGTTATACAAATGTCTTGCTGAGCGATTACATAGGTGTATTATTCACAGAATAATAAACCAAAACGAAGAACTACTGAAATATGCAACGACAACTACACCAGTGTCAAAAACGCTATAAACTCCTTGTTACATGGGTTTATTATTCTACTGGACATAACTACAGAAATTTTGGCTGTTCATTTATTGTTTCTTTCATGTGCAATTATTGAAATGGCTATTTTTTTCATGGTTTCCACCAATTTTGGCCCCCAAAAACACAAATTAGGCTCGGATTTTTTTAAAAACAGATTATTTTCGATCATTGATAGTACCATTTAATTGTCTTGATTCACCTGCTGATACTACTTCTAGTGTTATTATACAAATGTATGGTGATTTCACACGACTTCCCATGTTTTTAACAAATAAAAAATGAATTTCGGGAGCTTAACCTTCGTTACAACTTCAATTCTTCACTCTTCGGTCAAAATCAACCTATTATTCGGTCTTCTCGGCCTAAAAAAACATGGGAAACGATACCTCACAAGCTCATGTTCACTAAAACCTCAAAAATCCCTCAAAACCCCCTATTTTTACATCCCATTTTTCACCCATAACACCCCTGGGTGTATTCCGATCGGGCTGCCGAGCTTTGGAGCACAACTAGGACCCAAATGTGTTCCCAAATGGGGACACAAACTGTGTGCGGAAGAACGAAGATTTTAGACCAAAATTTAACGTAAATTTAAGGCTAGAACTTCGTTAGAACCTCAACTTTCCACTCTTTGGTCAAAATCGACTTCATATTCGGTCTTCTTGTCCCAAAAACATGGAAAACGATATCTCAGAAGCTCATGTTACTAAAACACAAAAAGTAGGTACCTATTTTTACACACATTTTCACTCATAACACCCCTGGGTATATTCTGATCGGGCTCAAAGTTTCGGGACACAACTAGGGCCCAAACGGAGCATGTGTGCGAAAGAACGAATTTTTTAGACCGAAAACGAAGCCGGTACACGTGATACGGCGGACGGACATTGCATTTTCTGAATCTACGCACCTTGTAAGAGAAAAAAAATTTGAGGGTGTTATAAATTTTTTTTGCTGAGCGATTACATAGGTGTAGAATAATAAACCAATAAACGACCGCTCAATCCGCTGCTGCTCCTCAGACCCACGAGCAACAAGAGTAGCACAGTCTTCATAACAGTGCTATTATTTATCACTTATCACTGTTCATAAAATACAAATTTTGAATTTCAACTACTAGGTGACTACTAATGGCCCCGATGACCGGGAGTTTCACCGAAGTTTATTAAGTAGTCTCCATACACAGGCACCTATTATTATTACTGGCATCAACAGCCTCAGAGATGGCGTCGCATTCAATTTTGGTTTATTATTCTGTGAATTAATACACCTATGTATTCGGTCAGCAAAACATTTTTATAACATCCCCTCAAATTTTTATTTTCTACGTTTCATGGTGGGTAGATTCCAAAAATGCAATGTCCACATTTCCGGTCTTCATTTTCGGTCTAAAAAAGTCGTTCTTTGGCACACATGCTCCATTTGGACCCTAGTTGTGTCCCGAAACTTTGCAGCCCGATCGGAATATACCCAGGGGTGTTATGGGTGAAAAGTGGGTGTAAAAATAGTGTTTTATGGTGATGTGGAAAAATGAGCTTTTGAGGTATATTTTTCCATGTTTTTTAGGGCGAGAAGACTGAATGGTGAATGGTGAATTGAGGTTGTAACGAAGGTTCAGCTCCCAAAATTCATTTTTAATTAGTCAAAAACCTGGGAAATCGTCTGAAATCGCCATCTATTTGTATAATAACACTAGAAAAAGGGTGTGAACGGGTGAATCAAGACAATTAAACGGCACTATCAATGATCAACGATAATTTGAAAAAAAAGGAGCGCAATTTGTGTTTTTGCGGGCCAAAATTGGTGGAAACCAGAAATAGCTATTCTTATAGCTGTTTTGGTTTATTATTTTCAATAATGAACCATTGGAATCGAGCATGAAAAAAAAAATTCTTACCCCCCCTCAAAATTTGATGGTTTACGTTTCAAGGTATGTAGAATCCAAAACTGCAATAAAAATATTTCTGTCTGTCCGCCGTACGCCGTACGCCGTACACCGTACGGGCCACTTTTCTTAGTTACCATGAAAAAAAATTGATGAAATTCGGGTTATAGGTTCCGTTCGGCGTCTAGTTGGTCCTCGATGCTCGACGTTACTGTGAGTCATCTCTAAGGGGTTCAAAATAGGGGTTGAAATTTTCAAAACGCCTATACCATTTTTTTACGTAAACATTTTTACGGTTTTAAATAGTTCTTGAACTTGCGAGTTTTTTAAGACCATCCGGAGCATCGTACGTCCAGCCGTTCGTTCACAGTAAGGCCCCGAAGTTTGCACCGACAGGCATTTTCGACTCCAGTGTGAATGAAATTGTATACAAATCAAACCAATTCTCGTAACCAGAGACGCGCCCACAATAGGAATTTGTGAATACGGCCAATCATTGGTAGGGATCACCTGATTATATTGGCGGAGTATGAAGTCGAGTTGGTTGTTCTGTGATATTATTTAATTTGAAAAATGATGGCTCTTTTGGAGTTTGTTGGTAGGTAGTGAAACTTGAACAAACGTTGAAGTATTATTGATGGGTAAATTATTACTACGGTAAATCATTACTCAACGGTAAATTATTACACAACGGTTCATTATACCATCTACGTAGAAGGGGCTGGAGTTTGTTGGTAGGTACTTTTGCAACTTTTTTCACTCCTCATCAACAATTTCTTTTCAGAACTTCATTATGTGTGTTTCTTTTTGTTAGGTACTGTTTGTCATCGGCAGAATTATTTTAGCAACATTTAACTCGTGTTTCTATTCACTTCGTTTTACGATACTTTCAACCTGTAAATACGTAGATGGTATAATTTTATACGGTATATGAATTATTAGTACATGAATTATTAGGTACATCCGAAGTAGCACCCACTGTGCGTTAAGAGG
Organism: Leptopterna dolabrata; assembly: GCA_954871275.1. Classification (NCBI taxonomy): domain Eukaryota; kingdom Metazoa; phylum Arthropoda; class Insecta; order Hemiptera; family Miridae; genus Leptopterna; species Leptopterna dolabrata. The sequence goes on along the minus strand of OX940976.1, from coordinate 70,731,828 downwards.
GTGACATCACTACACGGTGCGCAGACATGGAACAAGTTGCATACATTAAGCGGAACAAGTGTTAAGTAAACCACACATCGCAGTAACCAGGTCAGGCGGTAACTGATATTTTTCGCTAACGAAGAAAACGCCCTGACGAGACAGAGGACATTTTGCAGAGTGTGCGCATCAACGAGAACAAGACGAACAAGGCGGCTATTTCACGAGTCGCTGCCCTCGGCCCGAGGAACAGATCTGGTTGAAGGGGTCAGGAGCGAGAACCGTTTCGCGTTATAAAAACGAAGAACAACTGAAATATGCAACGACAACTACACCAGTGTCAAAAAGGCTGCAAACTCCTTGTCACATGGGTTTATTATTCTACTGGACATACCTACAGAAATTTTGGTTGTTTATTTATTGTTTCTTTCATGTGCAATTATTGAAATAGCTATTTTTTATGGTTTCCACCAATTTCGGCCCTCCAAAACACAAATTAGGCTCGGATTTTTTTAAACAGATTATTTTTGATCAGTACCATTTAATTGTCTTGATTCACCTGTTGATACTACTTCTAGTGTTATTATACAAATGTATGGTGATTTCACACGATGTTCCTTGTTCTTGACTAATAAAAAATGAATTTCGGGAGCTTAACCCTCGTTAAAACCTCAGTTCTTCACGCTTCGGTCAAAACCAACCAAATATTCGGTCTTCTCGCCATAAAAAACATGGAAAACGATACCTCACAAGTTCATGTTCATTAAGGGATATATTTAACTGCACGGCAGAAAAAGGTATTTTCCCTTCTGCGAATCTCCATCTAAAAAGATTATCTTCACTTCAGAAAAAGTAAAACTCCCAGCATAAAGTAAACGTCAATATTGACTCCAATCACGGCTAAATAGGTGATCAATACCAGCGTATTATTCAATCACACATCAGAAAAGGGGTTGGCACAGCAAAAAAGGGGTTTTGCACAGCTATTTCAAGTTGAAGGAGCGCGCGTTACCTCAGTGTTGCCAGAGAATCCTTCTTCTGCCGTTATAATCAATTTCTGGAAGGGCAATAACAAATTTGAACGTTGAATCACCTTATTAGACGGGCGTCTCCCAAATTAGCCGTGCGATTCCCTTTTTTGATGTGCGAAGTATTTTTTGGACGTGTGTTTGAATTAAAAGCTGTTATGCCCACCTTTTATGTAGGGAGTAACCTCTATTTTGCCGGGCCGATAAATCACACCCGTTCATTAAAACCTCAAAACTCCCTCGAAAATCCCTATTTTTGCACTCATTTTCCCCCCATATCAGCCCTGGGTGTATTCCGATCTGGCTGCGGAGATTTGGAGCACAACTAGGGCCCAAATGGATCATGTGTGCCAAAGAACGAATTTTTTAGACCGAAAATGAAGCCGGTACACGTGATACGGCGTACGGGCATTGCATTTTTTTGAATCTACGCACCTTGAAAAGTAAAAGAAAAAATTTTGATGGGTTGTTACAAAATTTGATTGCTGAGCGAATACATAGGTGTATTATTCACAGAATAATAAACCAAAACGAAGAACAACTGAAATATGCAACGACAACTACACCATCTCAAAAACGCTGCATACTCCTTGTCACATGGGTTTATTATTCTATTGGACGTACCTACAGGAATTTTGGCCGTTATTTATTGTTCCTTTCATGTGCAATTATTGAAATGGCTATTTTTTATGGTTTCCACCAATTTTGGCCCCCAAAAATACGAATTAGGCTCGGCTTTTTTTTACAGATTATTTTTAGTCATTGACAGTGCCATTTCATTGTCTTGATTCACCTGTTGATACTACTTCTAGTGTTATTATACAAATGTATGGTCATTTCACACAATTTCCCATGTTTTTGACTAACAAAAAAGGAATTTTGGGAGCTTAACTTTCGTTAAAACCTCAGTTCTTCACTCTTCGGTCAAAATCAACTTAATATTCGGTCTTCTCGCTCTAAAAAAGAAGGAAAACGATACCTCACAAGCTTCATTTTCACTAAAACATCAAAAATTCCTCGAAAACCCCTATTTTTACATCCCATTTTTCACCCATAACACCCCTGGGTGTATTCCGATCGGGCTGCCGAGCTTTGGAGCACAACTAGGACCCAAATGTGTTCCCAAATGGGGACCCAAACTGTGTGCGGAAGAACGACGATTTTAGACCAAAATTTAACGTAAATTTAAGGCTAGAACTTCGTTAGAACTGAAACTTGACCACGAGGGTACTGACCACAGAAAACAGTGATCTACGCAGAAGGAGCATCTGTACAGGTAAACAATATACCGTTGTGTAATAATTTGCAGCGTTTTTTAAATGAAACGACGATGGCTCCAGCGATCACTTCAATTTGGTAACAATATGGAGTCGGGTTGAAGTCGAAACCCACTGTGAGCCACTCGAAAACCATTTGCAAGTATCTTCTATATTTAGAGGCCTTAGGAGCTCCAGACTGTTTATTCTTCGAAACGCTTCATCGTTATGCAAGATTTAATGGAATTCAGTAGGCACGAGCGGGAGCGGACTCGTGAAGATTTGAACTGGAACAAATGTCAAGGCAGTTCGACCGGCAAAGGTTTTCCCCCTCGCGGGATCACCGGAGACGTGTCGCAAGGAGGTGAAGAGCCAATAAACTTGAGCAGGTATTTTATTGCATTAAAATTCTGACATCCGGAGAAACAAAACGAGAAGAAAGAAAGAAAAAACTTCGAAATTTATTGGAGAGACTAATAAAATGTAAATGAAATTCGAGGCAGGCGAGAGGGTTCGAGGAGCAAGGAAATGTGGATTTTGATGGCTGACGAGATAACCGTCGAGTGTCTTTGCAATTATCGTACGTTATAAATACATTTATTGCTAACGAATCATCAGTTCTAAAGAGGGATCTTCGCAGACAACAAAAAAGGCGGCTATCGTTATCTCTTAAAACTACGGGGCTCAAATACTCAGTACAAGAACACTTGACGGATTTGAATGAACATATTTGGACAAGTTGAACCGATCAACAAATAATTATTGTGCTCATTAAGAAAACTTACTGTGCCAACACGAAGGCAACATTGTGAAACTAAACAATCATTAGTTGAAGGTGAATGCAGGTACTCTCGAGTAGGTATGGGATATCGAAAGAACATATCGATATTCATATCAACTGATATTCCAAATGAAAAAATCGACATCGATATATCGGATGAAAAATATCGATATCCCACATTATGGAAAGAGATACCGAAAGAAATTGAAATACCAAATTACATATTTAAAAAAAAAGTACGCCACACATTATTATATTAAAATTAGGTTGGAATTGTGTAAGCCGAGGTCAGTAGACGGACTATCTTACTGTGGTTTCATTATTTATGATTCGGATTCGAATTTCGTAATCAGTCCAAAGGTTAATTACATAGTTCAAATTAGACTCTTAGTTCAAATTAGATTAGTAGACTTTATTCAATTTGTATTCAATTCGTTTTGTAACTTCATACATAATATAAAAATAAAATAATTTCAAAGTTTTGTTCAAATAATATTCAGTTCGTTGTGTACCTACTTACATGTTTTGAAAATGAAATATCTCCACATTTGGGTTCATTCATTACTCTCAAAAGCTTAAAACCAAATTTGAGGATTTTTCTCGTTATTAAAAAACCGATAATATCGGAGGTACATAAATATCGATATTCTGATATTATCGAAGTGAAAATATCGATGTAAAAATATCAAATATCGGAAGCAAAATATCGATATTTCGATGATATCCATGTCCCATCCCTACTCTCGAGTGACGACGGTTGGTACTTCCATGTTCCTGATAGTGAGGAATACTGAAGATCATACTTAATAATGCTATACTTTCAATCATGCTTAATAAATACTAATGCATCTCGGCTATACGGTTTGTAAGATATTCCCAAATCTTATCCAGTGAGGAGGAAACAGAAGGAAGTTCTTTCTGTGGACAATTAACAGTGTTTTAATACGATATAACCACTTGTAGTGAAGATGAACTCAACTGATATCCTCATTTGTGACTATTAGTTTGGTAGTATCTGTACTCTACAGAAACCACTGCCTACATTGTAATAAATTAAATACAGTGTAATACAGTACAAGAATGTTGGTATTAAATCCAAAGGGTTATTTCCGCTAGCGTAAGAAGTAATATTACCATACTGTGATGAATTTAAATTTATCATCACGGTGGCGTGAAGGAGTGAATAGATGAGAGCGAGGGGAATTTCACCTAGGCGGCGGTAATCCACCGATGTAGGTGAGAGGAAGGAAATTCACCCAGGCGGCGGTAATCCACCGATGTGAGTGAAGGGAGGAATCTCGTCTAGGCGGCGGTAATCCACCGATGTAGACGAGAGGAAGGGAATTCACCCAGGCGGCGGTAATCCACCGATGTGGGTGAAGGAAGGAAGGTGCTTGTCTAGGCGGCGGTAATCCACCGATGTAGACAAGAGGAGAAGGTAGGAGGTGAATTCCCAGAGCGGCGGATACCACCAGGCATCTGGGAGGAGGAAGGTAGAGAGAGAAGAGAGAGCTGGTTAGAGGAAGTGTCGAATGAAGCTAAAGCTCCAGGATCCGGGATTATATAGGACTTGAAGTCCTCTCCCTCCAGCTCCCTGCTGGGAGCTGGTAGTGGGGCACCAGGTTGTGTCCCCCGGATTCTGTCGCCTGTCTCCCCACTCAGATGTTTATTGACGGAAGGTAATTTCTACATCGGAATATTGGTGAGAGCTTTAAGGTTGTAGTGGAGTGTTCCCGGGAGGGACTCACGACAGAGGTCCCCCCAGTTCGAACCAATGATTGAGGTAGCTGAAGGCTCAAGTTGACAGTGGCTGAGGGCTGCGGAAACAAAAAGGGGAGCTGAAGGCGCAAGGATACAGGAGCTGATGGCTGAAACAAACAATGGTAGTGCTGAAGGCAGAAGAGTGACCGGAGGTGTCTTAAAGCTAGGGTGACATACAATGAGTAGAATAAGGAGGCATAAGTTGACATAAGTAGACATAAGTAGGGCTAAGTAGACAAAAGTAGGCATAAGGAGACTTAAGTAGCTAAGTAGATGTAAGTAGATGTAAGTAGATGTAAGGCATAAGTAGATGTAAGTAGATGTAAGACATAAGTAAGTGTAAGACATAAGTACAAAGAGGGTGTGATGAAAAATTTGATGAGGTGACAATATTTACAAAGGTGGTGAGTTCGATGATGATGAGGATAGTATGTTAGGTGTTTACGTTAGATATTTACAGGTGCAAGGTATTTACAGGAAACATTTACAGGTATGTACAGGTATTTACAGGTATGTACAAATTTTTGGTACGGTGTCAGGGGAGACAAAATTGAGCGGGGTTGCGAGATCCGCCGTTCCCTGGGTGTGGGCTGTGTGTGGTTTAGTGTGTTGAGTGTGTGTGTGTTGTGAAAAGGTGGGTGTAGTGTGTGGGTGGGTGTTGATGATGCCCGCTGCGACGAAGTGGCCACGGCGGGGCTGTGAGGTTCGGTCCAGTGCGTGTGGGATAATGAAACACAAGCACTGTCCCGAAATCTCAAGGCCCCGCCGTGATTTCTCAGAGCGGGGCGGGGGACTTGGCCGCCGGGACGCGGGGCGAGGGACGCTCCCGTCGTCTGTTGCGGCGCCCGGACCTTTTCGTCCCGGCGGAGGCTATTACGGATATCCCCGGCGGCGGTGGGGGAAGAGGGGGTGTTGTAGGTTTGGTGGGCTGGGGTGTTTGTGGGGTTGAATTTAAAATTGGGGGGTCGAAAATGGAGAAAAATGGGGGAGTGAGAGGGGGCTGAAATTTGGGGGGCGGGGGTTGTTGAAATTTGGGGGGCGGGGGTTCGTTGAGGACGGGGGTTTTGATGTTTGGAAGGGGTGGTGGGGGTGGCATAAGCAGGGTTAAATGAAGTTGGTGGAGGAGAGGATCGATAAGGGGGTCGGACGGGACGTAGGGGGGATGTACCCCGGTGGCTTTTGCTGCGCGAAATTCGCGCAGTATGCGCCACTGGGGGTACTTCCACCGCCGGGGCCGGGGAGGAAGTCCGGAAATCCTTCGCGGGAAAAACTGAAGCGATGCAGTAGGTCCGGGCGAAGGGGGGTAGGGGGGAGAGTGGGTCCGGGACGTACACGTCCCGGAGTATCGCCGCCATTTCCGGATCCGAATCGAAATCCGGAAACGGCGACGGGGGAGACAGATTCGGAGGAGAGAGGTGTTGCATTGCAAACAGACGGCGGGAGACTGATAGTGGATGTTGGTTGAGGGAGAACAGGGGCGGGCTTGCAGCGGGCGAAAGGGACGGTGTGGGGTTTCCCGTCCATTAGCAGGGTCGCGGTGGTCGGTGTTGTGCGGATGACTTGAAAGGGCCCGGCATAAAGGGGCTGAAAGGTTTTATGCATGCCGGGCTCTTTCAAGTACATATGCGTGGAAGTGTAAAAGCGTTTTGGGTAAGTGGTGTCGTTTGTCGGTGTTGAGGTGTGTAACGGTTCCCTGTTAATGGACGGGGTGTTGTGTGGAGGGAAAATGTCGGCCGGTAACCGAATGGGGTCTCTGAATGCGTGTTGTGCGGGACTTGTGTTGTCTGAAGGACGGGCGGAAGTGCGGAGGCTAAGTAGAACGTAGGGGAGGGTTTTGGTCCATGAAGGGGAAGTGGCTGATGTGGAGATGGCTTGCTTGAGGACCGAGTGCCACCGCTCTATTTTCCCGTTGGATTGGGGGTGATAAGGAGTGGTGCGGATTTTCTGAATCCCGAGGGAACGGAGGAGGTCGGCAAAGTGGGCTGATTCAAATTGCCTCCCCTGATCGACCGTGAGTGTCCGCGGACAACCGTAGCGGCTGATCCATTGAGTGAGGAAGGCCGCGGCGACGGCGTCCGCGGTAATGTGGGCGAGTGGGATACACTCTACCCAATTTGTCGCACGGTCGATCATGGTGAGGCAATACCTCTTCCCCTCGGAGGGGGGAAGAGGGCCGACCAGATCCATGTGGACGTGTTCCCACGGGAGAGAATCGGGGATAGGTTGAGGAGGTACATGGGGGTGAGCCGAGACCTTGAATTGCTGGCACTTCTGGCACCCCAGAACCCAGGTACGTATATCCGTGTTCATATGGGGCCAGAAGTACCGCGTTTTGATGAGGTCCCGGCTCGCCCGAATGCCGGGATGATGGAGGGAGTGGTAGTGTAGGAACAACTGCCTCCTCAGCTCCGGTGGGACGTACGGGCGCGGTGTGTCGGCCGATACGTCGCACCAGAGGTCTAGGGGAGGCAGCTGTTCCAATTTTGAGGCGGAGATGAGATGGGAAAGAGCGGGATCGGAGGTAGGAGTTTGATGGTTTTTGAGGGTTTGCGGGGAAGGGAAGGGCAGTAGCTCCGCCACCGGCGCAGGGGTGGGGCGGGAGAGGGCGTCGGCAACGCAGTTGTCGGCCCCCGGCAAATAACGAATATCGGACGTGAATTGCCCGATAAATTCGAGTTGCCGGAGGCGACGGGGGGAGGCTGATTTTCGATTTTGGAGGAGGGCGTGGGTGAGGGGCTTGTGGTCGGTTATGACAGAGAACTGCCTGCCCTCCACGAAGTCACGAAAGTGTTTGATGGCTTCGTGGATGGCGAGGAGTTCTCTGTCAAAGGTGGAGTAATTTTTTTGTGTGGGGGACAGAGTTTTGGAGAAAAAGCCGAGAGGTTGGGGGGTGGCGCCGGTGTGTTGGTGGAGTACTGCCCCGATGGCCCAGTCGGACGCATCTGTGGTGATGGAGAGGGGGGCATGGGGATCGGGGTGGGCCAATAGAGCGGCGTCAACTAGGTCCTGTTTGCATTGTTGGAAGGCGGTAGTGAGGGCGGGGGTCCATGAAATGGGGCGTTTATCGTTTTTTTTAGCCGGTTGTGGGATAGCGTGTATGAGTGGTTGTTGGTGTTGTGCCGCGTGTTTGATGTGTCTACGGTAAAAGTTCAGCATACCCAGGAAACGGCGGAGTTCTGAGACAGTGTTGGGACGTGGGAAATCGGTGAGGGTGTGAACCTTGTCTGGTAGGGGTTTTATTCCTTCGGACGAAACCTGGTGGCCGAGGCAGCGGACGGAGGGCTGGGCGAGGACGCACTTTGGAGTGTTAATGGTGAGGCCCTCGGCCGCGAAGATGTCAAGTACTTGCGTCAGGTGTGCGAGGTGTTCGGTTGGGTCTCGGGAAGCGATCAGTACGTCGTCCAAAAAACAGAAGACGAAGGGTAGGCCTCGTAGTATGTTGTCCATGTAACGCTGCCATGTTTGGGCAGCGTTACGGAGGCCGAAACCCATTTTGATATACTCGAACAGGCCGAAAGGGGTGATGATAGCTGTTTTAGGAACGTCAGGGGGGTAGATGTGAATGTGATGGAAGGCACGGGAGATGTCGAGTGTAGAAAAGATGGTGGTGTTGTGCAGGTGGGAAGAGAAATCCCTGAGGTGCGGGACGTTGTAAAGGTCTGGGGTTGTACGGGCATTGAGGCGGCGGTAGTCGCCGCATGGGCGGATATCCCCGTTAGGCTTCTGCACAATATGTAGTGGAGAAGCCCACGGGGATTTGGAGGGACGGATAATGCCGTCTTTGATGAGGAGGTCAAAATGTTTGCGGGCCTGTGAGAGTTGGAGGGGGTGGAGGCGTCGGGCTTTCGCGGATATTGGGGGGCCAGAGGTTTCTATGAAGTGTTGGGTCTGTGAGATGTGGGCTGAGGGGCGGCGCTGGGGTTTGTAGTTGAGGAGGAGTTGTTCAAATTTGGAGGGGGGTCGATCCACCGCATGTATGAACCCGGGGATGGGTTTCTGGGTGGAGGGGTCGAGCAGGCGCGCGTTACGGACGTCTACCTGGAGGCCGAAATATGCGAGGAAATCGGCCCCCAGGATAGCTTTCTCTACGTCCGCCACGGTGAATTCCCACTCGTACGCGAGCCCGCTCATATGAATTGATGAGCGGTACGTCCCGTACGAGGGGATGGTAGTACCGTTGGCGGCGTAGAGGAGTTGCCGGTAACAACGCGCCTGTCGCCGGAGTATGTTATTGGGGAAGATAGAGAGCGCCGCCCCTGTGTCAACGAGGAAGGGGACGTGCGTCTTTGAACACTTCAGGAACAGGCGTTGATGAGCTGGGGCGGAGTGAGGTAAAATTGGCGAGGTGTTGGAGTCCGTCGGAGGGGGGGGGCTTGGTTCGTCCGAGGTGATGGGCGGGTGCGATGGTGGTGGTTGGTCCCCCGCGAAGGAGACGCGGGGTGATTTTTTGCCGTTCCGGGGAGGGGGAACGGTAGTGGCGGCGCGAGTGGCGGCCGGAGGGGTGGTTGTCTTGGGGGCGGGGTTGGAGGGGCCGTTCCGTGGTGGGGGAACGGTAGCGGCGGCGCTAGTGGCGGCCGGAGGGTTGGCTGCCCTGGAGGCGGGCTTGGAGGGGCCGTTCCGGGGTGGGGGAACGGTAGCGGCGGCGCTGGTGGCGGCCGGAGGGTTGGCTGCCCTGGAGGCGGGCTTGGAGGGGCCGTTCCGGGGTGGGGGAACGGGAGTGGCGGCGCTGGCGGCGGCCGGAGGGTTGGCTGCCCTGGAGGCGGGCTTGGAGGGGCCGTTCCGGGGTGGGGGAACGGGAGCGGCGGCGCTAGTGGCGGCCGGAAGGTTGGCAGCCCTGGAGGCGGGCTTGGGGGGGCTGACTCGGGGTGGGGGAGCAGTTGATGGAGAGGTGGGGTGTTTAGCGGCGCCGTCAGATGCGGTCGGGAGGTTGGCAGCCGTGGCGGCGGCGTAGGAGGGGTAGCGAGGCGAGGTGGAGGTGGTGTGAATGCGGGCGGGGAGGGGTTGGTGGTGGTCCCCCCCGTGTTGGCGAGGAGGGGGGCCCGCCGGATTTACCGGCGGGCGTCCGCGTTTCCCTGCTTGGAGGAGTAGGAGCAGGGGGGCTGGCATTTGCGGGCCTCCCCACCGAAGTTCACATGGTAGAAACATCGGTGGGGGGGGTCCGCCGGGAGGTAGGTCCTGGTGGGGCGCGTGGAGTTGGAGTGGGGCGCCGTTTTTGGGGACCTCCCTCTCTGTTGCTGGGAGGGGGAGACGGTGCGGCGGTCGGCCGAGCGCTGGCGTCGGTGGTCGGAGGAGGGGGTCGGCCGGCGATCGACGGAGAGGGAGCGGCGCCGGTGGAGGGAGGGGGGCCGGCGGCGCTCTTCAGACGGCGATCGGTCCCTGCGTGGGGTGGGGAAGCGGGGTGCGGCGACCTCCGTGACGCTGGCGGCCGCGGCGAGGTCGTAGACCGTGTCGGCCAGACGGAGAAGCGGCTCGTCCGGTCCGTCGAGGTGGCTGGCGAGCGCCATCTGGATGGGGTGGGGGAGGGCTCGCAGCCAGAACGTCCGAGCGATGTCGGCCGTCACGACGTCGTGTAGTTGATGACGTAGGCGACGGTACAGGTGGGAAGGTTTCAAATCGCCGAGATGTTGGGGCTGGGACAGCGCTGCGACACGTGCGATCTTGGAGGGCTGGTATAAGTTGATGAGGCGGCTGCGGAGGTCGTCGTAGGCGGCCGTGGCGTCGGGGGAGATGTCAGATGTCTGCAGGAGGATCTCATATGGTAACAGGGAGATGATGCGTGAGTAGCGGGTACGCTGGCTGCGGATGTTGGCGGCAGAAAACGCAGCGTCGACCTGGAAGAACCAGAGTGCGGGGTCGTGCGTGTAGAAGGGGGGTAGCGACAGCGGGAACGACGCAGAGGCCGTCGTGACGTCGGCGGCGGCGTGTGCGGCAGCTGCAGCGGCGGCGGCAGCGGCGGCGGCGGATGCGGTGGAGCCGGGTGGTGAGAGGCTGGTGAAGGGGTTGTCGGTTGCGTCAGATGTCGCAGCGGTCGGCGGCTGCAGCAGGGACGGCCGGAGGAGCGGCGGTGACGGCGAGTTCGGGTCCATAGTTGAGGTGTCTGGAAACAAAATTCAAATTTGTTGAGGTTTTGAATTGTTCAAAATTCGCAATTTGCGGCGGCGGAGGTGGTTGCAGCGGAGCGTTGAGAGTTGTGTGAGCGGATGCGGGTGGGCCAAAAATTGCGAATGTAAACTGACTATTTTAAATGTGAATTTAAAATGCGGGACACCGAACTAGACTGGGGGCGACACATGAGGTGGTAAGAAGGGAGGAAGGGTAGAAGGTTGGATGAACGTCGGGTTCACCACTGTGATGAATTTAAATTTATCATCACGGTGGCGTGAAGGAGTGAATAGATGAGAGCGAGGGGAATTTCACCTAGGCGGCGGTAATCCACCGATGTAGGTGAGAGGAAGGAAATTCACCCAGGCGGCGGTAATCCACCGATGTGAGTGAAGGGAGGAATCTCGTCTAGGCGGCGGTAATCCACCGATGTAGACGAGAGGAAGGGAATTCACCCAGGCGGCGGTAATCCACCGATGTGGGTGAAGGAAGGAAGGTGCTTGTCTAGGCGGCGGTAATCCACCGATGTAGACAAGAGGAGAAGGTAGGAGGTGAATTCCCAGAGCGGCGGATACCACCAGGCATCTGGGAGGAGGAAGGTAGAGAGAGAAGAGAGAGCTGGTTAGAGGAAGTGTCGAATGAAGCTAAAGCTCCAGGATCCGGGATTATATAGGACTTGAAGTCCTCTCCCTCCAGCTCCCTGCTGGGAGCTGGTAGTGGGGCACCAGGTTGTGTCCCCCGGATTCTGTCGCCTGTCTCCCCACTCAGATGTTTATTGACGGAAGGTAATTTCTACATCGGAATATTGGTGAGAGCTTTAAGGTTGTAGTGGAGTGTTCCCGGGAGGGACTCACGACACATACCTTCCGGAGGAATTCGTCGTAGCTGGTGATTATGTTTCATGATTCCGAGCTCAGCGACAGGCGAGATCTGATATAGGTATGACAATCAACTGAACTGAAATGCAGTTTTTGGAGGGTTTTCCTTATTCAGATCAACGTTTTGAAGTGAAAATGGGTCGAAATACATCGAATCTTGGATTCAAAAGCTCAAATACATCGAATTTTGGATTCAAATCGAAGCTAAACTGAGCCACAAACACCTGATGGTACGTCAAGACCTCGTCAAATTGGATGAAAATGTGGGAATTAACTTCTCAATCGATTCCAAGACGTCCAAAAAGCCTTTTAATTCGACGGTTTTGACATATTTCATGATCCCGAACTCAGCGACAGGCCAGATCTGATATAGGTATGACAATAAACTGAACTGAAATGCAGTTTTTGGAGGGTTTTCCTTATTCAGATCAACGTTTTGAAGTGAAAATGGGTCGAAATACATCGAATCTTGGATACAAAAGCTCAAATACATCGAATTTTGGATTCAAATCGAAGCTAAACTGAGCCACAAACACCTGATGGTACGTCAAGACCTCGTCAAATTGGATGAAAATGTGGGAATTAACTTCTCAATCGATTCCAAGACGTCCAAAAAGCCTTTTAATTCGACGGTTTTGACATATTTCATGATCCCGAACTCAGCGACAGGCCAGATCTGATATAGGTATGACAATAAACTGAACTGAAATGCAGTTTTTGGAGGGTTTTCCTTATTCAGATCAACGTTTTGAAGTGAAAATGGGTCGAAATACATCGAATCTTGGATACAAAAGCTCAAATACATCGAATCTTGGATACAAAAGCTCAAATACATCGAATTTTGGATTCAAATCGAAGCTAAACTGAGCCACAAACACCTGATGGTACGTCAAGACCTCGTCAAATTGGATGAAAATGTGGGAATTAACTTCTCAATCGATTCCAAGACGTCCAAAAAGCCTTTTAATTCGACGGTTTTGACATATTTCACGATTCCGAGCTCAGCGATAGGCGAGATCTGATATAGAAGACAATCAACTGAACTGAAATGCAGTTTTTGGAGGGTTTTCCTTATTCAGATCAACGTTTTGGAGTGAAAATGGGTCGTAATACATCGAATTTAGGATTCAAATAGAGGAAAGCTTGATATACCAATATGATGAACACAGACAAAATCTCTTCTACACAAAGATAAATACTTCTCAACTAGGAACACCACAGTGGAAGTGCTGTGGCGTTGCAATTCCATTCTAAACTGGTCAAAATTCCAGAAATCTGCCTCATCCCACAGAGCGAGGCGACATTCATAGGGAAGAGCCGATTCAAAGCTCAACTGATCCACAAACACCTGATTGTACGTCAAGACCTCGTCAAATTGGATGAAAATGTGGGAATTAACTTCTCAATCGATTCCAAGACGTCCAAAAAGCCTTTTAATTCGACGGTTTTGAGATATTTCATAATTCCGAGCTCAGCGACAGGCCAGATCTGATATAGAAGACAATCAACTGAACTGAAACGCGGTTTCTGGAGGGTTTTCCTTGCTCAGATCAACGTTTTGAAATGAAAATGTGTCGAAATACATCGAATTTAGGATTCAAATGGAAGCTCAACTGATCCACAAACACCTGATGGTACAACAAGACCTCGTCAAATTGGATGAAAATGTGGGAATCAACTTCTCATTCGATTCCAAGACGTCCAAAAAGCCTTTTAATTCGACGTAAGGACAGTGAGGTATTATCTCGTCGGCCTGATGATGATGTCCTTATATCGAAAGCGCTCGCCTCCAGTACTCAACCAGCTGGTGACGAAGAATTCCTCAGGAAGGTATGGCAAGAACTTTGGTGTACGGACGGGATATCGAAAGAAAATATCGATGTTGACATCAATTGACATATCAAATGAAATAATCGATATCGATATATCGGATGAAAAATATCGATATCCGATATTATCGAAAGAAATATCGAAAAAAATAGAAATACCAGATTAAATAATTGAAAAAATGTAAGCCACACATTGTTATATTAAAATTCGGTTGACATTTGGTAAGCCGAAGTCAGTAAACGGAGAAACCAAGCAGAAACAGACTTACTGGTGAGACAATGAATAAACTTCTGTTCCTTCGTCCACTGGGAGAAGAATTCTTTTTTAACTTTTATACAATTTTTTTCTTTCTTTTTGAAGTTATTTGTGGGCTTTGTTCAAATTGTATTCTATTCCTTTTGTACCTATATACATAATATAAACTAAAATAATTTTCGTATTTTGTTGAAATTGCGGTAGGTATTCAATTTGTTTTTTTACCTACCTAGTACATACAATCATATGAAAATAAAGAAGTTTTGAAGTTTTGTTCAAATAATATTCAGTTTGTTTTGTACCTACCTACATGTTGTGAAATTGAAATATCTTCACATTTGGGTTCATTCCTTACGTCTTCAAACGTTTAAAACCAAATTTGAGGATTTTTCTCGTTATTAAAAAAACCGATAATATCGGAGGTAAATATCGATATTCCGGTATTATCGAAGTGAAAATATCGATATAAAATATATCGGATATCGGAAGGACAATATCGATGTTTCGATAATATCGATATCGATATCCCATCTTTACTTTGGTGTCGATATTACTGAATGTTACCTACACTTATTTACGGACTCCACACTTTTGGCACATTTAGCGATTTGCATTATTTCAAGGGATAAGTTGACATTTGCGCCTCATCAGGTGGCTTACCCTCCTGTCAACAAGACAACTTTCAGTACACAACAACAGACAGTTTACACTACAACATCTAGTAGCCATGAATCAACAGTCGAACACAGCACTAAATTTCCTCCATTTCCAACCTTTTTTTAATATTTTATAGAATCAAATGATGAAATCCCGAAACTTTAACTCAACTACATTTTTTATGGTCGGGTACTCAATCCATCGAAATCCGATTAATCGCTTTAGTACAGTTTTTCAGTATAATACAACGTAAAATTAGTCGCAAAGATAATCCCACGTCTACACAAAACAACGGCTGCTTCTAGAACCTTCTAAAATAAGCAGTCGTCGTTATCCTGCGGGGTTTGGGAAGTGTTCAATTTATATTGGGTATCTGAATGGTAATATCCCAAGTTTTTCTGACCCATAAGAACACACTAAAATCCTCTCGAAGGCCCAGGCTACGCATAGCTATTTTATCGTCGCGGCACCGATAGACGACGTCACAGGGATATTCTGTCAACATTAGCCGGTTTGTTATACTCGAAATCCAAAAATACAATTATCAGCAGTCACGTGCTATTGAAAATTGATGCTCTGATGGTGTATTTGCGCTAACAAAACACCAGAAGTGATGAACATCATGAACTTACAGAGAATGACGTATGCAACCAAGAGGGAAACGACTGAGGGTTGCCTTGAATATTACTGTTACTCGTTCACCTAAGATTGATCTCGCAGTTTGCAGATTGGCTTCTGTCCGTGAAATATCAATGGAAATGCGAATGTGGTTCGAGAATTGCGGATGTTGCACACCGCTGAAGACGATGAGGAATTTCTCGTTCTCCGCCTCTGCAACGTTCGACTCTCGGCCTTCCCCAGAGGGAAAAAGCGCATATGCAGGTTTCATTGCAGGCATTTGCATTCGATTGCATCTCATCCGAAGCCCGCTGACCATAAGCGGCGCTCGTCCTTCGGCCAGGAAATGAGTTTACCAGTTTACCAGCCTCTGAAACCACAGATATCCACGAGTTCAGTTCGAGCAAAACGGGTTCTGCTGTTAGAACCTCCTCAACTTCGGACGTTTCGCTCTTAAGAAACGCTCAACGCTCTTTTATCGCTGCTCTTCGCGGAGTAACGAGAGATGCCTGTTGCGTCAACAGGCCATATTCGATTCTTGCAATTATGGAAGGGTACGTTCTGTAATTCGTTGGAGAAGTCTCCGCCTGGTGATGGCTGGTGAAACCTGGCAGTTCCTCTTCCCGTATACGGACTTTGGCTGTTTACGGTCGAGGTTTTCGACCAGATGTGTAGTGAAACTTGTGGCGCGCTCTTTTCGAAAACATATGGTCGCCCGCTTTCTTCTCTTCCTCGAACAAATCCTCCTGCCCCAGATTACGTTTCTTCAAAAGCCAGTCCTCCCCTCTACCCCTCAGGACACGGGACACCGATCAAATATTCGCTCATTTCGGCCCGGGATAACTGTCCTGTTCCCAGTTGACCTTTGGAGTCCTCAAAATATTTCCGACAAATCAAGTTCTAAGTTTCCATGTCCTGTTTTCTACCAGCAAAATCAACTGTAATAATCAAGACTGAAATTCCCTTTAATCACACGACGTAGGTAAAAACGTCTGCCAATTCGAGTAGGCAGTATAGCTTCCTCACTTGAATCACATGAACTATAGAATAGTTGGGTAGGTTCATTTTGATTCAGGACCATCTGCGATCCAACCCGCGTATGCTCTCAAAATTTCAGCTCTCTACGAATATTTTTCGCGTAGATAGAAGCGTTACAACAAAACGGTCAGCATTTCAGGTTCGCGCATGCGCAGACGAATGAAATTCTTGTGGAACTATCAAAGAATTATTCTTGATCTACTCTCCAAATCTGAGCTCATTTCAATGATATTTATGGTAGTTACGGGCGTTTCAAGTATTTCACGCTTGCGCATGCGCAGACGAAACGATTTCCATGATTTTTAAAAGGGACCATTTTTGCGATCCAACCCGGTTATGAACTCCCCCCCGACCCCCCACAACACAAATGTAACTTTGTATGGATAGTTGCACCTGTATGGATAGTTCGAAATCTATCAAACAGTTCGCTGAATCACTGCGTTCTAGAATCACTGGAAGTGGTATGGCAGGATGAGTAGACAGAAAAATACCATTTCATTGTTTTTCATACAGAATAGGTGTCAAATTTGGATTTGGGAGGGGGGGAGGGGTCAAAAATTGGTATTAAGGCTAAAATATATATTCACCTGACATTGTTTGGAATGGTGATTCACGACAGAAAGAGGGACTATTTTGATGATGGAAATATTTTTCACATTCATGTATTTCAGAAATATTCACATTGCTCGTTTGTAATCAAATAAACGTAATATTATTTAACAGTTTGTTACCGCTGCGATTGATATCATTCTTGAAGAGTTAATTTTAATTTGTGATAAAGTTTTCGAGCCATTGGGGGATGGTTATGACCCCCAGCCACCACCCCACTACACAACTGTAACTTTGTACGGATAGTTGCACCTGTATGGATAGTTCGGAATCTACCAAACAGTTCGCTGAATCACTGCGTTTAGAACCACTGGAAGTGGTACAGAAGGATGAGTAGACAGAAAAACACCATATTTCATTGTTTTTCATACAGAATAGGTGTCAAATTTGGATTTGGGAGAGGGTGGGGGTCACAAATTTGTATTAAGGGCTAAAATATGTAGGTATCAATTCACCTGACATTGTGTGGGATGGTGATTCACGACAGAAAGAGGGACTATTTTGATGATAGGAATATTTTTCACATTCGCATATGCATTCATATATTCCAGAAATATTCACATTGCTCGTTTGTAATCAAATGAACGTAATATTATTTAACTGTTTGTTACCGCTGCGATTGATATCATTCTTGAGGAGTTAATTTTAATTTGCGATAAAGTTTTCGAGCCACTGGGGGAGGGTTATGACCCCCCCTCCCCTACCCCCCCCCCCCACCCCCCACAGCTACACAACTGTAACTTTGTATGGATAGTTGCACCTGTATGGATAGTTCGAAATCTATCAAACAGTTCGCTGAATCACTGCGTTTAGAACCACTGGAAGTGGTACAGAAGGATGAGTAGACAGAAAAACACCATATTTCATTGTTTTTCATACAGAATAGGTGTCAAATTTGGATTTGGGAGAGGGTGGGGGTCACAAATTTGTATTAAGGGCTAAAATATGTAGGTATCAATTCACCTGACATTGTGTGGGATGGTGATTCACGACAGAAAGAGGGACTATTTTGATGATAGGAATATTTTTCACATTCGCATATACATTCATATATTCCAGAAATATTCACATTGCTCGTTTGTAATCAAATGAACGTAATATTATTTAACTGTTTGTTACCGCTGCGATTGATATCATTCTTGAGGAGTTAATTTTAATTTGCGATAAAGTTTTCGAGCCACTGGGGGAGGGTTATGACCCCCCCTCCCCTACCCCCCCCCCCCCCCCCACAGCTACACAACTGTAACTTTGTATGGACAGTTGCACTTGTATGGATAGTTCGAAATCTATCAAAAACAGTTCGCTGAATGAAGCACGCAGTGCTGTGTCGCCTGGGCGGTGACACCTGCGTCGACCACTGGCGGACAGTCGAAAAGTGTTATATCAATCTCCTCAAGCATATCCCACAAAACCAGCGCTCCTCACTTCCGATCCCGCAACGCCCACTTTCCAAAGCCTTCATTAAAAACGTCCTACAGAAATTACACCTTCGCCCATCGCTGGCAGCCCTCACTTCGGAATGGTTTCCCTCCACCGCAGGCCGCTCCTCGACCCGCTCATTCCTCTCATCCAGGGCGAGGAACCTCCGAGTTTTTCTCGCTTCGGGTCCCTCCCATTCAACTTCCTGTAGAATTACACGTTGAGCTGAGCTACTGTGTCGGTGCAAAACGGATAATTGAGCGGTCAAGAGTAATTTGATCCTCCTTTAAATGAACGGTTTCGAAACACTTCACCCAACTATCTGCCACATCGTGAAACTGCTGAAGGTCAAGACAATCAATCGATTTATTGAAAGCCAAGTACAGAACAACCATCCGTTTTACAGTTTCTACAGAATCTCCGAAGACAACTTTCTGCGTTCCAAAGGTGTTCATCAGGTGCACAACGTGCGTATCAAAATTCCAGATGATTTGGCTCGTGATGACTCGAATCAACCAAGAATTTGGCTCATGATGTCACAACAAATGTCCGTTTTCGTGTAGTCGCAGCAGACTGTTGCGCCTAAATTCAAAATACTGGGAAAATTCTTTCAGGTGACTGTCTGGGTTGGTAGCTTATGACTGGGGACTGGAATTATATGCACAAAATTTGGCCAAAATATGCACTCGAAATGGGCAAAATATCCAAAATATGCACTCCGAAGCAAAATTACGTTTTAAATTTTTTAAATATTTCTAAAATGAACTAAATTTTGCTGTGAGACGTACAGGTAGTCTATACATTAAGTTCCAGTTATAATCGCGTCCTTAAAAAATTATAGAAAAGGACCAAGGAAGAAAATGGAATGAAAATGTACACACCTTTTTTTCTCGACTATACAATATTTACATTTATACAACAAAATCACTCGCTATGACTGGATCACATTTGGATTTTTTCTAACTGTCAACCGTAAATCTCCTACGGTTGTCGCAGGAGCAACTTTAAGGCAGAAAACGACCTTTCGACACCACAGGACAACGATGGGTAAAAATTTCAATGCTGAGAGCTCTCCTGGGGTAAGGCCAGATGAGAGGTCAGTGCTACATTTTCGGCTGACTCTTCCGGGCAACCAACACCTTGTCGAAAAACGCTGCAAAGTCCTTGTCACATGGGTTTATTATTCTATTGGAGTTCTAGAGATTCTTGTTGGCTGTTAAATGTATTGTTTCTTTCATGTGGAATGATTGAAATGGCTATTTCTGATGATTTCCACCAATTTTGGCCCCCAAAACATGAAATAGGTACGCTTTTTTTTCTTTTTTTTTTAGATCATCTTTGATCATTGGTAGTGGCATTTAATGGTCTTGATTCACCTGTTTACACTTTTTCCAATGTTATTATACACATTGATGGTGATTTCAGACAGTTTTCAAGGTTTTTGACTCATAAAAAACCAATTTTGGGAGCTGAAACTTTGGTAAAACCTCAATTTCCGCGTCTTTGGTCAAAAATCGACTTCATATTCGGTCTTCTCGTCCCCAAAAACATGGAAAAAGATACCTCAAAAGCTCATTTTACTAACATGTTGCTAAAACGCAAAAAGTACCTATTTTTACACACATTTTCACTCATAACATCCCTGGGTATATTCCGATCGGGCTGAAAAGTTTCGGGACACAACTAGGGCCCAAATGGAGCATGTGTGCGAAAGAACGATTTTTTTAGATCGAAAATGAAGCCTGTACACGTGATACGGCGTACGGCGGACGGCGTACGGCGGACGGCGGACGGACATTGCATTTTTGGAATCTACGCACCTTGAAACGGAAAAGAAAAAATTTTGAGGGGGTGTTATAAAAATTTTTTGCTGAGCGAATACATAGGTGTATTATTCACAGAATAATAAACCAAAACGCTGCAAAGTCCTTGTCACATGGGTTTATTATTCTATTGGAGTTCTAGAGATTTTTGTTGGCTGTTAAATGTATTGTTTCTTTCATGTGGAATGATTGAAATAGCTATTTCTGATGATTTCCACCAATTTTGGCCCCCAAAACATGAAATAGGTACGCTTTTTTTTCTTTTTTTTTTAAGATCATCTTTGATCATTGGTAGTGGCATTTAATGGTCTTGATTCACCTGTTTACACTTTTTCCAGTGTTATTATACACATTGATGGTGATTTCAGACAGTTTTCCAGGTTTTTGACTCATAAAAAACCAATTTTGGGAGCTGAACCTTTGGTAAAACCTCAATTTCCGCGTCTTTGGTCAAAATCGACTTCATATTCGGTCTTCTCGTCCTCAAAAACATGGAAAAAGATACCTGAAAAGCTCATGTTACTAACATGTTGTTAAAACGCAAAAAGTACCTATTTTTATACACATTTTCACTCATAACACCCCTGGGTATATTCCGATCGGGCTGAAAAGTTTCGGGACACAACTAGGGCCCAAATGGAGCATGTGCGCGAAAGAACGACTTTTTTAGACCGAAAATGAAGCCAGTACACGTGATACGGCGTACGGCGGACGGACATTGCATTTTTGGAATCTACGCACCTTGAAACGGAAAAGAAAAAATTTTGAGGGGGTGTTATAAAAATTTTTGCTGAGCGAATACATAGGTGTATTATTCACAGAATAATAAACCAAAAGGAAAATTCCCCAATTTCCACTAAAAATGCAGAAATATGCACAAAACTGCCAAAATATGCAAAAATCTCCAAAATCGAACAAAATATGCTATTTAAACACACGCTAAACGCTTCAGATACCCTCAAACTGGAAAAGTAGAACGATATACACGATAAAAAACACATATGCAAAATATGCAAATTCCAGTCCCTACTTATGACCTAGATCCAGATAGTAACAAATTTCAAAATTTTCTTTGTTACTGCAACATATACGTACTAAGAAATCTCCAAAATCTCTGCAGTTTTACCAAAAAGTTTTTTACTGGTCAAACAATTCCAGTTTAATTTTGTCAGTGAATTCTCGAAGACTTGAAACAACACTTTTAACGTCCTAAATTTCTGGTTTTGCCGCAAGGTGACTTTTTTTGCAACGCTGAGCCTTGGATCACTTCTGGATAAGCTAAGCAACCTTTTAAGACAGGATATCTACCAAGCTGGGGCAGGCAACCTACTCGTACTAAGGTAGGATTATATCACTTCCGAATAATTCACAGATTGCTAAAACAGAAAAGATATGTCGGGACCAAAGTTGGAACATCCATCCTAACGATTATAAGCGCTCTGAAAATCGGGAGGTTCATCAACATTATGAAGAAAAATCCAAAATAAATCACGACATTATGTTTTTCAAATGATTCCCTGGAATTCATATTTATGAAAAATAGAATTTCCTTCTCAAAAATTGGTGGAAGCAGTAGCACTCCTGAGTACGAACCTACTCTTACCAAAAAAGTTCAAATAATATTTTGTAAGCAAACCGAACTTGTTCAATAACACTCAGCTATGCATTTTAATTTTGAAAACGCTGCAAATTATTATACAAAGGTTTATTATTTACCTGTACAGATGCCCCTTCTGCGTAGATCACTGTTTTCTGTGGTCAACACCCACCCTCGAGCTCTCCACAGGAAAGCCCTAACTCGAGTACTGGAGCCGACTCCGGAATTAAGTTTCCTACAAATGCGCGGGATTCAATAATTCAGTCATTGATTATTTTGTAGTTAGGTATTCATGAAATATAAGGCAAATAATAACCCATTGTGTAATAACTTACCTGTATAGGTGCCCCATCTACGTAGATGGTATAATGAACCGTTGTGTAATAATTTCGAGTAATAATTTAGCGTTGTAATAATTTGGCCACCAATAATACTTCAACGGTTGTTTAAGTTGCAAAAGTACCTATAAACAAACTCCAGCCCCTTCTACGTAGATGGTATAATGAACCGTTGTGTAATAATTTACCATAGTGTTATAATTTACCCATCAATAATACTTCAACGTTTGTTCAAGTTTCAGTACCTATTAACAAACTCCAAAAGAGCCATCATTTTTCAAATGAAATAATATCACAGAACAACCAACTCGACTTCATACTCCGTCAATATAATCAGGTGCTCCCTAGCAATGATCATCTCGGGCCAATTCCCGATGGTTGCCCCGTCCCTAGCGATGATATCTGGGCTGAATGTATACAATTTCATTCGCCATCCTGTTGAAAATGACTGTCGGTGCAAACTTCTGCGCCTTACTGTGAACGAACGGCTGGACGTACAATGCTCCGGGTGGTCTTAAAAAACTGCCAAGTTCGAGAACTATTTAAAACCGTACAAAAATTCGTGATAACGGCGTCCTGGAGATTTCAAACCCTATTTTTCACTCCTCAGGGATGACTGACATTAACGCCGAGCTTCGAGGACCAACTAGACCCCGAATGGGACCTATAAACCGAATTTCGTCAATTTTGGTTCATGGTAACTAAGAAAAGTGCGAAGTACGGCGTACGGACAGAAATTTTTTTTACTGCATTTTCGGATTCTAAATACCTTGAAACGGAAACCTCCATATTTTGAGGGGGGGGGGGGGGGGTTAATTTTTTTTTTCTTTCTTTTTTCATGCTCGATTCCAAAGGTTCATTATTGAAAATAATAAACCAAAAAACGGTCTTTCATTAAACAAATTGTAAATCCTAAAAGAACACGTATGTCTAATGGACATTCAAGTGAAATGGCCCAAGAAATAATTTTCATTGAGCTGAAACAATTCAGCACATTATCCACCTCAACAGTGATTGGTGCTGTACGTTCGGGCTGATACAGCGTCTCAAGGAAGAGATGGGCAATGAAAGGACCGAAGCGGTTCTGAAACACGAACGAGAGTTTCAACTGGTGTTTATGGGACGCACAGTGACACAGAGAAGCGATTGAGTGGGATACGATGGCGTGAATAATTTGAATCATTTGGATATGCGGTCGTGTGAGGAGAGGAAGGGCGATCTCGTGACTCAACAATGGTTTGATTGCGCCCTTCACAAGGGCGGATTAACCCCCTCGAGGTAAAACGTACTTCACAAATGTCCATAATGCGGGACCGACACGTGGCATAGGGGCGCCTTCATGGAGAAGAATTACGAGCTGGTCGCTCGAGGGGGTGATGTGAATTTACCTACAACATGGGGGATGGCTGTGGATCCGTGTGCTCCAGGGGTGCCTGATTGTCGCCACGAGTCCCACGTCAAACTGAGGGAGTTCGGTGTTCTCAACACAAACCCCTGTACAACATCGCTTGGTCCACACCGAGCAACAAATGTCCCCAACATGTTGATAATACACACGTGCTGGCAATAAGCAACAGCTGACAGGATACAACGCAACAAAGAAATTTATTTGTTGACGGTTGCTTTTGGTTTATTATTCTGTGAATAATACACCTATGTATTCGCTCAGCAAAAATTTTTATAACACCCCCTCACAATTTTTTCTTTTCCGTTTCAAGGTGGGAAGATTCCAAAAATGCAATGTCCGTCCGCCGTACGCCGTATCACGTGTACTGGCTTCATTTTCGGTCTAAAAAAATTCGTTTTTCGCACACATGCTCCATTTGGGCCCTAGTTGTGTCCTGAAACTTTGCAGCCCGATCGGAATATACCCAGGGGTGTTATGTGTGAAAAATAGTATAAAAATAGGCACTTCTTGTGTTTTAGTAACATGTTTTAGTAACATGAGATTTTGAGGTATCGTTTTCCACGTTTTTGGGACGAGAAGACCGAATATGAAGTCGATTTTGACCAGAGGGGAAAATTGAGGTTCTAACGAAGTTTTAGCCTTAAATTTACGTTAAATTTTAGTATATAATCGCCGTTCTTCCGCACACAGTTTGGGTCCCCATTTTTGCCCTAGTTGTGCTACGAAACACGGCAGCCCGATTGGCATAAACCCAGGGGTGTTACGGGTGACAAATGGGATGTAAAAATAGGGTTTTCGAGTTTTTTTTGATATTTTAGTCAAGATGAGCTTGTGAGGTATCGTTTTCCATGTTTTTTAGGGCGAGAAGACCGAATATTTGGTTGATTTTGACCGAAGAGTGAATAATTGAGGTTGTAACGAAGGTTCAGCACCCAAAATTCATTTTTTATTAGTCAAAAACATGGAAAGTTGGTTGTATTTGTATAATAACACTAGAAGTAGTATCAACAGGTGAATCAAGACAATCAAACGGTACAATCAATTATCAAAAATAATCTGTTTAAAAAATCCGAGCCTAACTGGTGTTTTGGGGGCCAAAATTGGTGGAAACCATCAAAAATAGCCATTTCAATAATTGCACATGAAAGAAACAATCCAACAGAAGCAGCCAACATTTTCTTTCATGTTTCAAGGTGCGTAGATTCAGTAAATGCAATATCCGTACGCCGTATCACGCATACCGGCTTCATTTTCGGTCTAAAAAAATTCGTTTTTCGCACACATGCTCCATTTGGGTCCTAGTTGTGTCCAGAAACTTTGCAGCCCGATCGAAATACACCCAGGGGTGTTATGAGTGAAAAATGGGTATAAAAGTAGGTAGTTTTTGTGTTTTAGTAACATGAGCTTGTGAAGACCGAATATGAAGTCCGTTTTGACCAATAAGTGGAAAATTGGGGGGCTAACGAAGTTTCAGCCTTAAATTTACCAGTTATAAGTTACTGTAACTTGAGGTGAACAAGCAAAAAACGAACCAAAATCACAGCTAACCACTACATCCACTAAAATGTCCGCCATTACGTTGCTTTGTCGATGTCCTGAGATCGCTAATAGCAATCGACGATCTTGAAGCTTTGATCAAATATCGAGTCGGAAATCGATTTTGCTTCCTCGAAACCGAATGTATGAGGAACCGATGACAATGCGCTGATTAATGAAAACCTTTTAACGCTAATATCTCCGGTTTTATACAACCGATTTCAATGAAATTTGCATTTTTGTCACGTTGATAGGGAATTGAATCCATTTCATTTCATAATTCATTTCTACGAGCACACAGATCCTGCTGTAATGAAAGCCACGAAATCAATTATATTAAAATTATGTAAATCAAACCGACGAACGATGAGAGGAAGCTGCACTGCCCACCCACTAGAACGGTGGAGGAGAAGTTACACAGCAACTCAAATATAATTCGAGTTCTTCCAAAAGTGAATCACAAGTGCGGACTGAAAATAGAGAAACGTCTTGTCTTGTTAGCGACTACAAACTTAGGAAGCGAGGCATCAGCTCGGAGCTCAATTAATCGTTACAAGATCGCGATTCTGGTGCCAAGAAAGCCAGGACAGTGTCTGAGGGAGTGAGACTGGTCACCGTCGAGAACAAAAGAACGAGGAATTCGAGATAAATTTCGAGAGAGGCAAAGAAATTGTATTCCTGAGGAGCTTTTCTACGAGGATCCAACAGGGAAAACATTTCACAGGCTCATTCACTACTCAGAGGCGAACAAAAGGGAGGAGGAACAGATATAGAACAGCAAACCATCGCATGACTATGTTGATGGGCGAACGGTTCAGCTAAAGGATTCAACGAAAATAACTCCTTAAGTTGGCGAGTTCGTACAGTCGGCAATACCCATATTACGAGTTTTGACATTTTCATGTCTTTGCTTTGGAACACAAACTCGAAAAGCGTTACCAAAAAGCGACAGGAAAACGCGTTATGCACCATTTCTGATGATTTTCGCTTACAACCGATTCGTTTCTACGGAACTTCACATGTTTGCCATTTTTCGTTGTACAAAAATCGTTCACCACTCGTTGGAATCGTGTGATTTTATTTAATATTTTCTTGTTAACCGTAACCCCGTACCGTCCGCGGTAGCTGAGCTGAGCATGATGAAAAAAAGGTCGGTAAACAAGGTAGTCAGAAACACAGGTAATGAAGAAAGTCATCGTTTAATAGTATCGAATGTGGTGACTTTGCACCACTGTGTAACCCGGATCGTGGTAACCTTGGAACCCGTATATTGTCCTTAAATTGTTGTATTTCCTTTCAAGTCCAGAATCAAGATTAAGAAGCAAACGAACCAAATCACAAGCAATAGTTAAGTTGCTTCGAACCCAGAGAGGACACAACTGTACATAATGTTAACGATACCTTTGTGAGAGAAATCTACCAGATGCCACAAACCTGAAACAATAAAATCAAAATCAGTGCCTTTTCAAGGAATCAACGACATTTCAAGAAATCAAGGTATGCAAATAAAACAGGACGTTTCAAGGAATCAAAGTGTGCAAATAAAACTAAAGAAGACTGAATAATTACATACACTAAACTAGATATTCCCACAAAGTGCAAATTCGCACAAAGTGCAAATATTCCCACAAAGTGCAAAATATGCCCACAAAGTGCAAAGTAGATATTCCCACAAAGTGCAAATAAAACAGGACATTTCAAGGAATCAAAGTGTGCAAATAAAACTAAAGAAGACTGAATAATTACATATAGGTAATGAACTAGATATTCCCACAAAGTGCAAATTCGCACAAAGTGCAAATATTCCCACAAAGTGCAAAATATGCCCACAAAGTGCAATCTAGATATTCCCATAAAGTGCAAATAAAACAGGACATTTCAAGGAATCAAAGTGTGCAAATACCAAAGAAGACTGAATAATTACATATATTGAACTAGATATTCCCACAAAGTGCAACATTTTCCCACACAGTGCAAACTAGATATTCTCACAAAATGCAAATTAAACAGGACATTTCAAGGAATCAAAGTGTGCAAATAAAACCAAAGGAGACTGAATAATTACATATATTGAACTAGATATTCCCACGAAGTGCAAACTCCCACAAAGTGCAAACTAGATATTCCCACGAAGTCCAAATAAAACAGGACATTTCAAGGAATCAAAGTGTGCAAATAAAACTAAAGATGACTTAATAATTACATATAGGTACCGAACTAGATATTCCCACAAAGTGCAAACTCCCACAAAGTGCAAACTAGATATTCCCACGAAGTCCAAATAAAACAGGACGTTTCAAGGAATCAAAGTGTGCAAATAAAACCAAAGGAGACTGAATAATTACATATACTGAACTAGATATTCCCACAAAGTGCAAATAAAACAGGACATTTCAAGGAATCAAAGTGTGCAAATAAAACTAAAGAAGACTGAATAATTACATATAGGTAATGAACTATATATTCCCACAAAGTGCAAATATTCCCACAAAGTGCAAAATATGCCCACAAAGTGCAATCTAGATATTCCCATAAAGTACAAATAAAACAGGACATTTCAAGGAATCAAAGTGTGCAAATAAAACTAAAGAAGACTGAATAATTACATATACTGAACTAGATATTCCCACAAAGTGCAAAATTTTCCCACACAGTGCAAACTAGATATTATTCTCACAAAATGCAAATAAAACAGGACATTTCAAGGAATCAAAGTGTGCAAATAAAACCAAAGGAGACTGAATAATTACATATATTGAACTAGATATTCCCACGAAGTGCAAACTCCCACAAAGTGCAAACTAGATATTCCCACGAAGTCCAAATAAAACAGGACGTTTCAAGGAATCAAAGTGTGCAAATAAAACCAAAGGAGACTGAATAATTACATATACTGAACTAGATATTCCCACAAAGTGCAAATTCGCACAAAGTGCAAACTAGATATTCCCACGAAGTCCAAATAAAACAGGACATTTCAAGGAATCAAAGTATGCAAATAAAACCAAAGAAGACTGAATAATTACATATACTGAACTAGATATTCCCACAAAGTGCAAATAAAACAGGACATTTCAAGGAATCAAAGTGTGCAAATAAAACTAAAGAAGACTGAATAATTACATATAGGTAATGAACTAGATATTCCCACAAAGTGCAAATATTCCCACAAAGTGCAAAATATGCCCACAAAGTGCAATCTAGATATTCCCATAAAGTACAAATAAAACAGGACATTTCAAGGAATCAAAGTGTGCAAATAAAACTAAAGAAGACTGAATAATTACATATACTGAACTAGATATTCCCACAAAGTGCAAAATTTTCCCACACAGTGCAAACTAGATATTATTCTCACAAAATGCAAATAAAACAGGACATTTCAAGGAATCAAAGTGTGCAAATAAAACCAAAGGAGACTGAATAATTACATATATTGAACTAGATATTCCCACGAAGTGCAAACTCCCACAAAGTGCAAACTAGATATTCCCACGAAGTCCAAATAAAACAGGACATTTCAAGGAATCAAAGTGTGCAAATAAAACTAAAGATGACTTAATAATTACATATAGGTACCGAACTAGATATTCCCACAAAGTGCAAACTCCCACAAAGTGCAAACTAGATATTCCCACGAAGTCCAAATAAAACAGGACGTTTCAAGGAATCAAAGTGTGCAAATAAAACCAAAGAAGACTGAATAATTACATATACTGAACTAGATATTCCCACAAAGTGCAAATAAAACAGGACATTTCAAGGAATCAAAGTGTGCAAATAAAACTAAAGAAGACTGAATAATTACATATAGGTAATGAACTAGATATTCCCACAAAGTGCAAATATTCCCACAAAGTGCAAAATATGCCCACAAAGTGCAATCTAGATATTCCCATAAAGTACAAATAAAACAGGAAATTTCAAGGAATCAAAGTGTGCAAATAAAACTAAAGAAGACTGAATAATTACATATACTGAACTAGATATTCCCACAAAGTGCAAAATTTTCCCACACAGTGCAAACTAGATATTCTCACAAAATGCAAATTAAACAGGACATTTCAAGGAATCAAAGTGTGCAAATGAAACTAAAGAAGACTGAATAATTACATATACTGAACTAGATATTCCCACACTCGTGACGATATTAAGAGTTCCCTAGGACCCACCAACTTACAGTAGACATTTTTGGTACAAATTTGAACAGAATTTTAAAGAGCTAAATTTCTTTCACGTCTCGTCCAGTCCTTTACTAACTTTTGCAGAAGAAGGGGATATTGGTTCAATTCAGAATTTCAATACCTAACCCTCTACGGAATGTCGATTCTCCAAATGAGAAGGTTTAGTGAAATGCCTACTAATCTGTTCTTCATAATACAACTTTCATAATGTACCTACTCCTAACTCATTCTACAGCAGGGAAAGCAATAAAGTCATTCCGTACCTTTACCAAACACAGTGGCTACGGACATCAAAAGGTTGTCTTAGAAAGGTCACGGTTAAATTGAACTCCGCGATGCAGCACGAAATCCCGCTGTTGTTCCTGAGTCAGCTTCGAGATGATTGAGCGATCACAAAAGTTGATGAGATGTATTATTTTTCATTTTCATGTTTTTCGATTACGCGTCATTTCATTTCATTTCATTTCATAACAACAAGATTGAGCAAGGTTCGGGTGTTGTGTGTCAAATTGAAATGGAGAAATCTCTCCTCAGGAAGAACAGACCGGGAAGGAACCGTGTAACTACGAGGAGAAAACGCCTATATAAATCCTACCTTCATGGAGGGGAAAAAACAAGAGTGTGGAGAGAGACATTGCGGAATGAGCCAAGTAGTTAACTACACTGTGATGATAACCACCCGTATCATAATAAGGTTCGCCCCAAGGAACACATAAAACACATCTTTTATGAGTTCCACGATTCGACCGCACTGGCTTTTTCTGACGGTTAGCTGACTCCTAGAAAAGCGTAAGAAACCATCCACGATCACATACCATCTTGGAGTGTTGGGCAGGAGCTAACTAAGTTATTAGTAGGGAATGGAATTGAATACACTAAATTTGGCCAAAATATGCACTCGAAATGGGCAAAATATGCGGAATATGCACCCCAAGCAGAATTACGTTAAAAAAAATTTAAAATATTTCTTAAATGAACTAAATTTTGCTGTGAGACGTACCGGTAGTCTATACATTATGTTCCAGTTATTATCGCGTCCTTAAAAAATTATAGAAAATGATCAAGGAAGAAAAATGGAATGAAAATGTACACACCTTTTTTTCTCGACTATACAATATTTACAAAATATTTATTATTTTTTTTATACAAAATCTATTTTATTTTAAATTATTTTATTTATACAAAATTTATACAAAAAAAGTCACTTGCTATCACACTTGTAGCATTGGATCACAATTGATTTTTCCAAATCGTCAATTGTGACGTATTTATAGCCCGAAAGTGAAAGCCAATCCCAATCAGGGATAAATAGTAAGGGCGCGCCGAAGCCCTACCAGGTACACGGGATTAAACAGTGAATGGCCTAAGAATATCTGTGACGCCTTTTCAGAAACACATATCTCGGAGGATTTGGCGATTGGAATGTCGAAAAATAGGGAAATTCCCAATTTTCGATTAAAAATGGAGAAATATGCACAAAACGGCCAAAATATGCAAAAAAATCCCCGAAATCGGCCAAAATATGCAAATAATATGCTATTTAAATTTCAATTTAACACACGCTAATCGCTTCAGATACCCTCAAAACGGAAAAGTAGAACGATATACACGATAAAAAACACAAATGCAAAATATGCAAATTCCAGTAACTAGTTATTAGCTAGCTAAAATTTTAACTAACAGCTACATTAGCTTGTAGCTTTTTTTTTAGCTGCAACTAAATTAGCTATTAGCTGTTGAGGGACAGCTAAATTACCTGTAAGCTGAAATGTATACGTAATAACTTTAGCTAAGTATAAAAAAATTAGCTTCTGGTAGCAGGTAATAGCTACAGATGTAGCTGCCAGCTAATAGCTAACAGCTAACTTTTTCTTTAAAAATTGTATTTGTCTTAATAGCTAACAGTTGTAGTTCTAGCTAATAAGTAAATTAACGATAAAACTTTTTTTTATAGAATTTAAAATTTTTGACTATTTTATCATTTTGAACAATTTCTGACTTTTGACCAAGTCCAGTGAATTTTCTCTGGTAAAAAGTGAATATGACGTATATATGCACTGCTGTTGGCCACCCCTGAGTTCCTGGGGTCCTTAGACTTTTCTTCTCTGGAGCCTCTACCGATTTTTCGGATTACCATATCTTTCATAACGAGAAAATATTCAAATTAAATAGGCAAATTTGCTTCCTTAGATGTGTTGCGTTACTGTTAAGTACCTATGATTTATTTTATTTTATCAACGATTTTCGTTTTCCAAAAAGGTGCTATTATATTACTATTCATATATTAATGAAAAATAATAACAGCAAATAACTGAAGTATTCACTTTTCGGACTCGCCACTCATTGCACTTGGTCAATTCATTAGTCATTAGCTCGATTAGCTCAAGCTAGAAAACTTTAAACAGAAGGGTTGCGTCTTATGCGCGATTTTAAATAGTTTCCAATTTTTGGAATCAAATGAGATCCCCCGAAGTATTTTACAACCGGCCGTTCGTACCTAAGCAGTACAGCGTATTATATCAACAATCAAACGGAACTCCGGCTCAGCAATCCGAGATAGGAAACAGATGATGGAAATCTGTCATGGTTTTATGAAATCGAGTTCGCTGTTTAGGTTAATATTATCGCACCTAATATTGTTGATCTCAACACACGAGAAAGCGTCAAGGGCGTCAATTTACCAGGACGGTAAATTGGTAAACGGCGCCAATTTACCACGATGGTAAATTGGTAAACGGTGTCAGTTTATCATAAGGGTGTCAATTTATCACAAGGTTTTCAATTTCATTTTCACAAGGTGTTCACTTCGTTTTCATTCACAAGGTTTTCACCTCGTTTTCACTTTTCACAAGGTTTCCAATTTCAAAAGGTTTCCATTTTACAAGTTTTCAATTTATCACAAGTTTTCAATTCATCACAAAGTGTCAATTCATCACAAGGTGACAATTTATCACAAGGTGTCAATTTATCATAAGGGTATCAATTTATCACAAGGTTTTCAATTTCACAAGGTTTCAATTTCACAACGTTTTCAATTTTGTTTTCACTCCGCTTTCACAAGGTTTTCACTTCGTATTCATTTTAGCGAATTTTCGAAGAAAAGGAAGCTATTGTTCTCGGTCCAAAATTTTTAAAACTCGAATTTCCGAAAGATTTTTATACCAAAATCCGTTTCAGACCATCCTGAATTCCCTGCCGAAAGACACCAAAAATTATATGTATATATATATATATTTATAAATTTATATATTTATATATATATTTATATATTTATATATTTATATATGTATGTGTCATTCCAGACGATAACTCTCGAAAGAATTGAGATAAAAAGTTCAAATTTGCACGAAAAATCTGTCTTGGCAATCGACAGGCTAAGTTCGAAGATGGGCAGAATCGGGTCACCCTAAGGGGGAGTTTTGGGGAGTTTTAGGGGGGGAAAATTACCCATAAATTCCCAAAATGAAAAAGTCTGACAAGTGACACCTCATTTTAAAGGTTTTTGTACGCTGAACACGATGGTGAAATCAGAATTGCGATATCTCATTCCATTCTCAAACTGGAGCACTTTGAAGATGAAGGAACGTGGTTATTTCTTGAGATGTTCTTCCTGGTTCGTCTGCTCTAATCTGATAACGGAATGGGATATCGCAATTCTGACTTCACCATCGTGTTCAGCGTTGGAAAATCTACAAACCGAGGTGTTACTCGGCAAAAAATGGAACAAAAAATTTGTTACGTAGGTACCCAATACCTACTCTTCTGGTATTCAAAACATTTTTGATTTCCCCCTTCCCCTCCTTCCACCCCAAATTTTACTTTGCGTAAAACTACTCCTGTTTTAATTTTGTATGGTATCAAGTTGGGAAAACATTGGCCGAAAATTAATTTTCAGAAAATTTTAGGCGGAGGAGGAAGATGCCGAAAACTTCGAAAATTCGCTCTTATAGCCATGCTGCATGACTCTGGTTTTTTCACTTCGTTTTCACTTTTCACAAGGTTTTCAATTTCACAAGGTTTCAATTCACCAGGTTTTAATTTCACAAGTTTTCAATTTCACCAGGTTTCAATTTCACAAGTTTTCAATTTCACAAGGTTTCAATTTCACGTTTTCAATTTTGTTTTCACTCCGCTTTCACAAGGTTTTCACTTCGTATTCACTGTTCACTTCGTTTTCACTTTTCACAAGGTTTTCAATTTAACAAGGTTTCAATTTCACAAGGTTTCAATTTATCACAAGGTAGGTATCAATCTATCACAAGATGTCAAATCAAAAGGTGTCAATCTACCATAAGGGTATCAATTTATCGCAATTACATTGGTAAAGGGTCAATTTATCATACGATTTACCACGACGGTAAATTGGTAAAGGGTGCCAATTTATCATAAGGGTGTCAATTTACCACGATGTTACCACTGGGAGAACTGTGAGGTGATCAGAAGGGTTAGGTATCCGTACAAAAGAATAATAAACAGCTGAGTGATAACTCGCAACATTTTTTGTTCTCAGTTCTTCGCTCAATTTCCTAGCAATGGACATGTTCGATTTAATTAGTAATTGGCTCGGGCCCACAGCGACCATATGGCGAAGAAGACGCGATGACGTTTCCAACGAGTAATAGCAGGAACGCATGAGTAAGATACGATGCGCAAACTACCTTCCTCATTACCATATGCGCGTGATTCAACCTGCCCAACCCTACATCGCCTCGGGGCACAGACGGTAAACCCACACGACTCGAACAAGTGGATGTTCCAAATCGGTGCGCGTGGGGACGAAACGCTACCAAATTTGGCGCCGCGCGACATCGAATCGACGCGTTAAACTGCGAAAACGAACGAGAGCCTTCGGGAAATCCGTCGATTATTCGAGGCCTACAACAGCAAGATGTTTTTCGAGTCCCACAAACCTGAGCACCACGAGTAGCTGATTGGTTGTTGCGAGGGGCTGCGGCACAGATGGCGATTACCGACCCCTCGGGCCGACTTCTCAACTACTGGTTACCAGTCATCTGCATTCGTTCGATATAAATAACCAGATATTATATTATCCCAGCAGAAAATCTACGTTAATAACATCGTAATTCTGACCTGTCCGTTGATCTGAATCATGAAACGTCGTTTCTTTTCCGTCGTACGCCATTTTAGGACTATCGGCGCCATAAAACTCGATTCCCGCCTGTCTTAAGGGCCATCTGTAGGTAATTCTACTAGCACACACGGTGGACCGAATAATGTGAATCAGATGAAACTCCAGGAGTATGTGGAGGGGACTGACTGACTGACTGCGTTTATTATAAAATCTGTACATATTTTTCGTCCACTCTTACAATATGCACAGAAAACTTAATCTCAGATGGGGAAGGTGTGGGTTCTTGGGGAGGGGGGTGGAAAATTGCGAAGTTGTAGTAAAATACCAAGATGTTCCGATTTGTGAGTGAAACTTGGGGACTGTGTCACTGGACTGAGAACCGGTAGCTATCGCGGTGCAACTGTTTGTGTCATGGAAGCTTGGCAACTGACCACTGACACGTCTACTCCGTTAAAATTCCTATGGAAAATTATGATGTCGACAGCGCCAAGCATTCTGTTCTACGTTGTTATCTATTTATTACTCAGTTTTAGAGGTATAAATACTACTTGCTTATTCACGCTCGTGTTGCAAAGGAATGACAGCGAAACAGTCGATAACACGATAATGAATCTCACACATTAATTGAGTACATCGACTTGCTCAGTAACTCCTGTGTTGTTTAGTTTCAAAATTCAAGGCATTTATATACATTTAGCAAAACGGAACAAAATAAAAATATAAAAAATTTCAAATTCAAATACTGCCCAACGAGGGGAAAGGGCCTTGGACTTCGGTGCCTCGGCGGGTATCTCAACTACTTATATCAGAAAACGGAATGTGCAGTCCTGCAAGCGTAGCTCTGCGCGGCCCTATTTCCGGAGCACTCAGCCGCAGTGCTTCCCTTTTCAGGGAAATTTGACCTTTCCGATAGAAAAAGGGTTTTTTTGGGAGAAGGAAAAATTCATCTACCAAGAAAGAGCTGGATTTTGTTAATCGGTAATTTTGCAACTTGAACAACCGTTGAAGTATTATTGATGGGCAAGTTATTACACAACGGTTCATTATACTTGACCACGAAGGTAGGTACTTGTGATGAATTTAAATTGGCGTATTTCATCAAGAGCGGTGTGAGGACATGCCCAGGCGGGTTATGAGCGAATCACCACCTCAACACCTGGGATCTTTTTGGTTTGGTTTGGCTGTTGGTTATGGGCGTACCACCACCATTCACAGCATCTTTTAGGAGAGGAGAGAGAGATGAGGTAAGGAGGAGAGAGAGTAGTCAGCGACTAGAGGAGAGCGTAGAATGAGGAAAAAGAGGCAGGCGCCGGGGTTTTATAGACCCCAGTGGCTGTCTCCCTCCATCCCCTAGTTTGTAGGGGATGGTGGGGAACCAGGCTGGGCTTCTACCTCCTGCGTCTTTCGTGCCCACTTCTGCGTGTTTATTTGCGAGATCTAAAGTTGGCGAATACAATGGTTGTGGGTCTGGGAGGATCCACGACAATACTGACCACAGAAAACAGTGATCCCAGAAGGGGCATCTATTTCACTCCACATCAACAATTTTCCTTCAGAACTTCATTATTTGCGTTTCTTTTTGCCGTTTTAGTTACTGTTTGTCATCGACAGAATTATTTTAGCAACATTCAACTCGTGATTTAGGTAGGTACCTAGTAACGAGTACGGGGTTAGGTACTAACCTACGGAGGGTCTGCGATCCACATGATATGTATAGAATAGTGCATATATTATATTATAAAGGGTTACCTCTATGGAGAGCTGTGATCAGCAACAGAACGGTGTTCTGCACAAAATAATAAACCGTTGTGCAGGGATTTGCAGCGTTTTTTGAGATACGAACGTCAGCAAGAATTGCACACAAATCCCCGACATTTTCTATCCTCTGTGGACTGTTCCTTCCGCTCACTGTTTTCCGTTAACCCTCCAAATCCCTCACGGAAACCTCACAAATGATCTTGCAAGAAGCCAACGGGAGAAGGTGAGCTCACTGGTGCACTTGGTACGAGCTGCAAGCCGAAAATGGTTAAGACCCACGATGTTCGCCAATGTCCGCCGGCATAAGACGAGGAAGAAGAAACTCGCCGATTACCTTAACAATGGCGAACGACACAAAATCACGAGGGTGTAAAAGCTGATTCACCTACGACGTGAGCTCATGTGCGACGTACGGGCAACTTCATGCAAACACTCTCTTCGAGGACCTCCCCACGTTCCGTCGGATTACTCCGTCATCCTTGTAAAAAACCACCTGACTGAATCACCATGACATCATTGATTCTTCTCCTCGTGAAGCCACATTCTTTCGCCTCAGGCGTCGCCTCCATCGATCTGTTATTAGAACGGGTTCTCTTCAGACGTGACTATCACGTTAAAACGGTCAGATGCATCTGAAATCCCCTCATTTATTGCCTTCAAAATAATAGCGAACTATCGCCGTTGAAACCGCATACACTGACTAGAAAATGAGTGGATGAATTCACTACTGGCAACATAACACGACAGTAAAACATAACAACAGAAGATTTTGGTTCATTATTTTCAATAATGAACCTTTGGAATCGAGCGTGAAAAACAGTGGTTTTAACCCCCCCTTAAAATTTGATGGTTTCCGTTTCAAGGTATGTAGAATCTGAAATGCAATAAAAAAACTTCCGCCGTACTTCGCACTTTTCTTAGTTACCATGAACCAAAATCAACGAAATTTGGTTCGGCGTCTAGTTGGTCCTCGAAGCTCGGCATTGCTGTCAGCCCTCTCTAAGGGGTGAGAAAATAGAGGTTGAAATCTCCAGGACGCCGGTATCTCGAATTTTTTTAAGTTGTCAAATATTTCTTGAACTTGGGAGTTTGAGACCACCCGGAGCATTGTACGTCCAGCCGTTCGTTCACAGTAAGGCCCCGAAGTTTGCACCGACAGGATTCTTCAACAGGAGGGTGAATCAAATTGTACAAATTCAGCACAGATATCATCACTAGGGACGCGGTAACAATCGGGAATCGGCCCGAGATGATCATTGCTAGGGAGCACCTGATGATATTCACGGAGTACGAAGTCGACTTGGTTGTTCGGTGATATCATTTCATATGAAAACGCTGCAAATCCCTGCACAACGGTTTATTATTTTGTACAGAATACCCTTCTGTTACAGATCACAGCTCTCTGTATAGACAACCCGTCTATATAATATAATATGTACTATTCTATACATATTATGTAGATCGCAGACCGTCCGTAGGTTAGTACCTAACCCCGTACTCGTTACTAGGTACCTACCTAAATCACGAGTTGAATGATGCTAAAATAATTCTGTCGATGACAAACAGTAACTAAAATGGCAAAAAGAAACGCAAGTAATGAAGTTCTGAATGAAAACTGTTGATGTGGAGTGAAATGGATGCCCCTTCTGCGTAGATCACTGTTTTCTGTGGTCAGTACCTACCCTCGTGGTCAAGTATATTGAACCGTTGTATAATAACTTGCCCATCAATAATACTTCAACGGTTGTTCAAGTTGCAAAAGTACCTACCAACAAAGTCCAGCCCCTTCTTGGTGGATGAACCGTTGTGTAATAATTTACCGTTGTGCAATAATTTGCCGTTGTGTAATAATTTAGCATTGTGTAATAATTTACCCATCAATAATACTTCAACGTTTGTTCAAGTTTCACAAGTACCTACCAACAAAATTCAATAGTCCATCACTTGTCAAATGAAATACTATCACAGAACAACCAACTCGACTTCACACAGCCATCCTTGATTATAATCAGGTGCTCCTTAGTGATGAAATCCCGGCTGGATTTATTCCGTTTGATTCACGATCGTGTTGACGAAGCTTTTTGGTGCACACGAACGGCTGGACGTACAATGCTCCGGGTGGTCTCAAAAAATTGTTTAGCTCAAGACGAATTTAATAACGTTAAAAAAACCCTTCTATCGAAAGTTTTCGAGCTACGGCGTTCTTAAAATTTCAACCCCTATTTTGAACCCCTTAGAGATGATTGACAGTAACATCGAGCTTCGAGGGCCAACTAGACCCCGAACGGAACCTATAACCCGAATTTCATCAATTTTTATTCATGGTAACTAAGAAAAGTGGCCAGTGGCGGACTACGGCGGACAGACAGAAATATTATTATTGCATTTTCGGATTCTACATAACTTGAAGCGTAAACCAACAAATTTTGAGGGGGGGTTAGAATTTTTTTTTTTTTTTTCATGCTCGATTTCAATGGTTCATTATTGAAAATAATAAACCAAAAGAAGGCTTTTTTGGATTTTGTTGATAGGTACTTTTGTAACTTGAATAAACGTTGTGTTTCATGAATAACAACATGGTGCCATCTGTTGAAACAAATGTTTCAGTAAAATCCGGTCGTACTGGCCTTAGGACACAAATGAGTATAATACAGAAATCGAGTACCACAACGAGCATTTCAGAGCATTAATACGGGGCAGGGCAGTCGGACCAAAAGCCCCAGCCTGAAATGGCTGTAACTTTACTTCTACTTTTTGCTTCCTCACTACCGAAGGCAGGGAAGCCTTGGATTAGTGAATAAGTAAAAAAATTATGTCTCCAAAATTAAAATGTCCACAACCACTCTGCGTTTCAGATACCTATCAAGGAACATTTTTGGTTCCGTCTCTGTCTGGGGTAATTTCTTAACGCCCATAACTACCTTAAATATCGTTGAAATCAGCTCAAACTTGGAGAGCCGATCAGGATTAAACTTCGATAGTTCCGTATGAATTTAATTGGAATCGCACTGTAACTTTCACCTGCGCATGCGCGAACATGAAATGTTGAAAAGATGTTGAAATTTTGATCTTATTACGCATGTTAGGTAATTTATTACTACTCTATTTATTGCTATTCAATCATTTTGACGCCTCATTTTTTTACCAACTGATTATACACGTTCATGTTACAATAAGTGAGGAAGC
This sequence comes from Leptopterna dolabrata, assembly GCA_954871275.1. NCBI lineage: Eukaryota > Metazoa > Arthropoda > Insecta > Hemiptera > Miridae > Leptopterna > Leptopterna dolabrata. Next base: position 70,692,695 of record OX940976.1, on the reverse strand, counting down.
TACACTGCCCACCCAACTTGGAGACGGTTTTTACTTTACCCACTCAAAACAGTTTGTGTTTCAATGAATCAATGTTGAACGATTAGAACATGCGGCTCACGAGAGAAACTGTTTACATTCCTGGATCCCTTTTGGGAACCTTGAGGGCCACTTGACGCACGCGTAATCGTGGTGATTGTATAACAACTCGACTTGCTCGAGTGGAGCAACTGATGGCAGCTGATTTGGTGCGAAAAGTCTTGTTGTCGGTTATTACCATCGTCACGCAGCCGTTCAGAGCCAACAAGTCCGTGAGGATGAGCGTGAAATCTCTTTCTGTGTGTGAAACAGTTGGATAAGGACGAGAGCTTCCCTTTTGACGCTCTTCATGTTGTAACCTGAGCCGGTCATAATTAATAATTTGCTTCGAGTTCCTTGTAACCTATTATGGATATTGTAATTACTTGTAATTGGGTGGTCAAGGACAGACAACAACTATTGCATCTGTCCAGGGTTCCTTATTGCTGATGAGCTAGTGGGTATGCTTAGATTTACTGGATTCTGACTCCACTGACCGCGCGATATAACGAAGAATATCTCCGTGGCCGATGCCTCTGCCGGGCATCGTTGTGGTACCTGGTAACTACTAAAACTTATATAATGTAGAAGATTCTGCGGGTCCAAGGAGTAGCCCCTGAAAATATTGAGTCTTTAAAACCGAAATTAGCTTTTTTCGCATTCTGCGGTGCCATGTTGACGCCACGGCCGGCAATCGCCCAAGTACTTGAGTGTGCGCGTCACTTGCTTTCTGTCCGGTATGGGATGAAAACTTGCATATGACCGCCACAATACTCGTTACCATGAAATTTGACTAATGGCCTCTCTGGGACTGCTGGGTAATAATAACAGGCACACAGCCTGATCCACTAAGTGCTCACTGATCCAATTTTAGGCTTAGATATTACCCTAAAAAAGATTAGGGGTACGTAGTAACGGATGAGGAGGTATAACTAGTCGCCCACACAGTAGGGATGGGTTGAAATGTATGAATCTGATACTTTGTCACATCAAGGAACACCTTGAAGGGGGAACTAACTAGCTCTTTAAGGAGCAATCGACTTGTTATTGTTACCCTCGGCTGTTCCATTCTCTCACATCTAAGTGAATTGTTCATGTTGCTAATAGTTAGGTACCAACCTAAACCTTCTATCCCTACTACCCCCGACCATGGGCAGAGCAAGCGTGGGAGTTAGTTCCATAACGGTTTCTGTGTAGTTTTCAACCGGTACCATGCTAAAAAGGAATAGATGAAGAAAACTTTAAAAACCAAGATGAGCTAGCATACTTTGGACTCTTTAAAACCTAGTTCCTTCCTATAAAGATGAATTGGGACCCTTTCTTAGAAAATTGAAATGGAAGTAAGAAAAGTGTCATGATATCCTCCCGGAATAACCACTCCATGGACCTATTAAGATTGCCCAAATAAACCGAACGAAGGGCCTACGTGACAAATTAGGGTAGGCCTCTCTTCCCTCCGTCAGTCCCTCAACAGTTCGTAAAGACCGTCGGAGGACTGGAGGAGGGTGGAACAGCTTCTATAAAACCCACTCTTCTCACCCGGCTCACCATTCTACGCTCAAACCTCAAGTTGATGACCTCTCTCTCTCTCTCTCCTCATACTTCCTTACCTCTTTCACCTAAAAGAACTGGAGTGGTGGAACCGTTCCGGTGTTAACCGGCCTGGTGGAACCGTCTGGGCATATCCTCTAGCGTCATAGGTGGAAACCTTTTAAACGCTAGCTACCATCACCTCTTCATCTCCATCTAAAGCCTCCCCTATCCAAGCCTCACCACTACCTTCAAACCACCACAAAAAGTATGGACGAGTATGGAAAATTATGGAAGTATATTTGCAGCAAAGATCTGTTTTGAGGGTTATGTCGAAATGCGAAAGGCATACTCACAGTGTGGAAAAGAATAAGGGAAGGTGGTACCAACAGACCCAGGCAGTGACTTCGTCTGAAAGAAACGGAAAGCGGAGTGGAAGGGGCTGTTCCTCCTTCCGGATATTTTTTGATGCCTAGGAGCATTTTTTAAGTTCTTAGCTGGGACAAGTATCAGGTAAAAGTATCAGTTACTGAAAAGGAACAGGAACCCATCTCTACCATACAGCGAAGTTTCCCCTCCTCCACTCCATAACGGTAGGGAGGCAGCGTGACAGCTGCCCCTGGAGAGACACTGGTTTGATTATTACGCAATGCTTCCAGGAGTTGACGATTCGTTTTCAAAAAGATAGGGAAATAGACCGGATCCAATATAAAATTGGACGGGGTTTCCATATACCGTCACAAGGTGCATAATATTATTATATTTTTTACGGTTTATTTATTTTTTAGTGTGAACATAGTATTCACAATTACCCACAATTTTATAGACATGTCAACTTCAAGAGTCTAGAAGATGTAAGTAGGTCTCTTTCATCGATATGTACCAAGAGTTATTTGAAAGGTCGGAAATCTTAGTTGCGATAGAGAAAAAGGATGTTCAAGGCGTATTTGTGGTTTTAATAGCTCTTGTGGAATGCCCGGGCTGAAAGGGTCGTTGATGCAGAGCAGAGCTCTCCGCAAAACAGGAAACGGATCGTTGGTAGGGATCTCGCCGGACCAGCTTTTACTCTACTAAATGGGACCGAATGTCACACTAACTAGTTGCAGGTTTCAAACTCGTCGCGACGTCATGAGCTGGGGTTGAACAAACTTGCGAGAAGAGAGAAAGGGTGGCATTGTTGAAAATGATCTCTAAAACAGTGAGAAGTGAGAGAAGTTTGCTTATGATGAAGCTTACTTATGCATAAAAACAGCAGCGGTGCGTGGGCTCTGAAAACGGTGGGGCACCACCGGAACACAAAATCAACAGATTTGTCTACGAAATACCCCAACGCAACAACGCAACAACAGTGACTGACTGAGCAAAGCTCATCTCTTTTAATCACACTCTATCCTCGTACAAAAACGTAGACGTTTTCTAATAAATGTGTTACAAAAATACAGTAAACAAAACAATGACCCGTCGGCTGGTACCTACTTGAATGGAGAGCTGCTTGTCTGGAGCTAGCCAACTTATCTGTGCGTTACGACGCCAATCAATCCATAAATTACAAGACCAAAAACAGCAAACAGGACAAAAACACGGTCATCGGAACCGGACCGAACGCAAAATGCACAAAATTTGAAAACTGACAACAGACTCAACAGAGAAAGTGAATGTGATTCACGAGACAACAAAAACAAATTGGAAGACGAAGAAGCACCTCGTATCGAGATGACAAATTGAATCGAAGGCATCGAATCGATTGTGAAAAGGAACGATTTTGGAATGGAAATCAGATTCTGGGGACAGGGCCCAATGTGGGTGTGGCGAACTACATTTTTACTCGACTGAGCATGCGCGGACGGGCCACTTTTCTCAGTTGCCATGGGAACACTAGATACCAGGGCCTGCCAGTTTCTGGAGCCTGGGTTTCGACCTCGATTGCAGGACATCGATTACTATCGCTTTATTCGGACAACGTGCTTGGTCTATGGAGCTAACATGAAGGAACCACCATGGATGTCATAGCCCAGAAGACGATATCAGTGAGCTCAATAAAGCTAATAATAAGTCAACTTAGGTTCTTAGTGAGGAGCCATTCACTGAAGTCATAATATTTGTTGATAATTTATTGGATCTATTAGTTTTACTCCATAGAAGTGTTTTGTGCGAGATAAGAGCGAAATCCTTGGAGGGTTCTCAGAGGATTGTCAGTGAGAATGAAGAAGAATACATTTAAGCGTTTGTTGCATCAAATTTCCAAGATCTGGAAGGAAAGGATTTAATTTCAAGAAAATAGCAGTGACTCGGAGCGGATGATGAGTTCTTTTGTGAGTCTGAAGGCTCACGTGGGAGGAAGTCAAGCTCCACTAACAAAATCGTAACCTCCCGCCCAACTAAATAAATATCTCTCAGAGTTGTAGAGAGGGGTACAACTCTACCGTCTCATCCTTCCTGCCTTCGATGTCCCCGGTTTTATTTATAACCCCCCACCACGCCACACATACACCACGTAGTTCGTCTTTTACCTTTGAGAAAGCCACATTACCGGGCTCCTCAACCCGGGATTAAACGCGGTGAAATAGATCTGTCGACCGGATGTCGCCCCGGAAATAGACGGGGCAGGTGTTTTTCTGAAGGAGGAACCGTTCCGCGGAGGCGTTCCTTGTAACAGTTCCCCGTTACGGGATGTCCGCCTGTGGCTGCTCCAACACAAACCCCAGTCCAAACCGTCGATGCAAAAATATCGATCGCACACAACGCCCGTTTTGACATATTTTTTCAATTTACATTCACATTATTCATTTTACATAATACATTCCAAGGTTTTTGTGGTTCAGAAAACGACTCAAATCTTCAAAATTGTAGAAAATCACCAGAAACTACTTCAATCCCATTAAAAGAGGTACAGGATGGTGACACAGAAGATACGGAAACACACAGTGCAACAGCCTGAACAATCTACTCAGGAAAGTTTCAATTTGGTCGACGGCAAAGCAGGGCGAAAGGGCCGCTTCCGTCACACCACTCTCGGAGCCACCTGACCCATCACCGAGGGACCTTCATTACAGTTATGTCAGACCTTATTTGTATTTTCTCCATTATCTTTGACGTCTACAGTTCTTTACAGGTTCTACTTGTGCGGTATCTCTGGGTATTACTGTTCACAATGATAATCACCTATTCAAAGGTTCAAGAGAAAGAGCTAATCCCCGAACACCAGTTTGGATTCAGGAAAAAACACTCTACCATAGAACAAGTGCATCGTGTAACTGATGTAATAGAGAATTGTCTAGAAAAGAAACAAGTTTGTGCAAGTGTCTTCCTGGATGTTTCCCAAGCTTTTGACAAAGTCTGGTATCAAGGGTTAGAGTACAAACTTGAGAGAGACTTACCGAAGCCATTTTTTCGAATTTTGAAATCATATCTTTTTCTGAAAGACATTTCAGAGTGAAACACGAAGGGGAGTACTCCAGTCGCAAGAAAATAAGGGCAGGTGTCCCTCAAGGAAGCGTGCTTGGGCCCTTATTACACCTTCTGTATTCACGTGATGTACGCAATGAAAACACGACAATCGCAACTTTTGCTGATGATACTGCCATACTTGCGGTTGGTGACTCAGTAGAGGAAGCAACTAGGAAGTTACAGCATTCTGTTGATGATGTAAGCGCCTCGACCAAAAAATGGCGACTGAAGCTTAATGAACTGAAATCTACTCATACTAACTTTACGAACAACGATACCAGTCATGATGAATGAACCCCCTACGCTCCCCTACGCTAATACAACAAAGTACTAAGGGATGACTCGATGCCAAATTAAGATGGAAGGAACATGTGATTAAAAAAAAAAAAAAACCACAGTCATGCAGCATGGCTATAAGAGCGAATTTTCGAAGAAATAACTGATTTTATGTAAAACTGTTTTATCTCAAGAAATAACCACGTTCCTTCATCTTAAAAGTGCTCCAGTTTGAGAACGGAATGAGATATCGCAATTCTGATTTCACCATCGTGTTCAGCGTTCAAAAACCTTTAAAATGAGGTGTCACTTGTCAGACTGTTTCATTTTGGGAATTTTTGGGTAATTTTTCCCCCCTTAAACTCCCCAAAACTTCCCCTTAGAGTGACTCGATTCTGCCCATCTACGAACTTAGCCTGTCGATTGCCACGACAGATTTTTCGTGCAAATTTGAACTTTTTATCTCAATTCTGTCGAGAGTTATCGTCTGGAATGACACATACATATATAAATATATAAATATATAAATATATATATAAATATATAAATATATATATAAATATATAAATATATATATACATACATATAATTTTTGGTGTCTTTCGGCAGTGAATTCAGGATGGTCTGAAACGGATTTTGGTATAAAAATCTTTCGGAAATTCGAGTTTTAAAAATTTTGGACCGAGAACAATAGCTTCCTTTTCTTCGAAAATTCGCTAAAAGATCAGTTAAATATCGAGTTCAAAAAAACGTACTGGTTGCTAGGCAGATGTTCTGAACTATCTGTACACAACAAATTGCTAATCTACAGGTAAATCCTAAAACCTTTGTGGGCTTATGGTATCCAGCTCTGGGGCTGTACTAAAAAGACAGCAAGATTATACAAACTTTACAGAAATTGTCAACGCTCCTTGGTACATCAGAAATGATGACCCAAGATGGAATCCGTCAACGAAGTGGCCAAGCAACATGCGATTAAATACGAACAGCGGCTTCATGAACACATGAATCCGAAAGTTCTTCGAATCCTAGACAACAGCAACGCCACCCGGCGGCCTGATAGAACAAAACCTTTCGACCTTGTGATGTGACAATGTGACAAGTGTATTGAATTGAATTGAATTGAATTTATTGACAGAAAGAAAGAAAGTAAAACACACACAAAATGGCACATACCATGTAAAATATCGTACATAAAAAATATCATACATAAAAACATGAAAGAAGTAAATTTCATTCTGCCCACCAGCCAATAAGTTCATAAGAACTTGTAGCGGCTGGTGGAGCAGGTCTCAGCCAAAAAATATTTAAGCAATCAAACATAATGTAACAAATTCCATGTACCCAAAGAGATTCAAACCAATGAAACTCCTTTATCCTGCTAAGAATTCTTCCCCTAAAATTCATAAAACTACTGAACATGTCAGGATTAATTTTACAGGAATAAAAAAACTTTAAAGCTTTACAATATGCATTGTTTTTTGCACGCTCGGTTTTGAGCTTAGGCAACTTGACATTTGACGACTCTGCATTACGCGTATACGTGACACTGCCTATATGGTCAGGCTGAATACCAGTCTTATATACACATCAAGCACGATTGAAGTAAAAATAATTAAAAATAATTGTTTTACATTGAGCACATCAAACTCATGATGAAGCAGTATAGCAGGGTATCGAGAGCTCTTCCGAAGGGCTATCTGAAGTATAATATTATGCGTAACTTGCAAGGATCTTAGCTTTGTCTTACCCGCACTTCCCCATACGAAAATACCGTACTTCAGCAAAGAAAAAAACTAAGCCAAAATAAATAGTCCTCAGCCGCACAATAGACAGAAAATTTCGGGCTACCTTAAAAACATAAAATAACTCAAGATGGAATCCGCGTAGTGATTGACTGTTCTCTTGATTTACAGCCACTGGGCTAAAAACTCCACAAACAGTTTGTTGAATAATATTATAGCAAACTAACTTGATGGGCTAAGCTCAGTTGTTATGTTACTGATAAAGCAAATATATCGATTATTTTTAAAAAAAACCTACTCAAAGTCAAAACCATCCCACCATCAGTTTAGATAAGCCTGTTACGATGCACCGGAAATTCGAGTGAACTAATAATAACGAATGGTCTATGACTTTAAAGAAACGCACATTTGGAGCCATTAAAAAAACAGAAACGCACATTTTGAGCCATTAAAAAAAACCATAGTTTGGCAGTCGGTGGGAACTCGACCTAACCTAGTCGTCAAATAGGAAAAAAAAAATTTAAATTTAACAGTGGACAAAACCATGGAAAATATTCTGTAGACGAGTTGAATAAATAATTCGCTCATATGGTCATGACATGAACTTTTCCTTGTTATTCATTTATTCTTCCGAAGGATATCTGATACGACCAACGAGATGAAAAACAGCCGGTACATACAACTTTTGAACATCTCTCACCCTCGCTCACTCTCTCAACCTCTCTCTCGCATACTTGTCGTCCCCTTTGGCCTTAAAATGGTTAAATTCGAGTTCTGACAGGTCAAAAATCACTCGAAATCGGTAAAAATGACTGAAAATTGCCATTATTCACATTAAATCACCAAACCTCGTACAGGGTGGTGAATCGGGACGGAGGAACTGTCTGATTTGCCTGCGCAAAAAACCTATTGTCGTGGATCCTCCCAGACCCACAACTTTGTATTAGCAAATATTAGATCTCGCAAATAAACACGCAGCAGTGGGGACGAAAGACGCAGGGGATGAAAGCCCAGCCTGATTCCCCACCATCCCCTACAAACTAGGGGATGGAGGGAGACGACTACAGGGTCTATAAATACCCAGCGCCTGCCTCTTTTACCTCATTCTCTAGTCGCTGACTACTCTCTCTCCTCCTTACCTCATCTCCCCGTACTCGTTACTAGGTACCTACCTAAATCACGAGTTGAATGTCGCTAAAATAATTCTGTCGATGACAAACAGTAACTAAAACGGCAAAAAGAAACGCAAATAATGAAGTTCTGAAGGAAAATTGTTGATGTGGAGTGAAATAGATGCCCCTTCTGGGATCACTGTTTTCTGTGGTCAGTACTGTCGTGGATCCTCCCAGACCCACAACCATTGTATTCGCCAACTTTAGATCTCGCAAATAAACACGCAGAAGTGGGCACGAAAGACGCAGGAGGTAGAAGCCCAGCCTGGTTCCCCACCATCCCCTACAAACTAGGGGATGGAGGGAGACAGCCACTGGGGTCTATAAATACCCAGCGCCTGCCATAACCTTACCCGGCAGCATCCCTCCAAAAGATCCCAGGAAAGGGTGGTGATTCGCTCATAACCCGCCTGGGCATATCCTCACATCACTCGTGATGAAATACGCCAAATTTAAATTCATCACACCGATCAATAACTAAAAATAGCTCAACATCTGAATTAATTCCGTTAAAACTAAAGAAACATGAATCAGGGTTTTAAAAGGTCAAAAACGGCAGAGAATTTTTGATAATTTAGAATATCGAGGGTTCTAAGACGGAGTGCGCAGGTGTACGTTATTTCGTCAATTCGTTCGTAAGGTTCTCCGTGGACTGCGAACGTTTCCGCGATGGTATTTTATGTGTTCCCCGTCACGGGATATCCTTCTCCTTTCGACAACTTCAACGGAACCTCTGACCGAACTATGAATGGAGAACTCCGTCCCCTCCAACTTCCATTCTTATTTTGATATAATTTTGTCAAATCTTTTATTTAATCAACGCTTGTAAGATAAGCGCCCTGTTTCCTACGGACGATACCTTCTCGCTAGATACACTGTAATATCATGCAGCTGCAGCTGATATAAGTCGTATCTTCCTCTCTGAAAACGGGATTCATCACCGATTCCAGCTCGGACGTGCCTAATCGTGGAAAAGGAAGCTGTGAAATGAGAGAATGGAGGATTTTTCCTTCTAGCGAGAAGGTATCTCTGTCTGTGGGAAACAGGACGCTGCCGTACAAGCGTTGATTAAATAAAAGATTCCGCAAAATTATATCAAAATAAGAATGGGTGTTGGAGGGGACGGAGTTCTCCATTCACAGTTTGGTCAGAGGTTTCGTTGAAGTCGTCGAAAATCCTCCATTCTCTAATTTCACAGCTTCCTTTTCCACGATTAGGCACGTCCGAGCTGGAATCGGTGATGACCAGCGACGTCAAAATGTCATATTTGATTGTGTCATATATGATTTTGTCATAAAATAGCCGTTTGGGGGGTAAACATCATGAAATGGGCATTTTTCGCTATTTTGTCATAATATTGTTTTTATTTTGTCATGAAATCGACGTTTTTGACAGTTCAGAGCCAGTTGAGTCTGAGGCCAAGGTAAGGCACTTCGAACCAAAAATATGGGCTGGGGCGAAAAGGATGCATGCATGAAATTCGCTCCTAACTCTTCAGCTGTCGTCGAGCGCTCGTTTTTATGTATTTAAAACGCTCCTGACCTACAAGCGTTCCAATTTGACAATTGGGAACATCAAACAACATTTAATTGTATTTTATAATGATAATATTGATAATTTTGCAGATTGAATAACGTAACTATGTAATGTAAATGTTGCAAATAATAAATGTTGTGAATATGTAATGAATAGTTGTACAATATTAATATTATCATCCTTCTTCGATCAAAAGATTATTAGACGATAATGTCATACTTTTTTAAAACATCATAAAATGGCCAATTTTTGAAAATAAACGTCATGAAATGAGAAAATAAACATCACAAAAAATGTCATAGAATAAAAATGTCATGAAATGAAAAACATGACATCATAAAGTTGACGTCTCTGGTGATGACAATGGAAACGGTGCACGATATTGACGCAAGATTTTGCCAGTTGGTAGACTTCGTGAAGACAATATTCACAGTAAATAAAACTCCAATTCGTGAAAAATGCAGTTTCGCTAGTTTTCGGGAGTGTCAAAAATTCGGTATTTTGGCATAGTCGGGACGATACGTTCACTATAACGTAAATATACTCTGGGAGCTGTTTTTTTTTGCCGGTCCAATATTTGTGAGAAAACACAATTAATAAATTAGCTTATATTATAGGAAAACTCCGCAGAAAACACGTAACATTTATTTCAATTTCAAAATAATTTATAATTTTAAGGTCCGTTATACTGTTTGAACAAACATTTTTCAAACCTTTATTTTGGAGAGGAAAAAATCATAAACTTTTCATTAGAAAAAGCGAAATTTCCTACCGAAATCACGAAAATCCGTGTTTCAATGAGTTTTAAATTTACTAAATATTATTTAAAATTAAAAGGGCTACAGATCTTGAATGTGAAGGTATTTGAGAATGTAAAACAACCAATTTTGGACCAATCGGAGACAACCAATTTTGATTTTTTCCCCCCTCATTTCACCACTGTTCGAATTCTGCCAGCGGTCGGCGCGTTCTTGGCACCGAGCTTTTTTCCACTCGTAACAACAAACTACGACCGACTACCGTCGCAATTATTTTGAGAATTTGATTTAGTCGCATAACGTTGGCAGCCTTCCCTCGGAACTTCACGGCTTTATTTAATCTACATAAAATTTGCATTATCCTTCACACGAGAGGAAAGAGAAGGCGATCTGGCAGATTCCAACTTCTGCTGTTCTTTTATGGGCAACTTCAAGCCTAAATTTAGCACAATAGGATCAAGTTCACAGGATACCTGCTTTCTCCTTTTATTTCACGTTGGTTACGTACAACTGCTAACTGGTATTGAAGTCCCCCCCCCTCGAGTTAATTAATGTGGCCGACTGGAAATACCAATGAATTGATCGCGAGCTGAAGTGGTTCACTCCCTATTAATTAATATGGATGTTAATTAATACGCTGTTAATTGTACGGACTAGGCTGTACTTGGCTACCTTGAGCTTAATTGAAGCTTGAAGCTGTACCTACCTACAATGGATAATGTCATGATATCAATATTTAGATTTCGTTCTGAAAAACGCTGCGAAGTCCTTGTCACATGGGTTTATTATTCTATTGGACATACCTACAGAAATGTTGGCTGTTCATTTATTGTTTCTTTCACGTGAAATAATTCGAATAGCTATTTCTGATGGTTTCCACCAATTTTGGCCTCCAAAACACAAATTAGGTACGCTCCTTTTTTAGCGAATTTTCGAAGAAAAGGAAGCTATTGTTCTCGGTCCAAAATTTTTAAAACTCGAATTTCCGACAGATTTGTATACCAAAATCCGTTTCAGACCATCCTGAATTCCCTGCCGAAAGACACCAAAAATTAGGTATATATATATATATATATATATATATATATATATATATATATATATATATATATATTTATATATGTATGTGTCATTCCAGACGATAACTCTCGAAAGAATTGAGATAAAAAGTTCAAATTTGCACGAAAAATCTGTCTTGGCAATCGACAGGCTAAGTTCGAAGATGGGCAGAATCGGGTCACCCTAAGAGGGAGTTTTGGGGAGTTTTGGGGGGGGAAATTACCCATAAATTCCCAAAATGAAAAAGTCTGACAAGTGATACCTCATTTTAAAGGTTTTTGTACGCTGAACACGATGGTGAAATCAGAATTGCGATATCTCATTCCATTCTCAAACTGGAGCACTTTGAAGATGAAGGAACATGGTTATTTCTTGAGATGTTCTTCCTGGTTCGTCTGCTCTAATCTGATAACGGAATGGGATATCGCAATTCTGACTTAACCATCGTGTTCAGCGTTGGAAAATCTACAAACCGAGGTGTTACTCGGCAAAAAATGGAACAAAAAATTTGTTACGTACCCAATACCTACTCTTCTGGTATTCAAAACATTTTTGATTTCCCCCTCCCCCTCCTTCCACCCCAAATATTCCTTTGCGTAAAACTACTCCTGTTTTAATTTTGTATGGTATCAAGTTGGGAAAACATTGGCCGAAAATTAATTTTCAGAAAATTTTAGGCGGAGGAGGAAGATGCCGAAAACTTCGAAAATTCGCTCTTATAGCCATGCTGCATGACTGTGGTTTTTTTCCAAATTATCTTTGATCATTGGTAGTGTCATTTAATCGTCTTGATCCACGTGTTGACACTTTTTCTAGTGTTATCATACAAATTGATGGTGATTTCAGACGATTTTCCAGGGTTTTGACTCATAAAAAATCAATTTTGTGAGATGAACATTTGGTCGAACCTCAATTTTCCACTCTGTGGTCAAAATCGACTTCATATTCGGTCTTCTCGTCCCCAAAAACACGGAAAACAATACCTTAAAAGCTCATGTTACTAACATGTTACTAAAACACAAAATCTACCTATTTTTACACACATTTTCACTCATAACACCCCTGGGTATGTTCCGATCGGGCTGCAAAGTTTCGGGACACAACTAGGGCCCAAATGGAGCATGTGTACGAAAGAACGACTTTTTTAGACCGAAAATGAAGCCTGTACACGTGATACGGCGTACGGCGGACGGACATTGCATTTTTGGAATCTACGCACCTTGAAACGGAAAAGAAAAAATTTTGAGGGTGTGTAAAATTTTTTTTAAATACATAGGTGTATTATTCACAGAATAATAAACCAAAACGGAACGTGTAATAAAAACACAATAAGGAACTGAGAACGTGACTGATGCATGACGAAGAGATAGAACCTGTAGCTCTACCTGATGTTTTTACAAAACGAATATATAAACTAGAAAGGAAGTCTAGGTTTGTCGCGTGGTGAGCCAATACTGGCGGGGAGCCATTTTTGAACAGAAGACGAGCCGAATGTTATGTGCAAGGTCAAAACATTGCGTGAGGCCCTGGTGCACGGAAGAATTACCGAAATACCACAGAGTCTTTCGAAAGTTCTCGTCAGCGCCAAAGCTTTTGTTTCTCAGTGAAGCGGCCTCCAAAATCAGACATTTGCACGGCCAATGTATCCTGCCTGTATGTATTCTGTATTATTAATGATGTACATATATAAATAAATGCCAAAAAAAAAAAAAAAATGCCACCTATGTCGGGGATTGAACGCATCATGATAGGGTCACCTCTTCGGGCCCTTTCGACGTAAAACAGATAACCCATAACCCTCCACGGGGAGTTTCGCGAAGTGTGCCGTTCGACAAAGAGCAATAATCGATTTTCTAATATCGATAAGTACATGCATACAAGGTTTGGACAGGGGTACGTGAACACCCAAAACTCAGGGGTTAACCTCAGGGTTGAGCAACCCTGAAGCCGATCCCGTTTTCTATTGGTCGAGAAAGAAAGCACGGACTCGGAAACATTAGCGCCAAAATATAATTATTTTGTTATCTCACTCAAATGTCACTGTTATCGCTCGTTTCCTTCCGGTACCTACCTACAGGTTCATTTCGTTGTTCTCTCTCGCCGTATATTAGTAGTTATATTACGATGTAGTTCTCAACATCTCAAATTGTGATGGCTAGTGTTCATAATGTACTCGAAAGTGAAGAAGATGATTTCATGGATTATTTACATCCTCTCGACCACGATCTGCCAGGTTCCGATGTCCAAATTTTGATCGTTGGAGTCAACTCGAGTTCTCCCTTCTTCCAACGATTTCGACTCACCAAGGATGGAGCTGAGTTCGTTTTGGAAAACGCTGCAAATTATTACACAACGGTTTGTTATTCCCCTTCTACGAGGATCACTGTTTTCCGTGGTCAGTACCCTCGAGCTCCCCCCAGGAAAGCCCTAAATCGAGTACTGGAGCCGGCCCGGCATTCAATAACTCAATAATAAGTCATTTTTTGCTATTCATGAAGCATAACGTTTGTTCAAGTTGCAGAAGTACCTACCAACAAAATCCAAAAGAGCCATCATCATCATCATCATTTTTTAAATGGAATAATATCGCCGAACAACCAACTCAACTTCATACAGCCATCCGTGATTATAATCAGGTGTTCCCTAGTGATGATATCCGGACGGATTTATACCGTTCCAATCACGATCATGTTGACGAAGCTTTTTGTTGCAAAGAAACGTCGTACAATGCTCCGGGTGGTCTAAAAAAATTCTTTAGTTCAAGATCAATTTAAAAATGTAAAAAAAAATCATATCATCCTTCTGTTGAAAGTTTTCGAGCTACGGCGTTCTGAAAATTTCAACCCCTATTTTAAACGCCTTAGAGATGACTGACGGTAAAGCCGAGCTTCGAGGACCAACTAGACCCCGAGCGGGACCCACAAACCAAATTTCATTAATTTTGGTTCATGGTAACTAATAAAAACCGTCGTACGGCGGTCGGACAGAAATTTTTTATTGCATTTTCGGATTCGACGTACCTTGAAACGTAAACAATCACATGGGGGGGGGGGGGTTATTAATTTGTTTCATGCTCGATTCCAAAGGTTCGTTATTGAAAATAATAAACCAAAGCAAGTTCTAAAATCTGAGATTTTATCAATACGTGCGACTTGACTGGCAGGATTTGGTTTAAGTATGCGAAAACCAGTAGCGTTTGAGTCAAGTCCGAGCAAAAAAAATGACCTAGGTCGAATTTCGCGCACTTTCAATGACGTTGCCGTACGCCGTTTCCCACCATCAGTGGACTACTGCGTGGCATTATACAATTTATGAACTCTGAGCAAATGATATGACTTGCCCCTTCTTTCTTAAAAATTATGTAAATTCTTTTATACACCATAAATAGGTATTCATTATAAACAGGTTTAGGTTAATTTTATACACTATAAATAGGCATTCTTTTATACATCATAAATATGTATTCAACCTTCCCATCTACTTACTAAAAAAAACTGGCTTGTGATGACTGGAAATGTTGATTATTCGCGTGAGAATTTTTGGCACAGATTACGACTGTTGTTGAGACAAAGCCCGCGATAAAAATACTCTCGCGTTTTGCTCAGTTTTGTGATGCTCATCACCCAAATGTGACTTGACTGGTAGTATCAGAAAATACAATTCTGCCAACCGGATCGCACGTCGAACATTGGCCACATACCTATTTATGATGTATAAAAGAATTTATATATGTTTGACGTGCGATCCGGTTGGCAGAATTGTATTTTCTGATACCGCCAATCAAGTCACATTTGCTGATGAGCATCACAAAACTGAGCGAAACGCGAGAGTATTTTTATTGCTGGCTGTCTCAACAATAGTCGTAATCTGTGCCAAAAATTCTGTCGAGCAAGCCATTTTTTTTGGAGCAGATGGGAAAGGTGAATTTACATGTAAAACGTATGAGAGAAGTAATAGGTTCAAACGAACGTTGAGAGTCGTTGGCTCCTGCGAGTCCTTGGGCAATAAAAGATAGGTCAAAGGGCGCCTACGTGTTCTTGCTACTAATGCAACGTTAAGCTCGCATACTGCGCCGGCCATATCGACCTTCGACAGCCCTCGCCATAAAGCACGTTTTACAACGGGCATATAAATTTGGTAATATTTGCCTAACGAGAGTGAATTGAATTTCAGGGTGCTGGCGATAAACCCTGCACAACGAGGAAGGGCACATTATAGTTTTATACACCGATAAAATGCTGACATGTAACCCACATTTACAACTAGGTATGGAGTTCGTAGGTACAACTATAACACCTGAATTCACTCACTTCTGTTATTTATTCCGAAAATTTGGCGCACAGGTGTGGTTTACAGCGAAATTTGCAAAATTCAAGGCAATTCGTTGTACCACACAGGCAAATAGGGCAAAGTTCGTTGCTGAATAAAACCCAAAGAATTTTAAAAGGCTGTTTAATTTCCCATAAACTCATTTACCCCCGACATCCGCCAGGATTTTCAACAGCCCCAATTTGCTACACAACAAGACCCGAAGAGGATTTCTGAATGGAAAAAGAATCACGAAAACTGAATGAAACACGATCTATTCCAAATCATTCTTTCAGGGATTTGGTTTCAACATGAGTTGACATGAGTTTTCTTACTTAAACGAAATTTTCTTTTCTTACTTATTCCTCTTTACTTCACACACACCTGTTTCCATCCAAAAATGTAAATGTTTCAGCCATGCAGCAATAATACCTAATCAGCGAATATGTAGTTCACGACTATGGATAACCATAAAAACTAAAAAATTTAACAGTTTTCTGCTACTAATTTTGCTTTTCCGTTAAATTATAGCCTCAACGTTTCAAGAATATTGAATTCAATATTGATAATTGTTTGTGCTTTTATCTAACCCTCATGGTACTAGCTACATGAGGTACCTACCGAGCAATCCTCATAGTTTTGTACCTTTAGGCTCTTTTCACGGTTCTATTAATTTGACAACAATTTGACCCTCTTCTGTACGTACTTCAAAACTGCTGTTATTTAAATTCTTTCAAAGTTAAGCAAGTACTGAACTCGTTAACCTTCTGGTGAAATTTGTTAACTGTAACTGTATTTTCGTTTAACCGTCATAATTTTTTCCATTTAGTCATACAGTTGCAATTGCTCACTTTTTTAAATTCTCAAAAAGAGGTCCTGCAACATCGCCATGAACAGACCTTTCACTAAGGGAATACGAGTCATATTAGTTGCAGAATGGTAGTTGCCCCATTTCGAATAATGCGGCTGTTTTATGGAGAAATGATGAAGACAAGGATCGTGGCAAGCTCGAGCCACTCTCCGGGGGATCACGTATGTGCCGTAAAATATTATCGAAGCTTGATGAGAGGTTACCTTAAATAGCCATCAACGCAGGACGAGCAACGGAAAACCAACATACCTGAAAAACGAAAAATCTTATTAAAATCAGATCAACATACATAAATTTTTACATGAAAAGTGTTTGAATGGAATCTCGCAAATTATGTGCACGTAGCGTAGGTACTCTAAAAGTGGAAGTACGAGTATGTATGAAGGTAGGTACACAATTAAATACAGGTTTTGCATTTTTTATCGAGATGTATCCTTTCCCCAGCGCTCTCACGTCATGAATTGGCACTCCCTGAAGTTCATAGCGCTACGACACTTATTAACAATCAAGACATTAAATAAATTTACCGGTCATCAACAACCAGCGGCCCCCTCCGGGCACAAGCTGTTCCCAGTCATGCGCGTGGAAATTCGTTTCTGGCGCAGATTGGCGCAATAACAGCCCAATGCATCGATGGATTTAGTTATTGATTTCGACCTGAAACCCGAGTTGCAGCCGAATATTCGCTTGAACCTCCTGCAGCACGTCCACTACTTCGTACACTCAAGTGTGCGGCATAATATTTACAGACCGCTCAATTGGGTTTTCAATGGCCAGCGCTTACAATTTTCTTGACGACCCCAAAAAACGCTGCAAATTAATACACAACGGTTTACTATTTACCTGTAAAGATGTCCCTTCTACAAGGATCACTGTTTTCTTTGGTCAATACCGTCGTGCCCCCAGGAAAGTCGTAAATCGAGTACTGGAACCGGCCCGGGAATTTTTCATAAAAACGCGAGGGAATGAATAATTCAATAATTAATTATTTGCTGCTATTCATGCAGCGTAAGGTAAAATTATAAACCGTTGTGTAAGAAACCGTTCTGTAATAATTTATCTCTATAGATGCCCCTTCTGCGTAGACAATCTATAATTCAATAATTATTTGTTGTTATTCATAAAGCATAACGTTTTTTCAAGTTGCAAAGTACCTTTCAACAAAATCCAAAAGATTCATCATTTTTCAAATGAAATATCACAGACCAACCGTGATTATAATCAGGTACTCCCTAGTGATGATATCTGGGCCGGATTTATACCGTTTCATTCACGATCATGTTGACGAAGCTTTTTGTTGCAAACAAACGGCTGGTCGTACAATGCTCCGGGTGGTCTAAAAAATGCTTTAGTTCAAGATCAATTTAAAAATTAAAAAAAACCATATCCCTCTGTTGGAAGTTTTTGAGCTACGGCATTCTGAAAATTTCAACCCCTATTTTCAACGCCTCAGAGATGACTGACGGTAACGCCGAGCTTCGAGGACCAAAACTACTCCCCAAGCGGGACCCACAAACCAAATTTCCTTAATTTTGGTTCATGGTAACTAAGAAAATTGCGGACAGCAGAAATTTTTTAATTTCACTTTCGGATTCTACGTACCTTGAAACAAAAACCACCGAATTGTGGGGGGGGGGGGGGGGATTTTTTTTTTTTTTTCATGCTCGATTCCAAAGATTTATTATTGAAAATAGTAAACCAAAAAAGTTCGCTGTATTTTTCACAGCCAATTCCAAACTGTGGATGCGATGACAGATGATCACTGATGACGACTGTATGTTCTAATCCTACAATCAAACTGGTTCAGAAACTGAGCAACAATTTGTTTTGAAGGCGACCCGGGGATTCAGGGCGCGAGTCCTTGAAAGAATCCGACGTCGATTCTTGCATCAGGGAAAAGGTCGCGATCGTGAAAACTGTCGTTAAAACCGGGCCAAGATCAAGAGGAAGAAAGGATACGTTTCACGGACGACAAAGAGCTTTGTTGATCCCCTTGCCGCTGTTGAAGGAGCCCGTGTCGTGTGGGATGAATGGAGGAGAACCAGCTCCTCAGGACTTCACAGTGAGCCCAAACACCACGTAGTTTCCTCGCGTTCTCCTTAGGGGAACTAGTGTAGGTACTTATACCATGAAATCAGGCGCCACTATTGTTATTATTATACATAAGACGGATATTATAATTATATAAGGCGCTATTATTTTATATATAAATCATAATATATTACAAATAAAATTTTATAAAAATTGTACATAAATTTATTTATGTACACAGAAATTGTACATAAAGTTATGTACATAAATTATTGTAAATAAAATTACTTACATAAATTTTTGTACATAGAGTATTGTAGATTTAAAAAGTGTACATAAAATTACGTACATAAATAGTGCGTAACATTTTAACTAAATGGTACATAAAATTGTTTGTACATAAAAAATTAGGCATACAATTATTTATGCACATACAAATTGTACATAAAATTACGTACATATAATATTATTGTGAATAAAATTACGTACATAACTTATTGTGAATAAAATTACGTACATAACTTATTTCACATAAAAAGTATTGTATATAAAAAATTGTACATAAAATTACGTACATAAATAGTACGTAAATTTTTATAAAAATTGTACATACAATGATTTGTACATAAAATTATTATTATTGTATAAGGCGCTATTATTTTATATATAAATCATAATATATTATTTATCACATATAAAATTTTATAAAAATTGTATATAAAATTACATTATTATAATTATATAAAGCGCTATTATTTTATACATAAATCATATTATATTAGACATAAAATTTTATAACAATTGTACATGAAAAAAATTATTACATTATACAGTATGAAATTATATAATATAGGTATATACAATTATTACTTATAAATCATTTATAAATTATTACATATAAATCAGGCTCTATTATTATTATACCATCAACTCAGGCGCTATTATTACACAGGCTTCGTCATGTGTCAAATTCAATTACAGAGATAACATATTGGTATTAGATTGTCCAACGCTGATGGTTGGTCTACCCAGTCCCCTTCTTCCTCACCTAGAACTGTATTTTGTCTTTTACGTTTCAAGGTGCCTTAGATTCAGAAAATGCAATGTCCGTCCGCCGCATCACTCATACCGTCTTCATTTTCGGTCTAAAAAAGTCGTTCGTTCGCAAACAGGCTCGATTTGGGCCCTAGTTGTGTCCCGAAACTTTGCAGCCCGATCGGAATATACCCAAGGGCGTTATGAGTGAAAAATGGGTATAAAAGTAGGTATTTTTTGTGTTTTAGTAACATTAGCTTTTGAGGCATTGTTTTCCATGTTTTCTAGGCCGAGAAGACCGAATATGAAGTCCATTTTGACCGATTAGTGGAAAATCGATGTTCTAACGAAGTTTCAGCCTTAAATTTACGTTAAATTTTGGTATAAAATCGTCGTTCTTCCGCACACAGTTTGGGTCCCCATTTGGGCCGTAGTTATGCTCAAAAGCTCGCCCCCGATCGGCATACACCCAGGGGCGTTATGGGAGAAAAATGGGTGTAAAAATAGGGGGTTTCGAGGTTTTAGTGAACACGATCTTGTGATGTATCGTGTTCCATATTTTTTAGGGCTAGAAGACCGATTATGAAGTTGATTTTGACCAAAGAGTGAAGAATTGAGGTTGTAACGAAGGTTAAGCTCCCGAAAGTCATTTTTTCTGAATCAAAAACCTGGGCAATTGTCTGAAATCACCATCAATTTGTATAATAACACTGAAGTAGTATCAACAGGTGAATCAAGACAATTAAATGGCACTATCAGTGTTCAAAAATAATATGTTTAAAAAAAAAATTAAAAAAGCCGAGGTTGTGTTTTTGGGGGCCAAAAATGGTGGAAACCATCTAAAATAACTAAAATACTATTTCAATTATTGCAAATGAAAGAAACAATAAATGAACAGTCAACATTTCTGTAGGTATGTCCAATAGAATAATAAACCCAAGTGACAAGGACTTTGCAGCGTTTTTGTTTCGGTCACGTTACGCAAATTTTTTACTGAACCCCAGCCAAAAGACATCACTGAGTAATGTTGTACGAGCGTGTGAAGGATGGAGCAGGTAAACTTGTACTCATTATAAACTTCTAAACATACCAACTCTAAAAACACGTGGAGTCTTCATTACCTCCTCTGAACAGTGATGATCCCGATAATGGGAACTCGACTTGTGGATCCAAGGAGCGATTTAACGAAGGAGCAGGGCTGAACGTCTTGCAAGTTGTTCCCACACGTGTCGCGCAAGAGTTCACCGCGTAATGGTTCGACGAGTTTCCCACAGGAGATGCGTAAAATAAGCTGAGGTCGAAGGAGGCCCCCCCCGGGGTGAGAATTGGTTCGGTGGGTCCAGTCGGAGGAATGTGGACGTAACGAGGAAAGTCGGTCATTGGATATTTCAAGTTGAAAACACTTGGATTATAAAATCATATGAGATAGCGCGAGAGTACCGTTTACACAGTGACAATCTTAACACATTTTCAACCATTTGAACTTTTGATTCACGCTCATGTTGATGATGCTCTTGCTGCTGTCAAGGAAGCGGCCAAAACTGCCATGGCGGTTTCGATCAACGAACGTATAAATTGATCAACTGACCTGAAGACGACCATGGATCCTATACACATAACATCCATGCAGAAACCAAGTGATTTTCATGTTTTTTTTTTTGCTGCAGCTCCTTCAGTAGGTACAGGTCATACAACTACGGTTCACCACTCATTTGAAGCTGAAAGTTGATAACCTTACTGAAATCAAACAGCTACTGTCCTCAAAGTTCCCGAAATGTATTATATACATATATACACAATTCAGGATTGAGGAATGACCAGTCTAGTCTTGTTTTTGATGGTTGCTTTAATTCCCACAACGTTTCTACCCAGGATCTGGGTCCTATTCATGTGGATTTGTGGTCCAAAGGTAAGTGTTATAGGTGGATAGGTGGTAATTTCCAATTTTGGTGGTAACAGGTGGTAATAGGTAATAGGTGGTAATAGGTTATAGGAATTGGAAATTACCACCTATCCAACTTACCTTTGGACCACAAATCCACATGAATAGGACCCAGATCCTGGGTAGAAACGTTGTGGGAATTAAAACAACCATCAAAAACAAGACTAGACTGGTCATTCCTCAATCCTGAATTGTGTTCATCAACCTAGTCATCTGAATCAACTTGTTACACATATCTATACAAATATACACTTGAGCAATAGGAGACACAATCAGCATCCCCTTCCCTGTTGAGACTACCTCCACTATCAAACCCCTCCGAACCAGAAATGGATTTTTACCTTACTTTTTGCCCAGAGGCTCAACAATCCGCCTTCTCCATCCATATTCTCTGTGCCTTACTCTGAATGAACGGCTGGTCGTAATAGCGTCCAGGAGAACATCATTCGAAGTAGATGTAAGTCTTTTTAAATTCCCAAAAGTATGTACCTATTCGGACTTGAATTTTTAAATTTTGTCAATCTTAACTTTTCATCCAATGCTGACCATTGCCGGCCCAGAGCCCGCACGTCGATTTTCAATGAAATGAGTCAAATATTGGAAGGGTTAAGCGTCAATGGGCTATTTGCATGGGTCACAAACGGTTTATATTATTTTTTAAATGCAAGTACCTTCCATCAATTAAATTTTGAGACCATCCTCACGCTCCTACGATAAGTAGTTCTTTCTCCATGATTTTTCAAAGTTTCCGGAGCTACGTCAGCCATTGCACCCCCCTCTCGCCTGGGCGGGACCCCCCTGCTTACTTGACGTAGGAACCTCTGGAATTTTGAAAAATCACAGAAAAAGAACTACTTACCGTAGCAGCGTGCGGCCGGTCTCAAAATTCTCAGGATTGAATCCAATTTCATTAAAAAATAAATAAATAAATAAATAAATAAATACGCGCGAATAACCTATAATTCTGCTTATATTGTGCGGCTTGAGTGGGGTGGTTGTGGTGACGGAGCGTTGTAGATGCTAGAAAACGGGTTTCGTTATGAAAATAATTGCCGTGTGGAAAAAGGAAGGGTAAAATCGCTTTTACCGACAATTTTGCGGACGGGAAAGAAGGTCATAACAGCTGCAGGTCTCCACGCCTGGTCAAGACGCAGATGAGCGGAAAAGGAGGATGCGGCCAGGGCGGAAAGTGAAGGTATGGAAAGCGCTTCTTCATTCATGAGAGAATGAAAGGGCTTGTCCAAAGGATCATTCGACGAGTTGTGGCCGGACTTTCCTATTCACCATCCTACAAACCTTTCATGAATCTTACCCGTGTGATTTACGGAACTCATATCAGCAAGGCCTACAGCTCTGTAAAATATGAAATTACACCATTGTTGAGGGTGCTGGATGGTATATATTTTCGAATCAATGACTTTCTTGTTCATGATTTCAACGGCACGTTACGTTCACAATTTCAATGGCACACTATGTTCACAATTTCAACGGCACATTATGTTTATAATTTCAGTGGCATACCTATTCATAATTTCAACGGCACATTATGTTCATAATTCCAACAGCTCATTATGTTCACAATTTCAACCGCACACTATGTTCACAATTTCAACGGCAAATTATGTTCACAATTTCAACGGCACATTATGCTCACAATTTCAACGGCACACTATGTTCATAATTTCAACGTCACATTATGTTTATAATTTCAACGGCATATTCATAATTTCAATGGCACACTATGTTCACAATTTCAACGTCACATTATGTTTATAATTTCAACGGCATATTCATAATTTCAATGGCACACTATGTTCATAATTTCAACGGCACATTATGTTCATAATTTCCACGGCACATTATGTTCATAATTTCCACGCACATTATGTTCTTAATTTCCACGGCATATTCATAATTTCAATGGCACATAATGTTCACAATTTCAACGGCACATTATGCTCACAATTTCAACGGCACACTATGTTCATAATTTCAACGTCACATTATGTTTATAATTTCAACGGCATATTCATAATTTCAATGGCACACTATGTTCACAATTTCAACGGCACATTATGTTCATAATTTCCACGGCACATTATGTTCATAATTTCCACGCACATTATGTTCTTAATTTCCACGGCATATTCATAATTTCAATGGCACATAATGTTCATAATTTCAACGGCTTATTACGTTCACAATTTCAACGGCACGTTATGTTCACAATTTCAACGGCATATTCATAATTTCAATGGGACATTATGTTCGCAATTTCAACGGCACATTATGTTTATAATTTCAACGGCATATTCATAATTTCAATGGGACATTATGCTCACAATTTCAACGGCACACTACGTTCATAATTTCAACGGTAGAGTATGTTCATAATTTCCACGGCACATTATGTTCATAATTTCCACGGCACATTATGTTCATAATTTCCACGCACATTATGTTCTTGATTTCCACGGCATATTCATAATTTCAATGGCACATAATGTTCATAATTTCAAAGGCTCATTACGTTCACAATTTCAACGGCACATTATGTTCACAATTTCAACGGCATATTCATAATTTCAATGGGACATTATGTTCACAATTTCAACGGCACATTATGTTTATAATTTCAACGGCATATTCATAATTTCAATGGGACATTATGTTCACAATTTCAACGGCACATTATGTTTATAATTTCAACGGCATATTCATAATTTCAATGGGACATTATGCTCACAATTTCAACGGCACACTATGTTCATAATTTCAACGGTAGAGTATGTTCATAATTTCCACGGCACATTATGTTCATAATTTCCACGGCACATTATGTTCATAATTTCCACGCACATTAGGATGTTCTTAATTTCCACGGCATATTCATAATTTCAATGGCACATAATGTTCATAATTTCATCGGCTCATTACGTTCACAATTTCAACGGCACATTATGTTTATAATTTCAACGGCATATTCATAATTTCAACGGCACATTATGTTCACAATTTCAACGGCACACCATGTTCATAATTTCAACGGCATATTCATAATTTCAATGGGACATTATGTTCACAATTTCAACGGCACATTATGTTTATAATTTCAACGGCATATTCATCATTTCAACGGCACATCATGAATCAAACATACACATCTAATTTAGGCCTTACGAATCTAACCAAGAGGGAGTGGAGGTTCATGTTGAAGAAGTACCTAGTCGTGTGTCCTTGGGACGATCACTATGGCCCCAAGCCTCTGTTTATGATACCACAGTGATCGTCCCAAGGCCACACGAGTAGGTACTTCTTTCACATGAACCTCCACACCCTCTTGGTCAATCATCTGGGATTATTCGTAAGGCGTAAATTAAATGCGTATGTTCAGTTCATAATCTCAAAAACGATTGTTATACCCCCAGCAAATGCAGGTATTTTAACCACAGATCCTAACAATTTCGAGGTAATAAAAAATAAAAATAAAATACCGGTTTAACAACCGAAACCGGTCTACAGTTTTGTTAGTTTACGTGGAAATAGAGTATTCTATTTTTATCGTGTCGTTTTTTGCTATGGATTTCCACTACTCCGCCGCAAGTGTTTTAAGTTATATCGAGATAATAAGATCCACAACGAGGGTAGTTTTTCACGGAACACAAAATACCCGTAAAGACCAGTTCAAGTCTGGACAAGAGCCTCACTCACGAGAAGCATAGCCTGAGAAGAAACGTTTGAAAACACCGAGCTCAGAAATAAACGTCAATAATAATACTCGCCACTTCCTCCTTAGATCGTGTAAGGGCAGGAGTTCCACCTAATAATGAAGATAATATCTTCAATGAGAAAAAATAACTGTAATTTAGTCGACAGGGTAATTCACGAGCCGATGATGGACGGATGGCATTCTTCTGCCTTTCGAGAGATCGGCACAAGGCAAATGGGCCTCACGACCTGCCCCAACATCGAGAGAGAAAGGTCGTAACGGTACAGGACCATTCTACAGCTTCCACGGACCGCGAACTTGGGAGGCGAGAGAAATTTCGATCGTAAAGACGGGAAGGTCGTAGCCGGTACCCGATGAACAGCTGGAATCATTTTCTTGTACTACTTATCGAGGCGCTTCTTCGTTTTCTGATAGGACTCAACGCTTATACGTGTACGTGTGTAGGTACGTGCAGGTAGAGGAACCAAACTCAACATCTCAAGCTGGCCAAATTTCAAACACCCAAACCTTCTACGGTATAATTCTGATGAATACCGATCAAACATTTGAACCGCCTCGCAATGGAGCAAAATGACCACATTTCAAGACAAAACTCCAGATCTGAATTCGGAACTCGGAGATAAAACTCCTAAAATTCCATAAACCTTAACTACAACAGCTGTTTACTTTCCTCCGTTTTGGTTCATTTTAACCCCCACTCAACATTTGATGGTTTCCGTTTCAAGAAATGTAGAATCCGAAATTGCAATAAAAAAATTTCTGAACGTCCGCCGCACTTCGCACTTTTCTCAGTTACCATGAACCAAAATTAATGAAATTTAGTTTGTAGGCCCCGTATTAACCACAGAAAACTGATCTACGCAGACGGGGCACCTTACAGGTAAATTATTACACAACCGTATATAATTTTACCTTATGCTTAATGAATAGGTAACAACAAATGATTAATTACTGGATCCCTCGCATTTTTGTGAAACTGTAATTCCCGGGCCGGTAGGTACGCGATTTAGGGCTTTCCTGGGAGGAGCACGAAGGTAGGTACTGACAGTGATTTACGCAGAAGGAACATCTATACAGGTAAATAATAAACCGTTGTGTAATAATTTGTAGCTTTTTTGTTTATTTTATTTAATAAAGGGTTAGCAATGTGTATGATGGGTGTTGTGGTACACATTCAGGGACGACCCAATCATTGCTGACTACCATGTTTCACGGAGTGATGCAGTCAACAGCCAACAACAAGTACTTTAAAAATGTCAAGATCTTTCATTCAGCAGTCCTATCAAGTTTTTCAGTTAACTAACTGCAGCCTTCTTCTCAACATTTTCGCTCAATCTAGTGAACCAACTAATTTGATAAATTTGACGACTGACTCTAGGTTGGATGCTATATCACAATATATTATGTGGACTTCATACCCGTATCACAAACGTGATATGATGGTCACTTCACTACATATATATAGCTATATGGACACCATACTCGTAGGCAAAGCGCGCGGGCTTAAACGGATGTTTTTCAACAGAATGCGAACAACCCTCATACAAAGGTCTGATATCGAAATGACAAATCATAATAAAAACCGCTGCAAAGTCCTTGTCACATGGGATAATTGTTCTATTGGAAATACCTACAGAAATGTTGGCTGTTCAGTCATTGTTTCTTTCTTGTGCAATATTTTACCCCCAAAACACGATTTTTTTTTCTCCAAATTATCTTTGATTATTGTTAGTGCTTTTTATTCGTCTTGATTCACCTGTTGATACTACTCCTGGTGTTATTATATAAATTTATGGTGATTTCAGAGAATTTCCCAGGTTTTTGACTCATAAAAAATGAATTTTGGGAGCTGAACCTTCGTCGCAACCTCAATTCTTCACTCTTTGGCCAAAATCACCTTCATATTCGGTCTTCTCGCCCTAAAAAAACATGGAAAACAATACATCACAAGCTCATGTTCACTAAAATCTCGAAAACCCTATTTTTAGACTCCCCCCCCCCCCTCACCTTCACACCACTGCAACAACTGGGTGTATTCCGATCGGGCTGCCGAGCTTTGGAGCACAACTAGGGCCCAAATGGGGACCCAAACTGTGTGCGGACGACGATCTTAGACCAAAATTTATCGCAAATTTAAGGCTGAAACTTCGATAGAACCTCAATTTTCCACTCAATTTTTCACCTCAATCGACTTCATATTCGGTCTTCTTGTCCTAAAAACATGGAAAACGATACCTCAAAAGCTCATGTTACTGAAACACAAAAAGTACCTATTTTTACACCCACTTTTCACCCATAACACCCCTGAGCATGTTCCGATAGGGCTGCAAAATTTCGAAACACAACTAGGGCCCAAATGGAGCACGTGTGCGAAAGAACGAATTTTTTAGACCGAAAATGAAGCCGGTATGCGTGATACGGCGGACGGACATTGCATTTTGGTTTATTATTCTCTGAATAATACACCTATGTAATCGCTCAGCAAAAAATTTTTATAACCCCCCCTCAAACTTTTTTCTTTTCCGTTTCAAGGTGCGTAGATTCAAAAAATGCAATGTCCGTCCGCCGTACGCCGTACGCCGTCCGCCGTATCACGTGTACAGGCTTCATTTTCGGTCTAAAAAAGTCGTTCTTTCGCACACATGCTCCATTTGGGCCCTAGTTGTGTCCCGAAACTTTTCAGCTCGATCGGAATATACCCAGGGGTGTTATGAGTGAAAATGTGTGTAAAAATAGGTACTTTTTGCGTTTTAGCAACATGTTGGTAACATGAGCTTTTGAGGTATCGTTTTCCATGTTTTTGGGGACGAGAAGGTCGAATATGAGGTCGATTTTGGCCAAGGAGTGGAAAATTGAGGTTGTACCAGATGTTCAGCTCCCAAAATTGATTTTTTATGAGGCAAAAACCTGCGAAATCGTCTGAAATCACCATCAGTTTGTAGAATAGCACTAGGAAAAGTTTCAACACGTAGATCAAGACGATTAGGTGGCACTACCAATGATCATGGATAATTTGAAAAAAAAAAAAAAAAATCGTACCTACCTAATTTGTGTTTTGGGGGCCAAAATTGGTGGAAACCATCAGAAATAGCTATTTCAATTATTTCACATGAAACAAACAATAAATGTAGGTACAGCCAACATTTCTGTAGAATAATAAACCCCATGTGACAAGGACTTTGCAGCGTTTTTGGAATCTACGCACCTTGAAACGTGAAAGAACAAAGTTTGAGGGGGTGTTATAAAATTTTTTTGCTGAGCGAATACATAGGTGATTCACAGAATAATAAACCAAAACGAACAAATAATGCAACTGGGAGGAACATATTGCGAAAAATTCAACTTTGCTAGCTGCCTACCCACAATGTGGACTAACTATTCGGCGCCACAACTATCCGCTGCTCAAGTTCTTCAACCTTTTCATCAGAAAAACGGGGTTGGCCAGCAGGAACTTTGACTCGACCCAATTCGTCTAATTGACGGCTATCAGACCTCATATGGCCTGCATCGGTTCCCTGAATTAATTAGGTATAGATCCAGAGGTCACGATACCCTCTTTCGTATACCAGTTCACATTTCAAAATACCACATACTTGAGAGTTCAGCGTCAGAGAACTTGTGCTCAGTATTCAGCGATGTTTTAACAGTTCTTCCTCCGTTTAGGTGAGTTTCACGGTATTCGTATCCGTATGCATAAAAATGCAATTAGTCCAAGCTCTTGTAATCCCACTCTGCGAATATGCGATAGCTGCCATGTCTGACGAAAGTGAACAACACCTAAAAACTATGCAAAAGGCGCAAAATGCGGCAGTGCGACTCATTTTTGACATCAGAAGCTCCGACCATATTAACCCATATTACAGACGACTACAACAATGGCTTAAAATGTCCAACACTACCTACAATATTCTGAGAACAAATAACCCCAGTTAACTTGTTACAGATATCCATGATATTAATACGCGTAATGCTAGGAGTACATACCAGATCCCAAAGCACCGAACGGTTGTCTACAATAAATCCTTTATAGTAAAATCAATCAATATCTACAACGAACATTCAGATATTTTTCAACGCTGCATAACGCTAAAGTCATTTAAGAAAGAATTTAAAAATATGTTACTAAAAAAATATGAATAGAAAAGACGCCACGTCAACATAATATTACGCTTATAAAAATGAAAATAACATACCTCGAACAACAATAATGTACCTTCTAAAAAAGATAAAACTGGGATATATTTTTTCTCTCTCTGCCTACAAAACCAGAAGAACATGTATCATTTTATAAGATATATTGAGTGACCAATTTATGTTTTTCAAGTAGAATTTCTTTTTCATTTAGTGTAGTAGTGGTAGGATTTCTTGTTGATTTATTGTAGTGCATATATAAAGCCTGACAGTGTATTAAAAAATAAATTAGGATATATCTGTGCATTTTGTAAGTTTTGGCCACTAGGCCTAAAATCTGTACAGATTGTATAATAAACAGTCAGCCAGTCCTTTTCCAAATCCGACAAAAGAAAAATCTGCCCAAGCAGTTAGCAGTACAGTTTCCTAACATCGTTACACCTTTTAATTTGTTGTTGTTGTTGTATCTGCTAATGCTTATTTAGGAGCAGCAACTACAACACACTCTTCAACAGAATTCCATTTTGGTTCACCACTTTCTATTACATTCAATAACAAACCTTTGGAATCGACCATGAAAAAAAAAAAATTTAAATTTTCTAACCCCGGCTCCACCCTTAAAATTTTATGGTTTAAGTTTCAAGGGCCGTAGAATATGAATACCGAAAAAAAACGTTTCCGTCCGTCCGCCGTCTCTAAAACATCAAAATCCCTCGAAAACTCCTATTTTTACACCCATTTTTCTCCCATATCGCCCCTGGGTGTACTCCGATCGGGCTGTCGAGCTTCGGAGCACAACTAGGACCCAAATGGGGACCCGAAATGTGAAGAACGACGATTTTATACCAAAATTTAACGTTAAATTAAGGCTGGAACTTCGTTAGAACCTCAATTTTCCACTCTTTCATCAACATCGACCATATTCGATCTTCTCGTACCAAAAAACATGGAAAACGATACCTCAAAATCTCATGTTACTAAAACACAAAACGTACCTATTTTTACACCCATTTGTCTCCCATATCACCCCTGGGTATATTCCGATCGGGCTGCAAAGTTTCGGGACACAACTAGGGCCCAAATGTAGCCTTGTGCGAAAGAACGAATTTTTTAGACCGAAAACAAAGTAGTTAAGCATGATACGGCTTACGGACACTGCAATTTCTGAATCTATGCACCTTGACGTAGAAGAAAAAATTTTGAGGGGGTGTTATAAAAATATTTTGCTGAGCGAATACATAGGCGTGTATTATTCACAGATTAATATACCAAAAGAATGAAAGAAAGGAAAAAAAGAAGAAACAAACGCTGCATACTCCTTGTCACATGGGTTTATTATTACGTACAGAAATGTTGGCTGTTCATTTATTGTTTCTTTCATGTGCAATAATTCGTTGACAGTGCCACTTCATGGTTTTTTACTCATAAAAAATTAATTTTGGGTGGTGAACCTTCGTGACAACCTCAATTCCTCACTCTTTGGTCAAAATCGACTTCATATTCGATCTTCTCGTCCGAAAAAACATGGAAAAAGGTACCTCAAAAGCTCAGTTACTAAAACATTTAAAAAACCCACTTCTAAACACCCATTTTTCATCCATAACACTCCTGGGTATATTCTGATCGGGCTGCAAAGTTTCGGGACACAACTAGGGCCCAAACGGAGCATGTGTGCGAAAGAACGAATTTTTTAGACCGAAAATGAAGTAGTTTTGCATGATAGGGCGGACGGCGTACGGACATTGAATTTTCTGAATCTACGCACCTTGAAACGCGAAAGAACAAATTTTGAGGGGGTGTTATAACAATTTTTTGCTGAGCGAATACATAGGTGATTCACAGAATAATAAACCAAAAAGAAAAAACGCTCCGAGCGGATGGTGAAGAATGTGCTGAGGTATCATAAAACTGATGTTTGTTATGAGTGAACGCAGCACTCACCAACCCTCAGCCGCCCACCTGATGTGCAATAAAATAGAAGAAGTTTCATTTTTTCGAAGAAAACGCTGAAGGGTTTGACTGGGAAAGCTTTCAGGGCGACGGGAGGTGATCACACTGTTTGTAGGTTGATATTTGAACACGTTCGCAATGAAGTTGTAAAAAGGTAGAAAGCGGTAGTTTGATTGGGCTGGGCGAGGTCTGAATGACGGGGCAAAGTCGCATTCCTGAATGGGTTCCCCGAGTGACAGCGGGATTTATTGTCGTCGTACGTCAAACGCCGAGTTAACATCCGAACGAACATGAACAGTTCCGACGGGAATATGAAAACCGCATGTTCCAAGTTGATCACAGTGGATTTCTCAACCCGGATCGGATACGAAGACAGAACGACAGCTAAGCGTTGTAACCAAACATCATAAAGCAGGAGCAATCAGTTGACATCAGCTCGGAGGTGCCAAGTATTCATCAGCTTCGTCGACTTGATTTCGGTGAACGGGTAATCATCACTAGGGACTGGAATTACATGCACAAAATTTGGCCGAAATATGCACCCGAAATAGGCAAAATATGCACCCAACGCAAAATTACGTTTAAAAAAAATTTAAAATATTTCTAAAACGAACTAAATTTACGTTTCAGTTATTATCGCGTCCTTAAAAAGTTACAGAAAAGGATCAAGAAAGAAAATGGAATGAAAATGTACACACCTTTTTTTTCCGACTATAAAATATTTACATTTATACAAAAAACACACAACTAACTCCAACGAAATTCTGACGACGAAATGAATTCGACCCGTAAAGATGAGAGGTCTTATCCTTAGTAGTCTTATCTTAGCAGTATTATCTTAGTAGTATTATCTTAGGAGTATCATCTTAGTAGTCTTATCTTAGTAGTATTATCTTAGTAGTCTTATCTTAGTAGTCTTATCTTAGTAGTCTTATCTTAGTAGTCTTATCTTAGTAGTCTTATCTTAGTAGTCTTATCTTAGTAGTCTTATCTTAGTAGTCTTATCTTAGTAGTCTTATCTTAGTAGTCTTATCATAGCAGTATTATCTCCCCCCAGGAAAGCCCTAAATCAAGTACTGGAAATTACAGTTACATAAAAATTCGCGGGATTCAATAATTCAATAATTAATTATCTGTTGTTATTCATGAAGCATGAACTTTGTTCAAGTTATAAAACTGCATATCAACAAAATCCAGAAGATCCATGCAGTCATCAGTGATTATAATCAGGTGCTCCCTAGCGATGATATCCGGGCCGGATTTATACCCTTTCATTTACGATCAAACTTTTCAGTGCAAACGAACGACTGGTCGTAAAACGCTCCGGGTGGTGTCAAATAATAATTCTTTAGTGCGAGATCAATTTAAAAACGTTAAAAACCGTACCCTCCTGTTGAATGTTCTCGAGCAACGGCGATCTGAAAATTTCAACCCCTATTTTTCACCCCTTAGAGATGACTGACAGTAACGCCGAGCTCAGCCGACCAACTAGACCCAAAATGGGACCTACAAACCAAATTTCATTAATTTTATTTCGCGGTAACTAAGAAACGTGCGAAACAGCGTATGGAGAGAAATTTTTTTATTCCAATTTCGGATTCTAAGTACCTTGAAACAGAAATATCAAATTCTGAGGGAGGCGGTTAAATTTTTTTTCTCGATTCCAAAGGTTCATTACTGAAAATAATAAACCAAAATGCAAACAGAATTCATGGTGATTACCTATTCCGCGTCCTGTGCTCATAGAAACGTCCGCAAAATCATCATTCAAATAAAAGGAGCGCTACATCCGCTGCAATGCACGGGCAATTCAGCTGGTCCTTTATATGTTGGGTGTCTGAGGAAGGATATTTTCCATCCCTGTGGCAACCACTTTGATCGCACCATTTACCAATTCATCCCTATCCAAATTGGGCATTTCTTCCATCATGACCGCAATATCAGCGAAATTTCACATCACACACTGATTCAAACATGAGAAAATGATGACTACAATCTGTTGAATCCTCAGCGCTCTGTGTAAAAACATGTTCGAGCCGCATCTTCAATACAGAGGACACCAATGTCAAGTACGTAGGCTGTTCACTACCATCAACCACTGCCTCTAACAACGAAAGTCAATTCAACCTCAACCAACACTGACGAGTTCTTGCTGGTCTTATCCTCCAACTATCCGCCTATTCATTACCCAATATTACACAACTGCATTTTCCCCAGTGAACTAAGTGGTTTCAAAAAGTTCTGAATTGTAGGAACCAGGGGCGTTGGGTCCATAAGGCCACTTGAGCCACTGCCCCGGCACCCAGAAACACTAGCAGTAAAAAAAACTCCAACCATGGGTTCAGTTGGCATTTGAATTTCCCTGTGTAAATTGTACCTAGCATTTTTCACAAAGTTCAACAGCGACGCGAAAGAGTTCTCTGGCTATGGATATTCAGTATGTGGTTCCGTCATGTTGGCTCCCTGTAGCTCCCCAGACGGAGCATGTTATCAGAATATAGCGAAAGTAATCGATGTCGTGCAATCGAAATCGAAACCTATGCTCCTGAAACTGGCATGTCCTGGGACCTAGTGCTGCCATGGCCTCCGAGAAAAGTGGCCCGTACGCACAAGCTCAGTCTAGTAAAATGTTGTTTGCCACGCCCACTTTGGGCCACTGCCCCAGAATCTGATTTCCACACCAAAATCGTTCCTTTTCACAATCGATTGGATCCCTTCGATTCAATTTGTCATCTCGATGCGAGATGCTTCTTCTTCTGAATTGTTTTTCTATGACCCACATTCGCTTTCTCTGTCAGTTTTAAATTTTTTTTGCGTCAAATTTTGCGCGTTTTGCGTTTCCAAAGACAGTTTCCGAAGTCAGATTTGTGTTTGTGGTACCTACGTGCGTTTTTTCGTGCTTGCTGTTTGTGGTCTGTGGATTGATCGACATCAACACACAGATAACTAGATAGCGTCTAGTCAATAGCTTCTCCATTCAAGATTCAAGTAGGTACCAGCCGACGGGTCATTGTTTTGTTGTATTTTAGTTTACTATATTTTTGTAAACACATAAATTCGGTGGCTAATTTGCAGTAGAAATTGTTGACGTTTTCGTACAAAGATAGTGTTGATTAAAAGAGATAAACTTTGCTGAATATCACTGCTATCAGTAAATAAGGGAATATCAGTAACATCAGAATAGGAGAAGGGTGTTGTTGCCTTGGGGTATTTTGTAGACATATCTGTTGGTTTTGTGTTCTGGTCTGGTGCCCCACCGTTTTCAGACCCCACGTACCGCTACTGGTAGGAACAGGCACATTACAGCAATATCAGCCAAATGTCGCATTTGTACACCGTTTTATTGACAACTGCCTATTCAACAACCGTCCTTTGGGCTAAAACATCTTTGAACTACATCTTCAGCAGCTGCATGGGATAAATGAGGCCACTAGTAGGTAGGATTTTAAAATACTGAGCTCCCGCATGATGTGCAGACACTGCTACTGATAAGGCAGCAGCAACACGAGAAAATAAATAAATAAAATGAACGCAAGAGCAAATATTTTACTGAACGGAACACAAAAAACCGTGAAAAAGATGCAGCTCAGGAGCTCGTCCTTGTACCGATTCATCTCACTGCAGACGGAAGGAGTCTGACCAGCGGACCTTGAAGACAAAACGATTTCGTTTTCACAGGACGGACAAAGCTTCCCTCGGTTAACTCTAATTAATCACTTAATTCGAGGTACATCGCGATTTCGTGACGGGCTATCAACATGGGCATCTCCTGGAGCGCGTTCCTTGAATGGATCGACGGCTTCTGGCACGTTGGGCGTAAACACATCACCAACAAACTATTTTTACACACGTGTTAACCTAAGGGCAATGCAGACAGGATTCCCGCACGAGCAGGCAGCTCGAATGGCTTGTCTAAACGGGTAATGTCAAATGTAAATGTTCAAATATCATCAGGATTACTGAGGGATTCGGATAGCATTCTTCCAGGATCCCGTTCCTTAAGACTTTTACTCTCCATTCTGCGCTCTTCAAATCCACTAGACAGTCCAAATCCACTAGTCAAATAGACTATTTCTATTTTTATCCTGTAGTTTTTGCTATGGATTTCCACTACTCCGCCGCAAGTGATTTAAATTATATAAGTATATCAATGTAAAGCCTATTAGATGAAGAAGTTTTTGTGAAATTTGACAAGTTGTAGGTATTTTTTTGTAACCTCAGTAGAACGTACAATCTTTTTCACAATTTTAAATTTTGAAATTTTCAAATGTTCCAACTGATATTGGCCAACATTTTAAGTAACTCTGACCATTGAAAACAGAAGAATCAGGAAATTTAACGTTCTTTCAAACGGCGTAGTTGGATTTGTTGCAGCCTCAATGTTTTCGAATTTATTAGCGCTTCTATGTGGTTAGATACCTAGGTAATGAAAAGTTGGAAAAACACAAATTGTCGGATATCTTTAAAACGAAGAACTTTTGGAAAAATTTCTGCTGAGTGAGCATTTCTGGTTCCAAATGACGAGTAGAATCGATTCCCTGAGTTTCTCCAGAAGGAACTACTGGGACACCCTGTGTAAGGTGATTTGGCAGAACTGCGCTGCATCACTCACATCAATCCAAGTGGGGTAATCGAGGTCATTACGCGAAACCTCTCATCCATTCAACGATAACTACCAGGGTTGAGGGGGGACTTATCTCGGGAATCTGCACAAGATTTACACAGGGAAGGATCTGATGGACGTAATAAAATCATTTCGCTCGTAGCAGTAACGAGTTTACGTCAGGAGAAAGGGCTCAACTTGGGGGGTTCGGATTAATGACGTCCTTAAAGAAACGTCTGCGGGTACTCGGATCGAGATGTCTTATCCAAAACCGCGAACCTTGGACGGGGACGTTGTCCTGGCTGTTGCCTCACAACGTTGGCAGCCTGTTGGAAAGATGCGGCCGATCGGGATCCGACTCCCACGAGCGTTGCGTCAGTTTTCCAGACGGTTGTCCCTCGTACGGTAATTTATTTGGAAGACTGACAGGTTTGGGATGAGCTCGTGTCTATCGAGATGGAACTTTCGAAGACCAATTCAACCGTAGTCAACGTATCTTTACAGCCCCAATCCACGATCAGTTATCACACAAAAGGAAACCACTGAAAGTCACATTACAATTCACGTCACACAGAAACGCAGAAGCTGATCGATCTCAATGATAATGCTGTGGGTATCTTTCAGTCAATGAATGCAAGGCCAATTATTTATATCTGTTGTACTTATCTCGATTGTTACAATTTTTCTGCTCCAAGAGTACTGAGCCTATGGGATCTCAACTCAATTATGAGATGTGGAGGACCTTTACCACATATTGGCAGTGTGCCCTAGTTACCATTCAATCAGGGCGAGGTGGATCCCAGAAGCCCCGCGCTTTTGGTTTATTATTCCGTGAATAATACACCTATGTAATCGCTCAGCAAAAATTTTTTATAATACCCCCTCAAAATTTTTTCTTTTAGGTTTCAAGGTGCGTAGATTCCAAAAAATGCAATGTCCGTCCGCAGGACGCCGTATCACGTGGACCGGCTTCATTTTCGGTCTAAAAAAGTCGTTCTTTCGCACGCATGCTCCATTTGGGCCCTAGTTGTGTCCCGAAACTTTGCAGCCCGATCGGAATACACCCAGGGGTGTTATGAGTGAAAATGTGTGTAAAAATAGTTACTTTTTGCGTTTTAGCAACATGTCAGGTGTCGTTTTCCATGTTTTTGGGACAAGAAGACCGAATATGAAGTCCATTTTGACCAAACTGTGAAATTTAGCGTGTCGTGGATCCTCCCAGACCCACAACTTTGTATTAGCAAATATTAGATCTCGCAAATAAACACGCAGCAGTGGGGACGAAAGACGCAGGGGTTGGAAGCCCAGCCTGATTCCCCACCATCCCCTACAAACTAGGGGATGGAGGGAGACAGCCACTGTGGTCTATAAAACCCCGGCGCCTGCCTCTTTTTCCTCATTCTACGCTTCCTCTAGCCGCTGGCTACTCTCTCTCTCTCCTTACCTCTCTCTCTCTCCAATCCTCCAAAAGATGCAGTGTATGGTGGTGGTCCGCCCATAACCAACAGCCAAACCTCCTAAAAGATCCCAGGAAAGGGTGGTGATTCGCTCATAACCCGCCTGGGCATATCCAAAAAGATCCGGGTGTTGGTGGTGGTCAGCCCATAACCTTACCCGGCAACATCCTCCAAAAGATGCTGTGCATGGTGGTGGTCCGCCCATAACCAACAGCCAAACATCCAAAAAGATCCCAGGAAAGGGTGGTGATTCGCTCATAACCCGCTTGGGCATATCCTCACACCACCGTGATGAAATTCGCCAATTTAAATTCATCACATAGCGGTTCTAAGGAAGTTCCAGCCTTAAATTTACGTTAAATTTTGGTCTACAATCGTCGTATTTCCGCACACAGTTCGGGTCCCCATTTGGGAACACATTTGGGTTCTAGTTGTCCTCCGAAACACGGCAGCCCGATCGGCATACACCCAGGGGTGATATGGGAGAAAAATGAGTGTAAAAATAGGGGTTTTCGAGGGATTTTAGAGATTTTAGTGAACATGACATTGTGAGGTATCGTTTTCCATGTTTTTTACGGCGAGAAGACCGAATATGTGGTTGATTTTGACCGAAGAGTGAAGAATTGAGGTTGTAACGAAGGTTAAGCTCCCGAAATTTATTTTTTATGAGTCAAAAACATGGGAAATTTTCTGAAATCACCATACATTTGTATAACACTAGAAGTTGTATGAACAGATGAATCAAGACAATTAAATGGTACTATCAATGATCAAAAATAATCTGTTGAAAGGGAAACCCGAGCCTAATTCGTGTTTTTGGCGGCCAAAACTGGTGGAACCATCAAAAATAGCCATTTCAATAATATTGCACACTGTCGTGAGTTCCTCCCAGAACTACAATACTAGCATACTTAAGTTCTGGCCAATAAACGGTACGAGTGGGGGACAAGCCGCAGGAGCAGGAGCACAACCTGGGTCCCCACCACCCCTACCAAATAGGGGATGGAGGGAGACGACTTCGAGTAACATAAATACTCGCCTCCTTCGACTTTTTACTCATTCTACACTTCCTCTAGCCGCTGGCTACTCTCTCTCTCTCCTAACCCAAAAGATCCAGCCGATGGTGGAGGTTTCGCCCTTAACCAGAACTGGCAAATTCCCCCCTCGCCTCTCGTGGTGAATTTTACGCCAATTTAAATTCATCACACATACGAAAGAAACAATAAATGAACAGCCAACATTTCTCCAATAGAATAATAAACCCATGTGAAAAGGACTTTGCAGCGTTTTTTGTTTTGTTTTTCTCTCGTCTGCGATCTTGTGTGTTCTTGACTGGTTTTTTTTCTCGTGCAATAAAAATGTTTAAAATCGTCATTCTTGTGCAATAAATAAGAGTGGCTCGTGTCGGCTGCAGGTCAGGACGACTGCAGCGCCGCAAACCGCTAGCGGCTGGGGAACAAACTAGGGATTTGACTCTGGGAGTAGACGTTTGTACGCTTCATGAGCTAACACTCAAAACTGAATATGGAAGATAGGCAATTTGTCATTTAAGTTACAAGTCGGAATTCTTTCTAACATGACATCGGCATCGGGTTTCAAAGTCACAGTTGGGACAATCAGATATTGTTTACGCCTACGCCTGCCTCCCCACGACACGAGTCGATAGCTCGTTCGAGTACAAAGGGAATAAAAAACCGACTGCTCCGGAACAATCGTTGTCTCTATTAACGGAAAGCGGAATGCGGTGATCGGGGCCCCGTCCTCAGCCCGACAGGGGAAGAGATTGTTTCCATGTGAGCACTTCACAACAGAGGGACCTATTCAAGTGGCATCTCATTCGTCATCTGAGTCCCCAGTCCGAGAGCCAGCCAGCTCCAGATGTCGACAGAGGTCGTTCAACGCTCAGAGCGACCAGTTCCACAAGAGTCCACCCGGTTTTTCCCGTCCATATTACACGCCACTCAAGAGTCAGACGCTGGAGAGAAGAAAAAGACCTCCACAGGGAGATTCATTTCTTTTCATTAGTCCCCGTCAAACCCCCGGCAGCCGTTTCATTAGACTTACGGAATCGCCCATCCCCCCGATGAGGCGTGAAACGTCGATTATTTTACCACTCGAAAGTCGTACTACCACTAATTGGCTTAATCGCTGACGAAATTAGGGGCGCTACCAGAATCTGAAGCCCTCGCGCCCCAACCTACCGCAAATTCATCACCCAAGTCCATTCATCATCAAGTTTCAAACTGGTAAATTGACTTGAAGATTCACTACGAGAAATTATACGGACTCATTCACCACTAGGGACGTTGCGATACTATCGATACCAGTGGGTATCGATACTTTGGTTTCGATAGCAATGGTATCGATCTCGGTATCGAATCATGCGATATTTTATCAGTATCTAAAGAATACCTGCGGTATCGTATCGAAAAAGTATGTTTATTTTTAAACACAATATTATTATAAAAACAAAATATTTCAAAGACTCATGTTTACGTCAAAAAATTACTTTTTCGCATTTATGCACATTTTAAATCACTATCTCAATAAATTGTAATCAATAGCAACCACGTGGCTACCTACTGCGACAGGTTACCGGCTGCCAGAGCCAGAGTAGCCACTTCACTTCAGTCTGGTGTTTATTGTTGTTGCTATGTTTTAGTTTATATGTGTGTGTGTATTTATTAATCGTGTAGGTTTTCGATTCAAAGAATACCACCTTATAGCAGCCAAAGTTGTTTATTAGTCGGCGAAGTTTCAATCCCCAAGTAGTGGTATCCTAATCATGCCTATAATGATAATTACTAGGTTAAAATCATGGGGGAGAAGACCTTAAAAGACATAGTAATTACACTAGACATACATTGATAATGGTAACAAAGTCTTGGAGGGGTCTTTACCTTATTGCTAAAGTGGTGTATTATCCATTGCACGTTCTTAAATACTATATTTACACTATTTACAATATGTATTTACAGTTTTTGGTTGATGAGCAGGTTTGGAAGAGTTATTGAGAAGATGGTAACATGATGATAACGGTGTATGATAAGACCACGGACTGTGTGTATCCATGTAGTGAAAGGTTGCTGTTGCTGTGGAGGAAGGCTAACTATGGCAATTTTGAAGTGACTAGAATGAGACTGGAATGGAGTGAACTAGGAATGAATGGGTTATGAATATGAATGAGTTACCATCTTCTCAATAACTCTTCCAAACCTGCTCACCAACCGAAAACTGTAAATACATATTGTAAATAGTGTAAATATAGTAATTAAGAACGTGCAATGGATAATACTCCACTTTAGCAATAAGGTAAGACCCCCTCCAAGACTTTGTTACCATTATCAATGTATGTCTAGTGTAATTACTATGTCTTTTAAGGTCTTCTCCCCCATGATTTTATCCTAGTAATTATCATTATAGGCATGATTAGGATCCCACTACTTGGGGATTGAAACGTCGACGAATCATAAACAACTTTGGCTGTTATAAGGTGGTATTCTTTGAATCCAAAACCTACCATGATGAACATTCACGATCAGCCGGGAAATGATCCCTCAACCTCCAACTATGTATTTATTAACATGCCTCCTCCTCCAAGTAAACTGTGGAGCGACGTACAAAAAAACAAAAAACTTCCAATACAGCCGCCTACAAGATTTGTTGTTTGTACTCTGGAAATACGAGCAATCTATTAAAACACGATAAGTAATCATAAGAATGTTAGCCTAAATTATGAACCCGGTTCACAGGGTGACAGGTCTACTGTTAGTAGACCTTCTACCTCAGCTTCCTCTACATCGCACAGCTTAGACGAAGTTGAGATCTTAGAGCCTAGTCAAAAAAAATCTTGAGGTTAGGCTAGCACTTGTTACTTTGCTAATTATAGTAATTACCGGTGCGGTATTTAATAAATTGCGGTATTCAAAATAAATGAATACGAGCATATTTCATAAATAATCCAAACGAAGCCTAAAACTTTTCGATACAGCACTCATTTGATATTTATCGATATACTTTGATACATAGTATCGACACTTTCAGTCCGATATTACATCGGTATCGATGCCACAGTTCCGATACAGTATCGATACCAAGTATCGTATCGAGAGCGGTATCGCAACGTCCCTATTCATCAGACGAAAGGATTACGGACATCCCCCCCTCCTGAATGGATATTCAAACTGGACAAATACTTGAAACACCGGAATGGACAACACGGCAGCAAATCGTGGTATTAATCGACAGAGAGACAGCAATCTGAATGTCTCAACTTTTCGTTGATGACGTTTCAAACTACAATCTGAACTTAAAGACGGCCTCAGACAGGAATGTGAACTTATTCACCACGAGAAAGAAATACAACATTCCTCCTGGATGCATTCGAATATAAATTACAAGAATTAGCAACATGACGGCAGATCATCCAACCACTATAAAAAGGGCTACTAGAATCCACGTGCCTTGATAATGATGTCAAGCAGGAAACTGGGTCATGAAATGAGAAATATGAGAAAGGAATATGGGCTCATTTATCACGAGGAAGGAATGTGGATCTGCAACTTCTAATTGCTCGTTTCGAACTGGGGAATACTCGGAGGAAACTGAACCGCAATTCGAGCCGCCATTGATTTAATCGTTGTCAATCCGGGAGCAATTAGTAGGTCTCTGAATATCTCAACCTCACACAAATTCAACACAGGGAAGGAATATGACAATCTTTCTTGTAGATGCAACGAACACAAACCTGATGAATATTCCAGTGGGACTAAAAATGTCGTTTTCATTATTGCACTCAGTCTGTTTAGTTTTACCATCAAAACTTCATACTTTCTGACAATAAAATGGATGGAAAGACATTGAACCATACCCTTTATTTACAGTTTTAATTGTTGGGGAAATTATACCAACTCCTTGGAAAGATCCCAGCTGAAATTCATCATTTTATCAAATAAAATCAACACTGTGGAATGCCCGGTTAAATATTAGACTGCACGTAATTATATAAAACTTAGACACGTGGCGAAAATCATCAGAAATTTTCGTGTTGGGTTTTTTGGTAACGCTGAAAAACTGTCGATTTTCCCGCTTGTGTGCCAAAGTAAAGACATTCAGATGTCAAAAAATAAAAATAACTGTGTGACAGTTCAATGCAGACGTTTGTTTCTACCCAAAGTGTGTAGGATTAGTTGGCGTTGCCTAGTGATTGGCGTTGGATTGCTGGATGCCTGGTGATGAGCGAGTGCGATCGATGGATCCGATCGAAATGAAGAGAGCTGGCGGGTGAGCGGTTGTGCGTTGGAAGAAGCAGTTCACCCTCAGAGAAAACCAGACTGGGGAATGCCGGACCCGATAGAAAGCCCGTTCCACGCCTTCTGCGGCATATCCCGGGATAGGAGGAACGAGAAGAAGGCGAAGAGAGGGATGTGGAAGGTGGAGAACTGAATTATTTATCGGGATCCTGGTGGCGTACCCACCGCACTGCCCACCGTCCAGCGAGCAGGGCCAGGGCCTAACCTCGATCGACCATCGGCTGCCTGGCTGGACATCCTGCGAGCTCTGAGGCCTTCAGGGCGGGTTTGCGGACTTCTGAGATTCCCGGAACAAGTTTTTCGCCACCTGATTGACCTGATGGTCACAATAACCGAACAGGCCAATGGCCGAGGTCAAAGTACTTATCCATCTTTCAGAGTCACATGCCCAATAATCACAACATTTACTTAGCAGAAGGAAAGAAAGAAAGAAAAAAAAGTTCCAGTCAATGAACGAATTTCTGGAAAAAATACCTGCTCAAACATCACCCTCACCA
Source organism: Leptopterna dolabrata (assembly GCA_954871275.1). NCBI lineage: Eukaryota > Metazoa > Arthropoda > Insecta > Hemiptera > Miridae > Leptopterna > Leptopterna dolabrata. The sequence goes on along the minus strand of OX940976.1, from coordinate 70,649,248 downwards.
CATTTTCCATGATTTTCCCCACACAAAAGACTTTAACAAAGACTTTAACACACGCTTCTCCTAACCGTTACTGTTACTCAAAATTATCTATTTCAATATCATCAAAATTCATTAATCAAAATTGACGTGTCAAATCACCATCTATCCCTATTTCGTTAATACTAATAATCCTTTCCAAAATTGTATGCAGTTTAAAGAACTCAATTATTGAAGTTTTTAGAAAAAACCTCTTGGCTATGTATGTACTGAATATCATTCTGAAGACGTTTTGGGTAACTAATTCCAATGACTTTCGACTAACAAAAATTCAGTTTTCAAACAATTTTCTCATGAAAAACGCTGCAAAGTCCTTGTCACATGGGTTTATTATTCTGTTGGACATACCTACAGAAATACTGACTGTTCATTTATTGTTTCTTTCATGTGCAATAATTGAAAGCTATTTTTGACGGTTTCCACCAATTTTGGCCCCCAAAAACACGAATTAGGCTCCGCTTTTTAAAGATTATTTTTGATCATTGATAGTGCCATTTAACAGTTTTGATTCACCTGATGATACTAATTCTAGTGTTGTTATACAAGCTTATGGTGATTCCATACAATATCCCAGGTTTTTGGTTTATTATTTTCAATAATGAACCATTGGAATCGAGCATGAAAAAAAAAAATTCTTACCCCCCCTCAAAATTTGATGGTTTACGTTTCAAGGTATGTAGAATCCAAAACTGCAATAAAAATATTTCTGTCTGTCCGCCGTACGCCGTACGGGCCACTTTTCTTAGTTACCATGAAAAAAAATTGATGAAATTCGGGTTATAGGTTCCGTTCGGCGTCTAGTTGGTCCTCGAAGCTCGACGTTACTGTGAGTCATCTCTAAGGGGTTCAAAATAGGGGTTGAAATTTTCAAAACGCCTATACCATTTTTTTACGTAAATATTTTTACGGTTTTAAATAGTTCTTGAACTTGCGAGTTTTTTAAGACCATCCGGAGCATCGTACGTCCAGCCGTTCGTTCACAGTAAGGCCCCGAAGTTTGCACCGACAGGCATTTTCGACTCCAGTGTCAATGAAATTGTATACAATTCAAACCAAATCTCGTAACCAGAGACGCGCCCACAATAGGAATTTGTGAATACGGCCAATCATTGGTAGGGATCACCTGATTATATTGGCGGAGTATGAAGTCGAGTTGGTTGTTCTGTGATATTATTTAATTTGAAAAATGATGGCTCTTTTGGAGTTTGTTGGTAGGTAGTGAAACTTGAACAAACGTTGAAGTATTATTGATGGGTAAATTATTACTACGGTAAATCATTACTCAACGGTAAATTATTACACAACGGTTCATTATACCATCTACGTAGAAGGGGCTGGAGTTTGTAGGTAGGTACTTTTGCAACTTTTTTCACTCCTCATCAACAATTTCTTTTCAGAACTTCATTATGTGTGTTTCTTTTTGTTAGGTACCTACTGTTTGTCATCGGCAGAATTATTTTAGCAACATTTAACTCGTGATTTAGGTAGGTACCTAGTAACGAGTACGGGGTTAGGTACTAACCTACGGAGGGTCTGCGATCTACATAATATGTATATAATAGAATAGTACATATCATATTATATAGACGGGTTATCTATACATAGAGCTGTGATCTGTAACAGAAGGGTATTCTATACAAAATAATAAACCGTTGTGCAGGGATTTGCAGCGTTTTTGACTCATAAAAAATTAATTTTGGGAGCTGAACCTTCGTTACAACCTCACTTATTCACTCTTGGTCAAAATCAACTTCGTTAGGTCTTAGCGCCCTAAAAAAAAAAAAAGGAAAACGATACCTCACAAGCCAATGTTCACCAAAACCTCAAAACCCTCAAAAACCCAAATTTTTACACTCATTTTTCACCCCTGGGTATATTCCACTTGGGCTCCCCTAGGAGGAGGGCCCAAGTGGAGCCTGTGCGCAAAACAACGAATTTTTTAGACCGAAAATAAAATAGTTATGCATGATACGGCGTACGGACATTGCATTTTTGGAATCTCAATAACTCACCTTGAAACGTAAAAGAAAAAATTCAGGGGGCGTTATGCTTTTGGTTTATTATTCTGTGAATAATACACCTATGTATTCGCTCAGCAAAAATTTTTATAACACCCCCTCAAAATTTTTTCTTTTCCGTTTCAAGGTGCGTAGATTCAAAAAATGCAATGTCCGTCCGCCGTACGCCGTCCGCCGTATCACGTGTACAGGCTTCATTTTTGGTCTAAAAAATTCGCTCTTTCGCACACATGCTCCATTTGGGCCCTATTTGTGTCCCGAAACTTTTCAGCCCGATCGGAATATACCCAGGGGTGTTATGAGTGAAAATGTGTGTAAAAATAGGTACTTTTTGCGTTTTAGCAACATGTTGGTAAAATGAGCTTTTGAGGTATAGTTTTTCATGTTTTTGGGGACGAGAAGACGATGAAGTCGATTTTGACCAAAGAGTGGAAAATTGAGGTTGTACCAGATGTTCAGCTCCCAAAATTGATTTTTTATAAGTCAAAAACCTGGAAAATCGTCTTAAATCACCATCAATTTGTAGAATAACACTAGAAAAAGTATCAAGAGGTGGATCAAGACGATTAAATGGTACTATCAATGATCAAAGATAATTTGAAAAAAAAAGGAGCGTACCTAATTCGTGTTTTGGGGGCCAAAATTGGTGGAAACCACCAGAAATAGGTATTTAAATTATTTTATATGAAAGAAACAATAAATAAACAGCCAACGTTTTTGTAGGTATGTCCAATAGAATAATAAACCCATGTGACAAGGACTTTGCAGCGTTTTTTTTTTGCTGAGCGAATACTGCATTATTCGCAGAATAACGAATGAAAATGCGCTAGTCGTTTGACATAATATTTTCTGAGACATAATATTTGCTGTAAAATTGTATAGCTTTCCGCCATGTCTGAGCGTTTCAAATGACCATAGGACAGCTATGTTTCTTATACAATAAATTGTTAGCGCGGTAGCAGTTTCATAAATAAGTTGAAATTGTCGGTGAATAGCGATGAAAATCGGGTCGGCGCATTCTTCATCAATGGGAACGTCCCCCGCCCCACTAATGTAACCATTAGCAACAACTATAACATTTATGAAAGTTTGCTGATCAAGCAGAAAAGACAAAACAATTCCGGAATAACTGGTTGAGTGATAAACAATAATTATCAATGACCTGAATTCGGTGAATAGACAGTAAACCTCCAGCAGTAAGGCTAGGCCTCTCTGGCATAACATTAATTATTTTTGGTAAGATTTATGATTATTAACCAGTCACTCATAACAAACTGTTATTACTACATATTCCAACAGTCCCGAATCATAATTAAATCATAGAACTTACTCAATCGTTGGTACTCAACCGCTGTTTCAAATAGCACATACCTGCAAAAGAAAGTCGTAATTAGCAAAAAGCCATGTGAACTATAACTGAGTATGAGAACTGATAAGAACAGTAAAAATCTACAGGAAGAAGAATATTCGTGGAAATTATGGATTTATTAGTAGCCGATTTTCCACAAAGTTTGATGCGATTCAATTGTATTAAGTCAAAAGACGTGTGTAGCTATAATTGCACTTCCATTTAACATGAAAATCACAACTTCAGGCATAGACAAATAATTTGATCATCGTTAACGTTCTGATGATCAATGATGAGCAATGCCACAGATTGCGGTGATGAATTCTACACATCCCCTCTAAAAAGGAATACGTACACCCTCACTCCAGTATTGCTTTATTACAGCATTATATATATATATATGGCCGCTTCAGGGTGGTGTACAAATCCAAGGAACAGGCCGAGATCCAGCAGTGAGAATTGCATCAAGCTATAAATTACAATCCCTGAAAACGCCCGGCAAATCGTTTTACAGCGGTTTCGGGGTAACCCAGATAATAAAAAATGGACGAGAAAAAAAAAGACAGAAGATTGCATTTCCGCGGAAACGTGCCTCGGGTGGGAGCCGTTGATTATACCAATCAAAATAATTCTCCGAGATAACGAGAAACGAAGGTCGAGAAAATCAGCAGATGCGGCGCGGGTGTTTCGCGTTTCTTCGAACGTTTCTTTTGTTTTTGTTTTTCACTTTTATGGAGGGCTCGAGGGTCGTAAACGTTTATTGCAAGGACATGGAACCCTGTGATAGTTCGGCTCCTGCTCGAGTTGTGTGTTTTGCAAGGTTGAACGGATGGTGTGAACGTATCTATAACAGTCGGCTCAGGGGGCTGATACCATAAAATATAATTATTTCAGCAGAAAAAAATACGGCGATGAATTATCACTTCAATTTTACCCAATTGAAGTGATTATTTTGATCACGTCAATTGAAGTCATTATAGCCCTGATAGACCTACACTATCAACTCAACTTTCATCTAAATTGGTTGGACAGTACTAGAAATATGAGTCCGGACGTAATTTCATGCCAATGAAATTAATGAAATTCACAGGAGGGCACCTAACCTCATGATTCCTACAAAACTTCAACAAAAGCGGCTAAAACCAAAAAATATAATTATGTCAGCAGAAAAAAATATGCTGATGAATTATTATCACTTGGATTTCATCCAAAACATTATAGCCCAGATAGACCTACACAACCCACTCAACTTTCATAAAAATTGGTTGGACAGTACTAGAAATATGAGTCGGAACAATAGTAATGAAATTCACAGGAGGGAACCCAATTTCATGATTCCTACAAAATTTCAACAAAAGCGGCTAAAACATTAAATATAATTATGTCAGCAGGAAAAAAATATGCTGGTGAATTATCACTTCGATTTCACCCAAAACATTATAGCCCAGATAAACCTAAATAATCCACTCAACTTTCATCAAAATTGGTTGGAAAGTACTAGAAATGTGAGTCCGGACGTAATTTCATGCCAACAATTGTAATAATTCACAGGAGGGAACCCAATTTCATGATTCCTACAAAATTTCAACAAAAGCGGCTAAAACATTAAATATAATTATGTCAGCAGGAAAAAATATACTGATGAATTATCATTTCGATTTCACCCAAAACATTATAGCCCAGATAGACCCACACAACCCACTCAACTTTCATCGAAATTGGTTGGACAGCACTAGAAATATGAGTCCGGACGTAATTTCATGCCAATAATTTTAATGAAATTCATAGAAAGGAACCTAATTTAATTATTTCTACACTTCCTCCGCAACAACTGTTTCATAATACAAATCGGTTCAATGCATTCATAGTAAACGGTTTTTTTCTTTCTTCTTTTTAGCAAAAGGAACGAAACCAGTCATGCAGCATGGCTATAACAGCGAATTTCCAAATAAAATATTCGAGCTATTGTATAAAAAGATGATACAGCGAGAAACCACACCACTTTTCGTAAAATTGTATTATTTTTTTAATTTGATTTTACCGATTTTTGACCCTTGTTAAAGTCAAATTTAACCCACTCATTTTTGAGCAAAATATTTTCTTCATCGAAACAGCCCTCCGTCGTGAATCACCATCCCACACGTCAGGTGAATTAATATTTATTTTAGCCCTCAACACCCACATTTCACTCCCGAAAATCCAAATTTGACCCCTGTTTTGTAAGAAAAACAACCGAAATGGTATTTTTCTGTCTTTACTCATCCTTCCATACCACTTTCAGTGACTTTATATTAATTGTTCGCTATTTTCGCCGTTTTAACCGGTTGCTGACCCCGAAAAAACTCAAATCTGACCCCCTTAGAATTTTTGAAAATCGCTCATCTTCGAATTCATCATTTTGTTTAAAACACGAACATTTTTGCGAAATTTGGAATTTTTCTCATGTACCGAAGGTCAGATGTCGTCTGGAGTGGCACATAAATAAATATAAATTCACACACACACACACACACACACACACACACACACACACACACACACACACACACACACACACACACACACACACACACACAATATATATATATATATATATATATATATATATATATATATATATATATATATATATATATATATATATGGATACACATGTATATAAATAAATTTCTGTGTTAAAATCCAGGGATGAATTCAGGATGCTCTGAAACGGATTTGCCTACAAAAAGAACTTCATAAATTCTTGTTCTGATCATTTTGGAACCATTGCAATAGCTTAATTTTCTTTGAAAATTCGCATAAAAGGTATTTGAAAATTTGGTGTAATCAAAGATACCGTACTGTATCCGGCGACAGTTGCATTATTTCATGTAGCAACCGTTTCACGAGCTAACAGGTATTTGCACCAAACTTCCATGTGGACACTTTGTACACCGACTGATCACCAAATCGTTTTACGTACACATTTGGTACGTATATCAGTCACCGACGGCGCCTCAGTCCCTCGCGTAGGCGTTGAGGCGCCGGGTCTGTTCCAGCGCCGTTCCGCTTTGTCGGGGTCCTTGCCGGACGGATCTGGGTCCATCTGATAAGGCGGGGGCTCGACAGGATACGGGATTTTTACGAGACCAGAAGCGGTTGATTCGCTTCGCGTACCATCGTTACTCCCCTCGCGGCATCAAGTATATAAAAAGGGATAAAAAAATAATCTATAGGTAGAAATTTACAACAAGTGATAAAAAAGGAAGTTTTTGATCTGAAACTGTGATAAAATGCCTTGATTTCAAAGTCACTACCAACCAACATAATAGTGAGGCATTTGCACGCCATAATCGCCCTTGAACTGCGGTGTCTAAGAGGCACACACACATATTACACACAAAATAAGTTTTCAGTTTCTCGCAGGCACTTACTCCCAAACTGGCACCATTTTCGTTCAGGTGTCTCAGAGACACACATTTCACTCACTCTTATATTGTTTATTACATATTTATTTGTACATATTATCATACATACAGTACATCTGAAATACAATGTTGGCTGCTGTAAACTACTTCAAACCATTGCTGCTCTTGTAGCCCGTCTCATTACCTCCATTACATTATCCATTAATTTTTTTCTTCAATATTCCTTCATTAGATTTTACATTCTACTCTTCCATTACCTGCCTACTTGGAAATCATTTGTTCATCGCAAGTGTTTTGGCTTGTTGATTCTATTTCCTAATTTGCATAATCTTCTCTTTGTTACAGTTCGCAATGGCAAGTAAAATCCCTGCTTTTTTTATTTTATTTATTTTTAAAATTTATTTATATTTTATTTTATACTATATTTAAATGTATTTAGATTTTATATGTTTCTTTAAATAGTTATCTAAGTCATGTTCAAAAATTATTTTCATTAGTTTGGCTCATCTTTTTTGATCAGCCGCTCTCAAGAGTTAATCTAGCTTGAATTTCAAATGTAATTAAGGATTTTAGAATACAGAGCTTGTAAAGTAATGATGTACAGATATTGTGATAGATTTTAGAATATACAGCTTGATTTTAATACAACACAATGAGACTGATCTCTTTTAATTTCCATTAGTAGTCACGACTATGTATTCAAGGCTGGTTTTTTTTACGGTTATGTTTTATCAAATGGTTCTGGAATTAAATATTTTCTGTTACTTTATTTTATTCATAAACCCATGTTTAATCCCATTTTCATGAGATTATGACTAATAATAGGGTAAAAAATAAGTTTAGATAGCATTAAAGATATAGGATGTGAACGTTTCTGATTTACTAGGAGCACACTGCAGAAAATTACCCATTTTACAGGGTTCAGTGTCTCTCAGACACATATTCCAACTCTGGATGTGCCTGAGGGACACACGTTCTGAGGAGCGCAGCAGGAACGGATGTTCCTCTCTAAGTGTTCATCGAATGATCTTGTTGGGAGCTTTCCACAAACAGTGCACTGTGAAGGGTGTCCATCCGGCTAGCGAAGTAGAGCCCGGAAATTCGAGCTATACATGGTGCACAGCCGCCCATCACGTCATCAAGTGAACAGCTATGACGTCACGACCCATCACCCAAAAGCGCAGGGGAAAATGTCCAGACTTGGATGGACATCTGAGACCTTGAAGAGAACGTGACTAGAAGTTGGTTCGTGTTCTAGATCACGTACTTTCGAAACAGTCATTTAAAGTCTAAATTTTAATTAGACAGATACGATATATATATATATATATATATATATATATATATATATATATATATATATACTCGGCCCTTCGGGCCTCGCCAGGGGGCAAGCCCCCTGGACCCCCAAAGGGGGCTCCGCCCCCTCGGAACGGCTTCGCCGTTCCTCACCCCCGAAGGATGTGTTCTTATACTTCGTATAACAAAGGAGAATTTGCTATGCAATTGCAGATACCAAATTCAAACGAGCCGTTGCCAATACGGGGCCAATTTCCATAGAAACACATTAAAAAATGCCAAGCGGCGCCCGTTACCATGAAATGTAGGTAACTAGTTATTCATAGGTAACAAAGATAACGTTGGTAATTCTTTATCACATTCCTCTTTGTGCTCATCTTTATCACATTCCTCTTTGTGCTCATCTTTATCACGTTCCTCTTTGTGCTCATCTTTATCACATTCCTCTTTGTGCTCATCTTTATCACATTCCTCTTTGTGCTCATCTTCATCACATTCCTCTTTGCGTGACGCGTTTTTGTGACAGGACATTTTTTTCACATGACCCCCGGCGTTAAAATTGCATAGCAATTAATATAAACAGCGATAATCGAACCTGAAATTGAGGTATACCTAAGTCTTTATTATTTCAGCAAGATCCTAGCAAAACTACGGGAATATACCTACCAAGAATAGTAGCTACGATTCACCGAATTCAATTGGAATTATGGAGTCATTATTTAACTGGAGTGAGTTTTGTACCTGAGGATGCTCAGAACTTGAGTGAAACGCTTCGTGCTAAATATAAATTGGTGGTAAACTGTAGGGTTATTTTGGTTTATTATTTTCACTAATGAACCTTTGAAATCGAGAATGAAAAAAAAAATTCTAACCCCCTCAAAATTAGATGGTTTACGTTTCATTCAACTCACATAGAATCCGCAAATCGAATAAAAAATTTCTGTCCGTCCGCCGTACTTCGCACTTTTTTTTTAGTTACCATGAACCGAAATTAATGAAATTCGGGTTATAGGTTCCGTTCGGGGTTAGTTGGTCCGCGAACCTCGGCGTTACTGTCAGTCATCTCTAAGGGGTTCAAAATAGGGGTTGAAATTTTCAGAACGCCGTAGCTCGAAAATGTTCACTTGAAGGATATGGTTTTTTTACGTTTTTAAATTGATCTTGAACTAAAGAATTTTTTGAGACCACCCGGAGCATTGTACGACCAGCCTTTCGTTGCACCGCAAAGCTTCGTCAACATGATCGTGAATCAAATGGTATAAATCCGGCCCAGATATTTATCACTGCTAGGAAGCACCTGATTATAATCAAGGATGGCTGTATCGAGTTGGTTATTCTGTGATATTATTCCATTCGAAAAATGGTGGATCTTTTGGGTTGTGTTGATAGTTCAACAAAGTAGAAGTATTACTGGGTAAATTATTACACAACGGTATATTATTACACAACGGTTTATTATACCATCTACGTAGAAGGGGCATCTATACAAGTAAATTATTACACAAAGGTGTATTATTTACCTTATGCTTCATGAATAACAAATAATTAATGATTAAAATATTGAATCCCGCGCATTTGTATGAAACTTCAATTCCGGGGCCGGTTCCAGTACTCGATTTAGGACTTTCCTGGGGGGAGCTAAAGAGTCATACAGTGATCTACGCAGAAGGAGCAGCTATACAGGCAAATAATAAAACCGTTGTGTAATCATTTGCAGCGTTTTTTGTCTTGTTATTTTACATCGTAATAAGAGTTATTGCTCTTGGCTCATTGAAAATTCCAAAAAATGAATATCAAAAAATGCGTCTCGCTAGTTTAAAGGGTATCGTCTCATGTTTACTATTAAATTCTCTATGATTTGATTCTCAGGTCTCTTTCTGGCTACAGATCCCATCATCTCATTTCACTATCACATCCGCCTCAACGAGGGTCGCTGGCGGTATAATTCAACACCCATTTAAAAAGGCCGCCCCGTGAGAAGAGCGCCGGACTATGAAGTTGTTTCTTTTCTGAGTCGGTGAGACGGAACGACCCTCTCGACCGCTCAGTGCTGGAGAGACACCTGCGCTGGCTGCACATCACAACTTGGCCAGAACTGAGGCGACGGCCGGAAACCAGCTCTTGACCCTCAGGAAATCGTTTGGACTTAATCTGCTCGTCAACATGGGCAAATAAGCTGTCTTCAGCAATATGGGTAAATAAGATCCAACGATTGCACACGGGCTGACGAAACTTACAGTCCGATTTCGGGACTGTAATTTCATATGGGACCACGTAGGGCCCACGCCGCAACTACCCGCCAAATTTCTACTCACCACGACTTATTTTGTCCAACCACGCTTACATTAACTTGCGCTTAAAAGTCTGCGTCAAAAGTTTTAATCAATTCCTACCACCACCCACAGAGGAATCGTGGAAAATCGTGCAATGGAAGATGAGCCAACAAAACGTGCTGGACCAGACAAGCAGAGAAAGCAAAGTGAATGAGAAACTAGTGAGAAGCGTTCGGAGAGATTTTGCTGAATCTTTGCATATTCATCTACCTTCGATGACAATGCAATCATAAAAACATACACTAATTAATTACGGCCCCCAGGCTTTTTTTAAATTTATTTTTAGTCACAAAAATTCCAATGTTCCCGAATAGCATAAAAACTGACTAGGTACAAGATTTTCTAAAGACCAGAAACAAGTTGATATGAAATTGAATAAAACTACGATTATTATGATCAAACTATGAATAAAAGCGTGGAGCGCTAGTTTACCATAAATTAGAATTTTCATGCACTAAACGCTTTTATTCACGGTCACTAACTTAATAATTTGATTTTCCTGGTACTTTTCGTATTTCATGGAGTACCAGGAAAAAAACTATTTTCTTCTTTTTAGTGCATTTAGGTACCTACCTACCGTGTTTTTAAAACGTTCTTTATTTTTTTTTATTTCCTCCTTGTAAATTAATTAGTAGATTTTCAGGCAGATGAGGAACCATTTTTTGCAGAAATCTGCGATTTTCAGGCGGACGTGGAACCATTTTTTTTCCAGACATTACCTAAGCAAAACGTGAATGAAAATTTTGATTTTGAGGAGGAAAATTACGTTCCTTCAAAAAGTGATCACAAGACCACTAACTTCCACTAACTTGGTAGACTCCATAAAGCCCCCACTGCAGGAAATAAACCGGGCCCCCTATTATACAACACTTCTAAATTAGTACCCAGGTTCAACAAACTTCTTCATCACTCATCCAACTCAAATGTCTGTGAGGGACGACGTCTCGATCATGTTTGTGGAGACTAAGAGCAAGTATTCATCTCCGCGACCTTTACAGTTCCAGAGTAAAAGATCCGCTGCATCATCATTATTTAAACAGCTGTCACACAGCGGAGAGCGGAGACAGAGCTATAGCCATACACACATACTCATAATATCGCTAAGTCCAACCTGATATGTGTCCTGTTAGGATCCCAATGATTTGCTTCGCACGGTATTACCCAGAGTCTGCCTTTATCTGTATTCTTCTCTTCATTTTCGCCTGGTCATCCACTGACGGCTGACGGGTTCATGTTCTGTAGGTATTTCAAGCAATGCATAGTGTGGTGGCTAGGTGAGGTAAGGTGTGTGAGTGCGATGGAGGAGAAGGTTGCTGGATCTAGCGTCTAAAAGGTTAACACCTATGGCAAAGTCAGGAAGGTTACCACCACTAAAGATGCTAGAGGGATGTACCCAGTGGTTACGACTCGAGGCTGGTTATCACCAATGCCGGTTCCACCAATCTGGGATCTTTTGTGAGAAAAGGTTAGGAGGCATGAGAGGAGAGAGAGGAGAGAGATAAGTCATCGACTTGAGGAGAGCGTAGAATGAGGTGAGAGGCGCAGCCAGCGAGTTTTTATAGTCACCTGTCCTCTCACCCCCAGTCCATGGGGACTGGTGGGGAGCTTTCAGGTTTCTGTGACTCTGGTCACGTACGCCATCTCACTCGTTGTGTTTATTATTTGCACAATCTTAATACACAAGATTTGATGTTCTGGGAGGATCACGACACATAGGAACGAGGTTCATCATCAGCTCGTTCATTTTTTTTACATTCTGAGGCGGTTACTAACCACCATCATTGAAAAACTACGACGACCATAATAAGTTTTTGTAACTAAAATAAATGGCTTGTACCTGACATACATTACGTTCACGTTATTATAATAATTTTTCGTGTGTCTGATGGCAGAGACGGCTGTACTGCCCTAATTATGTACACGATGCTCAATAAAAATATTCCAACTCTAACTCTAACCCCCCCGGGGGAGTACTGCGGTACTCACCTCAGCAGTTCCTTCGGTATAGCACCTCGGCTATGATTACCTCAATTCTAAATGTAAATGTTAATAATGTACAAGCACAAGGCGCATGCCAAAGATTGACAAATATTTATGACAATTCAGAGGCGTTTTTCCCAAGAACTCTTGCTACCTTCTGGATCTTGAACTGGATTTGGACCAGCCCTGTCACTCTACTTCGAAACGCATTCACTCACAGCTTACTGTCCCACCTTGAATATTGTCACCACCTCGCCCAAAGCAACCAGCGAGAGGTCTGTCTTAACAAAAACTCGTCACGTCTATTTAAATGTCTGGCCGGCGTCCAGAAGTCGAAAAAAACTCGCGGATGACGAAACGGAAAAAAAACTCTTTTTTCCCCGACCGTCTCCGATTTCCTAAACTCCCTCGTCATATCGGGCGTCGTGGACGGCGCCATCACAGCAAAGAATTTGTATATCGAAATGTTATATTTATATCGGTTACAATGTCAAAGTGAATGCTGAAACGTATTCTTGGCCTACGTATTGGGTAGGAAATTCACAATTTTGAAACCAGTACCACTCCATTCCTCGCATTGGTTGGGAGATTCCAGGGGATCAAACGTGCAATTTCTTTATTCCTCCCAATAGTATATCATAATCACGGAGATCTTCACAAAAATTTTGTCAAAGACACTAGCAGGGCCAATTAACAGGCGTTGTCACAAGATTACGTCAAGGCATTTTCCTGCAAAAACTTACAAAATGCATAGAACTACAGTTAATCGGCAGATCAACCGATTTCGAGTTCAGTTTACGATTCTACACCAAGAAACATGGGAAGGTTCCTATCCTACCTGCCAACTCTGATTTCTTCAGGGCCCCAAGAGTTCAGTACAGTTTTCCCATACACTCGCCTCACTGTGAATGGCCACCTTACTAAGGAAGTATTTTTTTTAAATTCTTAACTTTCTCCTAAACTTCGTCTTCTGATGCAATACACCCAATAAATCAATGCAATAAATCTTAATCACGACGGATTCCTACACAGCTACCTTGGATCCTATTGGAGCAGAAGAATTGTGTGAATCTTACAATTGGTATTCAACAGATTTCGCTGGTAGGCAGAAATGCAGGATACTGGAACTTGATTATTAAATCAGAAGCATGACCAGTGATGGGCAACGGGAATACTTCCACGGAAACTTTCGACATTTAGCCATTTACATTATTTTGTATTATTTTAACGATTAGATACGTACCTATGCAACAGAACGTACCAATGCTAAATTTAAAAAAAAATTCAATAATTGCACATGAAAGCAATAAATGAACAGCCAAAATTTCTGTACGTATGTCCAATAGAATAATAAACCCATGTGACTTTACAGCGTTCTTTCTTTCACGTTTCAAGGTGCGTAGATTCCAAAAATGCAATGTCCGTCCGCCCGCCGTATTACGCGTACGTATGTACTCTAATTTCGGTCTAAACAATTCGTTCTTTCGCGCACGGGCTCCATTTGGGCCCTAGTTGTCCCGAAACTTTGCAGCCCGATCGGAATATACCCAGGGGTGTTATGGGTGAAAACAGGGTATAAAAATAGGTATTTCTTGTGTTTGAGTAACACGAGCTTTTGAGGTATTGTTTTCCATGTTTTCTAGGACGAGAAGACCGAATATGAAGTCAATTTTGACCAAAGAATGGAAAATTAGATTTTACCAGTAATAAACCCATGTGACAAGGACTTTGCAGCGTTTTTTATTTATTTTGAAGTAAAAACGCTGCAAATCCCTGCACAACGGTTTATTATTTTGTACAGAATACCCTTCTGTTACAGATCACAGCTCTCTGTATAGATAACCCGTCTATATAATATAATATGTACTATTCTATACATATTACGTAGATCGCAGATCCTCCAAGGTTAGTTCCTAACCCCACACTCGTTACTAGGTACCTACCTAAATCACGAGTTAAATGTTGCTAAAGTAATTCTGTCCACGACAAACAGCAATTAAAATGGCAAAAAGAAACGCAAATAATGAAGTTCTGAAAGGAAATTGTTGACGTGGAGTGAAAAAGTTGCAAAAGTAGCTACCAACAAACTCCAGCCCCTTCTATGTAGATGGTATAATGAACCGTTGTGTAATAATTTACCATTGTGTAATAATTTACCCATCAATAATACTTCAACGTTTATTCAAGTTTCACTACCTATCAACAAACTCCAAAAGAGACACCATCATTTTCCAAATGAAATAATATCACAGAACAACCAACTCGACTTCATACTCCGTGAATATAATCAGGTGCTCCCTCGCAATGATGATCTCGGGCCAATTCCCTATTGTTAGCGCGTCCCTAGTGATGATATTTGGGCTGAATGTATACAATTTCATTCGCCATCCTTTTGAAAATTACTGTCGGTGCAAACTTCTGGGCCTTATTGTGAACGAACGGCTGGACGTACAATGCTCCGGGTGGTCTTAAAAATCTCCCAAGTTCGAGAACTATTTAAAACCGTAAAAAAATTCGTGGTTACGGCGTCCTGGAGATTTCAACCCCTATTTTTCACCCCTTAGGGATGGCTGACAAACGCCGAGCTTCGAGGACCAACTAGACCCCAAATGGGACCTATAAACCGAATTTCATCAATTTTGTTTCATGGTAACTAAGAAAAGTGGCCAGTACGGCGTACGGGGGACAGATAGAAATTTTTTTATTGCAGTTTTGGATTCTACATACCTTGAAACGTAAACCATCAAATTTTGAGGGGGGGTTAGAATTTTTTTTCATGCTCTATTCCAATGGTTCATTATTGGGGTAGGTTCCGCTATATGCCCCCAATTCTTAAACATTTTTCTATTAACTTTAAACCTTATAAAAATGATGTAGTCGAGTAACTGAACTAACATTCCATCAATCAACAAGGATTTACAGGTATTCCGGTCAGTATTGTTATCGCTGTTATCTTATCTTTCTCGGGAATTCCGAATCTATTCAGAAGTCCCAAACAACCTGCTCATTCACGGGATAGTTTCTGGAATTGTTTATCTTGTTTGAGATGTGAGCGCTAGCGAGCATCCAGATCGCTTGACAATGCGAGCGGCGGAATGGGAACTAAACTTCTTGTACACCTGCTGGAGCGCACTACTTAGACGAGGGGTGGAGTGGGCTACTTTGGGTACCGAACGTCGTAAGAATTGGGGGCATATAACGGAACCTACCCCATTATTGAAAATAATAAACCAAAAAATGCAACGCGATTGGCCAACTTGAACAATTCAAGTTATCGAGGAAATCGTAGGTGGTAGATGTAAGAAGGACGGTGGTGCACTTCCTCGTTTCAGTAGATGTGACACAGGGACAGTCCGAAGGCTGCCCTGCTCAGATCCGCACAGTTCCACACAGCTGGAACCCCATTTCGATATCATCGCACCTTTTTACCGCAACGTTACCCAACCATCTCGCTCCAAATAACAACTTCAAAACGGATCGAAGTAGGGCGAAAATACGAGATCGGGACGGAGCGAACCTGTAGTTTCCCATAGAAGGAGCCTTTTTCCATCGTCTACCTTAGAAGGCGGTCTTATCTCAAGAGGTATTGTTACATATTTATGAGAAAAGGAGTGTTCTGGAGGGGCGGAAGGGGGGTCGATACCGACAGTCGACCGATGTCTATAAATAGCGGTACCTCACCGGGGGGGATATCGTTGACAATAATTAGCGGTGTTTATCCTTTCATTAACCCTTAAATGGGTTTCGTAGTGCATTTCACGTATCTTACGAAGTTGTTTTTCCGTCTTCACGAGTCAACCGTATTCGGCGCTTGTCTGATGACAGCGAATGGGTCTTATGCTCGCAGTCAATTGGCTCCTAAGCCATTCGATGCCTCCTGATCCGCAACAACAACGACGACGTTTTAACAAATCAGGTATAAATAACAAACAGGGACGTAAATTTCAAAGTGCGCCCATACAGGGTTCTCAAGGACACAAGAGAGGACCAATTGACGAGGTACTCACCGATGATTTCATTTCCAAATGTAGAATCTTTTGAAATCGACTGAGAAAAACAATAAAATTAACCGCTAAAATATCTTGCAAACATTTCAAGATATGCAGAATCCAAAAATTAATTATAACAAACCACTTGCGGCGGAGTAGTGGAAATCCATGGCAAAAAACTACAGGATAAAAATATAATAGCATTCGCTCAGCAAAAAATTCTTTTAACACCCCCTCAAAATTTTTCCTTTCATTTTTCAAGGTGCGTAGATTCAGAAAATGCAATGTCGTCTGCAGTCCGCCATCCACTGTCCGCCGCCCGCCGTATCACGCATACCGGCTTCATTTTCGGTCTAAACATTCGTTTTTTTCGCACACATGCTCCACTTGGGCCTTAGTTGTGTCCGGAAAATTTGCAGCCTGATCGTAATACACCCAGGGATGTTATGACCGAAAAATGAAAGTAGGAATTTTTTGTGTTATTTGTGTTTTAGTAACATGAGCTTTTGAGGTATCGTTTTCCATGTTTTTTAGGACGAGAAGACCGAATATGAAGTCGATTTTGACTTAAAAAGTGGAAAACTGGGGTTCTAACGAAGTTTCAGCCTTACATTTACGTTTAATTTTGGTATAAAATCGTCGCTCTTCTTCACACAGTTTGGGTCCCCATTTGGGAACACACTTCGGTCTTAGTTGTGCTACAAAGCTCGACAGCCCGATCGGAATACACCCAGGGGCGTTATGGGAGAAAAACTGGTGAAAAAATGGGAGTTTTTTTGTTGAGGTTTTGGTGAACATGAGCTTGTGATGTACAGTTTTTTCGTGTTTTTTAGGGCGAGAAGACCGAATACGAAGTTGATTTTGACCAAAGGGTGAAGAATTGAGGTTGTAACAAAGGTTAAGCTCCCAAAATTAATTTTTTATGAGTCAAAAACCTGGTAAATTGTCTGAAACCACCATAAATTTGTATAATAACACTAGAAGTAGTATTAGCATGTGAATCAAGACAATTAAATGGCACTATCAATGTTCAAGGATAATCAGCTCTGAAAAAAAAAAAAAAAAAAAAAAAAAAAAAAAAAAAAAAAAAAACAGCCGAGGTAGTGTTTTTGGGAGCTAAAATTGGTGGAAAACATGTAAAATAACTATTTCAATCACTGTGCATGAAAGAAACAGCAACATTTCTGCAGGTATGTCCAGTAGAATAATAAACCCGTGTGACAAGGACTTTGCAGGGTTTTTTGCTTTGAGAGCCATCGCGGCGGTTCCCGTCCTGTTCCTACCCCATGCCGTGACCGCCGCGTCCCACCCAGTGTGCTTATCTCCATTCAAATACACAGAAGCGAAAAATATACCCGTGTCCCGTGGCTGTTTCCTATCCTGTTCTCGCATAGTGTGTGATAACCTTAAAGGTACTCACACACTATGTGGGAACAGGACACGAAACGCCGTGGGTAGGACGCTGGATGTCCGCCGACCGCCCCAGTCCCTTCCTGCGTCTACACCCACATTAGACAGGACTTACTTCAACTGTTTCCCCCACCGCTCGCCATGCTACCCTCGTCACAAGCGAGAGTGTGAGGGTGAACACGGGGAAGGCGTACGACGGTGGTACGACATTGGACGGTGGAGGGAGAACGTCCCGTGCCAGGCAACGCCGTTTTTCGCTTTGAGAGCGATCGTGGCGGAACCCGACCTGTTCCTACCCCATGCCGTGACCGCCGCCTCCGACGCAGTGTGCTTACCTCCATTCAAATATGTCGTGAGTCCCTCCCGGGAACACTCCTATAATATTAAGTTCTCACCAATATCCAAACGCCAAACTAAAGCTCCGTAAATAAAGATATGAGTGGGGACAGGCGACAGAACCCAGGGTTACTCAACCTGGGGCCCCACTACCAGCTCCTTGCAAGGAGTTGGAGGGAGAGGCCCCCAAGTCCTATAAAACCCTGGATCCTGGAGCTCAAGCTTCATTCGACACTTCCTCTAACCAGCTCTCTCTTCTCTCTCTTACCTTCCCTCTCAGATGATCGGTTGACTACAGCCGCCTGAGAATTTCACCTCCTCTCTCCTCCTCCTTGTCTAGATGATCGGTTGAATACAGCCGCCTAGACAAGGGACCTCTCCTTTCCTCTCCTTTACCTAGATGAACGGTTGACTACAGCCGCCTAGGTAAAATTCCCTCATCCACCTCTCTCTCCTCCCAAGTCGTAGATGTTCGGTTGATTACAGCCGCCTGCGACTTTTCCTCCTTTCCTCTCCTTTACCTAGATGAACGGTTGACTACAGCCGCCTAGGTAAATTCACTCACTCACCTTCCTTCCTTCCACGCCACCGTGATGAGAATTTTAAATTCATCACAGTGGTGAACCCGACGTTCACTCAACCTTCTTCCTTCCCACCTTCCCACCTAATGTGTCGCCCCAGTCAAATAGTTCGGTGTCCCCAATTTTAAAAGTCAAATTTTAAAATTTAAAATTCAAACAGTCTAACAATTTTCGCAATTTTGGCCCAACCTCAACCGCACGGAGACCACACAACTCTCACATCTCCGCCCAGCCACACGCACTTCCACTTCCCTTAATTGCGAATTTCAAATTCAACAAATTTGAATTTTGAGTTACAGCTATGGACCCGAACTCACCATCGCCCCCGCTCCTGCGACCAGCCACGCTGCAGCCGCCCGCCGCTGCGACAACTGACGCAACGGCCTCAACCGACAACCCCTTCTCCACCCTCTTGCCACCAAGCTCTGCGACATCAGCCGCCGCCACCACCGCTGCAGCCGCAGCACACGCCGCCGCCGACGTCATATCCACCTCCTCCGCCTAGCCGACACGACAACACACCACGACGTCCCGCGGCGGGCCACCCCCCTCGCCAAAACGGGGGGGACCGCCGCCGCGGCCGCCAACCTCCCACCAGCAACTCGCTGTACCACCATACCCCTTCCCCGGACACACACCGTTCCCCCACCCGGGAACGGCAACCCCTCCACCTCCCCCACGGCCGCACCTCCCTGCGCTGCCACCAACCCCCGTCCCCGAACACACACCGTTCCCCCACCCAGGAACGGCAGCCCCTCCACCTCCCCCACGTCCGCGCCTCCCTGCGCCGCCCCCAAACAATGCTACCCCTCATACGACGCCGCCACGGCCGCCAACCCCCCAACCGCGCCTAGCTGCGCCTCCAAGCCCCTCACCCCACCACCAACCGTTCCCCCACCTCGGAACGGCCCCTCCCCGCCCGCCACCAGGGCAACCAACCTTCCGGCCGCCACTCACGCCGCCGCTACCGTTCCCCCACCCCGGAACGGCCCCTCCACGCCCGCCACCAGGGCAGACAACCTTCCGGCCGCCACTCACGCCGCCGCTACCGTTCCCCCACCTCGGAACGGCCCCTCCACGCCCGCCACCAGGGCAACCAACCTTCCGGCCGCCACTCACGCCGCCGCTACCGTTCCCCCACCCCGGAACGGCCCCTCCACGCCCGCCACCAGGGCAGACAACCTGCCGGCCGCACCTCACGGCGCCGCCAAAACCCTCTCCCCGCCAACTACTGTTCCCCCACCCCGGGAAAAACCCCCCACAACCGCCAACAGGTCCTCCAACCTCCCGGCCGCACCTCGCGACGCCACTACCCCACCTCCAGACAAACCCCCCACCGTTCCCTCACCCCAGAACGGCAACATGACCACCCGCGTCTCCTTCCCAGGGGACAAACCCCCACCGCCACCTCCACCCCTCAGCTCCGGCACCCCTCCTCCGGGCCTTCCGCCCCCATTTAATGTTTGCATCGGCCCTCAGCCCCTGTCACTTTGCGCCTTCAGCTTCACCTCTTGTTTGCCGTAGCCCTCAGCTCCTGTCACCTTGCGCCTTCAGCACCACCTTTTGTTTGCCGTAGCCCTCAGCTCCTGTCACCTTGCGCCTTCAGCTCCACAAATATTGGTTCAAACTGGGGGGACCTCTGTCGTGAGTCCCTCCCGGGAACACTCCTATAATATTAAGTTCTCACCAATATCCAAACGCCAAACTAAAGCTCCGTAAATAAAGATATGAGTGGGGACAGGCGACAGAACCCAGGGTTACTCAACCTGGGGCCCCACTACCAGCTCCTTGCAAGGAGTTGGAGGGAGAGGCCCCCAAGTCCTATAAAACCCTGGATCCTGGAGCTCAAGCTTCATTCGACACTTCCTCTAACCAGCTCTCTCTTCTCTCTCTTACCTTCCCTCTCAGATGATCGGTTGACTACAGCCGCCTGAGAATTTCACCTCCTCTCTCCTCTTCCTTGTCTAGATGATCGGTTGAATACAGCCGCCTAGACAAGGGACCTCTCCTTTCCTCTCCTTTACCTAGATGAACGGTTGACTACAGCCGCCTAGGTAAAATTCCCTCATCCACCTCTCTCTCCTCCCAAGTCGTAGATGTTCGGTTGATTACAGCCGCCTGCGACTTTTCCTCCTTTCCTCTCCTTTACCTAGATGAACGGTTGACTACAGCCGCCTAGGTAAATTCACTCACTCACCTTCCTTCCTTCCACGCCACCGTGATGAGAATTTTAAATTCATCACAAAATACACAGAAGCGAAAAAATACGACCCGTGTCCCGTGGCTGTTTCCCGTCCTGATCCTGTCCTGTTCCCGCATAGTGTGTGAGAACCTTGAGAGCGATCGGGGCGGAACCCGTCCTGTTCCTACTGCATGCCGTGACCGCCGCGTCCCACCCAGTGTGCTTATCTCCATTCAAATACACAGAAGCGAATAAATACGACCCGTGTCCCGTGGCTGTTTCCCGTCCTGATCCTGTCCTGTTCCCGCATAGTGTGTGAGAACCTTGAGAGCGATCGTGGCGGAACCCGACCTGTTCCTACCCCATGCCGTGACCGCCGCGTCCGACGCAGTGTGCTTACCTCCATTCAAATACACAGAAGCGAATAAATACGACCCGTGTCCCGTGGCTGTTTCCCGTCCTGATCCTGTCCTGTTCCCGCATAGTGTGTGAGAACCTTGAGAGCGATCGTGGCGGAACCCGACCTGTTCCTACCCCATGCCGTGACTGCCACGTCCTACCCAGTGTGCTTATCTCCATTCAAATACACAGAAGCGAAAAAATACGACCCGTGCCCCGTGGGCTGTTTCCCGTCCTGTTCCCGCATAGTGTGTGAGAACCTTGAGAGCGATCGGGGCGGAACCCGACCTGTTCCTACCCCATGCCGTGACCGCCGCGTCCCACCCAGTGCGCTTACCTCCATTCAAATACACAGAAGCGAATAAATACGACCCGTGTCCCGTGGCTGTTTCCCGTCCTGATCCTGTCCTGTTCCCGCGTAGTGTGTGAGAACCTTGAGAGCGATCGCGGCGGAACCCGTCCTGTTCCTACTGCAAGCCGTGACCGCCGCGTCCCACCCCGTGTGCTTATCTCCGTTCAAATACACAGAAGCGAATAAATACGACCCGTGTCCCGTGGCTGTTTCCCGTCCTGATCCTGTCCTGTTCCCGCATAGTGTGTGAGAACCTTGAGAGCGATCGTGGCGGAACCCGACCTGTTCCTACCCCATGCCGTGACTGCCACGTCCTACCCAGTGTGCTTATCTCCATTCAAATACACAGAAGCGAAAAAATACGACCCGTGCCCCGTGGGCTGTTTCCCGTCCTGTTCCCGCATAGTGTGTGAGAACCTTGAGAGCGATCG
This sequence comes from Leptopterna dolabrata, assembly GCA_954871275.1. Lineage (NCBI taxonomy): Eukaryota > Metazoa > Arthropoda > Insecta > Hemiptera > Miridae > Leptopterna > Leptopterna dolabrata. The sequence goes on along the minus strand of OX940976.1, from coordinate 70,627,147 downwards.
GGGCGGAACCCGACCTGTTCCTACCCCATGCCGTGACCGCCGCGTCCCACCCAGTGCGCTTACCTCCATTCAAATACACAGAAGCGAAAAAATACGACCCGTGTCCCGTGGCTGTTTCCCGTCCTGATCCTGTCCTGTTCCTGCGTAGTGTGTGAGAACCTTGAGAGCGATCGCGGCGGAAACCGTCCTGTTCCTACTGCAAGCCGTGACCGCCGCGTCCCACCCCGTGTGCTTATCTCCATTCAAATACACAGAAGCGAATAAATACGACCCGTGTCCCGTGGCTGTTTCCCGTCCTGATCCTGTCCTGTTCCCGCATAGTGTGTGAGAACCTTGAGAGCGATCGTGGCGGAACCCGACCTGTTCCTACCCCATGCCGTGACTGCCACGTCCTACCCAGTGTGCTTATCTCCATTCAAATACACAGAAGCGAAAAAATACGACCCGTGCCCCGTGGGCTGTTTCCCGTCCTGTTCCCGCATAGTGTGTGAGAACCTTGAGAGCGATCGGGGCGGAACCCGTCCTGTTCCTACTGCATGCCGTGACCGCCGCGTCCCACCCAGTGTGCTTATCTCCATTCAAATACACAGAAGCGAATAAATACGACCCGTGTCCCGTGGCTGTTTCCCGTCCTGATCCTGTCCTGTTCCCGCATAGTGTGTTAGAACCTTGAGAGCGATCGTGGCGGAACCCGACCTGTTCCTACCCCATGCCGTGACCGCCGCGTCCCACCCAGTGCGCTTAGCTCCATTCAAATACACAGATGCGAATAAATACGACCCGTGTCCCGTGGCTGTTTCCCGTCCTGATCCTGTCCTGTTCCCGCATAGTGTGTGAGAACCTTGAGAGCGATCGTGGCGGAACCCGACCTGTTCCTACCCCATGCCGTGACCGCCGCGTCCCACCCAGTGTGCTTATCTCCAATCAAATACACAGAAGCGAATAAATACGACCCGTGTCCCGTGGCTGTTTCCCGTCCTGATCCTGTCCTGTTCCCGCATAGTGTGTGAGAACCTTGAGAGCGATCGTGGCGGAACCCGACCTGTTCCTACCCCATGCCGTGACCGCCGCGTCCCACCCAGTGCGCTTACCTCCATTCAAATACACAGAAGCGAATAAATACGACCCGTGTCCCGTGGCTGTTTCCCGTCCTGATCCTGTCCTGTTCCCGCATAGTGTGTGAGAACCTTGAGAGCGATCGTGGCGGAACCCGACCTGTTCCTACCCCATGCCGTGACCGCCGCGTCCCACCCAGTGTGCTTATCTCCATTCAAATACACAGAAACGAATAAATACGACCCGTGTCCCGTGGCTGTTTCCCGTCCTGATCCTGTCCTGTTCCCGCATAGTGTGTGAGAACCTTGAGAGCGATCGTGGCGGAACCCGACCTGTTCCTACCCCATGCCGTGACCGCCGCGTCCCACCCAGTGCGCTTACCTCCATTCAAATACACAGAAGCGAATAAATACGACCCGTGTCCCGTGGCTGTTTCCCGTCCTGATCCTGTCCTGTTCCCGCATAGTGTTTGAGAACCTTGAGAGCGATCGTGGCGGAACCCGACCTGTTCCTACCCCATGCCGTGACCGCCGCGTCCCACCCAGTGTGCTTATCTCCATTCAAATACACAGAAGCGAATAAATACGACCCGTGTCCCGTGGCTGTTTCCCGTCCTGATCCTGTCCTGTTCCCGCATAGTGTGTGAGAACCTTGAGAGCGATCGGGGCGGAACCCGTCCTGTTCCTACTGCATGCCGTGACCGCCACGTCCTACCCAGTGTACTTATCTCCATTCAAATACACAGAAGCAAAAAATATACCCGTGCCCCCCGGCTGTTTCCTATCCTGTTCCCGCATAGTGTGTGAGGACCTTAAGAAGTGTCTGCTGTTGAGGTTCAATGCTCCAGAGCCACTGGGTTTGTTTACGTAATTTCCAAATCGAACACAAGCTCGGATCCGGTCCCCACAAGTAGATGACTGACATAAACGCATCCCCGCACCCAGGCACGTTGTGACTGTAATGTGGCAGTGATCTGCCCCAATGACCGCTCAATCGACGTTCCGTGAAGCCTTCGTACGCCTGTTAGATTCTGGAGAAAAAAAAACAACAAGCCGGTAGTTCAAACCGAAATCCGACACCCGAAGGGGGTCCTTTCGAAGTAAAAACGCTTTTTGGTTGGTAACCTCTCTCCAGCGGCAGCAATAATAAATGTTATCTCACGGATCGAGATGAGCCCATCACGGAGTTCCCGGCGAGTCGTGGGCGGTTTCCGCATCGTTTTGCACGGAGCCGTATTTAACCAGGAGGGAATCGCCGGTAATTTTCACGGACTGGAAGAGCCTTCTTGACGAGGGTTCCCAGGTCGATAGGAAACCGACACCTTCGATTTGGAAGAGGTCAACTAGTTGGGGAATACTACCCAAACGTCTTTCCGTACGATGATTAACAGAGCTTCATTGGTACCCAGTGGCGGACTCCCCCCCACCCCACCGCCCCACAACCACCACCATCCAATTGGCCAGAAATATACACTGGGTGAAATTAGCTTTCCATGAAAAACGACAAATTAATTTTATTTATTTTATATATCTTTATCAGGTAAGTACATAAATAGAGTGTGCTCGTGTTCTGTAAGCCCAATATTTTTGCTTCGGTAGGGAACCCTTGTATTTGTGACTGAGTAAAAAAAATTTATGCCCTCAAAAATGAAAATTTCCACTACCATTTTGCGTTTCAGACATCGAGGAACATTTTTGGTTCCGTGTCTGTCTGTGGTAATTCCTTGTAACGCCCATAACTACCCGAAATAATAAATAATCGAAATAGGATGAAATTTTGAGGGTAGATGCGGGTTGGGTCACAAAAATCGGTAAAAATGGGTAAAAAATTCAGGTGTGTTGTGACATGAAAAGAAGGCTTTTTTCTCGAAATAGTGATTATGAGTTTTGGGGTCATAACGAATCTTCAAAACACTAGCTGAACGTCACCAACTTTATAAATTCACTAATTTGGTAATGCTGCACAATTGGAACTTTCAAATTTGGCTTTGCACCCGCTCCAAATGAAAATGTTCGAAGTCAAAATTCACCCGCTCGAACTCTTGAGAGCTTTTTTGTAGTAAATGAGCGGTAGAACAAATACATGAAGTGGAATATTGGGCCGAAGGACCCGTCCTGCGGATCACTCTCGGAGCGTTTTTGTTAGATTTACACGAATAATTATGTACTTGATGAGAACACTTAATTAATGGCCCGCCTCAGTATCTCACATCTGTGTCCCTCAAAACCCATCTGATAACGGACTGGCGTGAAATCTTACGAAACCACATGGAATTAGATGAGACAGAGATATCCAGAGCCCACGGGGTTTACGGTAGTGAGTCAGTGGCGACCTTGACATGGATATTACACTTTCCACGAACAGCTGTTAAGGAAGGTCAGGGCGGCGAGCGGCGCGTGGCGCAACGGCGAACAAAAGGCGACGAACGTGAACGTGTTAAGGGACAAGAAGAGCCGATGAAAATCGACGAGGAACGAAATAAGAAGGAATATGAGGGACCGGAGCCTGTTGTGAGGGAATCCTGCAGACGCACAACGGAGTTGGAGTGCGCAAGTTCTGAACGTCGAATCACTGGATCTCCAAACAAGGATCAAAACGCTGCGAATCACTACACAACGGTTTATGATTTACAGATGCCACCTTCTGCGCAGATCACTGCTTTCTGTAGTCAATACCTGCCCTCGAGCTCTCCCCAGGAGAGCTCTACATGCAGACGTTCAAGAGACCATCAAATGAAAACTTTAAAAAAAATTAATATAAATAAATACTTTTTAAAATATAAATTAAATTAATATAATATAAATCATTTAATTTAATTTAATATATGTATATTAATTTAATATAAATAATTTAAAATAATAAATACTTTTTAAATATAAATAAAATTTTAATATAAATGTCGACGCATACTCTGCCAACTTTATTGCTATTAAAGAGTACATAGCTTCCTCGTATCAATAACATGACAGTATGTACAGGATCACCACACTAACACACACAAATGTAAGAGCGAAAAGAAGTGGAAATCGTACAAGTAATTGGGTTCAAGATCTACGCACGCGCAGTGGCTGCGATTCACGCGATTGTTATGGAATTAGTTCTTTCTGAGAGAAAGACCCCATTTGACCGAACTGGCGTTATTGGATCGTACGGGGGAGGGGGGGGGGGGGGGGGGGGAGTTTTGGTACCTCGAATTTGGTTTGCGCATACGCAGTGGCTATGTAATTCATTGCGATTTAATTCTAAACATTACATGCATACGTTCAACAGACCATCAAATGAAGGCTTTTTTTATTTATTTGAACATTTTTTAAATAAAATGTCGACACAGTTATATTCTACCAACTTTACTGTTATTAACAGTACATAGCTTCCTTGTATCAATAACATGACAGTATGTTCACGATTACCACATCAACACGCACAAATGTAAGAGCGAAAAGAAGTGGAAATCGTACAGATAATTGTGTTTAAGAACTACGCATGCGCAGTGGTTCGGGTTCAAGCGATTGTTATCGCATTAATTAACCCTTTCTGAGAGAAAGACCCCATTTGACCGACTGGCGTTATTGGATCGTATGGGGAGGGGGGGGGGGGGTGGACCTCGAATTTGGTTTGCGCATGCGCAGAGGCTAAGAACTGGAAGCTACACCCACCGAATTTGAACGAAACCAGGCCAACGGTTGACTTGGTGTTTGCGCATGCGCAATGGCTGTCCAAAATACGAGTGTAACCATCCTAGGGCCTGTCACGCATGATCCCTGAATATTTCAGCAAACCGGGTGAAAAATTGGGTAACTCGGATTCTGCGTTAGCGCGTGCGCAGTGGCCATTCCAGTACCCGATCGTGATGAAATTCATCGGGGATCATTTAGGGCCCAGCCTGCACGATCCCCGAAAATTTCATCAAATCGGATTTGAACTGAGGAGGTTACGCGTGTGGGCAAGGATTTGCGAACACAGACACTGAACCAAAATTTGTTCAGAAAAATCTCAAAAGTGAAACAAATCTCCCGCCACTTTGGTAGACTCGGAAGCGATAATTACATATTTTATGTAAACAGTAAAGGAACAGTACGGTGCATACAACGAAAATATTAACGACGATTGACGTCAGGGACATTGCATTTTGGTTTCTTGTTCTGTGAATAATACACCTATGCATTCGCTCAGCAAAAAAATTTTATAACTCCCCCTCAATGCAATGTCCGCCCGCCGATTTTAGGTCTAAAAAATTCGTTCTTTCGCCCACAAGCTCCATTTGGGCCCTAGTTGTGTCCTGAAACTTTGCAGCCCGATCGGAATATACCCAAGGGTGTTATGAGTGAGTAACAAAAAGGTAGTTTTTGTGTTTGAGTAACATGTTACTAACATGAGCTTTTGAGGTATCATTTTCCACGTTTTTGGGATGAGAAGACCGAATACGCAGTCGATTTTGACCAGAGTGGACCACTCAGGTTCTAAAGAAGTTTCAGCCTTAAATTTACGTTAAATTTTGGTCTAAAATCGAAACACTTTGGGTCCTAGTTGTGCTCCTTAACACGGACCCGATCCGCATACACCCAGGGGTGATATGGGAGAAAAATGAGAGTAAAAATAGGGGTTTTCGAGGTTTTCTTTAGGCTTTAGTGAACATGAGCTTGTGAGGTATCCATGTTTCCAGGTTCCATGTTTTTTAGGGCGAGAAGACCGAACACGAAGGTTAAGCTCCCGAAATTCATTTTTTATTATTCAAAAACCTGGGAAATTGTCTGAAATCACAATCAAATGGCACTATCAATGATCACAAATAATCTGTTTAAAAAAAAGAGCATAATTCGTGTTTTTGGGGGCCAAAATCGGTGGAAACCATCAAAAATAGCCATTTCAATAATTGCACATGAAAGAAACAATGACTGAACAGCCAACATTTCTGTAGGTATGTCAAATAGAATAATAAACCCACGTGAGAAGGACTTTGCAGCGTTTTTAGCAGGTTTCCTCTACAATTCCTGACGAGTTGGGCAACCAGCGGTGACATATCGCGAGAATCTTCAAATGCAGGCGGATGAACTCTGCAACCACTGCCAAATAAATCTGCCCGAATCCGATTTCTCGGGACCGTGAAATACGTTTGATTGGCTCCGGGATCCTGTTTCTCGGATATTCCACAGCGCTGATTCACAGTTATAAATACGGCGCTCCGAGTATTCTGAGGACGTTTCGTCTCCCTTGAGACGAGTGGAGAAGGACTTTGAAGAGGGGGTGGAGAACATTACGTGCAGTTTAATCAGGTTGTTTATTCATAATTGGCCACACGCTGTATCGTAATCAAATTTACGCGTGACACTATACTAATTGGGTCACAGATTCATGTTATTCGTGCTTCTGCGATCGATACTTGTGGATGGGGCACATATTTTCAGGTTTTGGTTTATTATTCTGTGAATAATACACCTATGTATTCGCTCAGCAAAAAGTTTTTATAACACCCCGTCAACATTTGCTCTTTTACGTTTCAAGGCGCGTAGATTCACAAAATGCAACGTCCGTCCGCCGTATCACGTGTACCGGCTTCATTTTCGGTCTAAAAAATTCGTTCTTTCGCACACATGCTCCATTTGGGCCCTAGTTGTGTCCCGAAACTTTTCAGCCCGATCGGAATATACCCAGGGGTGTTATGAGTGAAAATGGGTGTAAAAATATGTACTTTTTGTGTTTTAGATATATGAGCTTTTAAGATATTGTTTTCCATGTTTTTTGGGACGAGAACACCGAATATGAAGTCGACTTTTACCAAAGAGTGGAAAATTGAGGTTCTAACGAAGTTTGACCCTTACCTACATTTTCGTTAAATTTTTGTCTAAAATCGTCGTTCTTCCGCACACAGTTTCGGTCCCCATTCGGGAATACATTTGGGTTCTAGTTGTGCTCAGAAACAAGGCAGCTCGATTGGCATACACCCAGGGGTGTTATAGGAGAAAAATGGGTGTAAAAATCGGGGTTTTCGAGGTTTTAGTGAACATAAGCTTGTGATGTTTTCCGTGTTTTTTAGGGCGAGAAGACCGAATATGAAGTCGACTTTTGCAAACGAGTGGAATATTGAGGCTCTAACGAAGGTTAGGCCCACAAAATTCATTTGCTATGAGTCAAAAACCTGGGAAATTGTCTGAAATCACCATAAATTTGTATAATAACACTAGAAGTAGCATGAAAAGGTGAATCAAAATAATCATATGGCACTATCTATGATCAAACATAATTGTACGACCAGCCGTTCTTTGCATCGAAAAGCTTCAACACGATCGTGAATGAAGTGGTATAAATCCGGCCCAGACATCACTGCTAGGTGATATCCCAACAACTTGTCAAATTTCACGAACACTTATTCATCTAATAGGCTATACATTGATATACTTAGATTTAAAAATAACGTTGTAGTGAGGTGAAAACTGATGACTGAACGTTCGAACACATGAACAGAGGTGATTATGGGGGGGGGGGGGGGGGGATTAATTAGACCTCGTAAAATAAAACTAACGCTTCTATAATTTCATAAAAATCATACCAGAAAGTTTCATTAACAACTTTAACAATTTTAAGTTTTTAAATTTTCAAATGTTTTAGCTGATATTGGCAACATTTTAAGTAACTCTGACCATTGAGAACAGCATAATCTTACAGGAAATTTAACGTTCTTCGAAAGATGTAATTGGCTTTGTTGTAGTCTCAATATTTTCGATTTTATTAGCGTTTTTATGTCGTGAGGTAATGAAAAGTTGGAAAAACACAAATTGTCGGATATACTCGTATTTAAAACGAAGAACTTTTCGAAAAATTTCTGCTGATCATTTTTTGTTCCAAATGACGAGTAGAATCGATTCCCTGAGTCTCTCCAGAAGGAACTGGGACACCCTGTGTAACGCGTTCCTTTTAACTGGATTCTTACTTCGGCACAAGTTAGTAAACACAATGAATTATTTGTCGAAATGTAGAAGTTGACGAAGTTTCCGTCGAGAGTTAAATACGATATTCAAACGAGGTGGAGGAGTAGGAGTCTTCGGAAGGAGGTACCTAGCGGGATACCTCGGCCCTTTTGTTCAAGTGTCGTCACAAACGAAAAGTGGGACAAGCCGGGAAGAAGAAAGGCGTGTGGAAACCGTTTAAAGCCTTGGGACGGCTCCTTCCAGCATATGATTACATCTCTTCAAGTAAGAAGGGGAAGAAAAAAAACCCGCCTCAAGTCCTCCTCGCCAGAAGCGCTCCGGGTCGTCTGCCTCGTTTTGTGAGCTTGAGAAGGCAACAATGGGCTCCTCCCCCGCGAAATGGAAGTTTATTCCAACACTTTGAGAAGAAGAAATTCGCCAATTTGTGTAAAACGCTGCAAAGTCCTTGTCACATGGGTTTATTATTCTATTGGACATACCTACAGAAATTATGGCTGTTCATTCACTGTTTTCTGTCATGTGCAGTAATTTAAATAGCTATTTTTGATGGTTTCCACCAATTTTCGCCACCAAAAACACGAATTAGACTCGGCTTTTTTTAAACAGATTATCTTTGATCATTGATATTACCATTTAATTGTCTTGATTCACCTGTTGATACTACTTCTAGTGTTATTATACAAATAGGTATATGGTAATTTCACACAATTTCCCATGTTTTTGAAAAATAAAGAATGAATTTCGGGAGCTTAACTTTCGTTACAACCTCAATTCTTCACTCTTCGGTCAAAATCAACTTCATATTCGATCTTCTCGCCCTAAAAAACATGGAAAACGATACCTCACAAGATGTTCACTAACACCTCGGAAACTCCTACTTTTACACTCATTTTTCTCCCATATCATCCCTGGGTGTATTGAAAAAACTGTAAGGAAAACTCGAAATTTTCGCCCCAAAACTGGAAAATCGTGTTGTTAGAATTAAAAACGCCTCATCTCATTCAAGTCAAACGTGAAACGACTCAACTAAGGCACTAGAAACGACTTTTTAATTAATTCTAATCCTAGATTCTGAGGAGAAACACCTCAAGTCGGTGAAAATCGAGATGAGGCGTTTCACTTTGGAATCACTGGCATCATAATTACCTACTGCCGTCAAAAGGAAGAACGCCTCATTCCAAAAATTTTTGAAAATGGAGTTTTCACGTATCCTCCTCTAATTTTGACACGCTTTTTCCATTGGCGAAGTCAATAAATTGAAGATTCAAATTGGAAATCGACGAAATTTTCACCCCAAAACTGGAAAATTGTGAGAAGGAAAAACGCCTCATCTCAAGTCAAAAGTGAAACGACTCAACTACGGCACCATATAAATCTAATCCTAGATTCTGAGGAGAAACACCACAAGTAGGTGAAAATCGAGATGAGGCGTGTAACCTTGAAATCATTGGCATCATAATTACCTAAGGTAATAATAACCCAATGTGGATTTTTGAGGAGAGGTACTTACTTAGGCAGTACAAAGGGAAAATGGGCGCAATGTTATACGAGAGGGGGAGGGGTCAAAAAAGATTGGAAACCCCTGCTACAAGAGATAAAATATAAAAATTATTTATAATTGTAAAGGCAATTTAATGCTCTAAAACATCTTCCCCGAGGACCTTTACTGTAAAACGAAGGGCTGTGGTGCGAGGAGTAGGTGATTTATGCGATACGAATAACCTACGAAGTGTGTAATTACCACCTGAAAAATTTAAATATTTATGCGCAACAGCTACCCGTAGGTACTTAATTATTGTGGGATACTTTTGTTTACATTATTGCCCAGTAGGTATAGGATAAGTGTATACCCTTTTCTGTCGAGAGGATTCAGTTAGTTTCAGCACACAATTAGTTATTAAGGACCTATCCATAATAAATACACCTAGAAGCTTCCTCGTGGCCTTCACAGTATGTCACCATTAAATTTTCAGAAAACTAGAAATGTCCGGTTCGCCATGCTCATGACGATAGAATGCCGAAGCAAGGGCCTTCTTTCTCCCCAATCCCATTATTTATCTATTTATTTACCAATATTTAGTTATTTTGAAATTGTGCTTCCCAGCCAAAGAATCTTAGAACCTTATAACGAAAATATAATGTATGTTTTCTCTTGTCAATTTAGCTTGTCTCCAACTGCGCCTTCCTAGCTCAATCTGTTGTCAAGATATGATTTGTTTTAAAGGTTTTTTCGACAAAACCATGTTTTTGGCCGATAAAACTCACAAATTTTGCAAATTTTAATAAGTTTGCCTCGACTCTAATCCTTGTTTTCGAAATCTGCGTTCAAATTACCTGGAGAAGTGTATTTTCAACTCTTTGAAGTTTTATGTCTTTGGACCCAAGTTCAAACCTTGACAATTCTGAAAAACCCTTACGCAGTGAGCGTAAAGAAGACCCAACTTTTCAGATTAATTGGCGGAATTATTCAACTGTTATTTAATAATACGAGTACCTTACCCGCATCATCCCTGAAAATCTGACCAAAATCCGTTCAAAATTGAATTACCGAATCTCTGAATCTCTTCTGAATTATTATTAATTATTAATTGACCGTGACATGAAAATCTCGTTAGTTACGACCGTTGATTCGATCATGATGAAACTGATAGGGGACGATCTATCTAGCTCTAAACCCACACAATTCCTGAAAATTTGATTGAAATCGGATCAAAATTGTGGAAGTTATGGCTGTGGCAAGGAAATGTGGACAGACAGACGGACTGACAGAAACGAAACCAAATTTGTTCAGGAGGCCCTGAAACGCAAAATGCAAGTGGAAATTTTGATTTTGGAGCACAAAAAAAATTTATTTCGAAAGTGAAAACAGAGCTTCCGCTGCCTCGCAGACTCTGAAGCAAAATTGATTCTTTGGAGCCTGATGCCAAATGTTTATGGATATGACTGTTCGTTGCCCTACAGGCCCTACAACTAATTAACATAACGCTATGATGGGACCAAGTATGGTATCAAGATGGCCATTTGCCACTCCCTGGCACAAGTTTTCACTCCGCAGGTTCAAGCACGGCTACGGAGCGTGAGACAGTCGGGGATTCAGGGAGTTCACAGGTCAACTGCTATCCAAACCCAGGCGATAAGACATTGTCTGAGCAAAGTGAAATGTAAACAGGCCATCTGAGGAGGTCACGCAAACACGACGTGGACTGCGAATATTGTCGTCATTCAGACTCGTAATGTATTCGTTAGAAGTTAAGGCAGCTCATTCGAAACTTTCGCACAGCACACTTCGATAGCAGTGGAACATTTCCACGCAGCACACCCGCAGCAACAGATCAAACAACCAAACAAACACATCGAACTCCCAACTAAATGAGTCTTTTTTTGGTTTATTATTTTCAATAATCAACCTTTGGAAGCGAGCATGAAAAAAAAAACTTTTTAACGCCCCCTCAAAATTTGATGTTTTACGTTTCAAGGTATGCAGATTCCGAAAATGACGTACTGAGCACTTTTCTTAGTTACGGTGAGCCAAAATTGACGAAATTCGGTTTATAGGTCCCATTTGTTGTCTAGTTGGTCCTCGATGCTCGGCGTTACTGTCAGTCATCTCTAAGGGGTTCAAAATAGGGGTTGAAATTTTCAGATACCTTCTTTTACGCGAATCTTTTTACGGTTTTAAATAGTTCTTGAACTTACCAGTTTTTTGAGACCACCCAGTAAGGCCTCCAAGTTTGCACAACAGGAGGGTCAATCAAATTGTATACATTCGGCCCAAATATCATCACTAGGGAGCATCTGATTATAATCACGGATGGCTGTGTGAAGTCGAGTTGGTTGTTCCGCGATATTATTCCATTTGAAAAAATAATGGCTCTTTTGGAGTTTGTTGATAGGTAGTGAATCTTGAACAAACGTTGAAGTATTATTGATGGGTAAATTATTAGACAGTGGTAAATTATTACACAACGGCTCATTATAGCATCTAAGTAGAAGGGGCTGGATTTTGTTGAGTTCTTTTGCAACTTGAACAATCGTTGAAGTATTATTGTGGGCAAATTATTAAACAACGGTAAATTATTACGCAACGGAAATTATTACGAAACGGTTCATTATAGTCTCTACGTAGAAGGGGCATGTATGCAGGTAAATTATTACACAATGGTTTATTATTTGCCTTATGCTTCATGAATAACTACAAAATAATTAATGATTGAATTACTGAATCCCGCAAATTTGTAGGAAACTTTAATTCCGGGGCCGGGTCCAGTACTCGATTTAGGGCTTTCCTGGGAAGGAGCATGAGGGTAGGTATGGACCACAGAAAACAGTGATCTACGCAGAAGGGGGATACAGGTAAATAATAAACCTTTGTGTAATAATTTGCAGCGTTTTTTTCTAAATGAGACTTTTAATATTGAAATAAAATTTCAAACAGCCTCAGGGTGAACAGAGAATCAATAAATGGGAGCCCGTTTCACATTCCATGCCTAACTGTACACAACATGATGTGACCCTTAAAATGCAGTGAGGTTTTGATGTACCCAGCTTCTGATATAAGGAACTACAGTGAAATCCCTCTATAGTGGACCAAAATGCCACGGGACCAAAATAAGTGTCCACTATAAAGGGGTGTCAAAAAATTCCAACGAATTTTTTTAATAATACTGTTTTTTATTATTTAGTGTGTATGCACAAAAAATTCGTTAAGTTTGTTAAAAATGCATGTATGAATATTACAAAACAATTAGGGTACTTTAGGTCAAAAATACAAGAATAAATGGATAAATTCATGAATAAATAACATTTTATGATTAGAAACAATTGGAGAATCGAAGACTGTTTTTTCATTTTTGATTCGGTCATTTCCAGTTCGTGATGCAGTGACACTTCTCACGAGTGAAAAAATGCGACTGGTGACGGAAAGAACGTACTTTCCGTACAGCAGGAGAGTGCCAGTGGGTCAGGGTCAAATGAATCCAAATGATGGCCAATGTGAACAAACCAAAAATGAATTCGAACGATGGCAAATTTACTCGTAAACAAGCAGGAAATGAGCTCTGTCAGATCAAACATAGCTGTCAGATAAGAAAAAATGTAAATTTTTCTACACGTCTAAACGGGTCTATTGTCCACTGCGAGGGGTTCAGGATGACGAAATGAGTGTCCATGTCCCTTTATAGAGGGTGTCCGCTATACAGGGGTTCAAATACACTGAATATCCTATCTCTACGCCGGGACCATGACCGAACCGTCCATTAAGAGGAGTGTCCGCCATATAGGGGTGTCCACTAAGAGGAGTTTCACTGCAGTTGCAATCGTCCGAAATCCAGATTCTAATCGGGAAACTATCCGAATTTCTTTCCTTTTTGACTTTTATCAAAACTTCACGCAAGCAGCGGTTCAAAGGTTGATCAAGACTTTGTCGTCCACAAATCGCTTTTATTGCAGCAATTGCTGTAATTAAAAATGTAATTGGCTCACAGAAAGTGTATGATAGACAGTATGACCGTCCGCGCATCCACTAATTTAGAGGTTACCTAGTTAAGGTTCGATCCCAAGATGGTCCGATTTGGATTTCGTCCAGAACAAAGCAAACAACAGACCAAACTTCGCAAATTTCAACAACGCAATTTCAAAAAAATTTTTATTCATATTTTTGTTTTCAAATCTTGCAACTCATTATGTGCCATGCATGGTCTGAGCCTGGTCAATGTTCATAGTAGGTACTGCATTGGACTGAATTATTTCAGAATTCTGGTTTCAGGAGTGAACTGGTAATGGTGACAGCAGGTAATGACAGGGGGCAACATCAAGTTCATAACATCAATGGTAATCGCTGGTAGCGACGAAACTTCTTTCAAGAGATAATGCACCACAACGTCGTGACGCCCTTCAAACTTTAATCTACCACGTTAAACATTTCAAAATAGTAATTATGGTTACGTAAATAGAAGAACTTGAAGTGAGACGACACTTCCAAGGTATATTTCTGAACCAACATAAAAAATAAATAAAATCGGAAATATAATAAATAAGAAAATTGTCCCTTATTGGGAAAAACCAAAGATCATGGATACGTCTGTATCAAATTTCAAATGTGCTCTAGGTAATACACTGACATACCTAATCCTAACTACTAAAAGAAATACACTGCCAAGGTGATGGCACAGGAGCTTCCTCGTCACAATCAGAGTGACCCATTATAAAATGGAACAGACTCGGAAGCAAAATAACATAACATAACATTACATTACATAACATTACATAACGTTAAATATAAATATTACATAACATTACATTACATAACATAACATTACATAACATAACATTACATAACATTACATGAAATATACATATTATACATAACATGACCTCCATAATACATTACGTCCATTATACATAACTAGCCTGACCGCTCGCTTCGCTCGCTATCCGAGATTCGCAGTACGCAGTATCGTGGAACCAACAAACGACGGAAAAATCCCATAGCCTACCGGGTATTTGTGCCCAATTTTATCAAAATCCGTCAAGCCATTCAGGAGTTGACCATGGTCGACCATAGTTCCGCTATGGTCAGGGAATTAAAAATGCGACGTTGCACAACTTGGGAGCCTACTGGATATTCGTGCCAAATTTGGTCGATATCCGTTGAGCAATTCGGGATTCAACCATGGAGGGGCCCATGGATGCGCTATGGTCGACCGCGGGGGTAGTCCGAAGGGTCGATCGTAGATAGAATTTCACGTAGATTACGAATACGCGATAAAAACGCTGCAAATCCCTGCACAACGGTTTATTATTTTGTATAGAATACCCTTCTGTTACAGATCACAGCTCTCTGTATAGATAACCCGTCTATATAATATGATATGCACTACTCTATACATATTATGTGAATCGCAGACAGCGTTGGCCAATAGAATTGCAGAACGCGTAGCCGTGGCCGGCCCTTGTGATTGGAATGGCCTAGGCCAGTCATAATGAATTTATTGAAAAAACAAAAGAAAACGATTGATTGAACCATTTCGGACCATGCCACTGCGCACCATGCCAATTAGACAATTCTAAATGAATTCCAAATGAAAGTCCAATTCAGACTGATGGTATACCAATTTTTACAATTCTAAGTGAATTCCTAAGTGCACTAACAATTACAATCCTAAGTGCAATCTTAGAGGATTACAATTACAATCCTAAGTGAATTAAAGTGCAATTGAAATTGTAATCCAATTGCAATTTCAATATTTTATTAACACAACTTTGCCAATTTTGGCGAATGTGGAGTGTATGTTTATAGGATTAGTATGTCGGGAATGAGGATGGGGATTTTAGGTAGAGTGGTGAGCAGTGGCCAATTGCAATTGAAAAAAATTGTTGATGAGGAGTGAAAACGTTGGCCAATAGAATTGCAGAACCATTTCGAACAATGCCAATGCGCACCATGCCAATTAGACAATTCGAAATGAATTCCAATTCAAATTGAATTGAATTCAAATTAATGAATTCCAATTCAATTAATGAATTCCAATTCAAATTAATGAATTCCAATTCAAATTAATGAATTCCAATTCGAAATCGATTGAATAAATTGATTGATTGATGGAATCGAGCGCTTCCCCGGTGACGAGCGCACAATGCCAATTAGGCAATTCGAAAAAAATTCCAATTCAAATTAAAGTTCAATAGAGTATACCAATATTTACAATTCTAAGTGAATTCCAATTGCAATTGAAAAATTGATTGATTGATTGTTCGATTGATTGAATAAATTGATTGATTGATTGAATATAGCGCGTCCCTGGTGACGAGAGTGTATACAATTTCATTCACCCTGGTGTCGAAAATGCCTGTCGGTGAAAACTTCGGGGCCTTACTGTGAACGAACGGCTGGACGTACGGTGCTGCGGGTGGTCTTAAACGACTCCCTAGTTCGAGAACTATTTAAAACCGTAAAAAAATTCACGTAAAACAAAGGTATAGGCTTTCTGAAAATTTCAACCCCTATTTTGAACCCCTTAGAGATGACTCACAGTAACGTCGAGCTTCGAGGACCAACTAGACGCCGAACGGAACCTATAACCCGAATTTCATCAATTTTTTTTTCATGGTAACTAAGAAAAGTGGCCCGTACGGCGTACGGCGTACGGCGTACGGCGGACAGACAGAAATATTTTTATTGCAGTTTTGGATTCTACATACCTTGAAACGTAAACCATCAAATTTTGAGGGGGGGTAAGAATTTTGGTTTATTATTTTCAATAATGAACCATTGGAATCGAGCATGAAAAAAAAAATTCTTACCCCCCCTCAAAATTTGATGGTTTACGTTTCAAGGTATGTAGAATCCAAAACTGCAATAAAAATATTTCTGTCTGTCCGCCGTACGCCGTACGCCGTACACCGTACGCCGTACGCCGTACGGGCCACTTTTCTTAGTTACCATGAAAAAAAATTGATGAAATTCGGGTTATAGGTTCCGTTCGGCGTCTAGTTGGTCCTCGAAGCTCGACGTTACTGTGAGTCATCTCTAAGGGGTTCAAAATAGGGGTTGAAATTTTCAAAACGCCTATACAATTTTTTTACGTAAATATTTTTACGGTTTTAAATAGTTCTTGAACTTGCGAGTTTTTTAAGACCATCCGGAGCATCGTACGTCCAGCCGTTCGTTCACAGTAAGGCCCCGAAGTTTGCACCGACAGGCATTTTCGACTCCAGTGTGAATGAAATTGTATACAATTCAAACCAAATCTCGTAACCAGA
This sequence comes from Leptopterna dolabrata, assembly GCA_954871275.1. Taxonomy (NCBI): domain Eukaryota; kingdom Metazoa; phylum Arthropoda; class Insecta; order Hemiptera; family Miridae; genus Leptopterna; species Leptopterna dolabrata. Next base: position 70,610,405 of record OX940976.1, on the reverse strand, counting down.
GACGCGCCCACAATAGGAAATTTGTGAATACGGCCAATCATTGGTAGGGATCACCTGACCATATTGGCGGAGTATGAAGTCGAGTTGGTTGTTCTGTGATATTATTTAATTTGAAAAATGATGGCTCTTTTGGAGTTTGTTGGTAGGTAGTGAAACTTGAACAAACGTTGAAGTATTATTGATGGGTAAATTATTACTACGGTAAATCATTACTCAACGGTAAATTATTACACAACGGTTCATTATACCATCTACGTAGAAGGGGCTGGAGTTTGTTGGTAGGTACTTTTGCAACTTTTTTCACTCCTCATCAACAATTTCTTTTCAGAACTTCATTATGTGTGTTTCTTTTTGTTAGGTACTGTTTGTCATCGGCAGAACTATTTTAGCAACATTTAACTCGTGATTTAGGTAGGTACCTGGTAACGAGTACGGGGTTAGGTACTAACCTACGGAGGGTCTGCGATCTACATAATATGTATAGAATAGTACATATCATATTATATAGACGGGTTATCTATACATAGAGCTGTGATCTGTAACACAAGGGTATTCTATACAAAATAATAAACCGTTGTGCAGGGATTTGCAGCGTTTTTTTTTTCATGCTCGATTCCAATGGTTCATTATTGAAAATAATAAACCAAAATAGGGGTTACCATTTCAATTAACGAAGTTGACCATGGTCGACCATAGTTCCGCTATGGTCAGGGAATTAAAAATGCGACGTTGCACAACTTGGGAGCCTACTGGATATTCGTGCCAAATTTGGTCGATATCCATCAAGCCATTCAGGAGTTGACCATGGCCGACCATAGTTCCGCTATGGTCAGGGAATTAAAATACACTGCCAAGGTGATGGCACAGGAGCTTCCTCGTCACAATCAGAGTGACCCATTATAAAATAGAACAGACTCGGAAGCAAAATAACATAACATAACATTACATTACATAACATTACATAACGTGAAATATACATATTACATAACATTACATTACATAACATAACATAACATTACATAACATAACATTACATTACATAACATAACATTACATTACATAACATAACATTACATAACATTACATGAAATATACATATTACATAACATTATTATTAGTTATGCGTGTTTGAAGAATTTCACGTTAGCGCATGCGCAGGGCGAACCGCTGGCTCTATCATGTTGAAATTTATATGGGACCTCGATGGGCCCTACCCGCTTAATCCCTGAGAATTGCATTGAAATTGGGTGAAATCTTTGGTTACTACGGCTGTAACAAGGAAATTGAATCTATTTCACGCCAGCGCATGCGCAGAGCGCACCGAGGGTCCGACCATGCTGAAATTCATACTGGAACTCACTAGGCCTTGTCCAAACAACCCTTGAAAATTTGAGCGAAATTGAATCAAAATTGTGAAAGTTATGCGTGTTTGTTGAATTTAACGTTAGCGCATGCGCAGGGCGTACCGCTGGATCAATCATGTTGAAATTTGTATGGGACCTCAAGGGGCCTTATCCGCACCATCCCTCAACATTTGAGCTGAATCAATCCAAAATCGTGGAAGTTATGGCTGTAACAAGGAAATGCGGACAGACTCACAGACTCACAGATTCACAGACTCACAGACCGACAGACACGGAACCAAATTTGTTCAGTAGGCTTTGAAACGCAAAATGCAAGTGGAAATTTTGATTTCTGAAGACAAAAATTTTTTGGCTCACGAAAGTGAACACAAGGCTTCCGCTGCTTCGCAGACTCGGAAGCAAAATCGACGTTGCACAACTTGGGAGCCTACTGGATATTCGTGCCAAATTTGGTCGATATCCGTCAAGCCATTCAGGAGTTGACCATGGTCGACCATAGTTCCGCTATGGTCAGGGAATTGAAAATGCGACGTTGCACAACTTGGGAGCCTACTGGATATTCGTGCCAAATTTGGTCGATATCCGTCGAGCCGTTTGGCCGTGCATAGGACAGACAGACATACAGAGCGCATGCGCAGGGCGAACCGCTGGCTCTATCATGTTGAAATTTATATGGGACCTCAATGGGCCCTACCCGCTTAATCCCTGAGAATTACATTGAAATTGGGTGAAATCTTTGGTTACTACGGCTGTAACAAGGAAATTGAATCTATTTCACGCCAGCGCATGCGCAGAGCGCACCGAGGGTCCGATCATGCTGAAATTCATACTGGAACTCACTAGGCCTTGTCCAAACAACCCTTGAAAATTTGAGCGAAATTGAATCAAAATTGTGAAAGTTATGCGTGTTTGTTGAATTTAACGTTAGCGCATGCGCAGGGCGTACCGCTGGATCAATCATGTTGAAATTTGTATGGGACCTCAACGGGCCTTATCCGCACCATCCCTCAAAATTTGAGCTGAATCAATTCAAAATCGTGGAAGTTATGGCTGTAACAAGGAAATGCGGACAGACTCACAGACTCACAGACCCACAGACCGACAGACACGGAACCAAATTGGTTCAGTAGGCTTTGAAACGCAAAATGCAAGTGGGAATTTTGATTTCTGAAGACAAAAATTTTTTGGCTCACGAAAGTGAACACAAGGCTTCCGCTGCTTCGCAGACTCGGAAGCAAAATTGTACAACCGTCAAACAGTACAAACGTATTCCTACCTCGAGTAGAATTTCATACGTTTTTCCTTATATAAGAAATTGTTTATCCGCACGATGTCGTTAGGTAGTTTGTCTGTCTGTCTGTGGTAATTCCCTGTAACGCCCATGACTACCCGAAATAATGGTCGAAATCGACTGAAATTAGGAGGGTAGGGTGCGGGTTGGGTCACAGATGGTCGCATACAAAAATCATTGAAAAAGTACTTTAAATTTCATCTGCGCATGCGCAAACGTGAAATACTTGAAACGCCCATAACTACCTTAAATACTGTTGAAATGACTTCAAATTCGGAGGGTCGATCAGGAATAACACTTTGATAGTTCCACATGAATTTCATCAGAATCGTAAAAGTAACTTTCGCCTGCGCATGCGCGAACATGAAATGTTGACCACTACCTTGTAACGCTTCTAACTACACGAAAATTAGCTGTAGAGAGCTGAAATCTTGAGGGTGCACGCAGGTTGGATCGCAAATGGTCCTGTTTCATGTAATCGTTCTGTCTGCGCATGCGCAAACGTGAAATACTTGAAACGCCATAAGTACCTTATATATCGTTGAAATGAGTCCAGGTTTGGAGGGCTAATCCGGAATAATACTTTGATAGTTCCATACGGGTTTCATTGGAATCGTACTGTAACTTTCGTCTGCGCATGCGCGAACCTGAAATGCTGACCGTTTTGTTGTAACGCTTCTATCTACGCGAAAAATAGTCGCAGAGAGCTGAAATTTTGAGGGTGCACGCGGTTTGGATCACAGATGGTTCCGTACCAAAATGAACCAACCCCCAACTATGGCGTTCATGTGATTCAAGTGAGGAAGCTACACTGCCTACTCGAATTGGCAGACGTTTTACCCGACAGTTTGACACCACTAGACTTACGAATAATAACAAAAATAAAATTGCAAAATAATTTGAATCCTCAAATCTCTCTATTGGTACCCACTGACTTCCTAGGAGACACCGGTGGGTGACTTCTTTATCACAAATAACGTAAATATTGGTGGTTGAGACTCAACTCAGCACGCTACAGCATAAATACAACTGGGATTAACTTACAGATGGACGAGCGCACAAAACCACGTCAGCACATACCTGCAACAAGAACAAGAAAATAAAATTAGAATCGATCAAGCTTGACGTCTCGTTATATTACAAGGTATATGGCCTGTAATAACACTTTCAATGATTCATTTTAGATAACTATCGAATAATTATTTAATAGAATGCAGATAATAAATCTAATTGTGGCAATAAGAGGAAAACTAACGACTGGGAACAAGTGGGATTGGTTTATGATGCAATGGACATCCTTGAAAAGTTCAAGGGTCCCCAAGTTTGGCACAAGGAACGGATGATAAAACGGTAGATTTATGACGCGACTCCGAGAGTTAATTAAGTTGAATAACGCGAGGCAATGAAGGGTTGGGATTCTAACAAAACTTTTCTCAAAGAATTTTTTTTTGTTTTTTCAACCTTGCAACGTCCCGAAAGGAGATGAGGATGAAATCGGAATATGCAAAAATATTCTGACGCAATTAGGTTATCGTGGGAAGATGTAACGTCGATTTGCATAGGTCGTTTTTCTAACGCCAACCTGAATCACATCGTCCAACACAACTTCGGTTGTCTTGTGATTCAGCACACAGAACTGAGCCTTCATCAAAAACCTCCAATTTTCTTTCTCCATTTACTTATGCACGGTATTCTTTTAGAATAATTTATTATTGTAATTAGTAAAGAGGTGTGGGGGGGGGGGGGGGGGGGTTCGCAAAAAGCGTCTGTGAAGCAAAAATTTTTTATAACACCCCCTCAAAATTCTTGGATTATTTACAATAATGAAACTTCGGAATCGAGCATGAAAAAACCCCCTTCAACCCTCAAAATTTGTTCTTTTACGTTTTACGTTTTTTAAGGTGTGTAGATTCCAAAAATGTAATGTCCGTCCGCCGTATCACGCATACCGGCTTCATTTTCGGTCTAAAAAAATCGTTCTTTCGCACACATGCTCCATTTGGGCCCTAGTTGTGTCCCGAAACATTTCAGCCCGATCGGAATATACCCAGGGGTGTTATGAGTGAAAATGTGTATAATGTGTTTTAGTAACATATTAGTAGAATAAGCTTTTGAGGTATCGTTTTTCGTGTTTTGGAGGACGAGCAGACCGAATATGAAGTCGATTTTGACCAAAGAGTGGAAAATCGAGGTTCTACCAAATGTTCAGCTCCCAAAATTGATATTTTATGAGTCAAAAACCTGGGAAATCGTCTGAAATCACCATCAATTTGTAGAATAACACTAGAAAAAGTGTCAACACGTGGATCAAGACGATTAAATGTTACAATCAATGATCAAAGATAATTTGAAAAAAAAGGAACGTACCTAATTTGTGTTTTGGGGGCCAAAATTGGTGGAAACCATCAGAAATAGCTATTTAAATTATTTCACACGAAAGAAACAATAAATAAATAGCCAAAATTTCTGTAGAATAATAAACCCATGTGACAAGGACTTTGCAGCGTTTTTGTGTTTTAGTAACATGTAATCAACATGAGCTTTTGAGGTATCGTTTTCCATGCTTTTTAGGGCGAGAAGACCGAATATGAAGTCGATTTTCACCAAGGAGTGGAAAATTGAGGTTCTACCAAATGTTCAGCTCCCAAAATTGATATTTTAGAGTCAAAAACCTGGGAAATCGTTCGAAATCATCCGTAAATGTTTATAATAACGCTAGGAAAAGTGTCAACACGTGTTATCAAGATGAATAAATGGCATTACCAATGATCAAAGATAATTTGGGAAAAAAAAGAAAAGAAGCGTACCTAATTCATGTTTTGGGGGCCAAAATTGGTGGAAACCATCAGAAATAGCTATTTAAATTATTTCACATGAAAGAAACAATAAATGAACACCAACATTTCTGTAGGTATGTCCAATAGAATAATAAACCCATGTGACAAAGACTTTGCAGCGTTTTTGTGTTTTAGTAACATGTTAGTAAGATGAGCTTTTGAGGTATCGCTTTCCATGTTTTTGGGGCGAGAAGACCGATCATAAAGTCGATTTTGACCGAAGAGTGAAGAATTGAGGTTGTAACGAAGATTAAGCTCCCGAAATTATTTTTTTATGAATCTAAAACATGGGAAATCCTCTGAAATAACCATACATTTGTATAATAACACTGGAAGTAGTATCAACAGGTGAATCAAGACAATAAAATGGTACTATCAATGATCAAAAATAATCTGTAAAATAAAAAAAGCGTAGCCTAATTCGTTTTTTTGGGGGCCAAATTGGTGGAAACCATAAGAAATAGCCATTTCAATAATTGCACATGAAAGAAACAATAAATGAACAGCCAAACTTTCTGCAGGCATGTCCAGTAGAATAATAAACCCATGTGACAAGGACTTGGCAGCGTTTTTTGCGGGTAACCAGTTTTTAGTCAAGTGAATTACTTTGTACGTTACATTAATTTCACACCATCCATCACAGCTTTGAAGAACAACTGTCCAAGAGAATTCTGAAAATCCTGAAGCTTGAGTGGAAGTTCGCTCTAAAGTTACACCTACTCAAAACTTATGCTCGTCCAAATTCTGGATTGAGATTGTGAGATATTTTTTATTAAAAAGGTAATACAACAACATCAATGTTTCCCATTCTCGTTTTCGTGATCAAGCCGGTTCTCGCCCACACGGATACGCTCCGCACGTCATGCTCACCGATACCTGCACGAACACAGTCAGTTTCAACTCGTAAAATCTGTTTGTTTACGAGGCAGGTAATCCTCAACAAGGAGCGACTGTCGAATGATCTGCGACGGCCCCAACATGAACTCGGTCGATTTACCTGCGAATTGACGTGAAACGGGTTTTGCACGGTCTGTCACCATCGGCTTCCTCACTTCAAGTTTTACTGGCATTCTCAAGACTGTTGTGATTTTCGATCGCCTTTCCGCCTTCTCAAGTTGTTTACACTGGTGGAGGAATTAATTTATTACCTACGGAAAAACACTGTAATCAACATTCGTTACATCGACGTGTTATTCCTTGTTGACGTGCAGAGGGGAACGCCAGGCAGAAGGCGGCGGTATTCCTCTAATTTACTCCTCTGCGAGTTGAAAACAGTTGTGAGGTGAGGAGATGAGATTTGAAAGAAGGGGTTTGGTGGAGTCTACTAGTTTTACCAATCTCGAACCAATTAACCCAAACTCTTTAGGGTGATAATGCTGAACAGCGCACCTATTCAAGCAGAAGAAATAGTTTGAAGTCGAAGGACCATAACAAAAGAGCCCTAAGGTTGTGGGGAAATTACAATTCATAAAAGGTGATTACCTGGAGAATGAGGTTGTAATGTGTAACAGTGTGGGCTGTTCTCGATACATTTTTTCTTCCGGTGGAGACGGGATCGGTTTGGGGAAGCCTAATCTCGCTGGTCTAGGAGGGGAACTCTCGAGGGTCCAACCCCACTGTTACACTCTGTCACAAATGGTACAGAAAATTTTGGTAGGTACACTGTACAGGAGACTGATCGGCTCTGGAGTGGTGGTGCGGCGATTCTTGGTGGCAGTTACTCACTGGAATCACTTCCTGGTTCCTGGTGTGTCGATGAGGTACGTACAGGGCTCATCCGGTACGTGAGAATCCAAATTGTAGTGGTGAGGGCTTGGGTGACCACGTTTGAGTACTCGAATTTAGGGCACTCGATATTTAAGTCAGCAAATCGCCGGCCGGCAACACATACAACAATCCACCGATGTACAACGCAGGATTTCTCGTTTAGATGTTGAGAGGATTGATGAATTGTACAGTTGAATTTCAGCTGGAGAGCGCAACAAGTGGTACTGGGTTTTCGTGGACAATTTTTTTTTGGATTTAGTAAAAATAAAAAAATAAAAAAACACTGCAAATCCCTGCACAACGGTTTATTATTTAGCTCTCTGTATAGAGCCGTCGTGCCGGTTGAGCCCTTCCTCTTCTTCGAATGTAGTTTCACTTTAATAAACAGCGGCCACGATGGGCATCAATAATGCCCTGATATAGCTTGTTGCTTATAAGTAACATGGTGACAAAATTAATATAATAACAAATAAGTACCTACATTTTAGTTTTTGCGAGTAGGCGAGAGCAAACCAATGATAACGGCGTAACCAGGGGTTTTGACATGAAACCTATGCTGCATACGCCAATAGTTTGGTTTTACGTCCACCGACCACTGACGCCTCCTCCAATTGAGTACCGACAAATCGTTTAAAAATACGGCGAAGAGACATCCCCGTCGCTTTTTTGACTTATTACTATATTATCAATTTGTTTCATACAAATCGGACCATCCAGATAAGCATTTTTAGTAGGTGTTGTGTAGTATCGTTGTCCCAACCCCGATTCACATAATTACCGGTTGCCAGTTTGATTTTGGCTTATTATTTTCGAAAACGAAATGATCGCAGATGTCGCATGAAATAGTTCCATTCCAATTAGTTGGGTCATTCTTGTATATTTTTTAAATTTACGCAGCTCCGAAGATAGCAAAGTACAAGACAGACAAGCAGTGACATTTTCATCTAATTCGGTTGAGTCGTTTTGTTATGGCGTGATCACATAAAAACAGAGAAAAATTGAGAAATGCGCCATTTGTCTTCGTATAAAACCAAACCTAAAATGATCACTATACAGACACGAATCTCAAGAAGTATGATTTCATCAACATATTTAATCGACCTATTCATAATTACTCATTATGAATAGGATTGTTGAGGGCTGGTCACTTAATCAGAAGATCCACTATGCCGACAGTTTCGGCTTGTTTATAAATCCTCTTCAGGGCTGCAACGATGGGAACTATTTTACTCAGAAAACAATGGCTCAGAGAAATGTAGGATGGACTTATTAGTAAATGTTGAAAAAATTACCTTAGTTGATATGTCTTGGTAGTGATGAGTGTTTACATTTGTTGTGAGCGGGTGTGTGCTGGATGCTCACAACAGGGCGGATGAGGATGGATGAATGCGAATGAGGAAGGAGGTGCTCCTTCGGAGTCTTTTCACTAACGCCCCGCGGTTTTCACCATAGCAGGCGTTAGTCGTAGGGAAGGTTAGCTTCCCACGGTTTTCATCACAGCAGGCACCTGGGATGTGGTAGCTAGCACCCCGCGGTTTTCACCACAGCAGGTAGGTACTAGTTGAGAGGAAGGCGTCCCGCGGTTTTCACCACTGCAGATGCCTGGGATGTTGGAGCCAGTACTCCACGGTTTTCACCACAGCAGATACCGGGAGTGCACCCCGTGGCTTTCACCACAGCAGGTGCGAGGAAAGGAGAGAGAGAGAGAGAGAGGGCGTGAGAAAGGGTCGAGAGAGAAGTCGTAAGTCGGGGGTCGGATTGTTGAATGCTGAGCTGGGCCAGAAGGGCTGGTTTTGTAGGGACATTTCCACCCGTCTCCTGACCACAATCGGCCGTTACGACCGTTGAGGCAGTTGGCCGTTGGGGAAAACCCTCGGTGTTGACCAGCTCAACATTCTCCGCGTCTGTCTGATTAAATTTCTCGTACTATTACAGGAGTGGTTTCTGTGAGGGAATCACGACAACATTGCTATGGTGAGTACGTCATTCGAACTTCAAAGCCAATTTATTACTAAGCTAATTTTTTCAACATTTACTAGCAAGTCCATCCCACATTTTTCTTAGTCAATGTTTTCTGAGCAAAATAGCAGCCCTAAATAGGATTTATGAATAAATCGAAACGTCGGCACAGTGGATCTTTTGATTAAGTGACCAACAAGCCAACAACCCTCAAGAATCCTAACAACAATCGTTGAACAGTCCTAAAAATACTATAAACCAAGCGGATACCCAAAAAACTTTTCTTCGGATTCATTCACATTCGCGTTCCCAGATTTATTACACGCCCCGATTGATAACTGGCAGTATCAGTTGATATCGATATTGCAGTATCATTTCAGGGTTTCGTTTAAGACTTCGCTCACTTCTTCGTGGTTCGATGCAAATGCAGCTGACGGCAGCGACACAGGCTCAGCTCAAGCGGAGATATCACAATGAGATCACGCTCGTTGCCCATTTCCATCGCCAGACTCTTTGTTGTCGAAGGCGCGTCTTTTGGGAGTCGATCGTCACAACCTTATCTCACTCGATATCCCCGCGGGTCAGATTCTCAATTCCTCGGTTTATCTCGGATCGCGGAACTCGAGAGGATGACGTAAGTTCTCTAGGAGCATCTGACAACTGCAGGACATTCGTAGTAGCGGGAGTAAACCCAAAACGAACATCGGAGATGCTCTCACTAAAGATTCGGAGTGGGAAGTAGGGAAAATATCGATATTGACATCAACTGATAGGTATATCAAATGAAAAATCGATATCGAAAGAAATTGAAATACCAAATTAAATAATTTAAAAACCTATTAAGCCACACATTAATATATTAAAATAAGGTTGGCATTTTGTAAGCCGAGGTCAGTAGACGGAAAAATACACGCCATCACTATCTTATTGTGGTATCATTATTTATGACTAAACGGAGTTACTGAAAGGTTGTCTATTTCCACTAATACAAGAAAAAACGCGAAAAATACACTTTTACACCGGTTTTGGTGATCAAACCATCGTCAGTAACAAACAATAACTTACTAAAGACTTGAAGAGTCGTTACTGATCCGAGTTATTGTTTGTTATTGACGATGGTTTGATCACCGAAACCGGTGTAACAGCGTATTTTTCGCGTTTTTTCTTGTATTAGTAGAAATATACTTTTTTTCAATAACTCCGTTTTTCTTTGAAATGGGTTTCCACGATTTCTTCGCGAGTGATTTGCAGGAAAATTCACTTTTACGAGTAGCACTAACAAATACTTTTTGGTTTATTATTTTCAATAATGAACCAATTGGAATCGAGCATGAAAACGCTGCAAATCCCTGCACAACGGTTTATTATTTTGTATAGAATACCCTTCTGTTACAGATCACAGCTCTATGTATAGATAACCCGTCTATATAATATGATATGTACTATTCTATTATATGCATATTATGTAGATCGCAGACCCTCCGTAGGTTAGTACCTAACCCCGTACTCGTTACTAGGTACCTACCTAAATCACGAGTTAAATGTTGCTAAAATAATTCTGCCGATGACAAACAGTACCTAACAAAAAGAAACACACATAATGAAGTTCTGAAAAGAAATTGTTGATGAGGAGTGAAAAAAGTTGCAAAAGTACCTACCAACAAACTCCAGCCCCTTATACGTAGATGGTATAATTTACCGTTGTGTAATAATTTACCGTTGAGTAATGATTTACCGTAGTAATAATTTACCCATCAATAATACTTCAACGTTTGTTCAAGTTTCACTACCTACCAACAAACTCCAATAGAGCCATCATTTTTCAAATTAAATAATATCACAGAACAACCAACTCGACTTCATACTCCGCCAATATAATCAGGTGATCCCTACCAATGATTGGCCGTATTCACAAATTCCTATTGTGGGCGCGTCTCTGGTTACGAGATTTGGTTTGGATTGTATACAATTTCATTCACACTGGAGTCGAAAATGCCTGTCGGTGCAAACTTCGGGGCCTTACTGTGAACGAACGGCTGGACGTACGATGCTCCGGATGGTCTTAAAAAACTCGCAAGTTCAAGAACTATTTAAAACCGTAAAAATATTTACGTAAAAAAATGGTATAGGCGTTTTGAAAATTTCAACCCCTATTTTGAACCCCTTAGAGATGACTCACAGTAACGTCGAGCTTCGAGGACCAACTAGACGCCGAACGGAACCTATAACCCGAATTTCATCAATTTTTTTTCATGGTAACTAAGAAAAGTGGCCCGTACGGCGTACGGCGTACGGCGTACGGCGGACAGACAGAAATATTTTTATTGCAGTTTTGGATTCTACATATCTTGAAACGTAAACCATCAAATTTTGAGGAGGGGTAAGAATTTTTTTTTTTCATGCTCGATTCCAATGGTTCATTATTGAAAATAATAAACCAAAAAAAGTCTAACCCCCCCCCCCCCCCCCCCCAAAAAAAATTTTTTTGGTTTACGTTTCAAGGTACGTAGAATCCAAAACTGCAATAAAAAAATTTCTGTCTGTCCGCCGTACGCCGTACTGGCGACTTTTCTTAGTTACCATGAAACAAAATTGATGAAATTCGGGTTATAGGTTCCGTTCGGAGTCTAGTTGGTACTCGATGCTCGACGTTACTGTCAGTCATCTCTAAGGGGTTCAAAATAGGCGTTGAAATTTTCAGAACGCCGTAGCCCGAAAACTTTCGATAGAAGAGTATGGTTTTTTTACGTTATTAAATTTGTCTTGAGCTAAACAATTTTTTGAGACCACCCGGAGCATTGTACGTCCAGCCGTTCGTGTGCACCAAAAAACTTCGTCAACACGATCGTGAATCAAACGGTATAAATCCGGCCCGGATATCATCACCAGGGAGCACCTGATTATAATCAAGGATGGCTGTATGAAGTCGAGTTGGTTGTTCTGCGATATTATTTCATTTGACAAGTGATGGACTATTGGATTTTGTTGGTAGGTACTTGTGCAACTTGAACAAACGAAGTATTATTGATGGGTAAATTATTACACAACGGTAAATTATTACACAACGGCAAATTATTACACAACGGTTAATTATTACACAACGGTTCATCTACTAAGAAGGGGCTGGATTTTGTTGATCGGTACTTTTGCCACTTGAACAACCGTTGAAGTATTATTGATGGACAAGTTATTACACAACGGTTCATTATACTTGACCACGGGGGTAGGTATTGACCACAGAAAACAGTGATCTACACAGAAGGGGGATCTATTTCACTCCACATCAACAATTTTCCTTCAAAACTTCATTATTTGCGTTTCTTTTCGCCATTTTAGTTACTGTTTGTATCAACAGAATTATTTTAGCAACATTTAACTCGTGATTTAGGTAGGTACCTAGTAACGAGTACGGGGTTAGGTACTAACCTACGGAGGGTTTGCGATCTACGCAGTATGTATAGAATTATAGTACATAATTATATTATTATATTATTATAGACGGGTTATCTATACATAGAGCTGTGATCTGTAACAGGAGGGTATTCTGTACAACAATAAACCGTTGTGCAAGGATTTGCAGCGTTTTTTCTTTGAAATGGGTTTCCACGGTTTCTTCGCGAGTGATTTGCAGGAAAATTCACTTTTACGAGTAGCACCAACAAATAAGTACCTTTTTTTCATTCGTAGGTGTCGTACCTGCATGCAGCCACTTCGTAACAATAAACGCCTTTCACCACGTTTCGTCAAGCATATTGTAACCCTCTTTGGCTCTTTTCTGAAGTATTCTAATCTTTCTCCTTTAATTTCAATTATGAAGGGGCTATTGTTTCTTAATAACAACCTCTGGCCGTTGTTTCTCGGTAAAGTTTATTTACCGATCTGAGAAGTGGCGTACATGTTTAGGGGCGGTTCTTTTGATAGCGACGGGGCAGCCCGAGGCCGACAAATCCGTATTGAAGAGCGTCAATAGGTCTGGGTGGAGGGAAAACTGTTGTTAGAAAAACAATAGGCGATGTTGCGATGGAAGGAGGTTGAGCAACGCATCCCCCGAGGTCATAAGGTCTATTCCTCGTCCACACTCTATCACTCGCAAGACGTAGAAAAAGAATTTTGAGGCAGTGGAGACCGAAAACGGACTTGGTGCTGCCTTGTTACACAAATATCTATGGAACAACTCAGGTAACAACTTAATCAATTGTATCGTCAATGACGTCGCGTTTCACCGAACTCGTTCAAGATAAATCAATGATAAAAACGCTGCAAAGTCCTTGTCACATGGGATAATTGTTCTATTGGAAATACCTACAGAAATTTTGGCTGTTCAGTTATTTTTTCTTTCATGTGCAATTATTGAAATAGTTATTTTAGATGGTTTCCACCAATTTTGGCCCCCAAAAACACGACCTCGGCTTTTTTTCCTCCAGATAATCTTTGAACACTGATAGTGTCATTTAATTGTCTTGATTCACCTGCTAATTTGTGGTGATTTCAGACAATTTCCCAGGTTATGGTAGGTTGTAGTAGGAATCTACGCACCTTGAAACCTAAAAGAAAAAATTTTGAGGGGGTGTTGTACAAATGTTTTGCTGAGCGAATACATAGGTGTATTATTCACAGAATAATAAACCAAAATGCAATGACCGCCGTACCATGCATATCTACTTCAATTTCGTTGCAAAAAATTCGTTCTTTAGCTCCATATGGGCCCTAGTTATGTCCCGAAACAATCCTTTTTTGAAGTCGGTTAAAAATGAGCCGTAGGGGAATTGACCGGTTGGCGAATAAGAAGATGTCCAACAATTCGCCGTCCTCAGTGGATCAGAGGACTCACGACTTCAAGCTCGATGGAAATCGATTTCGTCAAAAGGCACAAGGCTCCAAAATCAACCGTTTCGTCAATCCTAAGACAAATCGAACATGTGATCAAGTACAAGCGTAGTGTGTAATTAAGTAATCAAATAAGCACGTAAATAAGAAATTAGTGTGTAAGTGAAAGTGAAATCGCACAGAGCTTCCTCGTACCATTGAACAGATGGGAACAACTGAACCAACAGAAACATTTCTAGCCATGAAGCCACCATATAAGCGAATTTTTGGAAATCTCGCTTCTTCGGACAGTTATAAACAGCCCTGTTTAATGGATGTTTTTCGAAAATTTTTCAGCGATTTCTGAACATAAAATTTACGAGATGTCGAAGAAGGATGAAAAGGGCTCCGAGTTGCTTCCATATTTTCTGCATAGGACCGAAATACCATAGATTTTTGTTTTGCATTCAGCTATATTGAAACACTGTCGCAATAGGTCAAAAAAAATGTCCTTTTCACTAACTTCAAAATTTGGGTCCCCCTTGCGTTCTTGTGACACCGCTTCCACTGCTCGCATGATTTCAAGACCTTTCAAACAATAACTCAACAACACGCTCAACCAAACGTTATCAAAACCAAACAAAAGCTAACAAAACCAAACAAAAGTTTACAAATTTGCGATGCACGTCAAGAGCAGGTTAAATGGTCAAATAAAACTTCATCAATCCTTATCACGGACATTCTATTTGACGGGCCAATGCCACCACAATACCGGGAGATCAACGTTTAGAAGGTAAATCGACGTTTTATGAAAACGCTCAGACCGTTGGTTAGACACGTGACTCTTGTCCTTAAACAACCTTAGGAAAAACTGGTGAAACCGGGCCCTGAGTATGTCCAGTAGGTACGCAGGAAAATAATAAACGTGAAGTTTACATTTTCATTACGCCGCTACGTTGGGATATAATATTATATTCATGAGCTCGGTTTGGGAACGTGCTTAACACAACTTCTAACACCTGCTCTGCCGTCCAAAGCAAGAAAACCGTAGAAAAACAAAATCTAGTTTTGAGAAAAACGCAGGTAAAGTTTTTAGGTTGCAAAATGGGCATCAATATTTTCCGATTTTTTTTTGTTGCAGTTGATCCAAATTTAGTTTCTACGTCTGTAGCAGCAAGGCGCATCAAATTTGGAACAAATTTACATAAGCAACTGTTTTTCTCCGTTGTAGAAGATGAGGTAAAAACCACAGTCATGCAGCATGGCTATAAGAGCGAATTTTCGAAGTTTTCGGCATCTTCCTCCTCCGCCTAAAATTTTCTGAAAATTAATTTTCGGCCAATGTTTTCCCAACTTGATACCATACAAAATTAAAACAGGAGTAGTTTTACGCAAAGTAAAATTTGGGGTGGAAGGAGGGGGAGGGGGAAATCAAAAATGTTTTGAATACCAGAAGAGTAGGTATTGGGTACGTAACAAATTTTTTGTTCCATTTTTTGCCGAGTAACACCTCGGTTTGTAGATTTTCCAACGCTGAACACGATGGTGAAGTCAGAATTGCGATATCCCATTCCGTTATCAGATTAGAGCAGACGAACCAGGAAGAACATCTCAAGAAATAACCACGTTCCTTCATCTTCAAAGTGCTCCAGTTTGAGAATGGAATGAGATATCGCAATTCTGATTTCACCATCGTGTTCAGCGTACAAAAACCTTTAAAATGAGGTGTCACTTGTCAGACTTTTTCATTTTGGGAATTTATGGGTAATTTCCCCCCCCCCTAAAACTCCCCAAAACTCCCCCTTAGGGTGACCCGATTCTGCCCATCTTCGAACTTAGCCTGTCGATTGCCAAGACAGATTTTTCGTGCAAATTTGAACTTTTTATCTCAATTCTTTCGAGAGTTATCGTCTGGAATGACACATACATATATAAATATATAAATATATATATAAATATAAATATATATATATACATATAATTTTTGGTGTCTTTCGGCAGGGAATTCAGGATGGTCTGAAACGGATTTTGGTATAAAAATCTTTCGGAAATTCGAGTTTTAAAAATTTTGGACCGAGAACAATAGCTTCCTTTTCTTCGAAAATTCGCTAATATTGCTTAAAAAAACGGTAGAGGGTCTGCTACTGCTTTATTTTCTTTGTTGGACGCTCATGCTACGGTCGTTTCCCACTGTAGTTGCTGGAGTTTTTTTTCACCCCTTTCCCGAAGAGAAAGCAGTACCTTTATTTTTCCTTGTAAAATAAGACATACCGCGGACGTGGAGAAGCCACCTACGGTCGATCGCTCGAAGCTTTTGGCGCTCATCACAAACTTGAAAAACTGTACCGCCTGACGAATTCAGACAACTGTGAGAGGGACACAGCGAAGAAAAACAGTGCTGTCCTGATAAGCGTTAAATTAAATTCACTGGTCCAACGAATTAACACCGTATAGGACTGGGATCTACCGTTTTTATTTGCTGGAAAAACTACTACTGCGTTTCATTGTTGGAAAACCGTCAAAAACTCGTC
Source organism: Leptopterna dolabrata (assembly GCA_954871275.1). Taxonomy (NCBI): domain Eukaryota; kingdom Metazoa; phylum Arthropoda; class Insecta; order Hemiptera; family Miridae; genus Leptopterna; species Leptopterna dolabrata. The sequence continues at coordinate 70,593,850 of OX940976.1, read as the reverse complement.
GTTTTCCTTGAATAACTTTTTAAGGAAATTTTCCCGAATATTACAACTAGCTACCAACATAGGTCTTTAAGATACGAACCTAGTCATACCAAAATCTCTAAATTGGAAAAAAATCGAGTCTACGGCTTTTGGTTTATTATTCTGCGAATAATACACTTGGTACCTACCTACCTAATCGCTCAGCAAAAAAATTTTATAACACCCCTTCAAAATTTGTTCTTTTATGTTTCAAGGTGAGCAGATTCTAAAAATGCCATGTCCATCCGCCGTATCACGTGTACCGGCTTCATTTTCGGTCTATAAAATTCGTTCTTTCGCACACATGCTCCATTTGGGCCGCAGTTGAGCCCCGAAACTTTGCAGCCCGATCGGAATATATCCGGGGGTGTTATGAGTGAAAATGTGTATAAAAATAGGTACTTTTTGTTTTTAGTAACATGAGCGTTTGAGGTATCGTTTTCCATGGTTTGGGGGGGGGGGGGGGGGGGAGAATTGCGGTTCTACCAATGGTCTGCTCTCAAAATCGACTTTTTACGAGTCAAAAACCTGGGAAATTGTCTGAAATCAACATCAATTTGTATATTAACACTAGAAAAAGTGTCAACAGGTGAATCAAGACAATTAAAAAATGGCACTACCAGTGATCAACGATAATTAATTTATTTAAAAAAAAAAGGAGCGTACCTAATGCGTGTTTTGGGGGCCAAAATCGGTGGAAACAATCTAAAAAATGTTATGTGGAAATATCTATTTACATTATTGCACATGAAAGAAACAATAAATGAACAGCCAACATTTCTGTAGGTATGTCCAGTAGAATAATAGAAGGTTTTTTATCAGTCAAAAACCTGGGAAATTGCCTGAAATCACAATCAGTTTGCATAATAACATTAGAAAAAGTGCCAACAGATGAATCAAGACAATTAAATGGAACTGTCAATGATCAAAGATAATTTGGAAAAAAAGAAGAAAAAAGAGCGCAATTCGTTTTATCTGGTGCCAAAATTGGTGGAAACCATCTAAAATAACTATTTCAATTATTTTATATGAAAGAAACAATAAATAAACAGCCAACATTTCTGTAGGTATGTCCAGTAGAATAATAAACCCATGTGACAAGGACTTTGCATTGGTTTTTTCTTTGGAGGGCAGCGTTTCAGTCGTAAAAATCCCGCTACCCACCACATCTTAGTGCAATACACCAGAGCAGATAACAGTCAAAAACGATTTCCAAATGATGCTGTCATGAAGCTTGACATTTCCTTTTTTCGCTTTCCAGTGCCTCAAATGAATCCTCGGTTAATGAAAACTGGGCGTTCGGATGACTCGGGAGGTACGAGGAATGTCTGTTCATGAATAATTCAACGGGGCTGGGCCCAAACCACCGCCTCATCACCGCTCACTGATGTGTAGCGCGGAAAAACATCGCTTCAAGCGTTTTAAGAAAGAACGGCGATCGAAGAGATTGTGGATGATGTCAACGTTACGGGCTCACGTTACCGACGATGTCTTCATAGCGAAGTTGATTTTGAACAACCACGTAATTATTGACGTATCAATGAAAAAATATGGAGTGAAGATCTGAAAGGCAATGCTATCTTTCCTGACACGTCATCACTCGAAAATGCAGAACCACGCTAGGGGTAGGGATCTAGTGGGAATGTTTCCTCAGCGTCATAAATAGGGACTGGAATTATATGCACAAAATTTGGCCAAAATATGCACTCGAAATGGGCAAAATTTTCAAAATATGCACCCCAAGCAAAATTACGTTTAATTTTTTTTAAATATTTCTAAAATGAACTAAATTTTGCTGTGAGACGTACATGCAGTCTAGACATTATGTTCCAGTTATTATCGCGTCCTTAAAAAATTATAGAAAAGGATCAAGGAAGAAAATGGAATGAAAATGTACACACCTTTTTTTCTCGACTATACAAATATTTAAATTTATACAATAAAGTCACTCGCATCACAATTATAGCACTGGATCACAATTGACTTTTCCAAATTGTCAACCGTAAATCTCCTACGGTTGTCGCTGAGGAGCAACTTTAAGGCAGAAAACGACCTCTCGACATCAAAGGACACGATGGGGTAAAATTTTCAATACTGAGAGCTCTCCTGGGGTAAGGCCAGATGAGAGGTCAGTGCTGCATTTTCGGCTGATTCTTCCGGGCAGCCAACACCTTATCCTGATGCCCTATGGTTTTTTTTGGGCTAGGCCCTACCAGGTACACGAATTAAACGGTGAATGTCCTAAGAATATCCGTGACCCCTTTTCAGAAACACATATCTCGGAGGATTTGGCGATTGGGATGTCGAAAAATAGGGAAATTCCCCAATTCGAATTAAAAATGCAGAAATATGCACACAATTGCCAAAATATGCAAAAATATCCAAAATTGAACAAAATATGCAAGAATCTCAGAAATCTAACAAAATATGCTATTTAAATTTCAATTTAAAACACGCTAAGCTAAACACTTCAGATACCCTCAAAACGGAAAAGAACGATATACACGATAAAAAACACATATGCAAAATATGCTAATTCCAGTCCCTAGTCATAAACAAGGGCCTTGATCCCTGAAATAACTTGATTCGTGATATGACTCGGCGAAGTTAATATATTATATATCACACAAAATGCAAGATTCAACTACACAACATTTCTGGGTTGTCAAGCAGGTGACTTGCCACCAGATGCCTGATCAGTGGAATCAGGGTCCAACATTCCTCCCCCTCCACCAGGAAGTGGCGCCTTCCCCATCTGGTCTGCGTGAAATCGCCACTCCTGACCATCTAGTCGTACCGTGTGGGACAAGGGACCAGTGCGTTTTTTCAAAGTGGCCTTTGTGAATGCTTTCTCTTCCTCCTTCCGTTTTATCCACACATCCTCCCCCTCGTTGAATTCCTTGAAGCGATACCTCTGGCGCTGCTGGTTTTGCAGGGCCTCTTACATCTGTGCCCCCAGGTTCGGCTTCAAAAGGGATAATCGGGTTCGAGGTTCACGTCCAAACATCGACACTGCATGTGAGCAGTTTGTGGAACTGTGACTGGATGCCCGATAAGAAGAAAGGTACCTCTGCACCCGTGACTGCAAGGTACCTACATTTCGTGATGAAGCCATCCTCTCTTGAATGTTCTCACAGCCCTTTCTGCGAAGCCATCTGACCGTGGTGTCGAGATATGACTGGTCAAAGTTCATATATTATATCACACAAAATACAAGATACAACTACACAACACTTCTGGGTTGTCAAGCAGGTGACTTGCCACCAGATGCTTGATCAGTGGAGTCAGGGTCCAGCAATCCCCATCACGTAAGTCGTCTTACTTCTGGCCTTTATTCTGTTCTGACGGAACTATCTCTGATCTGGACAGTTTCAAATTCTAAATAGGAACTGCAATTGTTGTTTCAGGCAAGTGTGAAATGAAGGTGAAATTCTTACTTCTCTCACAAAAAAGTGCATTAGGTGCTCTGCTTTTTAGCAACATCGTGAATCTCGAGTTGCAGCAGTCTTCTACGAAGTATCTACAAAAATATCAAATCAAACTGCCTCGAGTTGCAGTAATCTTCTACAAAGTATCTACAAAAATATCAAATCAAACTGCCTCGAGTTGCACTAGTCTTCTACAAAGTATCTACAAAAATATCAAATCAACCTATCTGGAGTTGCAGCAGAGTCTTCTGCGAAGTATCTACATAAATACCAAAACAACCTATCTGGAGATGCAGTAGTCTTCTACAAAGTATCTACAAAAATATCAAATCAAACTGCCTCGAGTTGCAGTAGTCTTCTACAAAGTATCTACAAAAATATCAAATCAACCTATCTGGAGTTGCAGCAGAGTCTTCTGCGAAGTATCTACATAAATACCAAAACAACCTATCTGGAGTTGCAGTAGTCTTCTACAAAGTATCTACAAAAATATCAAATCAAACTGCCTCGAGTTGCAGTAGTCTTCTACAAAGTATCTACAAAAATACCAAATCAACCTATCTGGAGTTGCAGCAGAGTCTTCTGCGAAGTATCTACATAAATACCAAAACAACCTATCTGGAGATGCAGTAGTCTTCTACAAAGTATCTACGTAAATACCAAATCAACCTATCTCGAGCTGCAGCAGTCTTCTACGAAGTATCTAAATAAATACCAAATCAAGATATCTCGAGTTGCTGATACAGCTCGGTTAGTATGTAACAGAATAGGAGTATTTATTTATTCAATTTATTCGACTGCGTGCATTGATGTCTGTTCCAGAGATTAAGAGTTACGCTGATACTAACTTACTCCCTATCCACAGCTGTATGTCAATGAACATACTCTATTACCTTGTCCAACGCTACTGGCCCCTCAACTGGATCCCAAAAACCAAAATAGTCCAAATGGTGCGGTTCAGTATTTAGAATTTTCCTGTTTTGGGTGGTTTGGCCTGAACTGGTCTGTAATAATAGCCCAGCTGCACTACCTGAGCGTTATACAAGGCAGTCGGTTTTTTATTTTCTATTTATTTAAATAGTTTGAGGTAAATTTAAATGAAGATGCATTCATGTAAATATCTGGCAACATGGGTGCCACATTTGCACCTATTGCCATAAGTAAAAAAGCGAGGGGGGGGGGGGGGAGTCGGTTTTCATTTGGATACTGATAAAATTCATAAATCTTCTAATGGGACAAGGATGAACACCCTGTCCCATTAGAAGGTTTATGAATTATGAATTATGAATTATGGTTAATGAATTAGGTGTACGTTCTTCTCTCGAAAATGTCTGCTAAATATACTGAAACTGTCCATCCTCGTCCTCACAACTTCGGGCAACATCCTATCGTCAGATCGGGGGAAGCTGTTTATTTTTCTGGGGGAAGGCAGGTTTTTCGAGATTGGAGCCCGAGGGCATCGGCTCCTTGACCGCTTCGCATCTCAATTTTACGTTCGGTGAGGTCACTCTCCGCACCACTTCAACGAAATATAAAAGCGCTCTAAAACCTAAAAGAAATAACAGTTCTTGATAATTACACGATGGGGAACTTAGCGATATAAGCTGCTTCCAGCAATATGCTGATCTACAAACACGATTTCTAACCTGTTTTACTTCCATGATCCTACTGTACAGCAATGGTTTGGCATGGTGATAAACCGTGAAAGGACCGTGTGATGAATTTGAATTTATCATCACGGTGGCGTGAAGGAGTGAATAGAGGAGAGCGAGGGAATTTCACCTAGGCGGCGGTAATCCACCGATGTAGGTGAGAGGAAGGAAGTTCACCTAGGCGGCGGTAATCCACCGATGTAGGTGAGTGGAAGGAAACTCGTCTAGGCGGCGGTAATCCACCGATGTAGGCGAGAGGAAGGAAATTCACCTAGGCGGCGGTAATCCACCGATGTAGGTGAAGGAAGGTGCTTGTCTAGGCGGCGGATATCCACCGATGTAGACAAGGGGAAAAGGTAGGAGGTGAATTCCCAGAGCGGCGGATACCACCAGGCATCTGGGAGGAGGAAGGTAGAGAGAGAAGAGAGAGCTGGTTAGAGGAAGTGTCGAATGAAGCTAAAGCTCCAGGATCCGGGGTTATATAGGACTTGGAGTCCTCTCCCTCCAGCTCCTTGTTGGGAGCTGGTAGTGGGGCTCCAGGTTGTGTCCCCCGGATTCTGTTGCCTGTCTCCCCACTCAGATGTTTATTAGCGGAAGGTAAGTTTTACATAGGAATATTGGTGAGAGCTTTAAGGTTGCTAGTGGAGTGTTCCCGGGAGGGACTCACGACAGAGGTCCCCCCAGTTCGAACCAATGTTTGAGGTAGCTGAAGGCTCAAGGTGACAGGGGCTGAGGGCTGCGGAAACAAGAGGGGAGCTGAAGGCGCAAGAATACAGAAGCTGAAGGCTGAAACAAACAATTGCAGTGCTGAAGGCAGAAGGTTGACCGGTGGTGTCTTAAATCTAGGGTAATATACAGGTAGCGTGACATAGAGTAGTATAAGTAGACATAAGTAGACATAAGTAGACATAAGTGATATAGAGTAGTATAAGTAGACATAAGTAGACATAAGTAGACATAAGGTAGTATGACAAAAATTGATGATGGGAGAAATATGTACAATGGTGATGAGGATAACGATGGTGATGAGTAAAAAATAGATGAAGTGACAATTATTGGAGGAATATGTACAATGGTGATGAGGCTGATGATGATGATGAGTGGAGTAATATGTACAAACATTTAGAAGGTAGTTAGATTGGTATTTACAAGGTATGTACATTTGTATTTACAATTTGTATTTACAGTTGCAGGGGAGACAGATTGGAGCGGGGTTGTGAGATCCGCCGTTCCCTGGGTGTGGGTTGTGTGTGGTGAAGTGTAGTGAGTGTGTGGGTGGAGTGAAATGGTAGATTGTAGTGTGTGGTAGGATGTGGATGGTGCCCGCTGCGACGAGGTGGCCACGGCGGGGCTGTGAGGTTCGGTACAGTGGCGGCCGGAAGGGTGGCTGCCCTGGAGGCGGGCTTGGAGGGGCCGTTCCGGGGTGGGGGAACGGTAGCGGCGGCGCTAGTGGCGGCCGGAAGGGTGGCTGCCCTGGAGGCGGGCTTGGAGGGGCCGTCCCGGGGTGGGGAAACGGTAGCGGCGGCGCTAGTGGCGGCCGGAAGGTTGGCTGCCCTGGAGGCGGGCTTGGAGGGGCTGACTCGGGGTGGGGTGTCAGTTGATGGAGAGGTGGCGTGTTTTGCGGCGTCGGCAGATGCGGGCGGGAGGTTGGCAGCCGTGGCGGCGGCGTAGGAGGGGTAGCGAGGCTTGGTAGTGGTGGTGTGAATGCGGGCGGGGAGGGGTTGGTGGTGGTCCCCCCCGTGTTGGCGAGGAGGGGGGCCCGCCGGATTTACCGGCGGGCGTCCGCGTTTCCCTGCTTGGAGGAGTAGGAGCAGGGGGGCTGGCATTTGCGGGCCTCCCCACCGAAGTTAACATGGTAGAAACATCGGTGGGGGGGGTCCGCTGGGAGGTAGGTCCTGGTGGGGCGCGCGGAGGAGGAGGGGGCTGTCGTGTTCGGGGACCTCCCTCTTCGTTGCTGCGTGGGGGAGACGGTGCGGCGGTCGGACGAGCGCTGGCGTCGGTGGTCGGTGGAGGGGGTTGGCCGGCGATCGATGGAGAGGGAGCGGCGCCGGTGGAGGGAGGGGGGCCGGCGGCGCTCTTGAGACGGTGATCGGTCCCTGCGCGGGGTGGGGGTGCGGCGACTTCCGTGACGCTGGCGGCCGCGGCGAGGTCGTGTACTGTGTCGGCGAGACGGAGTAGCGGCTCGTCCGGGCCGTCGAGGTGGCTGGCGAGCGCCATCTGGATGGGGTGGGGGAGGGCTCGCAGCCAGAAAGTCCGTGCGATGTCGGCCGTCACTACGTCGTGCAGCTGATGACGTAGGCGACGGTATAGATGGGAGGGCTTCAAATCGCCGAGATGTTGGGGTTGGGATAGCGCTGCGATACGTGCGATCTTGGAAGGTTGGTATAAATTGACGAGGCGGATGCGGAGGTCGTCGTAGGCGGCCGTGGCGTCGGGGGAGATGTCTGACGTCTGCAGGAGGATCTCATACGGGAGTATAGAGATGATGCGGGAGTAGCGGGTACGTTGGCTGCGGATGTTGGCGGCCGAAAACGCAGCGTCGACCTGGAAGAACCAGAGTGCGGGGTCGTGCGTGTAGAAGGGGGGCAGCGACAGCGGGAACGACGCCGAGGCCGTAGTGACGTGGGCGGCGGCGTGTGCGGCAGCTGCAGCGGCGGCGGCAGCGGCGGCGTCGGATGCGGTAGAGCCGGGCGGCGAGAGGCTGGTGAAGGGGTTGTCGGTTGCGTCAGAAGTCGCAGTGGTCGGCGGTTGCAGCAGGGACGGCCGGAGGAGCGGCGGCGACGGCGAGTTCGGGTCCATGGTTGAGGTGTCTGTAAACAAAATTCAATTTGAGTGTTTGAATTTGAAAATTCGCAATTTGCGGCAGCGGACGTGTTTGCGGCGGAGAGTTGAGAGCTGTGTGAGTGGTTGCGGGTGGGCCAAAACTTGCGAATTTATACTGACTATTTTAAATGTGAATTTAAAATTCGGGACACCGAACTAGACTGGGGCGACACATGAGGTGGTAAGAGGATAGAAGGTTGGATGAACGTCGGGTTCACCACTGTGATGAATTTGAATTTATCATCACGGTGGCGTGAAGGAGTGAATAGAGGAGAGCGAGGGAATTTCACCTAGGCGGCGGTAATCCACCGATGTAGGTGAGAGGAAGGAAGTTCACCTAGGCGGCGGTAATCCACCGATGTAGGTGAGTGGAAGGAAACTCGTCTAGGCGGCGGTAATCCACCGATGTAGGCGAGAGGAAGGAAATTCACCTAGGCGGCGGTAATCCACCGATGTAGGTGAAGGAAGGTGCTTGTCTAGGCGGCGGATATCCACCGATGTAGACAAGGGGAAAAGGTAGGAGGTGAATTCCCAGAGCGGCGGATACCACCAGGCATCTGGGAGGAGGAAGGTAGAGAGAGAAGAGAGAGCTGGTTAGAGGAAGTGTCGAATGAAGCTAAAGCTCCAGGATCCGGGGTTATATAGGACTTGGAGTCCTCTCCCTCCAGCTCCTTGTTGGGAGCTGGTAGTGGGGCTCCAGGTTGTGTCCCCCGGATTCTGTTGCCTGTCTCCCCACTCAGATGTTTATTAGCGGAAGGTAAGTTTTACATAGGAATATTGGTGAGAGCTTTAAGGTTGCTAGTGGAGTGTTCCCGGGAGGGACTCACGACAGACCGTTCAAAAAAATGCTGCAAACCCCTACACAACGGTTTACTATTTTGTACATAACACCTTTCTGTAACAGATCACAGCTCTCTGTATAGATCGCCCTTCTATATAATAGAAGGGCGTAGATCACAGACCCTCCGTACCTTAGTACATAAATCACGACGTGTTATATGTTGCTAAAATAATTCTGTCAATGACCAACAGTAGCTAAAGAACCACACAAAAAATGAAGTTCTGAAAGGAAATTGTTGATGTAGAGTGAAAAAATATTAAGCTCCGGTAGGGTTTCGATCTCAGGAACTTCAGCGTATCAGTTCGACAGTCAGACCACTACGCTATATCGTCTAGCTGGCAAGATACCAGTGAAGTTCGCTCTCAACCCAGGTTGATGCATTCACTCAGCTGTTTACGGCAAACTGTATAGCAAATTTTATGACAACATCGTAGAACGCTCCGGATGGCCTGCGCCTTTTTGTACATGATATTTTTGATTTACAGTGATTTTAATATTATTTATTCTATACTTATTAGTCACCTTTGCTAATTTATTTTCCTATAGATACGCATGTACGTATGTAGGAACTTCAAATGGCAATAACTTCCTCAGAATATGGTATTTTTCAGTTTTTCTTTTTGGCTTATGTTCAGCTCGTTGGTTGCTTCAATTCGAGATGGAAGAATAAGGGAGTCATGACGGGTTTTCTAATTTGTCGATATTCAACGATAACTGCCGTAAAAACAGACAAAAATTGTGCGGTGGTAATAAAATGTCGCTAGGATGTCCCGATCATACCTACTGATTTTGAGCTGGATCCCATTTGATCTGAGTATTGACAGCCAAAAAAATATGTCGATGGGCCCAACATTTTCTAGGTTTACGACCTAAATGACGTTGGGGTTGTGTTAGAAAGTGGTTGAAAGCGACATTTCTATGCATGTATTTCCATTCTCAGTGCATTATAACCACGATCAGGCCAACACTAGCAGCCAGTCAGGTCGCAATGAGCAGCCTGTCAGGCCGAAATGAGCAGCCCCAGCTGCCAAACTTGTATCCATACTATTATGAAGAACATGGAAGTACTGTGTGGCAATCACCACACCGGAACTTTCACAGTAGGTACAGCAGGTAAATGGATACTGCCGATCGGAAGAACTCAGGACACGGAGAACAGCAGAATTAGACATGGATGGATGCGATTTCGGATGCCCTAGCACCTTTTGGAGCGTATCTTTAAATTTACACAAAAGCTTCGTCGGCATTGTTCTGGGTGACGAGTGGATGAGCCAAACGGACTTGATCCAGACTGTCGTGGTATCCTCCCAGAACCTCAACAATTGTACGTAGAAATAATATCTCGCTAAAATAAAGATACGAGTGGGGACACAAGATGCACGAGAGCCGAGGGCCAGCCTGGGGATCCCCACCATCCTCTACTAGCTAGAGGAACCCCAAGAGCTAGAGGAGCTCCCAAGCACATAAATACTTGCCTCCTGCCTCTTTTTCCTCATTCTACGCTCTCCTCTAGTCGCTGACTACTCTCTCTCCTCCTAACCTCGTCTCTCTCTCCTATCCCAAAAGATGCGGTGAATGGTGGTGGTACGCCCATAACCAACAGCCAACTCGCCCTAAAAGATCTCGGGTATGGTGGTGGTCCGCCCTTCACCTACCGAGCACACTCCAAAAAGATCCGGGTGTTGGTCCGCCCATAACCTTACCCGGCAACGAGCCCGAAAAGACTCCGTGAATGGTGGTGGTACGCCCATAACCAACGGACACATCCGAGAAGATCCCGGGAAATGGTGGTGGTCCGCCCATAACCAGCCTGGGCATATCCCCCCTCGCAGCGCTCGTGGTGGATACGCCAAATCTACATCCATCACACAGAACTTATCCTTGATCCATTGCTTTTTGCTACAGACCTGAACCTTTCCTGAACAGGTATGAAGACTTGACCCAAACTTTCGCCATTCCTTTCTTCCAAAGATCGCTATCTTCTGCCTCTTCAGTCTTTCTACATCAATGCACATCACCAATCACTGAGAAAATGTTTTACACCTGCACAAATTAATGGAAACATAAAATACAACGGGGGCCAAAATACGGAACGCTACCTAACATTTTGGCCCCTCAAGGTCTAAGTTATGTGCAATAAATACAGGGATCTAAACCAGCACATGGCAAATGGCGGATAGCCGAAATCGGCGACATTAGTGGTTGAGCAGGTGACCTCTTACAAGTATTTGGGTGAGCGGATTGAGGAGCAGAGTGACCCACGGAGTAAGGTGGTGAGCCGTATTGCTCGGGCCAAGAGCGCATTTTTTTAGCATGAAGAAGTTCTTCACCAACTTCAATTTGAGCCTTGAGCTGGGAGTGCGTATGCTCCGGTGCTACGTTTTCTCTGTATTTCTGTATGGCTGCGAGGCAAGGACCCTCCATTCTTATCTGTAGAAACGCATCGATGCTTTAGAATGTACCTATCTGTACCGTCGAATGCTCCGAATATCATGGGTTCGAAAGATGACGAACGAAGAAGTTTTAAGATGGATGCAGAAAGAGAAAGAGCTCCTGTTCACTGCCAAGGAGAGGAAGGCACGTTTTCTGGGTCACATAATGCGGGGCGAACGGTACAAGTTTCTTCGTCTCATAATCCAAGGGAAAATCCAAGGAAGAAGATCTGTGGGACGCAGGAAAAACTCTTGGCTTCGGGATACTGTTCATCAGCTGAGTTATTTCGGGCCGGTTCATCGTGATCTGAGATTGTAAGAAGGAAAAGATTTCTCTGGGCTTCCTTCTGTCTATTCACTCAATGAATGAAAACTGACCAACCCACTGCACTTCTAACAAAACAAAGAATGCCAGGATACGGAACACCAACAGTTTGACCTTTCAGAAGTGGCAAAAAGGTTTCTTGGCCTCGTTGATTTGGATGCGATAAACGTAGGATACGGGCACTAAATCACGGCAAATGCCTGGCAGGCGGGTGAAGTATGTTTGAAGAGGTCAAGCCAGCGTCTTTCTTTCTTATTCACCAGACCACACACCCAATCCAACCAAAGAGTTACCACCACTCTTATAAACCCATTACGTGTCTGGGTGTAAAGCCAGCTTTGATATTTCACAGAGTAACTAGGTGCTCGCGAGGCCCGTCTTCCGCCGCATTTTGCTGATTCGAGCATTCTGTGAGGAGGTGAGCCTGAGGGAAAGTGATTAAAAACGTGAGACGGTCAACTCACAGCACACGAATCATATAAAGGCAAAATGGCCGGGGGCTGCCACTAACATACAGCTAATCACTCGTACATTTGCTGTTCCAGCGATTTTTCCTGTCAAATTCCTCCGAGTGGTTTCCTATTTTAGAGCCACATAAAATTAAATACCTCACGAGCGCGCTTTCTGACAAGTCGTGCAGAATGACTGTATATTTACACCCGAGTACAGAATGCTTACGGTAAATTGTGGGTTAAAATGAAGATCCTGCAATAATAATTAAAAAAGCTACGAATTATTACACAACGGTTTAATAATTTACTTGTATATATGACCCCCCCCCCCCCCCCTCCCGGAAAGCCCTAAACCGAGTATTGGAGCCGGCCAATGATAGTTTCATAAAAATGCGCGGGATTCAATAATTCAGCCATTATTTATTTGTTGTTATTCATGAAGCATAACGTTTGTAAACTTACGAAAGTACCTACCAACAAAATCCAAAATAGCCATCATTCTTCAAATGAAAAATAGTATCACGGAACAACCAACTCGAGTTCAGATAGCGATCCGTGGTTTTATTTAATCAGGTGTTCCCTAGCGATGATATCCGGGCCGGATTTATACCGCTTCATTCACTATCATGTTGACGAAGCTTTTCGGCGCAACGAACGGCTGGACGTACAATGCTCCAGGTGGTGGTCTTAGGAAATTCTTTTGTTCAAGATCAATTTAAAAACGTAAAAAAATCAATTTGATAACGTAAAAGGTAATTGGACTCAGGGAAGAGGAGGATTAAGTGCATTCGAACATTCCTAATGAACAAATTGAATCCGAAACTTGTTGATCGTTATTCGAAAAACTCCACGGCCGTGATATTTGGGCAGATGTTTGGTCAAAATAGTTGACAAGAGGGCATTGGCAAAGTAACTTGTATTGGACCTTATCAGCCTGCTGCCAGGAATGCACAATCACCTCTTTTGTTATAAAACCGAACAAAAATAGTAAACGTACGGATTTTAATAGTCCAATGCTATATTAGGTAACAAATGCCCTCTGTCAACACTGAGTTGTTTTCAGAACTATTTTGACCAAATTAATGTCTGTCCAAATATCACGGCCGTGCAGTTTTTCGAATAACTGCAAGTTTCGGATTCAATTTGTTCATCAGGAATGTTCGAATGCACTTAGTCCTCCTTTTCCCTGAGTCTAATGGCGCAAGTTAATTGTGTAGTTTCAAACCTCATCCACTGCAGGGTATCAAAGCCTCTTTTAGAGTTGACCGTCAAATTGGACTTCCCTGTATGCTCCAGACACGCTATCTGCAGTTCGTTTACCGCAATTCCGTTTCTTTTACGGATAAAAACAGTCATCGTTTTCCAGGGCGACGACGCTTCTGCAATCCGTCCATTAGGCCGGACAAGCTCAGTCTTGCGCGTCCAGTTCCGGTGACAAGGCAACTTAATAGCGATGGGAGGGTCCCATCCTGGTTTGTCCACGGCACCGTGTTGAATGGAAGGAACACGAGAGAGCAGAGCTCGACGTGTGATGGACAAATGAAATGAAAGTACATCGTAAAACCAAGAAGTTGGAAGTTACGGCGAAGAAAAGAAAAACAAGAAGCTTTTACAATCTGAAACAACTTATTATATCGGAACAGACCGTGTGGATTCCACTGGCACGCGGACTGGCCTTCTGCCAATCTTCTGCTTTTCCTGCTACTCATTATGAGAGATATTTTCCATTCAGGAATAAAACAAGTAGCCCCGTATAGACCATACGAGCGAGAATAAGCGAACCAGGAAGTTTCCTACAGATGAGAGGAACACGTTCTGCCGCTTTGTCATAAAGCAGAGGCATCACCCAGGGCATTCCTGCAAAAAACGCTGATATCTTCCAAGGATTATTCAAAATATTATTTTCAGCGACGTAGCCCTAAAATAGATAGATGAGGGTGCATTTTAATTAAGTAACATTGACATCCCTTCTTCCTAACCTGAAACAACAAAACCGCTTCTTGAAAGGAGATGTCATCATTCCAGATATACGCGCAATTTACTGATTTTGCAGGACTGATGATCATCACAGAGTTGCACAGACTGGACTCCCGACCATTGACTTGCACTGAGATACCACTTAAGCCAGGTTTACACGCTACGATAAATAGTTAAAAAATTACTGTAACGATCGAATCGTTACGATTTATCGTCGCGTCTAAATGGGACATCCTAGCGATTTATTGGAGTTGGATGGTTGATGCCGGCCTGCATCAATTTCTGCGAATCGTAGCGACATGTTTGAACGTGTAAACGGTCGCTCCCACTTATCGCTACGATGTCACCCAGTTTGCAATTGCCACTGCACCGGAGTGCTTCTCGTTTTCGTGTGGTCGTGTTAAAATGTCGCATATTATGGCAGAAATTTCGAATCGAAAAGCTCCTCGCGAGTTTTTAACTGAGTTTATAGAACTCTACCGTCGTTTCACGTGTTTTCTGGCTTGTTAAGAGCAAGGAATATTCCGACAGGAATAAGAAAGACCTGGCGCATACTGAGCTTGTAAAAAAATACAAGGAGTTTGATCCGACAGCAGACAGGAACACGGTTGTTGAAAAAATTAATTCATTGCGTACGGTTTATAAGAAAGAACTGGCGAAAATTCAAAAATCGAAAAATCGAAATGGGGCGAAAATTTGGGAATTCGTCAAGGACCCAACTTAGGTTCAACGATCATCAGAATTTACAAAATGACCGCGTTCGTGTGGCCAAAATGGTGCGTTACAGGGTATCCACCGCAAAAACGCTTCAAAATCCTTGTTACATGGGATTATTCTACTGGACATACCTACAGAAATGCTGGCTGTCATTTACCTATTGTTTCTTTCATATTATACAATAACTGAAATAGCTAGTTCTGGTGGTTTCCACCAATTTTGGCCCCAAAAAATATGAATTACGTTCCTTTTTTTTCCAAATTATCTTTGATTACTGACAGTGCCATTTAACAGTCTTGATTCACCTGTTGACACTTTCTATTGTTATTATACAAACTAATGGTGATTTCAGACAATATCCCAGGTTTTTGACTCATAAAAAATGAATTTTGGGAGCTGAACCTTCGCTACAACCGCATTTCCTCACTCTTTGGTTGAAATCGACTTCATATTTGGTCTTCTCGCCCTAAAATACATGGAAAAAGCTTACTGTTACACCCATAACTCCAATCGGGCTGCAAAGTTTCGGGACACAACTAGCACAACAGCCCAAATGGAGCATGTGTGCGAAAGAACGAATTTTTAGACTGAAAATGAAGCAGTTATGAGTGATACGGCGGACGGACATTGAATTTTTGGGGTGTTATACAAAATTTTTTGCTGAGCGAATACATAGGCGTATTATTCACAGAATAATTAACCAAAAACGACCCTACTAATTCAGGGTCTTGCGCTAATAGGAATTCAGTGAACCACGCAGATGAGGTAGCTATAGAGGAAAATTGAGCCGTTGTGTAATAATCCCCCCCCACAAACACACACATAAACACGCGCGCGTGCGCACATACAAGCTTTCACACGGTTCAACGCTGACGAGCATAACGGATGTATGTGATGACGATTACAGTGTTTTCTTAGAAGGGGTAAGGCCTTGTATTTATTACCTATCCTGTACAGGATCAACTGTTGCGGAATTGCGTTCTTTGAATGTTAATTGGTAGTTTTATGACATTAAAGGTAGAGAAAGGGGATTGATGTGGGATTAATAATATCTGGATGTGTTATGAACGTCGCAAAGCGAAAAGGGTGAGGAGGGGGGGGGGGGGGGGGGGGCTATGGCTTTGCAGTGCGCATGCGCATACTGCTAGCGACTGTAGGAGGTGTGGAGGGCTCAAAAGAGACTGAGAACGCTTGAGCCGAACCACCGTCAGGTTTCCCGTAAATTAGTTTCTTTTGGCAACATTTTCTTTGCATTTCCCGTTACACCAAAAACGAACCGGAGAAGCCCAAGAGAAACACAGTTTCACGGAGATGCAACTTACAGGAAGGGTCCCATCAGTAATTCATTCACGATGAATCGCACTTACGTCGGCAGCCGCGTCATTTCCATCTTTAGACAGAGCGGGGAGGTTTTAACCGACTCCCACGCAAGGCCACTTGAACGCGAGAGAACTAAACTATTCCAAGTCGGAGGCAACTACTGACTGAATCGGGGGAATTCGAAACAAGTAACATTTTTAAAAAAACCACAGTCATGCAGCATGGCTATAAGAGCGAATTTTCGAAGTTTTCGGCATCTTCCTCCTCCGCCTAAAATTTTCTGAAAATTAATTTTCGGCCAATGTTTTCCCAACTTGATACAAAATTAAAACAGGAGTAGTTTTACGCAAAGTAAAATTTGGGGTGGAAGGAGGGGGAGGGGGAAATCAAAAATGTTTTGAATACCAGAAGAGTAGGTATTGGGTACGTAACAAATTTTTTGTTCCATTTTTTGCCGAGTAACACCTCGGTTTGTAGATTTTCCAACGCTGAACACGATGGTGAAGTCAGAATTGCGATATCCCATTCCGTTATCAGATTAGAGCACACGAACCAGGAAGAACATCTCAAGAAATAACCACGTTCCTTCATCTTCAAAGTGCTCCAGTTTGAGAATGGAATGAGATATCGCAATTCTGATTTCACCATCGTGTTCAGCGTACAAAAACCTTTAAAATGAGGTGTCACTTGTCAGACTTTTTCATTTTGGGAATTTATGGGTAATTTCCCCCCCCCCCCTAAAACTCCCCAAAACTCCCCCTTAGGGTGACCCGATTCTGCCCATCTTCGAACTTAGCCTGTCGATTGCCAAGACAGATTTTTCGTGCAAATTTGAACTTTTTATCTCAATTCTTTCGAGAGTTATCGTCTGGAATGACACATAAATATATAAATATATAAATAAATATATATATACATATAATTTTTGGTGTCTTTCGGCAGGGAATTCAGGATAGTCTGAAACGGATTTTGGTATAAAAATCTTTCGGAAATTCGAGTTTTAAAAATTTTGGACCGAGAACAATAGCTTCCTTTTCTTCGAAAATTCGCTAAAAACTACACCAATGAAGGTTTTTCATCCCAGGAATATCGTCGTAAGGCAGCAAGGGGAGAGTCAGTACCGGTGCGTGGGGTCTGAAAACGGTGGGGCACCAAACCAGAACACAAAACCAACAGATTTGTCTACAAAATACCCCAAGGCAACAACACCCTTCTCTTACCTACTGATATTACTGATATTCCCTTATTTACTGATAGCAGTTTACTGATATTCAGCAAAGCTTATCTCTTTTAATCAACACTCTATCGTCCGAAAAACTTCGACAATTTCTACTGAAAATTAGCCACCGAATTTATGTGTTTACAAAAATATAGTAAACTAAAATACACCAAAACAATGAACCAGCCCTCGGCTGGTACCTAATTGAATCTTGAATGGAGAAGCTATTGACTAGAAGTTAGGTAGTTATATTATGTGTGTTGACGCCGATCAATCCACAAACAGAAAACAGGACAAAACGCAACGTAGGTACCACAAATACAAATCTGTCATCTGAATGGGACTGAACGCAACGTACCCATTAGGTACAATTGCAACATTCATACCAAAAAATTTCGCAGGAACGAAAATCTTTTTGGCTATTATGTACGTCGTTTTTTGGTTTATTATTTTTTAAATCGATGCTATAGAATTTTAAGAATCAGAACAGAATTTAGAATATTCAAATAAATCCCAAATATTATTGTAATGTAACAAAGAGAAAGCTAGTAGACTTTGTTAATAGACTTGGGTAGTGGCCGCCTAAGTATTCTACTGATTTCGTGATAACCTGAAAACAAAACCCGATAAAAAAATAGGTACATTGAACTGACCTTCTCATACGGGTTATAATACCAATACATTTCTTCTCGTTCAATAAATCATTAGAAATCGCGGTCAACCTCAAGCTATCGATAACCACATCCATGAAGATCCAAAGTCATAAATCTATCACGCGGAAATCTGCTTATTTTATCTCACGGGTTGAACGAACGCTCTTCCCGGTGTGTATTGGTTTATTATTTTCAATAATGAACCATTGGAATCGAGCAAGAAAAAAAAAAAATTCTTACCCCCCTCAAAATTTGATGGTTTACGTTTCAAGGTACGTAGAATCCAAAACTGCAATAAAAATATTTCTGTCTGTCCGCCGTACGCCGTACTGGCCACTTTTCTTAGTTACCATGAAAGAAAATTGATGAAATTAGGGTTATAGGTTCCGTTCGGGGTCTAGTTGGTCCTCGAAGCTCGACGTTACTGTCAGTCATCTCTAAGGGGTTCAAAATAGGGGTTGAAATTTTCAGAACGCCGTAGCTCGAAAACTTTAGATTGAAGGGTATGGTTTTTTTTACGATATTAATTTGTCTTGAGCTAAACAATTTTTTAAGACCACCCGGAGCACTGTACGTCCAGCCGTTCGTGTGCACCAAAAAGCTTCGTCAACACGATCGTGAATCAAACGGTATAAATCCGGCCGGGATTTCATCACTAGGGAGCACCTGATTGTAATCAAGGATGGCTGTATGAAATCGAGTTGTTTGTTCTACGATAATTATTTCATTTGGCAAGTGATGGACTATTGGATTTTGTTGGTAGGTACTTCTGAAACTTAAACAAACGTTGAAGTATTATTGATGGGTAAATTATTAAACAATGGCATATTATTACACAACGGTGAATTATTACACAACGGTAAATTATGACACCACGGCAATTACACAACGGTAAATAATTACACAACGGCTCAACTACCCAGAAGGGGCTGGATTTTTTGTATAGGTACTTTTGCAACTTGAACAACCGTTGAAGTATTATTGATGGGTAAATTATTACACAGTGGCAAATTATTACACAACGGTAAATTATTACACAACGGCTCATCTACCCAGAAGGGGCTGGATTTTCTGGATAGGTACTTTTGCAACTTGAACAACCGTTGAAGTATTATTGATGGGCAAATTATTACACAATGGCAAATTATTACACAACGGCAAATTATTACACAAAGGTAAATTGTTACACAAAGGTAAATTATTACACCAAGGTAAATTATTACACAACGGCTAATCTGCCAAGAAGGGGCTGGATTTTGTTGATAGGTACTTTTGCAACTTGAACAACCGTTGAAGTATTATTGATGGGCAAATTATTACACAACGGTTCATTATTCTATCTACGTAGAAGGGGAACCTATACAGGTAAATTATTACACAACGGTTTAGGTAGGTACCTAGTAACGAGTACGGGGTTGGGTACAATCCTACGGAGAGTCCGCGATCTACATAATATGTGTAGAATATTACATATTATATTATATAGACGGGTTATCTATACAGAGAGCTGTGATCTGTAACAGAAGGGTATTCTGTACAAAATAATAAACCGTTGTGCAGAGATTTGCAGCGTTTTTGTCGTGTGGTAGAGTGATGTCGATGAACAGGGTTACAATTTCGCAAGTTCCCTACAGCTCTGCAGCGCCTTTTGGAAAACCGTAATTTTCTGACAACACCTACCAAAAAATGATATATTTTTCTCTAGCCCAATTACTAATGACATATGGTGTCAGAGGATGGGGAGGTTGTAGTGATTCACTTATGGAGTCTATTTTTGTTCAACAAAAATACTTAACGATACTTGAAAATACTTAACACTGATAAAAGTACTTAAAAAAAAGAGAATAGGTAGTTTTTCTACGGAAAAATTATTTGAGGAATTCAAAGTGAACAAACACCACAAGAGAAATGGTAGAGCGGCTGACATTAATTAAAATACATAAGAGAATTATGTTTCGGACATTTGTGGTATCACAAACAAGGTATTACTAGAGCTGATAGTTGGTTAGTTAAGATGCCGTTTAGGACGACAAGTAGTGGAAAAAGTAGTTATTACTAAAGAGGAGCAAAGCTATTTAACGCCCTACCAATGGAACTTGAAAAAGTCCATGAAAAAATAATATTTAAGTACAAAATTATGCCAAGAAAGAAAATTAACATTAATTTATCAATATAAATAATATGACGAAATTATAAGAAACTGTAAATTTATAAGATGATGTATCGATACAAGCGGCTCCACCCCTCAGCACAAGAATACAACTTAAAGAGCGGTGAACGCATTATGAAATTTGTTTTTTGGTTTTTGTAAATCATTGTAAATATTAATAAATAAATGCAAATTTAAAAAATACGACAAAAAATAATTTAGGTATCTCTCCTTGACCTTTTCTCATGTTTTCTTTTTTTTTGCAGCCCTTTATTTGCGAAGCGATGACATAGTTCCTGGCCGTACTGTACGCTGAGAATTCGCCAATTTTATGTAAGCCCGAGCAACGCACGGGAGGTAATCAGCTTGTCAATTTATACCGTTCGCTGTTTCAGAATTTTGGCTCCAAAAATACACCTCAACTGAACGTTTAAGACTTTCTGTCATCACGATGGCTCCTGGGAAGCCATACGATAACAATGCTGAATTTATATCTTATAAAAAAAAACATGTTCCGCAGCTGTACTGTTAACTAACCTTCGTATTTATCCGCGGAAATGTTTTATGGGTTTTATTATACAATTAATTAAAAAAATTTTATAGGTAGGTACCTACGCACCTATTCTTACAAAAATAGATTCCGTATTACGAGAACGTCTATAGGTATTTACTCATGACAATGATAGGGAAGAGGTATCCACGGCTCAGGAATAGCTGATTTTTTCCCAAATTTGCTTTTTGTGTTCTTTGATGATGAGAAAAATCGAATCGGCTCGCCGGAATAGCATACAGGTAAGGTAAATCCAGTGCCGGACATTTCTTCAAAAACCTTGTAAAATAAGGATTTCGGTTGATTCAGAGACTTGTTGGTGTTTTTGAAATACTGTCAAGAAATTAATGAACAGGGACAATGAAGAAGAACACGTTTGCTGTGAATGGGAAGTCACAGTGATGATTCAATAATGAGTTGCCGTTACACGCTCTTCAGGAGGCTGTTTTCTTATCAAAAATGATAAGGTGTACGAAAAGCGTATTAAGCTTATTTTTACATTTCCTCGATGTATTCTAATGTCTCTAGGCACATCTTTGCACGGATTATGATTCTCAGTAGTTTTGTTCCACCAAACTTTCCGTTTTGTGTTGGAAAAAACAGCTATTTCTGTATGTCCGCTGCTAGTGCACCAAATATTCCCTTTGCACTAGTAGCCCTGTCCGCCTCCAGATCATTATATCCCATTTTGTTAGACGATGTAATTTTATAGGTGATTTCACTTATTAATGTGGTCAGGAATCCAATGAATAAATTATCACTCAGACTCTGGCTAAAGGCGGACAGGGGTGTCCTCTTCTGATGCAAATGTGTCCGCAACTAGTTCACCCTGTTCGCTACTAGAACTTCGGACTTCAATCATTAGTGTTCATTTCTAAATAAAGGCTCTTTCTTGCCTGATATGAATTTGGATTTGCTAATATTTTGCCATACGTTTTGCTTTGCTACCTTTATAATACGCTAATATTTTGTAATTTGCTACCTTCGTAATTTGCTGATATTTTGTAACTGGCTAATAACTTGCTAGTAATTTGCTAATAATTGCTAGTAATCTGCTAGTAATTTGCTAACTATCTGCTAGTAATTTGCTAGGATTTTTTTTGCTACCTTTCCAATTTGCTATCTTTGTAATTTGCTAGACTTCGGATTTGGTAATATATTGTCATAGGTTTGCTAATATTTTGTCTAGGTTAGGTTTTCATTTTATTATTACATTACTGTTAACAGTATAACATTAATATTATGTACAAGTTGTTTTTTATACCGACTTTATGTTCGTCCGCGTTAAAATCAACTTTTTGTTCAATTTTTTAATCTTATTGGCATTAACTTTGCGTTACACACGCATAAATACATGTTAAAATAAACGTATTTTCCAGAGAAATGATTCAGTTTGCTACTGTGTCCGCCTTTGGTACATCAAGTGTCCGACTCTTGAGCGGACACATTTTGGGTGTCCGCTACTCACGCATTTTAATAATCTAGACATACGAATTTTCGCCCACAGTACCTATTTGATATTACTGATGATTTTAAGGGTTCAAAATGTCAAGGAACGTTCGGAGCACACCATGAACACCAGACAATGTATTTTAGACATAAATAAACCAAAAAAAACCGTCTGCCAATTCGAGTAGGCAGTGGAGCTTCCTCTGTTGAACGTTCAGAATAGTCGGGTAGGTTGATTCAGCGGACAAGTGGAGGATCCATGAATAGGTTTCACGCATCTGAGACCATCCAAAACCACACCTCAATCTGTATTCCAAATTTCACCGCTTTACGATGATTTTCTGATGAGTTATGGGCCATACGAAGATATGACGCTTGCGCATGCGCAGACGAAAGTTACAGTAAGACTTCAATGATTCTGACGTGGGACCATCTGCGATCCAACCGCCGTGTGCCCTCAACATTTCTGCTCTCTACGACAATTTTTCGCGTGGTTAGAAGCTTTACAAGGAAATGGTCAAGATTTCATATTCGCGCATGCGCACACGAAAGTTACAGTACGATTCTTATGTCATCAGGAACTATCGAAGTATTATTCCTGATCGACCCTCCATGTTTGAACTAATTTCAACGATTTAAGGTATTTATGGGCGTTTCAAGTATTTCTTCACGTACGCGCATGCACAGACGGAAGTTACAGTACGATTTCAGTGATTGTGATGCAGAACCATCTGCGATCCAAGCTGCGTGTACCCTTAAACTTTTTCTGCTCTCTACGACTATTTTTCACGTGGTTAGACTCGTTACAAGGAAATGGTCAAGATTTCATGTTCGCGCATGCGCAGTCGAAGGTTACAGTACGATTCAAATTAAACTCATATGGAACTATCGAAGTATTATTCCTGATCGACCCTCCAAATTTGAACTCATTTCATCGATATTTAAGGTAGTTATGGGCGTTCAAGTATTTCATGTTCGCGCATGCGCAGACGAAAGTTACAGTACGATTCCAATGAAACTCATATGGAACTATCGGAGTATTATTCCTGATCGACCCTCCAAATTTGAACTCATTTCATCGACATTCAAGGCATTTATGGGCGTTTCAAGTGCTTTACGTTTGCGCATGCGCAGCCGAAAGTTACCGTATTTTTTCAATGATTTTGGTACGAGACCGTCTGTGACCCAACCCGCACCTACCCTCCAAATGTCAACCCATTTCGACCATTATTTCGGGCAGTTATGGGCGCTACAAGGAATTGACCACACGCAGACAGGGAACCAAAAATGTTCCTTGATGCCTGAAACGTAAAATGCGAGTGGAAATTTTCATTTTGGAGGACAAATTGTTTTCGACTCTCGGACGAATACAAAGTTTCCCTAACTTCGGTAGTGAGGAACCAAAATGAAAGAAATACGTCCACCAGTGACAAATCGTTCCTAATTCGCACCTGGTTCCTAGACAACGATCAGCAAACGCAAGTTTCCACGTCGATTCATAGTTGGTTGGCACGTGTCGTGCGGTGGCATCCCACGCAATCTCAACGACGGTTTGATAATACAAAATACGAAAGAGGCTATTTTTAACCCACACGTATCGGATAGGTTACCAGCGAGTGGGTAACCAGCGGAAACAGGTCAGGGGCCTAACTGGGTAGGCAGAACATATCGGGGCGACGCAGGCGGTGGTTTTAATTAGCGATAAAGTCGCAACGATGGACAGCCAGCAGTTTCTACACACGTTAGAGACGGCTACGGTTAGTATAGTTGGCACAACACCTTGTATGGCAGCCCACGTATGACCCGCTCACGG
This sequence comes from Leptopterna dolabrata, assembly GCA_954871275.1. Lineage (NCBI taxonomy): Eukaryota > Metazoa > Arthropoda > Insecta > Hemiptera > Miridae > Leptopterna > Leptopterna dolabrata. Next base: position 70,570,032 of record OX940976.1, on the reverse strand, counting down.
GTTTAAATGTCACCATACGGCCAAGTCCACGGGAGCTCAAGTAGCAACTTTTAGAGTAATTTTAGCTACAACACCTGGAAGTAAGTCTGGTCCAATCCGACCAGATTTTGTTAATAATTTTTTTTTCAACAGATGGCACCACCATCAGCGGCAAATTTAGATTACTAATTACTCAGCCAAAAATCAACCGATTTTCATTCTGAAAACGGCTGTGGGTTTAGTAGAACCATAGAATTGACGCTAAGTTTTGTTTTTATTTTTTAAATTTAAATTTGGAAATTTATGTTAAAATTTCATATTTTTCAAATTTATCTGTCAAATATTGGATTCAGCAACCAAAATAGGTATTGTTCAGAGTACATAACGTTTCTCAAAATCAAAATTGGGTGGATAGAAGGGTCGTGATCCTTTGAGAGATCTAAGTCAATCAGAATGCAGCACCTCTCATGAGGCGCCTAAGCATCAAGAGGGGCGGGTTGGCCTGATGAATTATCTTTTCCCAAGATCGTCTATGGATAAATTCTGTCGTCTATGGATAAATTCTATCTTCCATGGATAAATCAGTGATAGTTCATGGTCAACTCGGCGCCTTCATCACTGGCAGATCTGGCAACCATTCTGGTGGGCCCAATGCAAAAGTACCCTTGAACAAGTGCAGGTGGCATAGATCATACACCAATCGATAGGTAGAACGATGCAAATTATTACACAACAGATTATCGCGAGGAATTTGCGTACCCCGGACTGGCGTTTGCGCATGCGCAGTAGCCGTACCAATGATTTGATTGTTCTGTAATTCATAGGGGACCATATGGGGCCCAACCCCAAACTTCAGTCGAATCGGGTTATAATTGAAGAAATTATGCGCGTGGCAAGGATTTCCGAAAGTTGCGAAAGTAGGTGCCTATCAACAAAATCCAAAATAACCATCAATGATCATTCTTCAAACGAAATAATAACACAGAACAACCAACACGTTTTCATACGGCCATCCGTGATTGCTGTGAATCAGCTGTGCCCCTAGCAATGACATCTGGGCTGGATCGCTGGATGTATACGCTCTGATTATTATCCATCATGTTAACGAAGGCAAACTTCAGGGACTTCCTGTGAACGAACGGCTGGACGTAAAATGCTCCGGGTGGTGTGAAACAAAATCCTCAATCTCGGGATCAATTTAGAAAGTGATCCGAAACCAAAATTAATTAATTTTGGTTCATGGTAACCAAGAAAACTGCAAAGCACGGCGTATGGGCAGACATCTTTTACTCAATTTTCGGATTCTACGTACCTTGAAACTGATACCATCAAATTTTGAGGCGGTGCAGATTTTTTACCCCCATGATTCAAAAGGTTTATTACCGAAAATAATAAGTAAACCAAAAAAGCAGGTTTTCAAGTTCAAGAAGGAAGTCCCAAATATTTGATGCAAAATATTTGATAAACTCTATAGAGCCAGTAGGCGACCACGATAGGGAAATCCCTTCGTAATCGGAACCACGATAGGAAAATCCCTTCGTAATCGGTCCAACTGTCTGAGCGAGGTCGATTAAAAAACAGACGTACTCATGACCATTAAATAGACAGAGATACGCGGTGTTAAAATCTTCAAATTTCGTCCACACAAAAAGCAGTCTTCATGCCATGGTAGTACCTACCCACCAGCCAAAGCTATACTATAATACTTACATTATTCGAGGTAGAACCTACAAGGCGGCACCATACAAACGAAACATACCTGAAACATGAAATACCATGGTAAATATCGCGTAATACATCAATTTTTTTCAACTTTAATCATGATCGATTTTTGATAGGTACCTACTATTAATAAGCCACTTACATGTCGTTTGGGTAGTGCTCTAGGGAGTAGAGATATTAAGTAAATCACTCGCGAAGAAATCGTGGAAACCCATTTCAAAGAAAAACAAAGTTATTGAAAAGCTGTCTATTTCCATTAATACACGAAAAAACGGGAAAAATACACTGTTAATACACGCGAAAAATAACAGTGTATTTTTCGCGTATTAGTGGAAATGTCAACTTTTCAATAACTCCGTTTTTCTTAGTAGAGATATTATTATTATAATTTTTATTATAAAAAATTACTTGAATAATACCGCACAGGATCTTTTTACAATTAATCATTATTTATGACAGACCAGCGCAAACAAGAATTACAGCAATGGCGTTGTTACTCAATATTACTGTCCAGAAGTATCGATAAGTTGATTTACTCGAGCACCACTGACTTAATAATGGGGACTCGACGATCAAATTTGAATTAAAAATCCATTAAATGTAAAACTATCTTGAATAAAACAACGTTCTGTATGCCAAGCTTCGAGTCGCTTTGAAATCGAGAGGCAGTCGGAAGCGTTCACAGAGAATAAACCGCATTTCTCACGAGAATAACCTCATCATTTAGAAGAGATTATGAATGATTCATGAAGAAGTTACTTCACAACTGAGGAGAGGTAGGCTTTTGGCCACCCACAGATGGCTTTATACCAGAATTATCAAGAAAGTGCTTAAATAAACAAAATTATTCTCAAAAACATGGATGGTTTTGGGTGTCTAAAGATTTCAAGATAGTACGTAAACTGCGGTAGGCCTAGGCCAGTATTCATCGTCGGGAAGTCAGTCGATATGGAATGGACGATCGTAAAATCCCACTTGGGAGGTTATCTTTGATCAGGAAGGCATTCGTATTTATTTAATTCATCAGCTTTTCTTTTTTCCGTGAAATCCCCGGGCTATCACGCAAAACGGTTTTGTGATAACTTGCCGATTGGCCAATTTAATTGGCATTTAGCTCCGCACACTACCTAATTCGCCCGATGAAATGATAGGAGGGCAGTTATTATATCAGTAAAGAGGACAGTATAGTTAGTAAGTTTCATAGTGTATACTATACAGCTGCATTGTATACAGGGTGTTCCCAAATCTTCTGCATAAACTCAAGAGGCGAAATTTCATGCTGATTACGAATGGGTACGCCACCGAAGACAAAAACGCTTTTCTCGAAGCTTCTTGAAAATATTCAGTGGGAAGAAATGCAACGGTGAACTAAAAAATGCAAATTATTACACAACTGTTCTATCATTTAGCTATATATACCCTGTCGAGGTTCCCCACAAATCTCTATATTAACCACTCCTATGTAATATAGAAAGATTTAACCGAATAAACAAAGGGAACGACGAGCCAGGTGAAGCCAAGGGAGCCCTTCCATCAACCGCCATCACCCTCAACGGTCGTAACGGCCGATTGTGGATGGGGGACGGGTGGAATGGGGCCTTTATAAGCAGACCTTCTAGCCCAGCTCGTCATTCGACCGACGGACCCTCGACTTGCGACTTCTCCCTCGACCCTCTCTCACACCATCTCTCTTCTACCTTTCCTTGCACTCGCTGTGGTGAAAACCGCGGGATACCTCCTTCTCCTGTGGCACCTGCTGTGGTAAAAACCGCGGGGTGCTAGCCTCCACCTTCCAGGCGTCTGCTGTGGTGAAAACCGCAGGACGCCTCGTTCTCCTCTAGTATGTACCTGCTGTGGTGAAAACCGCGGGGTACTACCCTCCACATCCCAGGCGCCTGCTGTGGTGAAAACCGTGGGGCGTTAGCAAAAGACTCCTACAGAGCACATCCTTCCTCATCCAACCTCTCACCTCACCATAACCTATCCTCGTCCAACTCACCCGCCATGTCTTAAGCCGACCACCCTTCTGCGTAATCACTGTTTTCTGTGGTCAATACCTACCCTAGTGTTCCACCCAGGAAAGCCCTAAATCAAATCCAATGGCAATTACATTCATAAATATGCGGTGGATTCAAATTCTATCAAATAATTTGTTCAAATTATCCAAAATTATCAAAAAATCCAAAATAACCATCATTCTTCAAATGAAATAATACCTCGGAACAATCAACTCGATTTCACACAGCTAAGTGTGATTATAATCAGGTGTTCCCTAGCAATGATATCTGGGCTAGATTTATACCGTTTCATTCACGATCATGTTGACGAAGCTTTTCGGTGCAAACGAACGGCTGGGCGTACAATGCTCCGGGTGGTCTCAAAAAATTCTGAAGTTCGAGATCACCCCTTGGAGACGACTCACAGTAACGTCGAGCTCTGCGCACCAACTAGGCCCCAAAAGCGACGTACAAACCAAATTTCATTAATATTGGTTCATAGTAACTAGGGAAAGCGCGGCCGGCGAACGGACAGAAATTTTTATTCCAGTTTCCGATTCTACGTACCTTGAAACGGAAACCACCAAATTTTGAGAGGGGTGTTGAAAACACTTTTTCATCCTCGATTCCAAAAGGCCGTTACTGAAAATAATAAACCAAAATTGAAATGCTTCAACTTTGTTTTCCAAATGGCTGTTGGTAAATGTCAAAGATCGTCCATCGTTCTGGACCTGCTTGACCAGATCTAGGAATCCACCATGGCGTCTCCCAAACTAAATAATCGGAATGCCTTTCTGAACAGTCACGTTCCCATTTTAGATCGAAACATAATTTTCAATAATTCTGAAGAGAGCTGGCGGCTTTGATCAAAAATATATCCTCAGGACGCGGTCACAGTATTTCGCCACCTCCGGCAGAAGGGAATATTTCATGTGGAGAGATTTCGTCAGAGGAAACTGCGAGGCGCCGGTCAATTTATTGTGGTTAGGAAGTTATAAACAACCCAGCGGATCTATATGAACTTTGAAAAAATGGCGATTAAGTATTTTGGTCATTCGCCTACTTTGGACGAATCGCGACCTCGAATGGCATAAGAAATGAAATTTTGCATTCCTGTACAAGGAAATGGAATATGAGAATCTGGACGAATTTTGGACGTATTAGACGTATTGGAAGAATTTGGATGTATTTTGGATGAATCGCAACTTCGAATGGCATAAGAAATGAAGATTTGCATTCCTGTACAAGAAAAATGGGATATGAGAATTTGAACGAATTTTGGACGTACCTATTACACGTATTGGAAGAATCTGGACGTATTTTGGACGAATCAGGCTTCAAATGGCATAAGAAATGAAAATTTGCATTCCTGTACAACAAAATGGAATATGAGAATTTGGACGTACTAGACGTATTAGACGCATTGGAAGAATTTGGGCGTATTAGACGTACTGGAAGAATTTGGACGTACCCTGGACGTATTGGAAGAATTTTGACGTACTAGGGACGAATCGCGACTTCGAATGGCATAAGAAATGAAAATGTGCATTCCTGTACAACAAAATGCAATATGAGAATTTGGACGTACTGGACGTATTAGACGCATTGGAAGAATTTGGACGTATTAGACGTATTGGAAGAATTTGGACGTGTTTTGTACGTATCGGACTTCGAATCGCATAAGAAATGAAAATTTGCATTCCTGTAAAACAAAATGAAATATGAGAATTTGGACGAATTTTGGACGCATTGGAAGAATTTGGACGTATTGTGGATCGGACTTCGAATGGCATAAGAAATGAAAATTTGCATTCCTGTACAACGAAATAGGATATGAGAATTTGCATTCTGTTAAGAGTCGGACTGCATTTCTCAGTGCAATGTTTACAAGACCATCTGTTGGCTACTTCCCAAATACTACCAAAATATGGGCGGTATCTGAAGGCCTGTTACCATATACACTCGCAGACCAGAAAATAAGATACTACGTAGCAACGCCGACGTTCAAGCGAGTATCGCAGACTCACAGGCCATAGCATCGATTCTTTGGTTTTTTCGAACAAAAAAAGCCCTCAGACATTTTTCGGAAACCACTTCATTTTCGAGTAACAATAATTTTCCTTAATTTTTGGCAACTAACAACTACAAACCCGTGAAACGCCTACAGCAGTTGGTGAAATCCGCCAAGCCTAATAAATATTCTACCGGCTAATATCTAAAGATTTTCAATTAAACGAGCTTGCAAAGCCTAGGAACAATGCCCTCTGACTTTCCAAGAGGTTTCCGATAGTTTTTGGTATATTATTCTGTGAATAATACACTTAATTTTTCTTTTACGTTTCAAGGTGCGTAGATTCCAAAACTGCAATGCCCGTACGCCGTATCATGCATACCGGCTTCATTTTTGGTCTAAAAAATTCGTTCTTTCGCACAACAGGCTCCATCTGACTCTAGTTGTGGCCCAAAACTTAACAGCCCAATCGGAATATACCCAGGGGTGTTATGGGTGAAAAATGAGGATAAAAATGGGGTTTTTGGGTGTTTCAGTAACATGAGCTTGTGAGGTATCGTTTTCCATGTTCTTTAGGACGAGGAGACGAATACGTAATCGATTTTGACCAAAGAATGGACAACTGGGTTCTAAAGGAGTTTCAGTCTTAAATTTATGTTAAAATTTGGTCTAAAATCGTCGTTCTTCCGAAGTTTGGGACCCCATTTGGGAACACATTTTTTGGCTCCTACTTGTGCTCCGAAGCTCGGCAGCCCGATCGAAATACACCCAGGGGTGTTACGGATGAAAAATGGGTATAAAAATAGCGTTTTGCAAGGTTTTTTTGAGGTTTTAGTGAACATGAGCGTGTCAGGTATCGTTTTCCATGTTTTTTTAGGGCGAGAAGACCGAATATGAAGTTGATTTTGACCGAAGAGTGGAGAATTGCGGTTGTAACGAAGGTTCAGCTCCCAAAATTCATTTTTACTTAGTCAAAAACCTGGGAAATTGTCTGAAATCACCATAAACTTTTATAATAACTGTTTCAACAGGTGAATCATGGCAATTAACTGGCACTATCCATGATCAAAGATAATTTATCAAAAACAGAAGCTTATATTGTGTTTTTGGGGGCCAAAATTGGTGGATCCATCAACAATAGCTATTTCAGTAATTGCACATGAAAGAAACAATAAATGAAGAGCCAAAATTTCTGTAGGTATGTCCAGCAGAATAGTAAACCCATGTGACAAGGACTTTGCAGCGTTTTTGTATAAGTACAGATTGTTTTTGGCAAATATGAACTTTCCTACACAGAAATATGTTATTTATGACGTGTTGGATACAGTTCCGTACGAATTTCAGCGGAGGCATTGCACACGGCCTGGTGAAACAGATCCTTTTGATATTTTATCACTGTACAATAAAGTTCGATTAATTATTTTGTGCTGCCTTTGGGCTACAATTTGGATGGACACAATTAAGTTCTGCGGTACTGGAAATCCGTTCGACCAAAACAGTTACGTATTTCTTAAGGGTGAATCCAAGTGAACGACGTTCAGCGATGGAACCCAGAAAGTGGGCGCACTTCGTACTCGGTGAAGGAAAATATTAGTAAACGCCACTTGAAACTTGGCGTTTGATACGCGTGCGTTACGTATTGTGGTAGATACATAACTGTGAGGGAAATTACGAGTTATGATACGCGTACAAGGCACAAGCACTGAGTCATTTCCTCGATGTACGGATGGGGCAACTCTACACCAACCCTACTCGGAACAGCGTCACCTCACTCGGGCGAATTGTTATTCAACACGAGCGAAACGAATTTGAGCTGAACGTACCGTAAAGGGCGGGGCAAGCTTCGTGTTTGGCGATCGTCCAAGAAGTCAGGAACGCGCCATAACGCGGTACCCAACGCCCGGCCGTTCCACCGGAGCCAGACCTTTCTCGGCCAACCAAGTCATAGTAAAATGAAAAACGCTGCAAAGTCCTTGTCACATGGGTTTATTATTCTATTGGACATACCTACAGAAATGTTGGCTGTTTCTGTCATATGCGACAATTGAAATAGCTATTTTTGATGGTTTCCACCAATTTGTACCACCAAAAACACGAATTAGACTCCCATTTTTGACAAATTATCTTTGATCATTGATAGTGCGATTTAATTGTCTTGATTCGCCTGTTGATACTGCTTCAAGTGTTATTATAACAGTTTATGGTGATCTAAATTTCCCAGGTTTTGACTCACAAAAAATGAATTTTGTGAGCTGAACCTTCGTTAAAACCTCAATTCTTCACGCTTTGGCCAAAATCGACTTCATATTCGGTCTTCTCGCCCTAGAAAACATGGAAAACGATATCTCACAAGCTCATGTTCACTAAAACCTCAAATTCGAAAAACCCTACTTTTTCACCCATTTTTCATGTGTATCACCCCTGGGTGCATTCCGATTCGGGTGCAGCGCTTCGGAGCTCAACTAGGACCCAAATGTGTTCCCAAATGGGGACTCAAACTGTGTGCGGAAGATTACGTAAATTTAAGGCTGAAACTTCGTTAGAACCTCAATTTTCCACTCGCTGGTCAAAATCGACTTCACATTCGGTCTTCTCGACCGAAAAAACATGGAAAATGATGCCTATCAAGCTCATGTTACTAGAACACCAAAAAACCCTATTTTCACACCCATCTTTAACCCATAACACCCCTGGGTATGTTCCGATCGGGCTGCAAAGTTTCGAGACACAACCTAGGGCCCAAATGGAGCATGTGTGCGAAAACGAATTTTTTAGCAGATAATTCTTTGAGTAAAAATAAGATGAAGGAACAGCGTTAGGATCAGGCGTTAGGTACCTACCTAAATCACATGTTATATGTTGCTAAAATAATTCTTTGGAAGACAAACAGTAGCTAAAATGGCAAAAAGAAACACAAAGAATGACGTTCTGAAGGGAAATTGTTGATGTGGAGTGATAAATTATTCAGTCCCGGTAGGGTTTCGATCTCCAGCACTTTGGCGCAGACCACCGTGCTACAGATCCCAGCTAGACGAGAGACCAGTGATGACCGCTCTCAACGCGGCTTGATGCCTGCTTACACCCTGCTCTTTACGGGAAATTATAGCAAATTTTACGGCAACATAGTATAATGCTCCGGATGGTCACAAAAATTCAGAAAAAAAAACTGGTCCCCCGGATGCTTACTGCTTAGAGCCTACGGCTAAAATTCAAGAAACATGGAACATGCTTCTGTAGCCGCACTGTTATGATTTCACTTCGTCACCAGGATACAACCAAGTGACAACCAAACAAGCGTCATTGTTTACTATCCATTTATAACATTCATTTATAAAGTTATAGTATGAAACTAGGAAATAAATACCAAGAACAAATACGAAATAAATTCGTGATAAATCAAGAGCTTTCCAACGAATGGAAAACGACTTTTGTCCGATGAACATGAAAGAAGTTTCATTTCCCTAGCAACTACTCGGTTGTACGTGAAAATCATCGTTAAAATTTCGTTCCACTTCCGCGTCACCCATCCCGCGTCACCCATCCCGCGTAACGTTTTTCGGCTAGTTAGTCCAAGGCTAAAGCATGTTCCATGCTAAAATCAAACTATTTAAAAATACGAAAAAACCGACACCTCAAAATACAACTTTCCGAGATAGTGGTACTCTGGACATTTCAACCCCTATTTTTCACCTCTTAGAGTTGACTGACAGTAACGCCGAGCTTCGAGGACCAACTAAAAGCCCAAACGGGACCCACATACCAAATTTCGTAAATTTTGGTTCACGGGAACTAAGAAAAAAGCCGCGGACGGACGGATTTTTTTTTTTAAATTCGATATTCGTATTCGAAGTCCCTTGAAACGTAAACCATCAAATTTTGAGGAGGGTAAAAAATTGTTTTTTTTTTCCATGGTCGATTCCAAAGGTTTATTATTGAAAATAATGAACCAAATTGTTCATGAGCGGGTTAGCTTCACGTTTTTCCAGCTACGAAAAAACATGAAACGCTCAATTGGCTACAAACGGCGGAAGCAATGAGTCAGAGATGTTGCCCACAGATAAAAGTCGGACTGTGGAAAAGAGTGTACAGACACAGATGAGCGGCAGAGTGTGTACGTGTTGAGGGATGGCCGAAGGAGGTGAAGGGGGCCGAGGAGTTACCTAACAGACCCCAACAGTCGTACTATGGGAGAAGAGCCAAGGCTGGGAAGTAATCTTATCTGCTGGGAAAAACAGGCCGCCTCACATTCAAAAAGTTTTACACCGTCTTGAGTTGGGTGTCCATTACCCTCCGCTGCTCAAAGATTTGTGGGTGTAAGTTGACAGGTGTGGACAAAACTGAGGGTTCGGATTGTTTTTCCACCCCACTACGAGAGTATAATTAAGTGCACATAATTAAAACTAAACTGGGGTCACTTAACAGCCGAACATGTACGTGAGTTGGAATTTATTACATTATTTAGTACCTAATACAGTTACTTATCTTACATATATCTTATTGACGTATTTATTATTACATTTTATGCATTGTATTGTCTTACTTTACCTATTGATTTATACTTATGTGTAATAATATTTTTGTACTGTCTTATTTTACTTTACCGTGTGGCTATATGCCGTTAAAGTACCAACGACTAAAAAGCTATATGCCGGTATAGTACTGACTATAACCGCCCCACGTGCTGAAGTTGACAGCAGCGAACCGTTCAGCCAGCCGCCCACCGAAAATCATCCATAGGAAGAGGTCGACGAGGACGAAGCCGAAAGCAGAAAACTCATGAACCTCAAATTAAAAAAAAAAGTCAGCTTCAGTGGAAGACCGAAATGTCATCTACGTCACCTCTGCTCTTTCAACAGGACGTCCACTGACAAAGTGAAGAAAAAAGAAAAGAGAATGCCATTGGAGGACTAAAAAGGATATAGCTATTTAATCGTTGGTACTGTATCGGCATATAGCTATTTAATCGTTGGTACTGTATCGGCATATAGCTATTTAATCGCTGGTACTCCACCGGCATATAGCCTTTTAGACATTGGTACTCTACCGGCATATAGTTTTTTAGTCGTTGGCACTCTACCAGCATATAGCTTTTTAGTTGTTGGTACTCTGCCGGCTTATAGCTTTTTAGTCGATGGTACTGTACCACCATATAGATTTTTAGTCATTGGTAATGTACCGGCTTATAGCTTTTTAGTCATTCGTATGGTACCGACGTATAGCGTTTTAGCCAATGGTACTGTACCGGCAGATAGCTTTTTAGTCATTGGTACTGTACCATCATGTAGCTTCTTAGTCGATGGTACTGTACCGGCATATAAATTGTTAGTCGTTGGTACTGTACCGGCATATAGCTTTTTAGTCGATGGTACTGTACCGGCATATAGCTTTTTAGTCATTGGTACTGTACCATCATGTAGCTTCTTAGTCGATGGTACTGTACCGGCATATAAATTTTTAGTCGTTGGTACTGTACCGGCATATAGCTTTTTAGTCATTGGTACTGTACCATCATGTAGCTTCTTAGTCGATGGTACTGTACCGGCATATAAATTTTTAGTCGTTGGTACTGTACCGGCATATAGCTTCTTAGTCGATGGTACTGTATCGGCATATAAATTTTTAGTTATGGCACTGTACCGGTATATAAATTTTTAGTCGATGGTACTGTACCGGCATATACATTTTTAGTCGTTGGTACTGTACCGGCATATAGCTTTTTAGTCGATGGTACTGTACCGGCATATAGCTTTTTAGTCGATGGTACTGTACCGGCATATAGCTTTTTAGTCTCTGGTACTGTGGCAGCATATAGCCTTTTAGACATTGGTACTCTACCGGCATATAGTTTTTTAGTCGTTGGCACTCTACCAGCATATAGCTTTTTAGTTGTTGGTACTCTGCCGGCTTATAGCTTTTTAGTCGATGGTACTGTACCACCATATAGATTTTTAGTCATTGGTAATGTACCGGCTTATAGCTTTTTAGTCATTCGTATGGTACCGACGTATAGCGTTTTAGCCAATGGTACTGTACCGGCAGATAGCTTTTTAGTCATTGGTACTGTACCATCATGTAGCTTCTTAGTCGATGGTACTGTACCGGCATATAAATTGTTAGTCGTTGGTACTGTACCGGCATATAGCTTTTTAGTCGATGGTACTGTACCGGCATATAGCTTTTTAGTCATTGGTACTGTACCATCATGTAGCTTCTTAGTCGATGGTACTGTACCGGCATATAAATTTTTAGTCGATGGTACTGTACCGGCATATAGCTTTTTAGTCATTGGTACTGTACCATCATGTAGCTTCTTAGTCGATGGTACTGTACCGGCATATAAATTTTTAGTCGTTGGTACTGTACCGGCATATAGCTTCTTAGTCGATGGTACTGTATCAGCATATAAATTTTTAGTTATGGCACTGTACCGGTATATAAATTTTTAGTCGATGGTACTGTACCGGCATATACATTTTTAGTCGTTGGTACTGTACCGGCATATAGCTTTTTAGTCGATGGTACTGTACCGGCATATAGCTTTTTAGTCTCTGGTACTGTGGCAGCATATAGGTTTTTAGTCGTTGGTACTCTACCGGCATATAGCTTTCTAGTTGTTGGTACTGTACCGGCATATAGCTTTCTAGTCGATGGTACTGTACCGGCATATACATTTTTAGTCGTTGGTACTGTACCGGCATATAGCTTTTTAGTCGATGGTACTGTACCGGCATATAGCTTTTTAGTCTCTGGTACTGTGGCAGCATATAGGTTTTTAGTCGTTGGTACTCTACCGGCATATAGCTTTCTAGTTGTTGGTACTGTACCGGCATATAGCTTTCTAGTTGTTGGTACTGTACCGGCATATAGCTTTTTAGTCGTTGGTACTGTACCGGCGTATAGCTTTTTAGTTGTTGGTAATGTACCGGCATATAGCTTTTTAGTTGTTGGTAATGTACCGGCATATAGCTTTTTATTCGTTGGTACTGTGCTGGCATTATATCCTCAACCTTTATACTTATTTGTAATAATATTTACCTATTAATTTAAGAAATGCTTGTCGATTTGTTTCAATACGAACTTGAGACTACTTCTTTCACTATACATTGAACTGAACAATTAGAAAAAGTTGTTTATAACTACTTTCGTCTTGTTAAACGTTAAAGGGAGCATTGCTGGTGACATTTTGGTATCTTGTATCCTATGTATCTTGTTTCATCACTAAAAATAGTAGTTTATAATTTTATCTCCTGTTATACTGCTGTCTCATACCCGTTATCAAGTTTTTTGTTTTGTTATTACAGGTACTCTGTAATTGAGTTAGATGGCACCAACTGTGAGCTGTTTTTTATTCTTTAAGTACTTTCGGGTACCTCCGAGGTGCACAAGTTCCTAGGAATTTATTCTTCGGTGGGCAATTTTTGAGAGGAAAATATTATATGTTTTTCATCTGCTGTGTCTAACAAGTATTAGTTTTCTATTAATTTCATTTGTTGCGTCATATTTTGCGTTTATATTGCCAATAAAATCTTGAAATCTTGAAAATTCGAACGTTAGGCGCCTAATTGATAAAATGAAAATGAAATCATCATCTGCGGACCAATCCCCATCAGCCTTTCACATTTCTGCTTGTTTCAACATTCATCGAGGTACATAATTTCGAGTAAATCAAGTGTGCTATGCTTGAGGAAATTTATACGGGACGATCAGTGAGCCAGTCCCCAACCTTCGGTGCAGGATGACAATATTTCACTGAGCTTCAATGGATGGTGGTAAATGGAAGGGAGCAAAGAAAAATGAAGAGCGACAGCGCGGTGGATATGGGGCCTGGTAAAAGTATCTATTTTGAGGGCCAAGGACCCCAGAGGGTGGGTCGGTAACTTACTGAGGGACCCCACACTCGAACATGCCGAGTTCATTGACTCGACCCCCCCCCCCCCCCCTTCCCACCACATACCACACACAAGAACTAATATTGGCATAACTTCCTAAATCTCAAGAAAATGGGCGGTTGTTGATTGAATAATCGCTTCCAAACGACCTAACCGATCGCGACATTACGTGAAGAAATGAACGAAACACCGCTTCCCAAGTGAAAACAACGAGGACCGGACAATTCCAATCACTGCGAGCATTTACTAAAGAAAATTATATTAAAAAAAAAATAGCAACATAAAATTTAAATCCTAAAAAATATTCATCGGACTCGAGCTGAACCAAATGGGGGATGCGCATGAGCGACAAAAGCGGTTTATATTATTTGTAAATGGAAGTTCCACTCGAAGATTTTCAAGACCAACTGCACTCTCCTACGATGAACAGTTCTTTTTCTATGATTTTTCAAAGATTCCAAGCACTTCCTACGTCATTGCACTCCCCTCCTGGGCAGGACCCCCCCCCCCCCCCCTCAAATGTAACGTAGGAAGTGATGGAATCTTTGAAAAATCATAGAAAAAGAACTGTACATCGTAGGAGAGTGCAGTTAGTCTCAAAATTCATAGAACGGCTACTTTCATTTTTTTAAATCATAATGATAAAGGAGTATAGATCACTAGTGTTACCATTTTTCATTGAGGACGAGGAGTTGGATCATTTCTGTATCATGTCTTTACGAATAAATATATTCCTCCAGCATAATTACACTCAGCTCATCTCAAAGAAGATGAATGTATCCCCATTCCGAGCGGTAGGTACCCAAACACATTTTATCCACAACAGAAAGGAGTAGGAAAAGGATATTTATAAAATCATATTTATTTAATGAATAAACGAAATAGGAGCTACATCCGGCACTTCTATCCGAATGGGATATTGGATAACGTTGAACTAATTATAACATGAAAATTAAATGTTCACGGTGGAATAAGGTGACTAATGATGCTTAACGCAACAAGTACAGTGTAAGATTTAACGTCATGGGATTGTTCGCAGTGAGCATCTGACGGTTATCTGACCGTCAGAAAGCCGTTGGGCCGTTCCCTGTGAATCTCTGACTGTATAATATCCATGACCTGCCTCTTTTCCTGACTGTATAATATCCATGACCAGCTGTTCGCGGTGTTTTCCAAACTATCCATAGCCAGTTTTCTGATCGTCATCCCAGCCCACAGAAGACAGGGCGGACGAGAAGTGACCATGCACTGCCTTCTCGGTTCCCAAACCGTTCAAACTCAAACGCTTGTCAAGACGGTATTGGATCATGAATGGTTTCTTACGGTTTTCTAGGAGTCAGCTGACCGTCAGAAAATGCCAGTGCGAACAAACCTTTCAATTTTTTTTGGGTTTATTTCAATTTTTTATTCAACAAATACTTTATACAACAAATATAATGATTTTTAGAGAGTCTACATACATAATACAAGTTCCAAACTTATATTGGTTTATGAGCCTAAGGTCAATGACCCGTCCAGGCTCGTCTCTTCTACCGCTATTTATTACTGCGTATGTATGTATCAGCAGTTTCATTGACAAAGCACACCGTAAGTGTTTGGAGAATGAGTTACATTGATCAAGAACTAACAGTATTTACAGGTTATTCCTTAGTAGTTAGTAAATAGGCTTAATTTATATTCAATATTATTCAATACAAAAATATATATATAGCTAAGAAGGCTGATTTGTATTTTTATCCTAATTTAAACTTGTTTATAACAATGCTTTCGTTATTTTCTAGCTCAAAATATTCTAGAACTAGTTTTTTAAATTTTTCTGTTGATGTCGAAGTCTTGGTTAGGAGCGGTAACTGTTCAAATAAGGCTGGAGCTAGCCATGGAAACTGTCTAGCGTAGAAATCACTATGTGCCTGCGGTATCTGGAGGACATAGTTGGCATTTGTTCGCGTCGTCTGATCACCGCTTGCTTAGTAAATAAATGCAGGTGTTTATGCACATATATAACAGTTCTGTGAATACCAAACCATTCTGGGAGTGAGAACACCGAAGTGTTGTATGGGTAACTAGTTGAGGTACGTTTATGGGAATTAGTTGCAATTCTCAAAACTGTATTCATTGCTATGTTTATACTATTAAAGGCAGACGCATAAAAGTACCTCCCAGACAATCCCTACTATACAGGGTGTCCCATCTAAACGGGCCCATCGGGAAATTACAGCCTTACGGTGCGAGCTATCGAAAAATTGAACTGGACCTTTTTTATAGTATTTTAACTCAGCTTCACGATGCGGAAGTCCGATTTCCATTTTTCCATGTTTTAGGGTCTCAAATCATTGATTGAAACTTACGGTTTCCTCTTGACCCCCCTTTTTTATTGCTTTTTTCGATTCTAGGTTGAATTTGGAACAGAAAATGCCTCCGTGAATTTTTTTTTTGGGGGCTTCGTTTCTGAGTTATTCCACTTTTTGTGAAATACAGAAAATCGCCGATTCCTTTTAGACATTACCAACACTTTCTTACAATTTTTATCTTCAATTTTTGAGATGTTCACCACACTTTTGAAATCAGCATTAAACCATCTCTCATCAGACCCCAGCGTCCATAATCAACAATCACCATCAGGGGGATGACATTACAGTTCTCGCATCAAGTGGAGGGTAGGCCCCACCCCACCCCCCACCCGCCACTGTAATGTCATCCCCCTGATGGTGATTGTTGATTATGGACGCTGGGGTCTGATGAGAGATGGTTTAATGCTGATTTCAAAAGTGTGGTGAACATCTCAAAAATTGAAGATAAAAATTGTAAGAAAGTGTTGGTAATGTCTAAAAGGAATCGGCGATTTTCTGTATTTCACAAAAAGTGGAATAACTCAGAAACGAAGCCCCAAAAAAAAAATTTCGAGGAGGCATTTTCTGTTCCAAATTCAACCTAGAATCGAAAAAAGCAATAAAAAAGGGGGGTCAAGAGGTAACCGTAAGTTTCAATCAATGATTTGAGACCCTAAAACATGGAAAAATGGAAATCGGACTTCCGCATCGTGAAGCTGAGTTAAAATACTATAAAAAAGGTCCAGTTCAATTTTTCGATAGCTCGCACCGTAAGGCTGTAATTTCCCGATGGGCCCGTTTAGATGGGACACCCTGTATTATAAAAACGGATCTCTGTGAGTGAGTCTGTCTGTCTGTCTTTCTATGCACGGCCAAACGGCTCGACGGATATCGACCAAATTTGGCACGAGTATCCAGTAGGCTCCCAAGTTGTGCAACGTCGCATTTTTAATTCCCTGACCATAGCGGAACTATGGTCGACCATGGTCAACTTCGTTAATTGAAATGGTAACCCCTATTTTTTATCGCGAATTCGTAATCTACGTGAAATTCTATCTACGATCGACCCTTCGGACTACCCCCGCGGTCGACCTTAGCGCATCCATGGGCCCCTCCATGGTCGAATCCCGAATTGCTCAACGGATATCGACCAAATTTGGCACGAGTATCCAGTAGGCTCCCAAGTTGTGCAACGTCGCATTTTTAATTCCCTGACCATAGCGGAACTATGGTCGACCATGGTCAACTTCGTTAATTGAAATGGTAACCCCTATTTTTTATCGCGTATTCGTAATCTACGTGAAATTCTATCTACGATCGACCCTTCGGACTACCCCCGCGGTCGACCTTAGCGCATCCATGGGCCCCTCCATGGTCGAATCCCGAATTGCTCAACGGATATCGACCAAATTTGGCACGAGTATCCAGTAGGCTCCCAAGTTGTGCAACGTCGCATTTTTAATTCCCTGACCATAGCGGAACTATGGTCGACCATGGTCAACTTCGTTAATTGAAATGGTAACCCCTATTTTTTATCGCGTATTCGTAATCTTCGTTAAATTCTATCTACGATCGACCCTTCGGACTACCCCCGCGGTCGACCATAGCGCATCCATGGGCCCCTCCATGGTCGAATCCCGAATTGCTCAACGGATATCGACCAAATTTGGCACCAATATCCGGTAGCCCCCCAAGTTGAACGTAGGCGCATTTTTAATTCCCTCACCATAGCGGAACTATGGTCGACCATGGTCAACTTCGTTAATTGAAATGGTAACCCCTATTTTTTATCGCGTATTCGTAATCTACGTGAAATTCTATCTACGATCGACCCTTCGGACTACCCCCGCGGTCGACCATAGCGCATCCATGGGCCCCTCCATGGTCGAATCCCGAATTGCTCAACGGATATCGACCAAATTTGGCACCAATATCCGGTAGCCCCCCAAGTTGAACGTAGGCGCATTTTTAATTCCCTGACCATAGCGGAACTATGGTCGACCATGGTCAAATCCTGAATGGCTTGACGGATTTTGATAAAATTGGGCACAAATACCCGGTAGGCTATGGGATTTTTCCGTCGATTGTTGGTTCCACGATACTGCGTACAGCGAATCTCGGATAGCGAGCGAAGCGAGCGGTCAGGCTAGTGATACCATAAGTTAAGACGCTACATACATCAGCATAATACACCATTTTATGGTTTTCTTTCGTTAGCCAACTTCGTAGCACCAGAAAGCAGTGCATGGATTTCCCGATTTTACTGACTAATGCAGCTACATGATCCGTCCGTCCACTTGAGATGCTGATCTACGTGCACTCCTGGGTATTTTATTGTATTCAGCTTTTCTATTTCCATGCAACTGCACAAATTTCTTACTACTCCACGGTTTTCCTTGTGCACCTTGAGTTTAGAGTCATTAGGAAGCCTACTGTATTTTACACCGTGCGAAGAAGAACAGAGAAAGAGAAACAAGAGAAATCCTGGATGGGAACGTCGAGTGAATGACCTCATGACTCGGAAATTCGATAATGGCAGATATTTTGGGGAAGCGATGGGTCGGTTGGAGCAAGAGGAAAACGACTGTCGGACAAGAAGGAACAGGTGGCTCCTGGCCCAGTGGTCCGGTAAGGATAGCGGCCTATTCAATAGGACCGCGGAGCAATATCGCCAAGGTCTCCTTTTAAAAGGCTGCAGGCTGTCGTGGAGGGGGTGCTGTTGGCGAGTGTTGCATAACGGATGGGAGAGGTAGGTCCCCGAGCTGTGTCAATGAAGGAAAACCTCCTCGATGGTTGAAGGAGAGTCTGAAAGACGGGGAAAAAACCCCTTGTTGAACGTCCGGAGTCACGTGACGACACCTTGTCACCTCAGCTATTATCTGTGGAGCTGAGGTGCCCTGCTCGAGAACAGCGACATCTTCCGAGAGATATCTGGTGGACATTAGCACAAGGATGCACACTATAATAGCGTAGTTACTACCATCAAAGACAGATGAATTTAACAGTAAGTTCCATAACTTTCCTTCCGACAGGTATTGGGTATTGGGGGGTAGGTATTGGGTCCAAATGGGCAAAAAGCTATTTTGAAAATAATCGCCTCTAACAAAATTCCCTATCGATGAAACTCACTACTCCACAAAAGGTACATTTTTCATGAAAAAGCAACGATTTAGCCGGAAACAACACGTTTTTTTCGTATTCAAACCTCATTTTCTCTAAAGAAAAACGGAGCTATTGAAAAAATATTCTATTTCCACTAATACACGAAAAACGCAAAAAACACTGTTATACCGGTTTCGGTGATCAAACCATCGTCAGTAACACACAGTAACTTATTAATAAGTTAATACACGAAAAACGCAAAAAAACACTGTTATACCTGTTTGTTACTGACGATGGTTTGATCACCGAAACCGGTATAAAAGTGTTTTTTGCGTTTTCGTGTATTAGTTGAAATAGACTATTTTTTCAATAACTCCGTTTTTCTTTGAAATGGGTTTCCACGATTTCTTCGCGAGTGATTTAGTTCGTCTCATTTTCTCTCTTGAAATAAATTCCAAAAAACGTTTTGATCAGTCCGTTCGAAAGCTGACTTTTGGCGCATTTTTCAGCTTATCTTCACCATTCTGCTACCAGAATTAATAGGATCACCAAGCGTTTGGAAAAACAAGACGATTTTAAGATTTTGACAAAATTCACTTTTCGAACTCCATTTTCACTCCTCAAATCCTCCTAAAAAAATTTTTGTTAGGCATTAGAGATACAGGAAATTTAACGCTCTTCCAACGATATCTTCAAATTTGAATTCACTCTTTAAATTGAGGAAATATTATAGTTGCTTCAGTGAGACGAGGTCGGAAACTCGAAAAAAATCGTAAAAGTGAAAAAGTGGGGTTTTAAGCGGAGTAAAAAAAAAAAGTTATAGGACACTTTTGGTCGGAAATCAGATGTAGAACACGTGGGAGAGAGGTTTCGAAACACTCATGTTACACCCTGTATATCAGTAGCAGCGACTGCGCATGCGTAATCGTGAAAACTGTCGAACCCCTTAATTTTCCCAATAACCCGGATTGTTAATTGACAAAACCCTCTCGAAATATCCCACAAAATATTCTACAAAATACTACATATTATGCACACGACAATTAACTCCACTCATAGTAACAAAGCCGAGCCAATGTAATCCATGGATTTGGTACTCCATATCTTGCAAATAATGTTAAATCCATAGAACAATTTATTGCCACTGACGAAACAGTTACGGACAATTCTATTTACATCTTCCCAGCCGATTGGACAATATTTTCAAAACGCTGCAAAGTCCTTGTCACATGGGTTTATTATTCTATTATCTTATTGGTCTACAGAAATGCCGGCTGTTTATTTATTGTTTCTTTCATGTAAATTAATTGAAATGACTATTTCTGGTGGTTTCCACAAATTTTGGCCCCCAGAACTTGAATTAGGTACCTACTACGCTCCTTTTTTTTCTTCAAATTACCCTTGATCATTGATTGTACCATTTAATCGTCTTGATCCACGTGTTGACACTTTTTCTAGTGTTATTATACAAATTGATGGTGATTTCAGACGATTTCGAAGGTTTTTGACTCATAAAAAATCAATTTTGGGAGCTGAACATCTGGTACAACCTCAATTTTCCGCTCCTTGGTCAAAATCGACTTCATATACGGTCTTCTCGTCCCCAAAAACATGGAATACTATACCTCAAAAGCTCATTTTACTAACTTGTTACTAAAACACAAAAAGTACCTATTTTTATACACATTTTCACTCATAACTCCCCTGGATATATTCCGATCGGGCTGAAAAGTTTCGGGACACAACTAGGGCCCAAATGGAGCATGTGTGCGAAAGAACGATTTTTTTAGACCGAAAATGAAGCCTGTAGACGTGATACGGCGTACGGCGGACGGCGTACGGCGTACGGCGGACGGACATTTCATTTTTGGAATCTACACACCTTGAAACGGGAAAGAAAAAATTTTGAGGGGGTGTTATAAAAATTTTTTGCTGAGCGAATACATAGGTGTATTATTCACAGAATAATAAACCAAAACGTGCATTAAAAAATGGCAACTGGAGTTAAAAGCCCCAAAGAATTAGTTTACAGATTACAGATCAGTCTGTGGTCCAAGTCTACTCTTGCACATCAGGAGTGGATGTGGAAGAAAATATTGATATAATAATTTCGAGCTCATAATCCGCCATACCACCTGCGTGGACATTAGGACCGTCTTTTAGCTTCGCGCACAACAAAGGTCAACACCTCGCTCATTCATCTACTTCTACCACTGTACAGTTCGTTCTACGTCGTGAATCTTCCGAGCATCAATCGACCTGCCATAAAAGGAACAGTGGAATTCTCATTTCGATTAGTAAAACCCGTTTGGAGATGTAATTATGATCGAGGCAGAGATTACGAGGACGAACGTGGCAAGTATTAGCGAGCGGCTTCTGTAAAATTGGCACAGCGGTACTTTTTCATTGATATGAAAGCCTGGATGAATAATATTCGTATTATGAAATAACGAAGACCGGCACAGGGAGGTTTGTCTACAGCTGAAGTTGTTAACTTGAACAGATATTAGATAACTCCCCTTATAAGGTGGGTAACAATAAGACATGAAAATATCAGAATTTAACAGACTGGAAGTAGCTATCATGCAAAGTAGGGAAATGCGCGAGCTCCTCAGCGGATAAAGTAAAGTAAAGAATAAATTAACAAGATTGATTTGATCAATCATCAATATCAATTTACATGAGCAGGTGGTATTGAGAGCAACCTCCTCAAAACCTTTTATAAACTGCCATTCGTCCGATGGCACATTCCAAGACACGAACCAAAATCACTCGCGATGAAATCGTGGAAACCCATTTCAAAACAACAAAAAACTGAGTTAATGAAAGGTTGTCTATTTCCACTAAACACACGGTTTCTGTGCTCAAATCATCGTCAGTAACAAAAACGTCTGCCAATTCGAGTAGGCAGTATAACTTCCCCACTTGAATCACATGAACGTATAAGAATAGTTGGGTGGGTTCGTTTTGATACGGGACCATCTACGAACCAACCCGCGTGTACCGTCGAAACGTCAGCTCTCCACGACTATTTTTCGGCCAGTTAAGAAGCGTTACAAGGAAACTGCCAACTTTCATGCTCACGCATGCGCAGACGAAAGTTACTGTACGATTCCAATGAAATTCATCTGGAACTATCAAAGTATTATTCCTGATCGACCCTCCAAGTTTGAACTCATTTCAACGATATTTAAGGTAGTTATGGGCGTTTCAATTATTTCACGTTTGTGCATGCGCAAACGAAAGTTACAGTAGTTTTTCAATTGTTTTGTATGGGACCATCTGTGACCCAACCCCCACCTACCTTCCGGATTTCAAGCCCATTTCGACCATTATTTCGGGCAGTTATGGGCGTTACAAGGAATTACCACAGACAGACACGGAACCAAAAACGCTGCAAAGTCCTTGTCACATGGGTTTATTATTCTATTGGAAAATGTTGGCTATTCATTTATTGTTGCTGTCATCTGAAATAATTGAAATAGCTATTTCTGGTGGCTTCTACCAATTTCAGCCCCCAAAACTTGAATTAGGTACGCTCCTTTTTTTTTAAATTATCTTTGATCATTGGTAGTACCATTTAATCGTCTTGATCCACGTGTTGATACTACTTCCAGTGTTATTATACAAATTGATGGTGATTTCAGACGATTTCGCAGGTTTTTGACTCATAAAAAATCAATTTTGGGAGCTGAACATCTGGTACAACCTCAATTTTCCACTCCTTGGTCAAAATCGACTTCATATTCGGTCTTCTCGTCCCCAAAAACATGGAAAACGATACCTCAAAAGCTCATTTTACTAACATGTTACTAAGACACAAAAAGTACCTATTTTTATACCTATATTTTCACTCATAACACCCCTGGGTATATTCCGATCGGGCTGAAAAGTGTCGTGACACAACTAGGGCCCAAATGGAGCATGTGTGCGAAAGAACGAATTTTTTAGACCGAAAATGAAGCCTGTACACGTGATACGGCGGACGGACATTGCATTTTTGGAATCTACACACCTTGAAACGGAAAAGAAAAAAAATTTGAGGGGGTGTTAGAAAATTTTTTTACTGAGCGATTACATAGGTGTATTACTCGCAGAATAATAAACCAAAAGTGGCGAGTACGGCGGACAGACAGAAATATTTTTATTGCATTGTCGGATTCTACATAGGTACCCTTGAAACGTAAACCATCAAATTTTGAGGGGGGGGGGGGGGGGGGGTTAGAATTTTTTTTTCATGCTCGATTCCAATGGTTCATTATTGTAAATAATAAACCAAAATGTTCCTGGATGTTTAAAACGCAAAATGGAAGTGAAAGTTTCCATTTTGGAGAACATAAATTTTGCTTTCTCACTTCCAAAGGTAGGGAAGCCTTGGGATTCGTGATGGATTTAAAAAAAAAAAATTTGTCCTCCGAAATGAAATTGTCTACTACCATTTTGCGTTTTAAACATCCAGCAACATTTTTGGTTCCGTGTCTGTCTGTCCGTGGTCAATTCCTTGTAACGTCCATAACTACCCGAACTAATGGTCAAAATGGGCTGAAACTTGGAGGGTAGGTGTGGGCTGGGTCACAGATGGTCCCGTACCAAAATCATTGAAAAAGTACGGTAACTTTGGTCTGTGCATGGGCAAACGTGAAATAATTGAAACGCCCATAACTACCTTAAATGCTGTTGAAATGAGTTCAAACTTGGAGGGTCGATCAGGAATAATACTTTGATAGTTCCAGATGAATTTCATCGGATTCGTAATGTAACTTTCGTCTGCGCATGCGCGAACATGAAATGTTGGCAGTTTCCTCGTAACGCTTCTAACTACGCGAAAAATAGTCGTAGAGAGCTGACGTTTCGACGGTACACGGGGGTTGGATCGCAGATGGTTCCGTATCAAAATGAACCTACCCAACTATTCTTATACGTTCATGTGATTCAAGTGACGAAGCTATACCGCCTACTCGAATTGGCAGACTTTTTTTTTACTCGACCACGAATCCAAGGCTTCCCCACCTTCGGTAGTGAGGAAGCAAAACGAAAAACTACACTGGTAGGTTTTGTTTTGGTTTTTTTTCGAACGAAGGAAAGATGGCATCGACAATATGGTGATACGTATGCAGACAAATGTTTGCTTTTCTCTTTACACCTTCCGTCGAACTCAAGCGTGTCGAAGGGCTGGAGAATAAAATAGGAGAAAAAGAGGAGAAAAATGAGCAAAACCAGAGGTGCGGTTGGAGATGACGAATCTGTGGGTTCAGGCCCAAGAACGCATGAGTCACGGTGACCCGGTTGGTACCAACCACCCAACGTGTGGCCTGTCGAAGAGAACACGATCCGGTCGGAACTGACATGAAGTCGGTTCGCACGTAGACAGCAGCGAGTGGATTCAGATCAACGCGAAGGGGGAAAAAAACTCCCGTAAAAACGAGCCGATGGAACACAACGAAAGTACCAACAAGGGGAGTGCGAAACTGGAGATCGGAGGTGGATGAGATCGGACTCATTGAGTATCGCCAATCAACAGGTTGTCAACGGGCGGACTGAAGTGGACGAGCGGGTATCAGACTAACAAGCAACTGGTGGCGTTTCTTGCAGAGACAATCACTGGAAGAATTGACTGCTGTGTCACGCCCCTGGGAGCGGCTGAGGTCACCACGTGTGTTGACGGACAAAAATCAAGTGGAGCTCGGATATGGTGCAGCCACCTGCAAAACGCTCCAAATTATTACAAAACGGTTTATTATCTCCCAGTACAGATGCCCCTTCTGCGTAGATCACTGTTTTCTGTGGTCAGTACCCTCGAGCTTCCCCCAGGAAAGCCCTAAATCGAGTACTGGAGCTGGCCCCGGAATTTAAGTTTCCTAAAAATGCGCGGGATTCAATAATTCAATCATTGATTATTTTGTAGTTATTCATGAAGGATAAGGCGAATAATAAGCCGTTGTGTAATAATTTACATGTATAGGCGCCCCTTCTACGTAGATGGTATAATGAACCGATGCGCAATAATTCACCTTTGAGTAATAATTTACAGTTGTGTAATAATTTTCCCATCAATAATAGTTCAACGATTGTTTAAGTTGCAAAAGTACCTACCAACAAACTCCAGCCCCTTCTACGTAGATGGTATAATGAACCGTTGTGCAATAATTTACCGCTGTGCAATAATTTACCGCTGTGTAATAATTTACCGTTGCGTAATAATTTACCTTTTGAGTAATAATTTGCCCATCAATAATACTTCAAGGATTGTTTAAGTTGCAAAAGTACCTACCAACAAACTCCAGCCCCTTCTACGTAGACGGTATAATGAACCGTTGTGTAATAATTTACCGTTCTGCAATAATTTACCGCTGTATAATAATTTACCGTTGTTTAATAATTTACCATTGTGTAATAATTTACCATTGTGTAATAATTTACCCATCAATAATACTTCAACGTTTGTTCAAGTTTCACTACCTATCAACAAACTCCAAAACAGCCATCATTTTTCAAATGAAATAATATCACAGAACAACCAACTCGACTTCATACTCCGTGAATATAATCAGGTGCTCCCTAGCAATGATCACCTCGGGCCGATTCCCGATTGCTGCCACGTCCCTAGCAATGATATTTGGGCTGAATGTATACAATTTCATCCGCCCTCCTGTTGAAAAAGCCTGTCGGTGCAGACTTCTGGGCTGTGCTGTGCTAAACTGTGAACGAACGGCTGGGCGTATAATGCTCCGGGTGGTCTTAAAAAACTCCCATGCTCGAGAACTACCTCAAACCGCAAAAAAAATTCGAGATAACGGCGTTCTGGAGATTTCAACCCCTATCTTTCACCCCTTAGGGACGTCTGAAATTAACGCCGAGCTTCGAGGACCAACTAGACCCCCAATTGGGACCTATAAACCGAATTTCGTCAATTTTGTTTCATGGTAACTAAGAAAAGTGCGAAGTACGGTGTACGGCGGACGGACAGAAATTTTTTAATGCATTTTCGGATTCTACATACCTTGAAACGGAAACCATCAAATTTTGATTTCAACCACACCAACTACTTGTACATTACCTTTTCATACTCACAAATAACTTCCATTTGTCCTGATGGATCTTACATTTCCAAAACCAGCAGTTTCAATTACTTCCGTGATAAAAGAAGGTTGTAACCCCAAGAGTTTCATAGGAGAATTCAACCACCTTCAAGCTGTTGGGCTGGCAAATAAAAAGAACACCTCAAAATAAGGCTCGAAAAAACCATATCGGCTGCATAAGACTGAGGGCAAATATGATTCGAGACAAGGTATTCGCATGTCCACAAGAACGCTCGCTCAGTATTCTCCCACTGCTTGCTGAGCATATGAACGAACAATAATTTCGATAGTTACGCAACGGGGTAGCTTGATGGAGTTCCAGATGTGTAGGAGCGTAGGCATTGTGAAATGCTTTTATAATGTGTGGCTAAAGCCCTGTTTCAATAATTTTTTTTGTGCGGGAAATTTCACTATTTGAGGGGCACCTTTTTCAGAGGGCAATCTATGCAAATAGCTTGTACATTTCTACAGTATAAGAACTCTTTTGGACAACACGCACTGATGGCCAGCAAAAGGGCCATTTCCGTGGGTAGGAATGTTTTGTTTTTGATCTCAGAATAGGATTTAGCGTCTTTGAAAACCCTCCACTGTCAATTTTCATCTCAATGTAGCTTGGGCAACAAAGGGATACTTAGAAAGAAAACGAAATGACGTCATGAAGGGGGGGGGGGGGGTCTCAGAGGTCTCAGAGGCCGAGGGGTGACGGCCTTTACCTATGAAGTCATTTCGCTTTCGGTTATCATTCGCTTTCGGTCACTGCATGCCCCTCATGTAGCACTGTCGTGGTATCCTCCCAGAACCACTCCCTGTAAACTCAAGATCTCGCAAATAAACTCAGAAGTGGGGACAGAAGACGCAGGAGAACCCCGGGGAACCTAGTGGGGATCCCCACCATCCTCCACCAGCTGGAGGATGGAGGGAGATAGTCCTCAGGGCTATAAAAACTCGCCTCCTTCTCCTTTCCAACCATTCTACCCTCTCCTCTAGTGGCTGATTACTCTCTTACCTCGCTCCTCCTCTCTCCCCTTAACCTAAAAGATCCTGGGCATGGTGACATCCTCTGTGTTGGAACCAAACTGGGCATAACCTAGCGCCTCTAGTAGTGAATGTGCGCAAACTATACATTCACTACAAGCACCTTTTTGGAAAACAGGTAAAATTACCCACTACATGGTTGCATAGCAGTTACAGAATAAAGACGTTAGAACTAAAACAAATTCTCCGATGAATAGAAAGATTATGACGATGAATTTGTCAGTGCTGAAATGGAACCGGTTTTCTCCAAATTCGTCACTGTGAGGCAATTCGCATACGTGTTACTGATCAACAAGTGTAGGTATCTGAAACACGTTTCGATAAACAACCCGATGCAGACGGACCGAAAAAAACGCTGCAAATAATAACACAACGGTTTATTATTTACCTGTATACAGGGCGTCTAGGTAACTACGTACCTCCCACTTATTTTCCTTAATTAGGAGGCTAAAAACCCCGTTCAAAGCTACAGAACTCGCTATGAATGAAAGAAAACATTGAGAACAATATTCATATTGAAATTTTACTTCGAATCTGAATCCGAAATTAATGTGCACATTTGAGAGCACGATTTTCGTACAAAAAATTGCCTTTTTCCTACAATGATCCCTGTAAAACTGATCTGAAATGAAAAATGGATGTCACCACGCGATCCAGCGTGGAAAAATAGTGCTAAAACATGTGCCGCACTTGGGGTTCACCGCCATTTTCGATTTCGCGTAATTTCATGACTACGCAACTTTGCGCGCTCCCTGGACGGGTTTCGCGCTACAAAAAAAATCGGATGATGGGGCTCAAATTTTCATGCAATTTTGCGTAGAATCCGAATCAGCAATAAAAAATGGGGGTTTCCGTCTGGGAAAACAAAGTTGATGCGCGTTGCGCACGTTTGCGCAATTTTGTTATTTTTGGATTCTACGGGAAAAATTATTGCGTTAACGGTTTTTTTTAGCCTTCTAATTACGGAAAATAATAGGGGGGGGGGGGATACACAGTTAGAGATACCCTGTAGATGCCCGTTCTGCGTAGATCACAGTAGTTGTCTGTGGTCAATACCTACCCGTGTTTCCCACAGCAAAGCCCTAAATCGAGTCAGCCAGGCAACTATTATAGTTACACAAATGAATATGCGGTGGATTTATTAATTGTAGTTATTCATGAAGATTACCTTCGTTCAAGTTACACCTATCAATAAAATCCAAAATAACCACCATTCTTCTAATGAAATAATATCACGGAACAACCAACTCGATTTCGTGCAGCCATGCGAGATTATAATCAGCTGTTCCCTAACAATGATATCTGGGCTGGATGTATAATTGTAACCGTTTCATACATGATCATGTCGACAAAGCTATTCGGTGCAAACCAGGGCCTTACTGTGAACAAACGGCTGGACGCACGACGCTCCGTGTAGGCTCAAAAAATTCCCAAGTTCGAGATCAATTTAAAACTTGACCCCAAATGGGACCCACAAACCGAATTTCATCAATTTTCGTTGTCGTTAACTAAGGAAAGGGCAGACGGCGGGCGGACAGACATTTTTTTAAATTCCATTTTTGGATTCTACGTACCTTGAAAAGGAAACAATCAAATTTTGAGGGGGTTTTAATATAAAACTTTTTCCATGCTCGAGTCCGAAGGTTTATTATTGAAAATAATAAACCAAAATATATGTAAGGTCCTGGTGAAAGTACGGAGCAGAACTCGTAAGTCTCGTGACGTCAGAACTCTCACAAAGCCACCGCGAGGCAAATATCGAAACCACGGATTCCCGCAGCCATAGCCATTTTAGGTACGCAATGTATTTTAACCGGAAATTGGCCCCCCCCCCACCCTCCCACCCCCCCTTGAATTTGTGCGACGATTCAGTGTACAATAATAACGACAATAATCTTAAAACCATACCTTTGAAGCACCCTAAATTGACAGAGGATCCACCATACCTGAAACAATAATGTGCAATTAGTATGGAAAGTTACACTCAGATTCATTCCTTAGGAAAGTTTATAATTATTAGTTCCTTTATGTGTGGGCTCAGCAGCCCAAAAATTACGACTAACAAGACAATATGTAGTTCGTAAACTAAAAACTAAACAATACCTAAAGTATCGAAGTTTAACATTCAACTCCGAGGTAGCCTTTGCCACTGAGTTCGTTTAATAGTACGCTATTAAGGTGCCTAATTATGGCGACTGCTCTTGGTGATTATCAGTGTCGTGATGTCGAAATTCATGAACAATCCGTTGAGACAGTTGTAGCAAATAACTGGAAGTAAATGACTGGCCAACTTTTGAAGCTCAGAACCGGGTAGCGATAAGGATGCCGAATCAAAACCTTTGAATCTACGCGAGGCTGTAAGAGGTTTCGGAAGTTTATGCTGGGCTGCTCATTTTAAAAATTTGGCACAAGACAATGAGCGGAATCCGCTGAACCGTAAGTAGACGAACCAGATACGATTATAAAATTGAAGAGTGGAAGAGGGTGCTATGTTACGAAATAAGCTGATTTCGAGTAATTTGACTTAAAAGTTTTCAAGTCGCAATTTTTGTTGGTTTCAAAATGTTTGCGACTTTACGTATTTAGATTGTAGGTAATCGCACTCTATGTCCACCGAGTGATGATAATTTCCTTGGCTTTAAAGCGTTGGATGGTTATTATAGGAGTTGTGTACATAGCACCTTGTTCCACTATGAGTGATGAATGGGATTCAACCTTATTTAATCAATGAAGCGTGTTGTAACGTTACAAATATTTTATTTGATGAAAAAAAACCTTGAATATTAAATCTGAGTAGATATTGTGAAGATAATATTGCATCCTTGATGGATGAACAGGCAAAAAAAAAATTCTTCCTCAAAAAAGTTCATTGTAGATTATTATTGCAGATGGGTTCAAATTGACGTAAAGCGCGTAAAACGCAAAGGCCGTAAAGGTTCGTGTAAAGCGCGTAAAAACGTCAAACCGTTCACATGGACAAGACTAGTTACGGACGTAAAGCGCGTAAACATCTGGATTTTTTTTATCTTGGGCACTGGTTCAAAAGTCGTCGTGCGTAAAGAGCGTAAAACCGGTGAGCCAATCAAATTCCATTACACGTTCGAGTTTTGCGTGTTTTACGTCGATTTACGCGTCAGTGTGAACCCAGCTAAGGTGACGTGTCCAGCTGAATGAGGGCAAGGGTCAAGTAAATTTCTATTGTATGAGTTTTGTTATGAAACGGCTGTACATAGCACCTTCATTCATCACGGATGTCCAATTTTGGCTTCAAATCGAAGGAAGCCGTTTCATAACGAACCTGCGAACTATAGCCAAAATTGGAGACACCTGTAATGAATGAAGGTGCTATGTACCTCACCTGGCACCTTCTTCCATGAAACAACGTTTAGAGGTAATAATAATAATTGTATTATTGAAATAAGGTGACAAGGTCTTATAGCACCTTCTTCCATTGAAAAAAATGGGTTTATTATTCTATTCGACGTACCCAAAGAAATGTTAGCTGTTCATTTATTGTTTCTTTCATTTGCAGTGTTTGAAATAGCTATTTTGGATGGTTTCCACCAATTTTGGACCTCAAAAACAGTCAATGGGCTGCAATGCTTTGGTATTCGGAGGGTTATAGACCAACATTTAACATCAATTTAAGGCTGAAATTTCGTTACAACCTCAATTATTGACTCTTTGGTCTAAACCAACGTCATTTTCGGTCTTCTCACCCTAAAAAACATGGAAAACGATACATCACAAGCTCGTGTTCACTAAAACCTCAAATAAACCTCGAAAACCCCTATTTTTACACCAATTTTTCTCCCACAACATCCCTGGGTGTATTCCAATCGGGCTGTCGAGCTTTGGAACACAACTAGGACCCAAATGTGATCCCAAATGGGGACCCAAACTGTTGGTGGGTGCATGGTTATTGCGCATACGATTTACAAATCCCACCTCGCCCGCAATATTAGAGACAGTAAAATAACTTTGTTAACGTAAAATAACAGTGTGTTAACGTTTGTTAACGTAAATAATAACGTTGTGTGACAGTAAAATAACAGTAAAATAACTCTGTTCATCAGTTTCAGGCGATGTCAACGACCGACCCTCAGGCAAGACAGGGCAAACGCCAACGTGCTATTAGGATAATCACGGAGAAGGTGGAGGTCTGGAAAAAAAGGCCGCTGACGAAGGCTTCAGCCTCGAAGAAGACCCACCTGACGACGGTGAGATTCACATTCGAACTGATTGGCCACTGGCTCGAAAAATGATCGTTGGGACGAACTGATTCGACAATAATATTCACCAAACACTGGCCCGCACGACTTTGAGCACTTTTAACCATCGGCATTGTACAAAGGGACAATTGGTGCACCAGTCAAAAAGCAGGGTTGCGTCGAATTTTGCACCACTGCGTCTTTTAACCTGGTGGTGCAACTTTAAAAACGCTGCAAATTATTACACAAAGGTTTATTATTTACCTGTATAGAAGATGCCCCTTCTGCGCAGATCACTGTTTTCTGTGGTAAATACCTTTCTGTGGTCAATACCCTCGAGCTTCCCCCAGGAAAGCCCTAAATCGAGTACTGGAGCCGGCTCCGGAATTAAATACAAATGCGCGGGAAATTCTATCACTAATCATTTTGTAGTTATTCATGAAGCATAAGGCAAATAATAAACCGTTGTCTGACAATATTCACCTGTATAGGCGCGCCTTCTACGTAGATCGTATAATGAACAGTTGAGTAATAATTTACCTTTGAGTAATAATTTACCGTTGTAATAATTTTCCCATCAATAACACTTCAACGGTTGTTCAAGTTGCAAAAGTACCTACCAACAAACTCCAGCCCCTTCTACGTAGATGGTATAATGAACAGTCGTGTAATAATTTACCGTTGTGTAATAATTTACCCATCAATAATACTTCAACGTTTGTTCAAGTTTCAGTACCTATTAACATACTCCAAAAGAGCCATCATTTTTCAAATAAAACAATTGTGGGTCCTACGCTTTGAAATTCAGGTACTTACCTATAAATTGCACTATACCCTCATTTCTGGTCAGCGTAGTTGCAATTAAAATGTGAACAACAATGTCATACGGTTCGATGACAACGAAAGCAGTGATGAAATGTCAGTTAACAGTATTCTGACATTTGGACAATACCAACCCAAGGGATGCCAACCTATAAATTTCTCAGTCGTGTTTTGTTAATGGTATTCGGACATGATCCTAAATGGGGAAAAGAGCTTGTGGAAACGATAATATCAAATTAGGCAGTTTTCAGAAGTTCCCAACACCTTAACCGCGAGTGCCGTTGTTTGTCAAAATGAAAAATAAATAAATAAAAAATGCTGCAAATTATTACACAAAGGTTTATTATTTACCTTTATAGATGCCCCTTCTGCGTATATGAATTTTCTGTGGTCAATACCACCTACACTTTCGTGCTTCGCCCAAGACAGCCCTAAATCGAGTACCTGCTGGAGCCAGCCGGGAGATCACGTTTCATAAATATGCGGCGGATTCAAGAATTCTATCATTATCTGTATTCATTATGTATTAATGGTATTAATACTATATAAATCATGTATATTGTATATGTACTATTATATTTGATATGTATATGTATTTTGTATGTATTATGGACCTATATATATTATGTATATGTATTACGTATATGTATTATACATATGTACTATGTATAATGTACTATGTATATGTATTATACATATGCATAATACATATACATATGTACTATGTATATGTAGTATATGTATATGTATAATGTACTATGTATATGTATTATACATATGCATAATACATATACATATGTACTATGTATATGTATTATGTAGATGTATTATGCATATGTATTATATGTAGATGTATATGCATTATGTATATGTATTATGTACATGCATTAATACATAATATTAATAGTATTATGTATTAATGATTTGTATTAATTATTATGTATTATTTGTATTAATTATAACGTATTAATTATTTGTATAAATTCTTAGGTATTAATTTTATTTGTATTAAGTAATTATTAATTACGTGTATTAATGATGTATTCATGAATCATCATGATTCATTATGATTTTTCTTTCCACGCTCGATTCCAAAGGTTCATTACTGAAAATAATGAAACCAAAATTGCACCCTGAGGCAACGCGAACCAGTGAAAACGCTCGTAAACCGTAATGAAACTATTCTCGGAAATTCAGACAGAGAAAGTCAAATAGGAAATGGAGTTCGCTCACCTTTAAGCGGCTACTTTAGAAGGTAAATCAGGTGAGGTAGAGAATTATTTGAGTGAGAGGGAACCGGTAACGAGGCGCGTGGAGAGCCCACGTGAATGTAACCTTCAGTTATGAGGTTGCTGGTACAAGTTATCAGGTATTACGGGTTCGCTATGTTATTATATTTTTAGATGAACCGTTGAGCGTGCGTAGCGAATTAGGCTTCTAATTTTTAAATGGGAAAAAAAATCCTGCGTAGCTCGTACAAAACTTGTCATCGACCTTGACTTATTTATTGGGAAAAATTATGTTTAGGAAGTAATTGCGTGGGATAACTGGACAATTATAGTCGTTGTGAACAATAGTTCCTGGGAAGGTGAACAAGTTAATAATCGCATATATATTTTAGCAGCCAAGTACATTTATGATATATTAGTAATTTATACAATCCCTATAAATACAGGCGCACTGCATAATCTGCCAGCCTGCCTTTCTCAGCAAAAGTATGAAATCTCACGATCGAATATTAGCTTTAGATATTAGTCCCTACCTACTGTACACAGTGAAATGTACTTATTTTGTAAGTACAATGTGTACAATGTATAATGAAATGTACCTACCCACCTAATCCCCGCTTATTTAAATTACTCGTGACAGACTCGATGAACGGGATGTTTCTCTAATCTTGAGTTGCGAGGGCGCTAGTGAACATCCAGAACATTCACCCACACAGAAGGGCGATAATTCTATTATTTCTCACACTCGATGAAGGCAGATGCCTCTTATTCACGCTGCCCGGTTCCATCAGGTATAAAATACCAACTGCATGCGTTTCACACGGATCAAAGTGGGATTTAAAAGACGACTGGACGAATATTTTGCGGAACCCGGTACAAAACGTAGAGTAAACACTTCCAACGTAAAGCTTCCTCAGAACGTAACTCCATCAAATTTTTTTAGTCAGGTTTTTGTTCGGGTGTACCATGGTTTTTTGGTTTATTGTTCTGTGAATAATACACCTATGTATTCGCTAAGCAATCAAATTTTATAACACCCCCTCAAAATTTTTTCTTTTACGTTTCAAGGTGCGTAGATTCCAAAAATGCTGTGTCCGTCCGCTGTACACCGTATCACGCGTATCTACTCTAATTTAGGTATAAAAACCTAACTCATCGTTCGTTCTTTCGCACACATGCTCCATCTGGGCCCTAGTTGTGTCCCGAAACCTTGCAGCCTGACCGGAATATACCCAGGGGTGTTATGGATGAAAAATGGGTGTAAAATAGTATTTGTTGGGTTATCGTTTTTCATGTTTTTTAGGACGGGAAGACCGAATATGAAGTCGATTTTGACTAGAGTGAAAATTGAGGTTTAACGAAGTTTCAGCCTTAAATTTACGTTGAATTTTCCTCTAAAATCGTCGTTCTTCCGCACACAGTTTGGGTCCCCATTTGGGAACACATTTGGGTCCTAGTTGTGCTCCAAAGCTCGGCAGCCCGATAGGAATACACTCAGGGGTGATATGGGAGAAAAATGGGTGAGAAAATAGGGGTTTTCGAGGGATTTTTTTTTTGTAGGTTTTGGTGAACACGAGCTCGTGATGTGTTGCTTTCCATGTTTTTTAGGGCAAAAGACCGAATATGAAGTTGATTTTGACCAGAGTGAAGAATTGAGGTTTAACGAAGGTTAAGCTCCCGAAATTAATTTTTATGAGTCAAAAACCTGGGAAACTGTCTGCAATAACCATCAGTTTGTATAATACCTAACACTAGAAGTAGTATCAACAGGTGAATCAAGACAATTAAATGGCACTAGCAATGTTCAAAGATAATCTGTAGAAAAAAAAGCCGAGGTCGTGTTTTGGGGGCCAAAATTCGTCGAAACCATCTAAAATAACTATTTCAATTATTGCACATGAGAGAAACAATAAATGAATAGCAACATTTCTGTAGGTATGTCCAACAGAATAATAAACCCACGTGACAAGGACTTTGCAGCGTTTTTTCCTCTCATAAAACATAATTATGTTGTGTGAGTTATGTTGTTGGTAATATTCAGGACAACTCAAATGGAAGCTGTCCCAGGTTGGTCAACAGATCAATTTACTCTCCTGAGTTCCTTTTTGTGGACCTCTGTAGGTCAGTGAGGCAGTGAATGACCTCTATGTAGTTGTTCTAGGGCCATCTGTTGTTCTTAGCGCAGGCCAATAAAGCCGCTACGCTCTCACAATCGAATCCATTCTTACGAGATATCACAAAGAAGCTGCACGTCAGAGATCCCGATAAGCTCTGAATAATAGACAGAGATAATTCCGCCCAAGGCAACGAAGAAAGTGCCAGTTCCTAAGGTCGCATAGTAATTACAATAACCCTCTCCACAAAGTAAAATGGGGTTTCGCTTGTGTACAGGATTTATCGGCCTTTTATCCATTTCAGGGTTTGCCTAAAAATTCAGTTTTATCGTTAGTCGAATTACTGTAAGAAACTGGTGCTGAGTTCAACTCGAAGACAGCGTTCCCACGGCCAGGAAACTTTCGCTCTTTACAACCTCGAGCTATTCAAGCGACTGAACAGTCTCTAGAGGTAAAATTCGGTAGTAAAATGCCGACAGAAACTACTTACAGCCTCTTTACGAACTTCTACCCCTTTAAATTCAGAAATACAAACCACTTAGGCGACAGACAGTTGCGGTTCTCGAAAAAAAGAAATCCAAGACAATACAACGAGAATAATCAGCAAAAAATTCTCAATATATTCTGTTAGTAGCGAAATCTGAATTCAAAGTCAAAATCAAGCGGATACTTTAAAATAACTTGAAAATTTTCAGAGATATCAAATTTAATCTGGCGAGATAAATTAATAGTTTTTACGAAAGATGAAAAGTTGAAAAAAAAAAAAAAAAAAAACACGAAAAATTCTTCTCAAAAATACGGGTTCCGCTTACCTAGTTTCTTCAGAGAAAATACCACTTCGATTCAGAGCATCCTGGATGGAACATCTGATTCCTCTCCTTGACTGTCTCCTCTGCCCGTTTACGATGCTCATGAACCTACTATGAACTATGATTTCCTACTGTGATTCCTCTACCATTCCTACTATGATTTCCCCTATGATTTCCTACTACGACCTCCTGATGAACCTACTATGAACTGGGATTTCCTACTATGAACTTAGATTTCCTACTATGATTCCTCTACGATTCTTACTGCTATGATTCCTACTAAGATTCCTTTACTATGATTCCTACTACGATTCCTACTATGACTCCTCTATGATTCCTACTATGATTGCCTGAACTATGATTTCCTACTACGACCTCCTGATGAACCTACTATGATTTCCTACTATGAACTGTGATTTCCTACTATGAAATATGATTTCCTACTATGATTCCTACTAAGATTCCTCTACTATGATTCCTACTATGACTCCTACGATGATTTCCTACTACGACCTCCTGATGAACCTACTATGATTTCCTGCTATGAACTGTGATTTCCTACTATGAACTGTGATTTCCTACTATGAACTATGATTTCGTACTATGATTCCTGTAAGATTCCCCTACTATGATTCCTGCTATGACTCCTCTATGATTCCTACGATGATTTCCCCTATGATTTCCTACTATGATCTCTCTATGATTTCCTCTTATGATCCTACTATTATTTCCTGAAACTAAGTGAACAATGATACTAACTTTCTAACATTAGGAGACGATCTCTCCCTCTATATACGGTGCACCGCCCTGTAAATTCTATTAAAATTTATATGCACAATTTCAGGTGTACAACAATGTTATAATGATACTGCAGCATAGAGCCTTCTGTTATTATTAATTGGTACACAGTTGAGATCTCGCAGTTCGAAATGAAGCGACAACTTCGGAAGTATCACAGGTTTGTAACTGAGTAACACGAGAGAGAAGGAGTCGGCTCGTCTTTCGCCTCGTTTGGTATTACAATACGACTATCAGTGGTCAAGTTTCCATCTAGCGGATTTTCTACTGGTAAATTTCACCAAGCCTAACCCTTCACGTCGCCCACGGGAATCGAGAACTGAGGTATCGAATGTGACTGCTCCAGAGCCGGGATTCTACAGTAAGATCGAAAATCATTGAAAACAACGAAATTATGATGTAAGAAGCGGACAAAATCCGGGATAAAAGGGGAGAAAAGGTGATGAAGACATGGGATCTGTGACTGAAAGATACCTCAACGGATTTGGACTGGAAAAACGGACTGAAAGTCAGAAACGTACTGTTTTAAGTATTAGGAACTTGTTGTATTGTAGTAGATATAACAAGAGAAAGCTGGCGCAGCAA
Source organism: Leptopterna dolabrata (assembly GCA_954871275.1). Lineage (NCBI taxonomy): Eukaryota > Metazoa > Arthropoda > Insecta > Hemiptera > Miridae > Leptopterna > Leptopterna dolabrata. The sequence goes on along the minus strand of OX940976.1, from coordinate 70,532,320 downwards.
AGTCCCTGCGAAGGTCGAGGGTATGCAAAACCCGCAGCACACATAATGAATTTTTCGAAAAACTTCATTACCCTCGAAAGTTTTCAAAAACATTTTCTAAATTTTCGAAGGTAATAACAAAGATTTCGAAAAAGTTCGTAATGTGTTGTGAGTTTCGCATACCCTCGACCTTGGCAGGGACTTTACTGCGCCAGCTCTCTCTTATTATATCTACATGTGATTTTTTATTTATTAGGTAAGCCACTGTTATGTTGTAACTGAAGCCGGGTTTACACTCGCGGAATTGAATGTGGAGTAGAGTCGAATTATTCTACACCACTCGTGTAAACATTTTCAGTAGTGAACAGTTCACTCTACCGACTACTAAGTGTAGAGTGAAGTAGGTAGAGTGGCACTACCCATCTGACTCCCCCAAAGCCAAAATTTGAACTCTAGTTTTCAATTTAGCATCTACTCTACCAGTGCAAACGGCAGAGTAGAGATGGAAGGAGAGGAAGAAGGAAAGAGGCACAAGACCTTGTGACAGTGCGGGTGGACCCTCGAGAGTCCCCCTCCTAGACCAGCGAGATTATCACCGGTCAAGAAGGGATATCGATTAGGCTTCCGCTCCACCGGAAGAAAAAAATCTATCGAGAACAGCCACATTGTTACAACCTCCAACATTGCTCTAGGAGTTACGGCATCCCTCATTACAGTATCACTGCGTTTGAGCAATGGCGACCCCATGCCAAGTCATTGTTCAAATGCCTCAGGACACTCTCATAAGTTTAAACTCATCCGGATCTTCAAACCCCTGACCCATTCCCTTCTTTCACATCTCGCTTCCTCATTCAACACCTCTTCCATTTCCTTCAACAAAACACACGACAAACGAAGTAAAGGTTTTCTCAATTCTTTATACAGTCGAACCCCGCTATAAAGACCACCCTCGGGGTTAGCAAAAGCGGTCCTTATGGTGAGGTGGTCCTTAGTGAGGGGCAGGGCGAGTGTATATGTAGTACAAATTACATAAATACAATATTTCATGTGCAAAAGAAATGTGGTTTGAAAATTACATTGAAGAGGAAAATGGTGCGGGGACCTAACTAAAAGAGTAAACTTTTTCTCAGTTTGTTTTCTAAAGATACCCATTTTCTTTTGGTTACTCCTGCCATGACGTTGACACTAAATATGCACAATATGTTGTATAACCACGCATGAAATTAAACTAACGGCGAAGGTATGTACTCTATGCAGGATGGTTAACGAATGAAGAAAACTGTACCTGCGTTGGTGGTTGGAAGGGAAGTGGCTGGGAAGGCAGGAAGGTAAGTACATTGAGAGACGTGTATCCACATTTTTTAGAAACAGCCTTGGGGAAAACAAAGCTTTCACATCTCGGGATTAACTTAATCCTCTTGTCCCCGAACATTCTTCACAATGTCACTGGTCTTTGTAAGGGGTGAATGGGTCTTTATAGCTGGTCTTTAGCGAGGGGTTTTTCAGTGCGTATATCAATTAGAAGCATTCTGGGATAAGAGAATGTGGTCTTTAGTGAGGGAGGTTTTTATCGGGGGTTCGACTGTAACAGACAAGACACGGAAGAACTAAACCGATCAGATTAGAACAGAAAGCAAAACAGAAACTCAACAGAGAGAATTCTCCACTACACCTTTCTGGAAACAGCACTCGACTGAAGGGCGAGTGAACCAGGTAGAGTCGGATTAGTAGAGTTCTCGGTAGAGTAGAATGCACTCAACCAGTGTAAACCCGCTTGAATGACACTGATATTAGCAACACTGCATTACGCAGCTTATTGGATTGTACTGACAACAAGCACTTCCCACTGCTTCAATAGGCAGCAAAGAATTTGCCCAAGAACGGTCACACAAACTTCACGGAATTTCTCCTCGCATGCAGTAATTCAGATTTTCACGAGAGAACTTCAAATCGCCTTCATCCAAACAGCTACGAAGTTGGCAATCGCTCGTGAACTGTCCATTTCGAAATCAGTATTAGTCGCCGTCACTTTGGACTGAAAACCTGGCGACGGGTTTTCAAATGTGTCAACCTCCCCGAATATCGCCTTGGGAGGGAAAAGAAGACAAGAAACTTGTCCTGGTGACTCACCAGACTTTTACCTTTTCTGAAAGATTTCACTCTTCCATCACCAAGAGCGCTCTACTTTTTTTGCGTGCTTCATTCGATTAAATTCATTTGATTCTGAACGGAAATGAACGAGTGAGTACAGAAATGTAGTCTGGAAGTCAATGATGTGGGGTTTAAAACGCACTTCCCTGAACCACGCCCAAATACAAATCTCGCATACCCACACGTGCCATACCCAATAATGTGGCACAGAAGAAATTTAGACCCAGCTTTATCCCTTTCACCCCTGGTGGGACGTATATGTCCCATCATGTGTTTGCACTCATAAACCTGCTGGGACACATTATGTCCCAGGAACTGAATTATACCTACTGCTTCAATTTTTTTTCAATCGTTTTAGGGCCTATTGAACACTACAATCCATATTAAGCAACATTAAAGTGAGTATGATTTCATCATGCTTCTTCCAACATGGTAGGTAGGAAATTACTGTGGAACAGTAGAGTCCCACCTCAAACGCGCTGAAAAAACGATTAGGACTTGTGCAGACCAAAATAATCATTTTTGGTTAGGCAGTGCAGTGAAGCTTGATTCTCAGCCGGGTTGAAAGGGTTAAATTTGGGGTTGGAATCAGCCGTTAATTTCTCCGCCCAACCTGTTAGACAGATTTGCAAGGGGCAAACTGAAATATTAAATTTCGTCAACCCACAAAAGGGCACTGCATTGCTCACTGAACTGAAATTGCTTCCACCGAATGAACTGATCAGAACTTCGTCGATTACATTTTTGGTTAATAGGAAACCATAACTTCCCACAATATAGTTCAAGCACAAGGTTCCCATTTGGGGTCACCAAGTCTTTCTCGCTATAAGATCACAATGGGAAAGTGTTATTCGAATAAACATCCTGAAGGAAACCTCAATGAAGCAGTCGTCTAACATAAGATATTGAACCATTATTATTTGAGCTTGAAATAGCGCTCCTGCTAGTTGCTTGTAATTTTATACAAACATGTCTATGTATACTTTTTAGCGAATTTTCGAAGAAAAGGAAGCTATTGTTCTCGGTCCAAAATTTTTAAAACTCGAATTTCCGAAAGATTTTTATACCAAAATCCGTTTCAGACCATCCTGAATTCACTGCCGAAAGACACCAAAAATTGTATGTGTATATATATATATATATATATATATATATATATATATATATATATATGTATGTGTCATTCCAGACGATAACTCTCGACAGAACAAGTCGAGGACAGGATAAGTTCGTAGATGGGCAGAATCGGGTCACTCTAAGGGGGAGTTTTGGGGAGTTTTAGGGGGGGGAAATTACCCATAAATTCCCAAAATGAAACAGTCTGACAAGTGACACCTCATTTTAAAGGTTTTTCTACGCTGAACACGATGGTGAAATCAGAATTGCGATATCTCATTCCGTTCTCAAACTGGAGCACTTTGAAGATGAAGGAACGTGGTTATTTCTTGAGATAAAACAGTTTTACATAAAATCAGTTATTTCTTCGAAAATTCGCTCTTATAGCCATGCTGCATGACTGTGGTTTTTTTTTTTAAATCACGTGACAGTAGAATGTCTATACAGTTCATCAGCAACCTGTTCGTACTTTTTGTAACTAGTGAGTAGAACTTGAATTTATTTGTTCATATTGTTAACTATTCCCTTACAGGATAATAATTTCCAAAGTTGGTTTCAAGTTAAAACAAGTAATACCTGTTGTTTACATAAATGTTTATTTTCTTTCAACTGCAAATCTTTATATTTAAATAAATAATACATGCATCTTTACTGCGGTGAGAACTGCTGATTCATATCGATCATCTCTTACAGTTGAGTTTTCTTGAGTTCAGATTCATGTTTTGCCTTCTGCCAAATGAATGTGATTTCAGATTCACGGATTTCAGGCTCATCAACAGGTAGTCGGTGTACAGAGGGTGCACGTAGAATAACAAAGAAAAATTATTGTGAAGTGTAAAGTTATTAATTTGTATTTACAGACTTCTTCGTAATAGAGCAGTTTCACATTTATGTAAAAATTTGCACTTTACTTATTTTGAAATAAACAACCAACAACTTCGAGCGGACATCGATCATTGTTTGTCACCTTTTCCAACAAACGTTCCCAGAGTTACTCATTCATTAGCAGTACACTGCTACACAGTGTACTGCCATGAATGATTCAGTTTGCACATGAGCGCCTGTGGAGATCAACTATCGAGTACACCCAAGCCTTGAAAGCTCTTTCATTCTCCAACCAGTGTTTCTGGATTCTAAGTACGTAGTTAGTAGTTAGGATTCTAAGTTACGGGTTGATGAAAGAACTCAGGAGTCCTTGGAGTGAACACAGGGTAATAACTGCATTGTACGATGGAGCCGCAAATTAATCAGCTCGTACCGACTTCTTCGTTGCCGGTCTTAGTGGCAGCGGTCTTGAGTGCATCAGGACCAACCATCTTCTCCATCACCAGAGTTAGCGGTTTTTGGTTTATTATTCTCTGAGTAATAACTCAGCAACAAATTTTTATAACAACCCCCCCAAAAAATTTTCTTTTACGTTTCAAGGTGTGTCGATTCCAAAAATGCAATGTCCGTCCGCCGTATCATCCATATCTATTTTAATTTCGGTCTAAAAAATTCGTTCTTGCGCGCACATGCTCTATTTGGGCCCTAGTTGCGTCCCGAAACTTTGCAGCCCGATCGGAATATACCCAGGGGTGTTCTGGGTGAAGAATGGGGATAAAAATTGTGTGTTTTGGTGTTTCAGTAACGTGAGCTTTTGAGGTATTGTTTTCCATGTTTTTTAGGACCAGGAGACCGAATATGAATCGATTTTGACGGAAGCGTAGAAAATTGAGGTTCTAACTAAGTTTAGGCCTTAAATTTACGTTAAAATTTGGTCTAAAATTGTCATTCTTCCACAAACAGTTTGGATCCCCACTTGGGAACACATTTGCGTCGTAGTTGTGCTCCGAAGCTCGGCAGCCCCATCGGTATACACCCAGGTGTGCTACGGGGAGGGGGGGGGGGATGGGTTTACAAATAGGGGTTTTCGAGGGGTTTTGAGGTTTTAGTGAACATGAGCTTGTGAGGTATCGTTTTCCATGTTTTTTGGGGCGAGAAGAACGAATATGAAGTTGATTTCGACCAAAGGGTGAAGAATTGGGGATGTAACGACGTTTCAGCTCCCAAAATTCATTTTTTATGAGTCAAAAACCTGGGAAATTGTCTGAAATCACCATGAACTTGTATAATAACACTAGATAACTATCAACAGGTGAATCAAGACAGCTAAATGGCGCTATCAATGATCAAAGATAATTTGTCAAAAACAGGAGCGTAATTCGTGTTTTTGGGGGCCAAAATTGGTGGAAACCATCAGAAATAGCCATTTCAATAATCGCACATGAAAGAAAAAATAAATGAACAGCCAACATTTCTGTATGTCCAATAGAATAATAAACCCATGTGACTTAGCAGCGTTTTTTGATCTTGGAAGGACGACTGAATGGCCAGCGCAGGAAATCACAAATAACGAGTTTTGTCACAGTTCAGTGCCTACGGACGGCATCACTTTTGAACGAACTGAACAGTTGACCGCCTTTCAAGCGCCCCCTGCAGGCCTTTTCACCGGTGCCACAAACCTGCTGAGTCGGTACGTCGGTACTTGACGAGTGCATGTGCTGTTCCAGTGGCCAGTGCGTGTCCTGCACCGTCCTGCCTCTGGATTCAAACACTGCAGCTTTGTAGAGGCAAGTGCGAGTGGAGCTACAGCAGACCTCCGCCAAATCTCTGTTTCCCCTCTGCCGCGGGTGGCAGCGACTTCTCGTATCGGGTTACTCATATTCTGTTTTTGGATCTGAGACGGAGTTCATCCCCACCCGCGTTTCCTCCATCCTCCGGTCGGTGCATCGAGATCACGAGACCGTTGACCGAAATACGTCCAGTTTCCCTTCCCTCAGAACACCGACAGAAAATAACCAGAAACAAAGGCAACAAACCAATAAGCACAGGTAATACAAATATCACATGTCTGGCATTCCGTTCTATCGTTGTTCTGAACATACTGCCATTACACTGCCATTAAAATAATAAAGCATATACAAACAAGCTGTGAGACGATGTTGTTTTCAATCCCACCTGACGAAATTTTACGGCAAAAAAAAAAAAAACGCACATCTTTTTTTCGTTATGGTTGGTATTTTGAATAATAAACCTTTGGAATATAGCACGAAACAAATTTTTACCCCCCCCCCCCCCCCCCCAAAATTGATAGTTTCCGGTTCAAGGTACATACGTAGAATCCGAAAATGGAATAAACAAAATTCTGTCCATCTGCCTACTTCGCATTTTTCTTAGTTACCATGAACCAAAATTAATAATGATGTTAATGTCAGTCATCTCTAAGGGCTGAAAAATAAGGGTTAAAGTTTCCAGGACGCCGTAGCTCGAAAACGTTCAATAGACGGGTATGGTTTTTTTTAACGTTTTTAAATTGATCTTGAACTAAAGAATTTTTTGAGACCACCCGGAGCATTGTACGACCAGCCGTCCGTTTGCACCGAAAAGCTTCGTCAACACGATCGTGAATCAAACGGTATAAATCCAGCCCGGATATCATCACTAGGGAGCACCTGATTATAAGGATGGCTGTATGAATCGAGTTGGTTCATCTGTGATATTATTTCATTTGAAAAATGATGGAACTTCTGGATTTTGTTGATAGGTACTTTTGCAAATTGAGCAAGCGTTGAAGTATTATTGGGTAAAATATTACACAACGGTAAATTATTACACAACGGTTTATTAGACTATCTACGTAGAAGGGGCACCTATACAGGTAATGCAGGTACAGGGCTTATGTTTCATAAATAACTACAAATAAAATTAATGACTGAATTATTGAATCCCGCGCATTCATTGTGTAAATTATTACACAACGGTAAATTATTACGCAACGGTTCATCTACCAAGAAGGGGCTGGATTTTGTTGATCGGTACTTTGCAACTTGAACAAACGTTGAAGTATTGTTGATGGGTAAATTATTACGCAACGGCAAATTATTACGCAACGGCAAATTATTACACAACGGTAAATCATTACATAACGGTAAATTATTACACAACGGTAAATGATTACACAACGGTTCATCTACCAAGAAGGGGCTGGATTTTGTTGATCGGTACTTTTGCAACTTGAACAACCGTTGAAGTATTATTGGTGTGCAAGTTATTACACAACGGTTCATATACTTGACCACGAGGGTAGGTACTGACCACAGAAAACAGTGATCTACGCAGAAGGGGCATCTATTTCACTCCACATCAACAATATTCCTTCAGAACTTCATTATTTGCGTTTCTTTTGCCGTTTTAGTTACTGTTTGTCATCGACAGAATTATTTTAGCAACATTTCTCGTGATTTAGGTAGGTACCTAGTAACGAGTACGGGGTTAGGTACTAACCTACGGAGGGCCCGCGATTCACATAATATGTATAGAGTAGTACATATTATATTATATACCTAGAGGGGTTACCTATGACAGCTGTGATCTGTAACAGAAGGGTATTCTGTACAGCACCCGTTGTGCTGGGATTTGCAGCGTTTTTTATTCTTAATACATCCAAATCCGTGAAGCCGTTTGGCATACACTGGTATCATAATCGACCATTAAATTGTATGGAACTGAAATTGAAATATTACCATAACCAGACCACAACGTACAGCGGATATAGCACATTTTCAAGATGAATGAATTGTATCGAAATTCAATTTGGTGTTCGGGTTCCCCTACAGTTTCTGGTTCATGACGAAAGGACGACCTCCTTATTCACGAGTCTGATGCAGTTTGAGGTGTGGAGCACGGGAAAACATCCTCGGTCCTAATCGATCATCGGATTCCTTTCTTTGTCACTCTCTCTTTCGGTATTCGGCTGAGTTTTATGATAAGCCGAAGCGAACGGAGTCTTCGAGGTTCAATTCGTGATCCGGCGATCGTGACCTGGAGATGGTTTGGCACTGAAGAAGGCTGAGGCGGGAGGACTCGCATTATTTCTCGGAAGAAGCGAAGAAACCAAAATGGGATATCAGTCGGCGAGTTTGCGCCTCCGTCACTCGACAGCTCCGAAAGCGATGTTTTGAAGGCGGCAGGCGTTCCAAGACACAACAATTACTGTTTATTTATTTATTAATTATGATACGGGCTGGTGCCCTGTTTACAACAGCAACAAAAACACTGCAAATCCCTGCACAACGGTTTATTATTTTGTATAGAATACCCTTCTGTTACAGATAACAGCTCTCTGTATAGATAACTGGTCTATAAAATATAATATGTACTACTCTATACATATTATGTAGATCAGAGACCCTCCGTAGGTTAGTACCTAACCCCGTACTCGTTACTAGGTACCTACCTAAATCACAAGTTAAATGTTGCTACAATTATTCTGTCGATGACAAACAGTACCTAACTAAAATGGCAAAAAGAAACACAAAAAATGAAGTTCTGAAGGAAAATTGTTGATGTGGAGTGAAATAGATGCCCCTTCTGCGTAGATCACTGTTATCCCTGGTCAGTGTCCTTCGTGGTAAAGTATAATGAACCGCTGTGTAATAACTTGCACACCAATAATACTTCAACGGTTGTTCAAGTTGCAAAAGTACCGATCAACAAAATCCAGCCCCTTCTTGGTAGATAAACCGCTGTGTAATAATTTACCACTTTGTAATAATTTGCCTTTGTGTAATAATTTACCATTGTGTAATAATTTAGCAATCAATAATACTTCATCGTTTGTTCAAGTTTCACAAGTACCTACCAACAAAATCTAATAGTCCATCACTTATCAAATGAAATAATATCGCAGTACAACCAACTCGACTATGTCCAATAGAATAATAATTTTTTTTCTTTTCTTTTGGTTTATTATTCTGTGAATAATACACCTATGTATTCGCTCAGCAAAAAATTTTCATAACACCCCCTCAAAATTTTTTCTTTTCCGTTTCAAGGTAGATTCCAAAAATGCAATGTCCGTCCGCCGTATCACGTGTACCGGCTTCAATTTCGGTCTAAAAAATTCGTTCTTTCGCACACATGCTCCACTTGGGCCCTAGTTGTGTCCCGAAACTTTTTAGCCCGATCGGGATATACCCAGGGATGTTATGAGTGAAAATGTGTGTAAAAATAGGTACTTTTGCGTTTTAGTAACATGTTAGTAAAATGAGCTTTTGAGGTATCGTTTTCCATGTTTTTGGGGACGAGAAGACCGATTATGAAGTCGATTTGGACCAAAGAGTGGAAAATTGAGGTTCTACCAAATGTTCAGCTCCCAAAATTGATTTTTCGTGAGTCAAAAACCTGGGATATCGTCTGAAATCACAATCAGTTTGTATAATAACACTAGAAAAGTTTCAACACGTGGAGCAAGACGAATAAATGCCACTACCAATGATCAAAGATAATTTGGGGGGGGGGGGGGGGGGAAGAGCCTACCTAATTCGTGTTTTGGGGGCCAAAGCCATCATAAATAGCTATTTCAATTATTTCACATTAAAGAAACAATAAATGAAAAGTGTGTCCAATAGAATAATAAACCCATGTGACAAGGACTTTGCAGCGTTTTTTTACAGATTATCTTTGAACACTGATAGTGCCATTTAATTGTATTGATTCACCTATTTCCACTTTTTGGTGATTTCAGACAATTCCCAGATTTTTGACTAAGAAAAAATGAATTTTGTGAGTTGAACCTTCGTTACAACCGCAATTCATCGCTGTTTGGTCAGAATCAACTTCATATTCGGTCTTCTCGCCCTAAAAAACATGGAAAACGATACCTCACAAGCTCACGTGAAAAAAAAACCTCGCAAAACACTATTTTTATACCCATTTTTCATCCGTAACACCCCTGGGTGTATGCCGATCGGGCTGCCGAGCTTCGGAGCACAACTAGGACCCAAATGTGTTCCCAAACGGGGACCCAAACTGCGGAAGAACAAAGTTTTTAGACCAAATTTTAACATAAATTTAAGACTGAAACTCCGTTGAACCTCAATTTTCCACTCTGGTCAAAATCCACTTCATATTCGGTCTTCTCGTCCTAAAAACGTGGAAAACGATACCTCAAAAGCTCATGTTCCTCAAACACAAAAAATACCTATTTTAATAACCATTTTCACTCATAATACCCCTGGATATATTCAGATCGGGCTGCATAGTTTCGGGACACAACTAGGGCCCAAATGGAGCATGTGTGCGAAAGAAAGAATTTTTTAGACCGAAAATGAAGTAGTTATGCGTGATACGGCGGACGGACATTGTATTTTTGGACTCTGAAAAATTAAATTTTTATTTTGTTATTATTTTTATTTCCTCATTTCCCTCTGCGCCACAGTATTTTTCAGTTTATGTCTGATGTCCTGGTACAGGAGCGCACTCTACACCCAGTAAACAACTGCCTACTTGTTACGGTTGCTCGCATGCGTACAAAGCTAACCGTTCTGAAGTGATAAAACTCCTTATCTACAGGTAAGCACTCAAATATCACTTCAAGAAGTACAGTAAGTAACAAAACAACGAGCTATTCACACAGCTTGAAATATGACCAACCGTCAAACATTTGATGCCTTGGTACAGGTTGTACAATATTGACAACTCCAGGGCGTTTTAAGAAGGTGACCAAATACGAAACTTAAATAGGTAGCTGATTGAATTCATATCACACCAAGAAGGGAACAGTCCCCCACATGTCCTCTGAATTTCAACTTGGTTACAAGGGCTACTACAGACGGATATAATACGGAAGCTTGTAATAAATTCGCTCCCTGACGTCTAAAACGCCAATTACAAGGGAGGGAAGGAAACTCATTGAAAACCCCATCAGCATTAGTAGGTAAGCGCCTATTAGTTCAAAGTACTGAGTATTTCCTAGGAATTACAGAGCGCTTCGAATTAGTAGTGAAAAGACGATTAGCGAGATGAATGGTAATTTGGGCTGGAACTAAGAATTATAGTTTCCTGCAACATGTGCTATGATATTATACTCGTAGAACGTCGAGTTGAAATTGAAATTATGGAGAACCAACATGAATAGCTGCAAATTACGGGCTAAACTACGCGGTTAAACTCTGCCAGAGTGAAAACATGCATTAGGAATCATCAAGGCGTCCAAAATGCACTGATTTTCCACTGATTGATTCTATGCTCCCGAGGCACTCGAAGACTACTTACTCAGCGCAAGGAATATCAACGAGAAATGTATGCACCAGTACAATAACGAACCCCAATTGTCGCATTTTACGTTAACAGTATTATTGTTAATAACAGTATAATTGGGGTTCTTTATTGTACTGATGCATACATTTTATTATATTATATATAATGGTGCATTCATTATATTATAAATGAATACAGCAAACTGAACTCACTCAGAGTGATTAGAGAGCATTATATGGAACTAGATTATTTACACCACAATACATACGAAGGTCAACCAATTCAAGCACCAAGCGCCACATCAACATACCTGGAAAAAAAGTAATATTGGGTAAATAATCGACATAAATACCCTAGATTTTAGAGAAATTTTATGACATCAAGGATGGCAAGGAATTTACTACTTGGGATTCATAACGAAGTTTCAAGCAAGTTAAAAAACACTTCGAACTAAATTTCCGGTAATTTTAACAATATTGTCGTGGTACCCCCATTCCACTCCAATGTAAATATGTTAAGATTCAAACAATAAATAGCAAGGAGAAAGAAAAGTTGAGTAAAGCCTCGTTGGAAGCGAGGAAGGGTTCCTCTCCATCAACTCCCAAGTTTCCCAGCTGGTCAACGATTGCTGGTAGAAGGGAGACGAGGTGGAGGCAACTTTACAAGTCACCTACCTCACCCACCTCCTCATTCCACCGATCCGACTCCTACCTGCGACTCCCCTCTCTTACCCTACGCATCCTTTCCTTTGCATACTCGCTGTGGTGAAAACCGCGGTGTACTGCCACATCCACTATCCCTTGCTGTGGTGAAAACCGCGGGGAGGTAGCTCTCCTCTAACACTCGCTGTGGTGAAAACCGCGGGGTGCTAGTCATCCTAAAATACTCTTAAGGGGCACATCCTCCTCTCCTGCAAACAAAACCAAACCCACCTTGCGCTCACCTCACAGGAGCTCACAACAAACATCAACACGTTTTCCACTGACTGAGTGAAATTGAAAATCTTGGTCATGAATGAAGGGATGACGATTCAATCACAACCATATTATCGAATAAATAGGAAATCGCAAAGAATTACCAGGCAAAAACGCAAACTGAAGGCTGCCGAGGCCAATGTCATCTAACCTTCATAAAGAAGCAATGATTCGACTTTCCCGCTGTTCTAAAGTTACAGAAAAATGCACTTGTGAGTGCAGAACTGAACAACAATGCCAACGTTTCAAATTTCGGAAAACGGCAAAATTTTGTGTCCAATAAACTTGCTGCTGTTTTACGGCGCAGCAATAAAATCCTCTCAAGGATAATGGCGGAGAACAAGTACTAAAACCGATGAATTAGGAAGTAGATCAAAAGATCTCTTGAATTCTACTCATTACATTTCACGCCATCAAACGTCGATGCAGACATAAAATAGTATTAAGTCACAATCAGATTAGGAGAAAAATATTAAGCTGAGTAGATTAGGATAAATATGATTTGTTTTCTCCATTTCTCCTCAATAAGTAGTTTTTGACGAGTTCTTGTTTTCCGAAATAGGTGAAATTTCGCACGTGTACACTCATGTCTGGCGATTTTCCTTTCATTTTCACGGTGAGGTTTGCGCGGTCTGACAAAATTTGTGACAATTTCCGGTGTTTGTGTGTGTCATAAATCGCTGAAAACGTGACGAGTGTGGTAGGAAACGAAAATGTGATCATTCGGTCACATGAACTCGGTCTGCTTGCTTAGGAAATACCATGAGTGACCTGTAGTGAATTGGTATAGCGATAATTCACTACGGGCAGTACCTATGAGGTTGTGCCCAGCCTGGTTCCAACACTAAACGCTGTCACCATATTATCTGGGATCTTTTTGGATATGCGAGGTTGTGCCCGGCTGGTTCCAACACTAAAGGCTGTCACCAATTCAACAGGATCCTTTCGGGAATATTTGCCTGGCAGGTTCCAACACTCAAGGCTGTCATCTATTTCAGGATCTTTTAGGTTGAGGAGAGAGAGAGAGAGAGAGAGAGAGAGAGAGGAGAAGCGAGGTGAGAGAGTAGTCAGTGACTAGAGGAGAGCCTAGAATGGCTAGAAAGACGAAAGAGACGAGTTTTTATAGCCCTGAGGGCTGTCTCCCTCCATCCTCCAGCTAGTGGAGGGTGGTGGGGATTCCCACTAGGTTCCCCGGTGCTCCTGCGTCTTTCGTCCCCACTTCTATGAGTTTATTTGGGAGATCTAATATTTACAGTTTCACAAGGAGTGGTTCTGGGAAGATACCACGACATGACCGATCAACTATACGGGATTATGGTTGCTCACGAGAAACCTCGATTGGCCCAATTCTTTTCCTCTTATACGTGAACAAGCTGGCAGCGCAGAGAGCTATCTATGGAGGATATTTATGTTCGCCGACGATATTTTGCTAGTAAATATTGGTAAAAATTGGCGAGAAGCACATGAAAACACCGAAAAAGACCTTCATAGCATAGCAGTCTGGATGAATGCGAACTCATCGACCGTAAATGCATCCAAATCAGCATTTATGAATATTTCAAGGAAAGCCGACACATCTTCATCACAGGAGGTAACTCTGACCTATCACAACTGCCAAGGAACTCCATGCGCCTGTCCGGTCATTAGAAATGTGGAATCTCTCACGAACCTGGGAGTTAATCGACCATAGGCTCAAATAGGCTATCCACGTACGCGAACTCTGCCATAAACTTAGAAAATGCGCCTACGTATTATCTGATGTCAAATACCTTCCAACAGGAGAACTAAAAAACATGTACATAGCACTGTTTGAATCTATTCTACAATACGCTATCATAATCTGGGGAGGAACATTCAGATATCTGCTCGGAAAGGTTTATAGTACCCAAAAGAGGACACTAAAAATCTTGTTCGGCAAATCTAGACGGCACCCTACTGCAGCGCTTTTTAGAGAATTGAACGTAGGTACGGTCTACCAGTTACACGCCCGAAATATGTTCAAGTTCATCAGAAAAGAAAAACTCTTGGTTTATTATTCTGTGAATAATACACCTATGTAATCGCTCAGCAAAAAATTTTTATAACACCCCTTCAAAATTTGTTGTTTTACGTTTCAAGGTGAGTAGATTCCGAAAATACAATGTCCGTCCGTCGTATCACGTGTACCGGCTTCATTTTTGGTCCAAAAAATTCGTTCTTTCGCACACATGCTCCATTTGGGCCCAAGTTGTGTCCCGAAACTTTTCAGCCCGATCGGAACATACCCAGGGGTGTTATGAGTGAAAATGTGCACAAAAATAGGTACTTTTTGTGTTTTAGTAACATGTTAACAACATGAGCTTTTGAGGTAGGTATCGTCGAAGACCGAATATGAAGTCGATTTTGACCAAAGAGTGGAAAATCGAGGTTCTACCAAATGTTCAGCTCCCAAAATTGATTTTTTATGAGTCAAAAACCTGGGAAATCGTCTGAAATCACCATAAATTTGTATAATAACACTAGAAGAAGTGTCAACACATGGATGGATCAAGACGATTAAATGGCACTATCAATGATCAAAGATAAACTGAGAAAGAAAAAAGAAAAAAAAAGAGCGTACCTACTACCTAATTTGTGTTTTAGGGGCCAAAAATGGTGGAAACCATCAGAAATAGCTATTTCAATGATTTCACATGAAAGAAACAATAAATGAACAGCCAGCATTTCCTTAGGTATGTCTAGTAGAATGATAAACCCATGTGACAAGGACTTTGCAGCGTTTCTTTCTTTGTAGACATTAGGAAACGGAAATCTAATGCCCACAGATTGAAACTTCCCAAAGTTAAAAACAAGTACGCACAGATGACTGCCAGATACAAGGGGATGCAAATGATCAATAGGGATTTTGATAGCATTAGTGAGATTATGAGGATACAAAATAACAACTTACCAAGTAAGGAAATTACAAAATTTGTTAAATAGTGAACCAATTGAATTTTCTTCATATAGAATCATTTATAAATATGCAGCCACGCACACACTTCATTAGGAACTAGAATGCAATCATTTAATGTAACTACCTAAATTGAGGACCTCAACTCCGTGCTGGGCCACAGTGTCTACTATCCAGCACGGTCATCAAAATTTTACGCTGGAAGAAATGTTATTTCTATTTATTAAGAATTTATGTTGTCAAAGCTGCTGTATGTAATGTACCGGAGGAGAAGTATGACAAATATAATATTCATTCATTCATTCATTCATTCATTCATTCATTGAAGAACTGTGTTTCAACCCCCTTCAACACTGGGGATGCGGCCCTTGGATTCCTTGTAGGGATGGGACATCGAAAGAAAATATCGATATCGATGTCGATATTTTGTAGACAGCATCGATAACGATGTTTTATCAAGCCAAAACATCGATATTTTCTATATAGATATCGATATCCCTCTTCTACGCCTTTCTAGGAGTGTACCTTCAGAACGTTTGTTTTCTGAAACTGGCAACATTTTGACGCCCCAGCGCAGCAGAGGCGTCAAGAAGAAAATCTGAAGAAACTTGTTTTCCTCCACTCACTCGACGAAGAGTTATTTTTCTAATCAAGTACCTACACATAAATTCAGAGTTGGAATGTTTCTTATTTTTATTGTGTAAATGACTGAATTAGGAATAAAATGTTTCTTTTTTTTTACTCAAATATTTCTGAAAACGAAAATAAAGTCATTGATGAAGTGAGCACATTTGAGTATTTTATGACCTGTAAGGAGAAGGAAGAGTGGGGAGGGGACCCAAGAGGCAAGAGCTGGTTGAAGGGTGCTTTCTGCCGATATTATCGGACCATAACATCGATATATCGACGTTCTAATGTGAGGCATCGATGGCGAAAAATCGGAATATCGAAGTAAAACACCGATGTTTCGATAATATCGATTTCGATGACCCATCCCTAGTTCCTTGAGCCGCAGGCTGAGGAAATAGTGTTCTCAATTAGACGATGATTTCCAATTTGACACTACGCGTTTGGGGAAAGGTAGGTGCTTAGTGAATGAATTGAGTTTTCTGTTCTTCGTGTAATAAGCTCGACGACCGTATGACGAAGCAGGTCCCATTCGCGTTGTGTACCTACCAATTATCGAGTCAGATACGAGCAAATCGAGCTTTCTCTTCGACCCAGATCAACTTCATCGAACAATGGCTTTTGATTTAGTACCTGCTGGATCACAACGGGCTCCTCAGCTGGGTTTTTCGTTCGAGAAATGCCTCACATATTTCGTCATCGATAAAATCGTTGTTCTGACGGCGTCACCCTAAGTTTGGGAACAGTAATTCCACGGATATGTCATCTGATAGGTCAAAAACATTATAGGGTAAGGTGGGGTAAGTGCGTCCCAAAAAACATATGGTGTCACTTTGTAAGCGTGCCATATCTAAACTCGTATATTTTTTCAACTGCAAAACATCCCATTGCAATCAGCTGCTCATCTTGAGTTCAGTGCCTCTTTAATATAGCACTAATTCTCACCGTAAATAGTGAAAAAATAGCAATTTTCAAAATCCTTCCAGAAACGCACTTACCCCGGCTTGTTGGGTAAGTGCGTTATGACCCCGGGGAAAGTGCGTTTTATTAATTTTCTGAAAAATACAGCCTTTTCTTTCCTTTAAATACTTAATTTAACCATTAAACACAATAATATTGTTTAATTTACTTGAAAAAAAATATATATAGCTACCTAGGTAATTATCAAACAAAAGTTGAAATAAGTTTAAGAGGAAACTTTGATCCCTGCGGATTCTAATGAATTTAAAAAATTGTCGAGTGATTCCTCAGAATCTACCCCAGATCCAGAAAAGTTTGTATCGTCCGGTGAATCGAGAATTTTATTGAGCACCTCCTCTTCTTCAGGAGTCGGGGGAGCTGGGGGGATTCTCGCGACTTCATCCTTTGGTTTCATCGTCCTCATCCTCTTGACGGATGTCCCTGAAGTGCTTGCCTGCTGCTGCCGGTGTTGAACTGGCAGGATCTGGACGCCTCTGTTTGTTTTATTTGGGACTCTGCCTTTGGGAGGGGGGTTTCCTTTTTGCATCCTGCTCCTTCAGTCTGTGCAGCGCGGTTTCAGAGGTCAGCACTTCAGAACCGGTGGCTACCTTCCGTTTTGGTGCGGCAGGACCAGGTTCGCCCTTTTTAACGAGTCTCAAGAGACAGTCTTCGAAATTTGGCGCCGTTGAACTTGAACAGGGCAGAGCGTGCTCTGTTAGTTGTGGTGTTTGGGCTTCAAGGGCGATTGCTCCGTCTCTGATCGCTACTACTTGAACTGTTCCTTCTGGCGAGCAAGCATCGCCAGTGGTTGGGATGTCAACATCATCATCAATTACGACTGGTCCATGAAGAGAAACAATGCTGGTGGAAGGTCCTGAACCATCGAGAGGAAATGCTCCGTTAAAATGACTTTGGCCATAATCAGAAGCAGCGGTGGTGGAAGGTCCTGAGCCATGAAAAGAAACAGCAGCAGGGTTGGTAGATGATCCTGTGTCAGAGAGGGGAACAGCGATGGTGTTTCTCGCGCGCCACCTACTCAGAGCTCACATTGAAAAAAAAAAAAACGTGAAAGAGCAGACGCAAAACGTCGAACGCACTTTCCCCAGGTTAGAAAACGCACTTACCCCGGCCCTCCAAAAACCACGGGGTAAGTGCGTTTTGTGAATTAGAAATATAATTTTCAACTTTAAACGAATATTACTATAAGAATACAAACTAGAATATACAAGTAAACTATTGTAATGAAAAATGCGATGAAATTGAGGAGATTTCCTTGTTTAATTCCACTTGAAAATGCTCACCTTCTCACTCGACGTTCGAGTTGGAACGAAGCCTCACTAAAATGACGCTTGAATAAAATGCTAGCGCCATATGATCAAAAAAACTCATTTGCAGCTGATAGGAGACATATGTTGCAATTGAAAAGGAACAATAATAATTTCTGAGCTCGATCCAAACAGAAGTTATTTGAGAAAGACGCACTTACCCCATAAACGCATTTACCCCACCTTACCCTAATTATACATCATGCCAGAGCCATGAATATTGCGTATCCACCTGAATAACCTAATAATATGCTGCTGTTCATTTATTGTTTCTTTCATGTGTAATAATTGAAACAGCCATTTTTTATGGTTTCCACCAATTTTGGCCCCAAAAAACACGAATTACGCTCTTTTTTTCTTCTTTTTTTCCAAATTATCTTTGATCATTGACAGTCCCATTTAATTGTCTTGATTCTCCTGCTGATACTACTTCTAGTGTAATTCAACAAACTTATGGTGATTTCAGACGATTTCCCAGGTTTTTGACTCATAAAAAATGAATTCGGGAGCTTAACCTTTGTTACAACCTCAATTCATCACTTTTTGGTCCAAATCAACTTCATATTCGGCCTTCTCGCCCAAAAAAAATGGAAAATTTTGCCTCACAAGCTCATGCTGAATAAAACCTTTTTGAAAAAACTTCGAAAACCCCAATTTTTACACCCATGTTTCTACCATAACACCCCTGGGTGTATGCGATCGGGCTGCCGAGCTTTGGAGCACAACCCCCAAATGTGTTCCCAAATGGGGACCCAAACTGTGTGAGGAAGAACGGCGATTTTAGACCAAATTTTAATATAATAAATATAAACACGGGCGAGCCCATTTTACAAAATAGAAGACTTCTCAGTACACTTAAATAGCTACTTGTAAGCAGTAGAAAATATAACCAGAGCGGTTCAAGGTACGTTGAATTCGAAAATTTCGCAGCACAACTAGGACCCAAATGTGTTCCCAAATGGGGACCCGAACTGTGCGGAAGAAAGACGATTTTAGACCAAAATTTAACGTAAATTTAAGGCTGAAACTTTCTTAGAACCTCAATTTTCCACTCTTTGGTCAAAATCGACTTCATGTTCGGTCTTCTCGTCCCAAAAACATGGAAAACGATACCTCAAAAGCTCATTCTACTAACTTGTTACTAAAAACGCTGCGAAGTCCTTGTCACATGGGTTTATTATTCTACTGGACAGACCAACAGAAATTTTGGCTGTTCATTTATTGTTTCTCTCATGTGCAATCATTCAAATGGCTATTTTTGATGGTTTCCACAAATTTTGGCCCCCAAAAACGAGACCTTAGCTCCCTTTTTTTAAAAATTTTTATTTTTGTTTTATAGGTACAGATAATCTTTGATCATTGATAGTCCCATTGAACATTGTCTTGATTAACCTGCTAATACAACTTCTAGTTTTATTATACAAATTTATGGTGATTTCAGACGATTTCCCAGGTTTTTGACCCATAAAAAATGAATTTTAGGAGCTGAAACTTCGTTACAACCTCAATTCATCGCTGTTTGGTCAGAATCAACTTCATATTCGGTCTTCTCGCCCTAAGAAATAGGGAAAACGACACAAGCTCGTGTTCACTAAAACCTCAAGAAAAAAAAAAAACCCTTGAAAACCCTTACTTTTATACCCATTTTTCTCCCATAACACCCCTGATTGTATTCCGATCGGGCTGCCAAGCTTTGGAGCACAACTAGGACCCAAATTTGTTCCCAAATGGGGACCCAAACTGTGTGCGGAAGAACGACGATTTTAGACCAAAATTTAACGTAAATTTAAGGCTGAAACTTCGTTTGGACCTCAGTTTTCCACTTTCTGGTCAAAATCGTCTTCATGTTCGGTCTTCTCGCCCTAAAAAAAAACATGGAAAACGATAAACACCAAAAAAAATATTTTACACCCATTTTTCACTCATAACACCCCTGGGTATATTCCGATCGGGCTGCAAAGTTTCGGGATACAACTAGGGCCCAAATGGAGCATGTGTGCGAATGAACGAATTTTTCAGACAAAAAGTTAAGCCGGCACCCGTGATACGGCGGACGTCGAATGGGCAGTGCATTTTTGAAATCTGCGCACCTTGAACCGTAAATGAACAAAATGTTAAATTTTTTTACTGTAATCAGAAATGCTAAATGCTGACACATATCGGTCATGCGATTCGGTTTTTGACCATTTCGACTGTCAAGGGTTTGCCTATTGGACTCGAGTCCAAATTTGCTGACTCCCAACTGGTACTTGGACGTGTGGGTTACGCTTGGTCTGCAGCACCCAGCAGATCGATCGGTGATTCACGAAGAAGCTGAAGGCAAACAAGAGGATCAGGTAGTGCGAGGGAAGGAGGACCCCGCAGAGTCACAAAGAGTGTGAAGAGGCGGCCCAGACGGAGGTGCCTCAGCAGGTGCCTTTTGAAAAACCCATGTGCTCTCCACATGTTTACGGTCCCTCGGGTGGTTCCAACTCTCAACCCCCCTCACGTATCTCCAATAGAATCCGGTGGTTTATTCTCGTACTCGTTGGTCTCCTTTAGGAAATTACGCTCAGAAACTCCCCTCCCGGACGAGCACAAAGGACGAGTTTTAATAAGCCGGCTCTTCGTTTCAGAAATAGAAAAGAATAAATTGAGCAGGCACCGGTAGACGGGAAATGAACGGATGTTTACTGTAGTTCCAGAAGCAGCGACAACAACATTAACGTAAAAACAAATAAAATAGTTTACCGTCTGGAAGCTCACCTCAAACTTCACGTCAAAGAGGTAAGAAAAACGCTGCGAAGTCCTTGTCACATGGGTTTATTATTCTACTGGACATACCTACAGAAATGCTGGCTGTTCAATTTATTGTTTC
Organism: Leptopterna dolabrata; assembly: GCA_954871275.1. Classification (NCBI taxonomy): domain Eukaryota; kingdom Metazoa; phylum Arthropoda; class Insecta; order Hemiptera; family Miridae; genus Leptopterna; species Leptopterna dolabrata. The sequence continues at coordinate 70,511,317 of OX940976.1, read as the reverse complement.
TTTCATGTGCAATAATTGAAACAGCCATTTCTGATGGTTTCGACCAATTTTGGCCCCGAAAAACACGATTTTTTTTTCAAATTATCTTTGATTATTGATAATGCCATTTACTTGTCCTTCTATTGTTATTATACAAATTGATGGCGATTTCAGACAATTTCCCAGGTTTTCGGCTCATAAAAAAATGAATTTTGGGAGCTCAACCTTCGTTACAACCTCATTTCATCACTCTATGGACAAAACCGACTTCATATTCGGTCTTCTCGCCCTAAAAAACATAGAAAAAGATACCTCAAAAGCTTGTTTTACTAAAACACCAAAAAACCCCATTTTTACGCCCATTTTTCATCCATAACACCCCTGGGTGTATTCCGAATCGGGCTGCAAAGTTTCAGGGACACAACTAGGGCACAAATGGATATGTGTGTGTCAACAGAGTAACCGTATGAGCCTTGGCTTAGATCGTACGTAATTTGGTTCTGGCCCCTGGTCCCGGTGTCGGAGGGTTTTTGTCGGGTCG